>CM019063.1:505744685-506944685 GCA_009667805.1 Leptobrachium leishanense | reverse complement strand
ACTAGATACATTTTGTATAAATGAGGATTCCAGAGGATTGAGCAATTCATGAAAACAACCCAGTAATAAAACATGGAATAACGCACCCTGTCAACACAGAGTGATAAATCCCTTCCTTGTGTTTCTGGTATGAAATGATTGGATAAAGGGGAAGTCAGGTCAGCCACGATTTCCTAATGTAAAGTCTATATTCCGCCAGGGCTGTACGCTGTAAAATGTGTTTGGAACACCAGTTACTTTGAACTGAAACACTATATTATGATACAAAGAAGCTCAGTACTGTCATCATACAACAGACATCTCCTAAACCACTTCAGATGAGAGAGCAAACAGAAAATATCTGTTTCTAGAGCGGCAGATACCAGCCGAGGATGTGGTTTCTAATTCAACAAGAACATATTGCACATATTGAACAGACAGATAACTATATTACTGAGGTTGGTTAAAGAAATATTATGTCCGAGCTTTAACATTAACATTAAAGAATCTGTAGCTGTTGTTCTTGCTCCTGTTTTTGGGAGGCATGGCCCCATTTGATCTGATTAGGTGCCACATCCTCTCTGCGCCACAGAGATCATCATGTGAAATGAAAATGTGTCAAATCTTTGCAATTCTCATTACAATTTCCAGATTCCATATAAAGTATTATACAGCATAAACCTGTGATTTATATTTTTTATGCTTGGTGTCAGCACTTTCTATTACGGCATTGCATGTTGTCACCATCCAGTTCCAGTATTCGCAGAAATCCTGACTAGTCCACCCTACTCTCCAAACTCTTCACCCCAGGGGCTCGAATTCATAAAAAATAATAATTTTATAATTATATATATATATATATATATATAAATAAAACACCAAAAAGAGAGCACTCCATATCAATGACCACCAGTGGCGTAGCGTGGGTTGTCAGCGCCCGGGGCCAGCCAAGAATTGTGCGCCCCCCCCAACCTGTGGACACGTTATCGATATTGCCCCAGCTCTCACATGGATATTGCCCCAGCCAGCTCACACATGGATATTACCCCAGCTCACACATGGATATTGCCCCAGCTCACACATGGATTTGCCCCAGCCAGCTCACACATGAATATTGCCCCTACTCACACATGAATATTGCCCCAGCTCACACATGAATATTGCCCCAGCTCACACATGGATTTGCCCCAGCTCACACATGGATTTGCCCCAGCTCATGTATTTGCCCCAGCTCACACATGGATTTGCCCCAGCTCATGGATTTGCCCCCAGCACATGGATTTGCCCCCAGCACATGGATTTGCCCCAGCACATGGATATGCCCCAGCTCATGTATTTGCCCCAGCACATGGATTTGCCCCAGCACATGGATTTGCCCCAGCTCATGGATTTGCCCCAGCACATGGATTTGCCCCAGCACATGGATTTGCCCCAGCTCATGGATTTGCCCCAGCACATGGATTTGCCCCAGCACATGGATTTGCCCCCCAGCACATGGATTTGCCCCAGCACATGGATATGCCCCAGCTCATGGATTTGCCCCAGCACATGGATTTGCCCCAGCTCATGGATTTGCCCCAGCACATGGATTTGCCCCAGCACATGGATTTGCCCCAGCTCATGGATTTGCCCCCCAGCACATGTATTTGCCCCAGCACATGGATATGCCCCAGCTCATGGATTTGCCCCAGCACATGGATTTGCCCCCGCACATGGATATGCCCCAGCTCATGGATTTGCCCCAGCACATGGATATGCCCCAGCACATGGACTTGCCCCAGCTCATGGATTTGCCCCAGCTCTTACAATGGATATTGCCCCAGCTCCCGGGCAGCGGGAGTGCCTGCCCGCCCCGGTCCTGAACAGCGTGCGAGTCCGTCCTGTTGAAGGGGAGGCACCTGCATGCGTGCGCAGGTCACGCGGTCCGGCCAGTCAGGTGGTACAGAGACTCAGTACCACCTGATTAGACGGACCACGTGACCTGCGCCTGCACGCAGCCACCTCCCCTTCAACAGGACGGAGTCGGACTCACTGTTTAGGACCGGGCAGGCACTCCCGCTGCCCGGCATCTGGGTCCCCTCAACCCGCGGGCCCTTGGGCGGCGCCCGAGGGCCCGGCGGGTCAGTCGGGCCACAAGTTTTAGGGGTGCATAATTTCAAAAGAAATTATGCGCCCCTAACAAAACTGCGCCCGGGGCCACGGCCCCCCCTGCCCCCCCACGCTACGCCACTGATGACCACCTTCATCCACCATTTTCTGCAACAAAAAAACACATTTCAAAAAACCTGACTGAGGTAAAATGATGGGGATTCAGTTAACAAAGTATGATAATAGTTTGCTTAAGCCTGTCACAGTCGCCAATGTACCCCATCGATGACAGCTCCCATCTAACTTGACTGTATCTGCATTAACAGGATTTACTCACCCTGGAGCTCCCCAGCAGGCACTGGCCTTTATAGGCTGTCACGGTGGGACACACCCATGAGTAGGGATGGGTGCATACCCAAGAGAGTAGTCAGCTCTCCATATGTATAAAACAAACCACAGGGGGGGGGTTGCTTTGCACCCAACCTAAACTTGCAACACAAGCGGGTGCATCGCAGACATTAAATACAAAACACCAAAAAAAGAGCACTCCATATCAATGAGCACCTTCATCCACCATTTTCTGCAACAAAAAAACACATTTCAAAAAACCTGAGGTAAAATAATGGGGATTCAGTTAGCAAAGTATGATCATAGCCACAGGATATCAGTGTTTTGGTTTCTGCTTTATTGTGCAGCTATTGCTGGGTATAATATGAACAAATACAAATAAACACCTACTCCTGGATGAGGAGGCTAACTTCACACTGCAATAAGAAGAAGGTAGAGGGTAATCCTACAATGAATTAAAATCACTTAGAGGTGCATGTTAAATGAACAAATAGTATTTGAATCAATTCACGCACATCAAAAAACAAGATAGTTATCACCGTTCCATGGGTGCCTAGGACCTGGGGTATGATTTCCTCCACAGCCGGTGCACTTCAGGAACAATCAGCCAAGACCAAAGTTTCTCCAGTCAAAGGATTTTATTAATAAAAATAAAAATAAAGATAAGACTGCTCATGCTCAACGCGTTTCGTCAAAAGACTTCATCAGGAGAAATATGTGCAGTCATAAGTACATGTCTAAAAAATAAAAGTGTATATTTAACATGCACCTCTAAGTGATTTTATTTCGTTGTAGGATTACCCTCTACCTTCTTCTTATTGTATACTGCTTACGGGTTACCGGGAGCCCGCAGAGGGAAGATCCTATCTTCATTAATAAGTTAAGTGATTCATTGTGTGTTTTTTTCTTTGCATATAACTTCACATTGCAGCATATCTGTCCGAAATGGTGGGTGGCACTGGCTAAGCTGTTTACTAGACATGTGCATTCGTTTTAGTACTAAAACGATTTAGTCCCAATTTTGGGATAATTTAGTTTTCGTATGACTCAAGAGAAACGAAACTGCTCAGTACAAAAAATGAAAGAAACTAAAATAAAATGCACTACATTTTAGTTTCAGTCCTTTTTGTGATATTACATTGATGAGTGAAGGAGACCAGCAATGAAGAGCACAACATCGCAACATCCGAAGTTCTGCACCCTCCACATGCCAATGCAGTAAGATGTTCTATACAGAGAGGGGCATTAATTAATACAGGAGGATGTTCTATACATTATACAGAGAGGGGTATTAATGCATGAGGATGTTATATACATTATACAGAGAAAGGTTTAAATTGAGGAGGATGTTCTATACAGAGAGGGACATTAATTAATTCAGGAGGATGTTCTATATATTATACAGAGAGGGGTATTAATTAATGCAGGTGGATGTTGTATACATTATACAGACAGGGGTATTAATTAATGCAGGAGGATGTTCTAAACATTATACAGAGAGGAGCCTTTTTTTTAGCCCTTTAAATCCAGTGGCTGTGAGCGTTGAGATCGGCTGCTTGTTACATTATCTCTCAGTACAATGTATCAGGCTCAGCTTTTACAGTAACTGACTGTAACAGTGCTCAGAGTTTCAGTAAAACAAGGAAATAATATTGTTCTAACCTCTTATATATAAAAATATTATTTACTAGTTTTACGGAAACTCTGAGCGCTGTGATGAGCAGCAGTCAGTTACTGTAACAGCTTTGCCTGACACGGGGCAGTTTTACAATGTTGGTGCTAACTTAACCAGAGCTGTTGTAAACTGAAAACCTCCATAGGCTATAATGGCTCTGGGAAGTTTACAACAGCTCTGATTAAATTAGCACCAACTATGTAATATGGCCCACATTGTGCTGAGAGTGAGAGATACTGTAACAAGCAGCGATCTCAGCCCTCTGAGGAGCCACTACAATAGTAATTGTATCCACTGGTTTTCGGATGAATGAAATTAGTTTTCATACTAAAGAACTGATAGCGAATTTCTTTAGCAACTAAATAAATTGCATTTTAGGACTAATCCACTAGTTCAAAACAAAATTTTGTGCTGTGGACATGTCTACTGTTTACCAACCTATAGAAGCAAAAATATTGTGTACCTTCCTCTTGGGCTCAGGCTTCCTTACACTATGCACCCTGCCCTCTGAGGGAACCACACACCACCTTTAAAAGGACAGGGCAGTCCTAATTATTTTTTTTTGAGAAAGGATTTTACCAGGAAGGATACATTGAGATTTCTCTCGTTTTCAAGTATGTCCTGGGTGGCAAGTATGTACCGTTAGGTGTCTTGCCCAAGGACACTTACTGGAGAGGTTGCTCGCTGGGATCGAACCCATGACTCCACAGGCTCTCTCCATGCAGAGCAGTGATGTTACCTCTACTCCACCCAGCTATTGGTTAACCCAGTAGGGGAAAAGGGAGTCCTCCATCTGCCAGCTGATAAACCTATGGTCTACAACACTGCCTCTATTCACACTGTCACATACATATTATCTAAATCATTCATGCAACTTATTTTTTGAGGGAGACAAAGTTTTACGGGACCAAACCCAGTCCCAGTAGTGGCCACGATGGACGATATTTATTCATCCATGTAATCAAAGTTTATTGTAGCTTATTTCAAATTTGACATATGTAAGACAGAGGAAGATCTACACCAGGAGTAACAAGCTTGGCTCTCCAGATGTTTTGGAACTAGAATTCCCATAAGGTTTATCCAACCTAATGAGGGGCTGTAGCTGTACTCCCACAACATCTGGAGGGCCAAGGTTCCAGGGATCCCCACCTCTGATGTGCACATTGCTTAGGATTTATTAAATAGTTAAGTAGATTTGGCTGTTGCTATGAAGAACTTTATAAGCACCAGAAGTTCAATTGATTTAATTTGGTTTAATTGGAACCATTAAGGTTACAGGAAGTTCTAACAGAGGGAAGACACGAGGGAAGAGCACAAGGCCTGGAAGTAGCATGTATTATATAATGAGACAATTTGGACACAAGAGAGACCAATGAGGGTGATTAGTGTTATTCGATTAACTCCAAACTTGTCTAAGAGAAAAATAAGAGGCCCTATTACATTCTTCATGCAAAAACGCTTGAGCAAAGCGTGAATTTTTGCACTAAGCTTTAAATGTTAACGTGCGTAAATCAACGCTGGTATTACAATTCTTGTGCATTTTTTCATCTGTCAAAAAATAACCTGCGTAAAACGGATGAGCAAAAACGCGCGCGCAGCAACGTTGCGCGCAGAAATCAGTTTTTTCACGCGGACTGTTTTCTCACACGATTCAGCCAATCAGAATTAAGAACCACAATTGTCTCACGTTAAATTTTTGCACCTGTCAAAGTCAATCTGCGCATATATTCTGCATCAATAAAAAAGACACACATAACTTCTCCATTTTATTGGTTTGGGTATGTGTAGAATGTGTAACTATACTTTGCTGTATTTTTTTTTGGGCTGGTGTATTTGGTTTCGGCCAGGTTGATAGAATTTGCCATTAACACCAGCTTTTAGGAGTTGCTAAAATTATGCACGCAAAGGCTGGTCGTTACAAACTGCGCATAGATTGTAATACCATCCGCGTACCAGCGCACAAACGCATTTGCGCTCACAATGTTAAATATAGGATGCACGAAGTACAGTACGCTTGTGCAGGTTCACCCATGGTAGACTTATACACGCGTTTGTTGCGCTGACATTGTCATACAACGTTCTGCGCAAAGGGTTTTGCCCCTCGCGTTAATGTATTTTTGCGCGCGTGCAAACGTATGCTTGAACATTGTAATAGGGCCCGAAGTGGGGAATTTATTGATTAGTGTTTATCTGTCGTAGGTATTGAGTATGCCCTGAAATGCCCTGGAATTGTTTTGGAGCCCAGAGCTAGTATTGACAAGCAGATTCATTGGATCTCCTGTTACAAGGTAATGACAGGTCGTTATCGCTGTAGCAAGGTTAAGAGTTTATCAGTAAAAACACCCACCTTTGCATTCCAGACGGCAGACGGTACAGGAAGTCTTAACAGCTGTTAGGCATTTAACTGCAGGTTTAATTAACATGCCTAATCCCTTAATAATCAATTGCCACCTGTTCAAACCCCCCCCCCCCCAGTATTCAGGAGAAAAAACACACACACAAACATATACACAAGAAAATAAAACCCGACAAAACATACAGGGTTATTCAGAGAGCGTGAAAAGCAGGAGAATGACTGGAGAATGAAAAATTCTAGGTCAAACTAGCCAAACCAGAAAAATTCTCCCTTTCATCTCACTTTCCAAATCGGCTATTTTGACCTAGAATTTTTCATTCTCCAGTCATTCTCCAGTCATTCTCCAGTCATTCTCCAGTCATTCTCCTGCTTTTCACGCTCTCTGAATAACCCTGATAGTTTCTTTCTATTGGAGATAAATTTGCATTAATCCACTGTGTTTGTGAGTGAACCAACACTTTCACGGTTATTCAAAGAGCACTGAATTTCCACCTGAAATGAGGTGCCATGTTGAACTACCAGTGACCAGTATGAGAGAGTGAGAGCGAAACCACCAAATTTAACAAACCTGCCCCCCCATTCACACCTGAGACCTTGTAACACTAACGGGTCACATGACACTGGGGAGGGAAAATGGCTAATTGGGCCCAATTTGAACATTTTCACTTAGGGGTGTAGTCATGTTTGTTGGCAGCGGTTTAGACATTAAGGCTGGCGTCAGACGAGCACGCTATGTGCACCTGTACTGATGTGCTTACCGACGTCCGTTTCAGCGTTTGTGAAGCTGCAATGGGGCTGGTCACATGCTTGTGCGCGCACGAAATGCGCACACAACAAGCGTCCGTTATCCAAGCCTCTCCGGAAAAGAGCTAGGACACGCGTTGACAGCTAGGACGCGCATTGAGTGCGCTCAGCGAGGTGGCCAGAGAGGCGTCCAAGTTGAAGGAACGTCCACTCTCACGGACGTTCCTTATGCTCTCCAAAGACGCACGTCTGACACTAGCCTAATGGCTGTGTGTTGAGTTATTTTGAGGGGACAGTAAATTTACACTGTTATACACGCTGTAGACTCACTGCTTTACATTGTAGCAAAGTGTCATTTCTTCAGGGTTGTCACATGAAAAGCTATAAAATATTTTCAAAAATGTGAGGGGTGTGCTCACTTCTGTGAGATACAGTATATACACACACACATATCCCAAACAGATTATATATATATATATATATATTGTATATACACCCACTGACCTACGGATAAATATATATATATATATACAGTTCTTTGAATTGCTGTGATGTGCAAATGGCTTCTGCAATAATAAATAGAGAATATATATATATATATATATATAGATCATATAAATATACATACACCCACAGACCTATATATACATACGCCCACAGACCTATATATAGAGACCCCCACAGATGTATATATGTGCCTCACAGACCTCAGATGTAGAGACTGGCAGAGTGCTCTGTTTTGCTTGTGTTTTTTTCTGTTTGTAGCTGGATCTGTTTTGTTTGTTTTGCTACATATGCACATCACTGTAATTTTACATTTTGTAGATAAATATACATGTATCACATGCATTTTTAGCAAATAGAACTTTAATTTATATATATTACAAATGAAATAATGAGTAAAACATGCGAGTGTGTTAGTCAGCGTATGCCTTTGTTTGTCACCATGTGCATATATGCCTGTCAAGGTCAGTATTTATGAACCTGTCAGCGTCTGCATTTGTGTGCCTATGGGAGTTAAAAAAACATGTACGTGTGAGGACTAAAACATTGTATACATACAGTATATATAATCCAATCTAAATACTTATTTTTTTAACTTAAGTCATTGGTATGTTTAATCCCATCACAAGGGATTTTCCAGAAAGCCGCCGTCAGGAACCAGTGGGTTTTTGAAAAATAATTTTTCATGCATTTCACAGTAAGAAATATTTGGAAATATTACAAATGAATCCCTCCTGTAATAACCTATTTGGCAGATGTCACCATCTGCTGGCCAAATGGAGATACTGCAACACTGGGCTCTGTGCGGGACCAGCTGGGGAGATGTGCTTCAAACACTTTTCCTAGCTTGTTTCAAAGAGTGCTAGCATAAACCTGATCTCTGCTAAAAAAAAAAAAAGACATATAGTATGGCATGGCATTGATTTCAGGGTTCTGTGTAATAACTGACCCAGGATGCATAAAAGTGAGACAGATGTCATTTGCATGTCCTACCCAGAATTCCTTGCTGCATATGGGGAATGTAGCACAGAAGCTCTGGGATGCAGTTCTTTGAATTGCTGTGATGTGCAAGTGGCTTCTGCAATAATAAACATAACCAATTATAGCGTGGAGGCTTTTTATCTCATATATATATATATATATATATATATAATGCATGTACAGTGTATATATATAAATATATATATATATTATATATATATATATATTGTATTTTGTATGAAAAGGGCTGACAACCCACCGCATGGAATCCTCTGTATTACAGGTGTTGTTATACAGTCAGGTCCAGAAATATTGGACAGTCTGCAGTTAAAGCACATTGTGTTTGTTTCATTTCAACTCCATTGTGGTGGTGTATAGAGCCAAAGATGTTAGAATTGTGTCAATGTCCCAATATTTCTGGACCTGACTGTATATGTATATACACACACCTACAGTGGCAAGAAAAAGTATGTGAACCGATTACGTGGAGTCTTGCATGAATTGGTCATAAAATGTGCTCTGATCTTCATCTAAGTCACAACAATTTGAAAAACACAGTCTGCTTAAAATAATACAACACAAACATTATAGAAGGGTAGTAGGGAGGAATCGGGGAACTATAGGCCAGTTAGTCTTACGTCAGTAGTGGGGAAATTAATGGAAACCATGTTAAAGGAAAGGATTGTTGAACATCTAAAAACACATAGATTACAGGATCAGAAACAACATGGTTTACCTCAGGGAGATCATGCCAAACTAATCTTATTGATTTTTTGATTGGGTAACAAAAATAATAGACACAGGTGGTGCAGTAGACATTGCTTATTTAGATTTCAGTAAGGCTTTTGATACTGTTCCGCATAGAAGGCTTATCAATAAATTGCAATCTTTGAGTTTAGATTCCAATATTGTTGACTGGATTAGGCAGTGGCTGAGTGACAGACAACAGAGGGTTGTGGTAAATGGAGTTTATTCGGCACAAGGTCTTGTTACCAGTGGGGTACCTCAGGGGTCAGTACTTGGACCCATTCTCTTTAATATTTTTATTAGTGATATTGCAGAAGGTATTAATGGAAAAGTATGTCTTTTTGCTGATGACACAAAGATTTGCAACAGGGTTGACGTTCCTGGAGGGATCAGCCAAATGACAAATGATTTAGGTAAACTAAAAAAATGGTCGGAGTTGTGGCAATTGAGTTTTAATGTGGATAAGTGCAAGATAATGCACCTGGGACGTAAAAACCCAAGGGCTGAATATAGAATATTTGATACAGTCCTAACCTCAACATCTGAGGAAAGGGATTTAGGGGTCATTATTTCAGAGGATCTAAGGGTAAGTAGTCAATGTAATAGAGCAGCAGGAAATGCTAGCAGAATGCTTGGTTGTGTAGGGAGAGGTATTAGCAGTAGGAAAAGGGAAGTGCTCATGCCACTGTACAGAGCACTGGTGAGACCTCACTTGGAGTACTGTGTGCAGTACTGGAGACCGTATCTCCAGAAGGATATAGACATCTTAGAGAGAGTTCAGAGAAGGGCTACTAAAATGGTGTACGGCTTGAAGGAGAAAAGTTACCAGGAAAGGCTTAATGATCTTAACATGTACAGCTTGAAAAAAGACGAGACAGAGGAGATATGATAGAACATTTAAATACGTAAAGGGAATCCACAAGGTAGAGGAAGGGGGTATATTTAAAAGGAACAAAATAGCAAAACAAGAGGACATAGTCTTAGATTAGAGGGGCAAAGGTTTAAAAGTAACATCAGGAAGCATTATTTTACTGAGAGGGTGGTGGATACATGGAACAGTCTTCCAGTAGAAGTGGTAGAGGCCAAAACAGTAATTGAATTTAAGCAAGCATGGGATAGGCATAAGGCTATCCTAAACAAAAGATAAATCCAGGTAAAGTATCCATGTAATTGGGCAGACTAGATGGGCCGAAAGGTTCTTATCTGCCGACATTTTTTCTATGTTTCTATGTTTCTATGTTTATTGAACAGAACATGTAAACATTCACAATGCAGGGTGGAAAAAGTATGTGAACCTTTGGACTTAATAACTGGTTGACCCTCCTTTGGCAGCAATAACCTCAACCAAACGTTTCCTGTAGTTGCAGATCAGACCTGCCCAACGATCTGGAGTAATTTTGTACCACTCCTCTTCACAAAACTGTTTCAGTGTAGTAATATTCTTGGGATGTCTGGTGTGAATCGCTCTCTTAAGGTCATGCCACAGCATTTCAATCGGGTTGAGGTCAGGACTCTGACTGGGCCACTCCAGAAGGCGTATTTTGTTTTGTTGAAGCCATTCTTTTGTTGAATTACTTGTATGCTTTGGGTCATTGTCCTGTTGCATGACCCATCCTCTGCGGAGCTTCAGTTGGCGGACATATGGCCTTACATTTCCCTGCAAAATGTCTTGATAAATAGGGATGAGCCGAACACCCCCGAGTTTGGTTCGCCTTCGAACTCGAACTTTTCAAAAGTTCGAATTCGAACTCGAACACGAACTCAATACAAGTTCGAATTTTAGAGTGCCCTCCAAGAGGGCATATATGCTAGATATTTCCCATAAAAGGTGTATGGGGGTCCGGGTAGTGCCCTGGGGGACAGAAAACAAGGACAAAAAGTAAAAAAAAAAAAGTTTTTAAAGGGACAGTGAGTTTTCCATGAAATAAGGGCTAAAAATAAAAACGAAAAATTCCTTCAAATATCGTGCCTAGGAGGTCCCCATAACCTGCCCGTGAAGTGGCAGATTTGTAGGATGTACAGTTGTGTTCAAAATTATTCAACCCCCAATGCTGTAAAGGGTTTTAGGGAATTTAGTGTACATTTGTAATTGTATTCAGAATGAAATCCTACAAGGACTTTTTAAAGAACCATATGCAACTAAAATGACATCAATTGGTTTTGTAATACAGTAGTAAATGTTTCTTTTGTGAATTCTTCATTGACACAATTATTCAACCCCTTAAAGACTACCACTCTGAAGAACAGAGGTTCATTCAAGTGTTTTCAATCAGGTATTGAAAACACCTGTGGATGTCACGGAGCAGCAATAAAGCATAATAAGCACCAATTAGGCAGCTTTAAAATGACTATGATACTCCGCTCCTTCTAGACATTTACTGGTGTGGTTACAAACATGGTGAAGTCAAGAGAATGGTCCAGGAAGACAAGAGAAGAGGTGATTACTCTTCACAGGAAGGGCAATGGCTATAAGAAGATTGCAAAGATGTTAAACATACCAAGAGAGACCATAAGAAGCATCATTCGCAAATTCAAGGCAAAGGGCACTGTTGAAACGCTACCTGGTCGTGGCAGAAAGAAGATGCTGACTTCGACTGCTGTGCGCTACCTGAAGCGTAGAGGGGAGAAAAGTCCCCGTGTGACTGCTGAGGAACGGAGAAAAGATTTGTCAGATGTGGGTGCTGAAGTTTCAGCTCAGACAATACGGCGCACACTGCGTAATGATGGCCTCATGCCAGAACTCCCAGGCGCACCCCCTTGCTGTCTCCAAAGAATAAGAAGAGTCGACTGCAGTATGCCAAAAGTCATGTGGACAAACCACAGAAGTTTTGGGATAGTGTTCTGTGGACTGATGAAACAAAATTAGAACTGTTTGGGCCCATGGATCAACGCTATGTTTGGAGGAGGAAGAACAAGGCCTATGAAGAAAAGAACACCTTGCCTACTGTGAAGCATGGCGGGGGGTCAATCATGCTTTGGGGCTGTTTTGCTTCTGCAGGTACAGGGAGGCTTCAGCGTGTGCAAGGTACCATGAATTCTCTTCAGTACCAGGAGATATTGGATGACAATGTGATGCAGTCCGTCACAATCCTGAGGCTTGGGAGACGTTGGACCTTTCAACAGGACAATGATCCCAAGCATACCTCCAAGTCCACTAGAGCATGGTTGCAGATTAAAGGCTGGAACATTTTGGAGTGGCCATCGCAGTCACCTGACTTAAATCTGATTGAGAACCTCTGGTGGGACTTAAAGAAAGCAGTTGCAGTGCGCAAGCCTAAGAACGTGACTGAACTGGAGGCTTTTGCCCATGACGAATGGGCGAAGATACCTGTAGATCGCTGCAAGACACTTGTGTCAAGCTATGCTTCACGTTTAAAAGCTGTTATAACTGTAAAAGGATGTTGTACTAAGTACTAAGATTGAATGTCACTTGGGGGTTGAATAAAACTGATAATGATGTGAGCACAGAAAAGACATTTGTGGTTATTTCATTATAAATGTTATGTTATATTTGTCTGACCTACACGTGCCTCTTTGATTTAATTGTAAGCAAGATGACTGAATGGTCAAAATCAATGTCAAACTGGCCAAAACACTCAATTTCAGTGGGGGTTGAATAATTTTGAACACAACTGTATGAGAACATCGCCATCACAGACCCACACACGACACCTAGCACTCCCAGTCTGCATAAAATGTATCAAATTTATGAGACCGGACTAATTAGAAGTACATGTTATTTCCAAACACTAATTAAACACCTGTTGTTTACGCCTTTTGAGAGCACAGGTCATTTAGAGGTGAGAATCTTTGCACCTAGACATTAGTTTTTAATTCAATATTTAATAAACCGTTGCTTATAATATTCTGCAGTAAAGAGTCTCTTTATTTTTAGATTTTTTTTAGTATTTTTTAAGCATTTTTTTTTAAAAAAAAAATCGAACTCAAGCCGAACACACCAAAAAGTTCGAAGTTCGCAAACTTTCGAACTGTCGATGCTCGAATCGAACTCTGAACTGATCGAACCGAACAGCTCATCCCTATTGATAAACTCTGGAATTCATTTTTCCATCAATGACAACAATCCGTCCAGGCCCTGAGGCAGCAAAGCAGCCCCAAACCATGATGCTCCCTTCGCCATGTTTTAGAGTGGGGATGAGGTTTTGATATTGGTGTGCTGTGCCTTATTTTCTCCACACATAGTGTTGTGTGTTTTTTCCAAACAACTCAATTTTAGTTTCATCTGTCCACAGAATATTTTGCCAGTAGTGCTGTGGAACATCCAGGTGCTCTTTTGCAAACTTCAAACCTGCTGCAATATTCTTTTTGGACAGCAATGGCTTCCTCCGTGGTGTCCTCCCATGTACTCCATTCTTGTTTAATGTTTTCCTTATTGTAGATGTGTCAACAAAAATGTTAGCATGTGACAGAGATTTCTGTAAGTCTTTAGCTGACACTCTAGGATTCTTCTTTACCTCATTAAGCAATCTGCGCTGTGCTCTTGAAGTCATCTTTACAGGACGACCACGCCTAGGGAGAGTAGCAACAGTGCTGAACTTTCTCCATTTGTAGACAGCCTGTCTTACCGTGGACACATGAACATCAAGGCTTTTGGAGATACTTTTGTAACCCTTTCCATCTTCATGCAAGTCAACAATTCTTGATTAGGGATGAGCCGAACACTCCCGAGTTCGGTTCGAGCCCGAACCCGAACTTCCCATTTGTTCGGGACCGAACCCGAACCCGAACACGAACCCCATGCAAGTCAATGGGGCTGAAAATTCGGTTTTTTAGAGTGCCCTCCAAGAGGGCATATATGCTACATATTTGCAATAAAATGTGTATGGGGGTCCGGGTAGTGCCCTGGGGGACAGGAAACAAGGACAAAAAGTTTTAAAAAAAGTTTTTAAAGGGACAGTGAGTTTTCCATGAAATAAGGGTTAAAAATAAAAACCAAAAATTCCTTCAAATATCGTGCCTAGGAGGTCCCCATAACCTGCCCGTGAAGTGGCGGATTTCTAGGATGTATAGAAACACTTAAGAACAAAAAAAATGACGTTTCATATGACGGTAAATGCTTTTCCTTTAATCTATCCATAAACAACTGCTTGGGGCGGCAGCCTGTATGAAAAGACATTTTAGGAAGCGCAGAAAAAGTTTAGTGATTTTTTTGGCTAAATTATTGTGAAACTTATGCAGGCTTTGGATGAAAGTAACAATAGGTGCTTTAAAATTGGGCTTTTAGCGTCGGCAACAGTGCTGTCACACCGTAACCCCTCTGAGGATATGAATCTGATACAAGCGTCAGTGGCAGTGCACCCAGATATTGTGCCTTTAGTGCCAGGCATGCAAGTACTATCATACAGTAACCCCTCTGTGGTATTGTGGAAGAATGCAGAGGTGGACCATGCGGTCCTATATTAAAAAGATATGAATCTGGGAATGGGCGTCAGTGCACCCAGATATTCTGCCTTTGGTGCAAGACTGCCAGGGCAGCAAGTATCATCATACAGTAACCCCTCTGTGTTATTGTGTAAGAGTGCAGGGGTGAACCTTGCGGTCCTATATTGAAAAGTTTTTTATCTGGTAATGGGCGTCAGTGCACCCAGATATTGTGCCTTTGGTGCAAGACTGCCAGGCCAGCAAGTATCATCATACAGTAAGGCTGGGGTCAGACGAACGCAGTGTTAATGTCCGTGTTGCCCGCACATAAGTACGTCCGTGATAGCATACAATTGTGTTAAATGGAGCCCCACACACGAAGTACGTCCGCACAGAAGTGCGGGGGCTGACGGACGCTGCAAACGGACGCAGATTAGGCAAGAACATAATACTGCTAGAACGGACGTGCAGAGTGCGCCA
This sequence comes from Leptobrachium leishanense, assembly GCA_009667805.1. NCBI lineage: Eukaryota > Metazoa > Chordata > Amphibia > Anura > Megophryidae > Leptobrachium > Leptobrachium leishanense. The sequence continues at coordinate 506,929,401 of CM019063.1, read as the reverse complement.
CGTCCACAACGTCCGCATAGCTTTGTGTGTGAGTATTGCAACAAGGTCAGACGGACTGCATTTATACATCCAGCATTTTTGACGGACAGAATGTTCTTTCATTGTAATTTATTTTCCATGCTACATCAGTCAAAAAATACGTCAGTGAAAAGATGAAGGGCAACCTAGTAGCTGCATAGCATATTGGCTAAATTCTGGCCAGTGATCCAATCTCAACACCCAGTAAGCCAGTGGATCATCTGCTGGAAAGGTATCCAGGTCTGCCCTTGCCCCTAGGTAGTCCTGCACCATATGGTGAAGACGCTGGCAATGGGTGCCTACATTTGACGTCCCTGGGCATCGAGGACTAAAAAAATTTAAAAAAGCATCAGTCAAGCGGCCCTGGCCTTCACCACTATTCCTCTGATCACCCGCAGCCTCAGAAGCACGCGTGTCAGCATTTGGTAATCTACCAGTGCCTGGAAAGGTGTTACACAAGTGTCGCTTTAGAGCGTCCTCAAGTTTTTTCATCCTGTGCTCCCTCTGTGCGGGCAGGATGAGCTCTGCAACTTTCCCCTTGTATCATGGATCAAGAAGGGTTGCAAACCAGTAATGATCCCTCTCCTTGATAGCACGAATCCTGGGGTCCTTTAGCAGGCTTTGCATCATTAGGGAGCCCATGCAGCGTAGGTTGGAGGTGGCTTTATCTTCCGAGTCTTCCTGCTCAATGAGGAGGATGACCGTATCGTGCACTTCCTCCTCCCAGCCAACGCACAAGCCCTTCTGTTTCTGGGCACACAAAACCCTCCCTTGAGGAATCCCCACCTTCAATGCCCCCACTACTTAAATAGTCCTCCTCCTCCTCATCCTCCTCCTGTCTGATCTGAGTAGGACCCGCTGGAATGCTGTCTGCGGAAAGACTGGGGCCTTGAGAGCTAGGGAAGGCCTCCTCTTCCTCCCGCTGCTCTGCCTCTAGAGCCACATCTATAATTCCCCGCAGAGTGTGCTCCAGCAGGAACACTAAAGGAATTGTGTCACTGATGCATGCACTGTCCCTGCTCACCATCCTCGTTGCCTCCTTAAATGGTGACAGTACAGTGCATGCATCCTTGATCATCAGCCACTGTGGGGGGAAAAAAAAACAAGTTGACCTGAACCTGTCCTTGTGCCATACTCACACAGGTACTCGTTGATGGCCCTCTGCTGCTTGTGCAGACGCTGCAGCATTGCTAATGTTGAGTTCCACCTGGTGGGCATGTCACAGATCAGACGGTTTGTGGGAACGTGGAATTCTCTTGGAATTTCTGCCAGGCGAACGCTTGCTGGGAATGACCGTCTGAAGTGGCTGCAGACCTTTCTGGCCTGGATGAGAATCTCTGGCAGCCCTGGGTACTTGGTTAGGAAACGCTGTACCACCAGATTTAGGACGTGTGCTAGGCATGGTACATGCGTCAATTTACCCTTGCGTAGGGCGGAGAGAAGGTTGCTGCCATTATCGCAGACGATCATTCCCAGCTCAAGATGGCGTGGTGTTAACCATCTCTGCACCAGCCCCTGCAGAGCTGACAAAATTTCTGACCCAGTGTGGCTCCTGTCCCCTAAACAAACCAGCTCAAGCACAGTATGGCATCTGTTTGCTTGAGCCATTGCGTAGACCCTGTCAGGCGTCGATTTAACTGCCACTTCGCCAGAGAAGGAGGAGGAGGAAGAGGTGGTGGTGGTGGAGCAGACAGACCTCATACAAGCAGCTTTCTGGAGGTGTGGTGGATGAACAAGCTCCAGCACAGAGCCCCGTCTTGGATCCCTCCCAGCTGCAATCAGAGTTACCCAGTGTGCCGTGAAGGAAATGTAACGACCCTGTCCATGCTTGCTGGACCACGTGTCTAAAGTCACATGCACCTTGCTGCTGACTGCCTTTCCCAATGACTGGATAACATTGTCTTCCACGTGCTGGTATAGTGCTGGAATGGCCTTGCGTGAAAGTAATGGCATTTTGGAACCTGCCACTGTGGTACAGCACATTCAGCAAATTCACGGAAGGGAACAGAGTCCACCAGCTGGAAAGGCAGCAGCTGCAATGTGAGTAATTTTGCTAAGCTGGCACTTAGGGGATGGTTGGGGATGGTTGGGACTATATTTTTTCTTTCGCTGCAGCAGCTGCGGCAACGTAATCTGACTGCGTAAATCTTCAGCTACTGGGATGATTTCACGCTGTGAGGAAGGACCTGCTGGTACATCCATTACTGTAGCATCATCCCTGTCGGTGGTGGTTGTAGGCAATGACATGGCAGGACATACAGTGTGGGTAGAGACAGATGAGGAGGAGGAGGACCTACGCAAAGTTTTGCGCCAACGGGATGTGTGGCACTTGTTCATATGTCGCCTCAAGCACGTGTCCGGTGTTTATCCCATGCTTCAGCCTCCTCTGACATAGATTACAAATAGTAATGGTTGGGTCTGCTGCACATTTCTTAAAGAACTCCCAGACAGCAGAGTTCCTGCATGTGTTCTTTGAGACAACAGCGCTCTGCACCGGAGCAGCTCTGACATGTGATGCCTTGGACTGGCTAGTGCTACGGTTGGTCACAGAGGATGTTGTGCCTCGTGTTTGCTGTGCCTCCTCCTCCTCCCCCTCCTCCTCACTTGATTCCTCAGTTCGATCTGGCACCCAGGTGGAGTCAGTGACCTCATCATCAATGTCATCTTCACCCCCTATCTCCTCGTCACTGGAGCCAACTTGGCAGTATGCTGCAGCTGCTGGGGCAACATGAGTGCCAGTTATTTGTGTGTCATCACTGGCACCCCCTATCTCTAGGTTGATTATACTCCCTTGCTCAACCTCAGAGATTGAATCAGAGCACTGAACTTGCTGCGCATCCTCAAGCAGCATGTCACTCTCATTGTAGTCAAACAATTCAGCTGACTCCTCCGTGTGTGATAGCGAGTCTACGGCAGGAGTAGCTGTGGACATGGAGGCTGCATTAGATGCTTTGGCAGCTGAGGTGGACTGTAAAGCACTAGAAGCCTGGCTGGCAGAGGACTCGGTGGATGAGGATGGCCTGGCTAGCTAATCCACCAAATCATCTCTATGTTGCTGCAGGTTAAGAAGACGGCCAGCGCCAGTTATAAAGGACAAGCGTGCCCCTGCAGAGGATGCACCACGTTCACCACGACCAGAGGCACAGCCTCCCGACACAGGGGCTACTTGCCCTCTTATCTGTGTCTGGGAGCGTCTGCCTGTCCTTTTTGTTCTTTCAGACATGGTGAGTGATACATAGATTAATATATACAGAACTCTGATTCAACTCTGGTATAAAGATTTAAAGAACTCTGGTATAACTCAGTGAGACACACTGATAGCTGGCAGCCAGTGACGAGACACAGATCACCTCAATTCACAAATGTTTTGTAGAAATTAGTGAGCCCCAAAATACAGCGTGGTATTGGTTGTGTGACGAGACACAGATCACCTTAATTCACAAATGTTTTAAAGAAATTAGTGAGCCCAAAATAATGCGTGGTACTGTTTGTGTGACAAGACACAGATCACCTTAATTCACAAATGTTTTAAAGAAATTAGTGAGCCCCAAAAAAACTTGCTGGCTGTGTGACGAGACACAGATCACCTTAATTCACAATGTTTTAAAGAAATTAGTGAGCCCCAAAATAATGCGTGGTACTGTTTGTGTGACAAGACACAGATCACCTTAATTCACAAATGTTTTAAAGAAATTAGTGAGCCCCAAAATAATGCGTGGTACTGTTTGTGTGACAAGACACAGATCACCTTAATTCACAAATGTTTTAAAGAAATTAGTGAGCCCCAAACTAATGCGTGGTACTGTTTGTGTGACAAGACACAGATCACTTTAATTCACAAATGTTTTACAGAAATTAGTGAGCCCCAAAAAAACTTGCTGGCTGTGTGACGAGACACAGATCACCTTAATTCACAAATGTTTTAAAGAAATTAGTGAGCCCCAAAATAATGCGTGGTACTATTTGTGTGACAAGACAGAGATCACCTTAATTCACAAATGTTTTAAAGAAATTAGTGAGCCCCAAAATAATGCGTGGTACTGTTTGTGTGACGAGACACAGATCACCTTAATTCACAAATGTTTTAAAGAAATTAGTGAGCCCAAAATAATGTGTGGTACTGTTTGTGTGACAAGACACAGATCACCTTAATTCACAAATGTTTTAATGAAATTAGTGAGCCCCAAAATAATGCGTGGTACTGTTTGTGTGACGAGACACAGATCACCTTAATTCACAAATGTTTTAAAGAAATTAGTGAGTCCCAAAAAGATTTGCTGGCTGTGTGACGAGACACAGATCACATAAATTCCCTGATATTTGGTAGAAATGAGACCCAAAAAGACTTGCTGGCACAGTGAGAAGACCCAGAAGATCACCTTAATTCACAAATGTTTTATAGAAAGTTGTAAACCCCCAAAAAACTTGCTGGCACAGTGACAAGACACGCATCACATAAATTCCCTGATATTTGGTAGAAATGAGACCCAAAAAGACTTGCTGGCACAGTGAGATGACCCAAAAGATCACCTTAATTCACAAATGTTTTAAAGAAAGTTGTAAACCCCCCAAAAAATTACTGGCACAGTGACAAGACACACATCACCTAAATTCCCTGATATTTGGTAGAAATGAGACACCCCCAGACCCCCCCAGTAGCGTGGCAGACCGGCAGTAACAAGACACAACTATCTCCTCTGAAATCTCCTCTGAAATGCGTGCAGAAGCGCTGCGTGGAAACGTTATATAGTGTGCTGCGGGACGTAGCTCTGTGAGCCCATGATTGGGCAAAATTTGACCAATCAGGACTCTGAGCGGTGATTGGCATAGTGTTGAACCAGTCTTGCACCAGACCTGTGGTCAGGTGCAAGGCTGTAGCCAATTTCGAGCTTCAGGCCAGTGGGAAAATGCATTGTGGTCCATTGTGGTCAAACATGCGGCGAACACCCGGAAATGTTCGGTGTTCGCGATCTGCTCGAACAGGCTAAGTTCGGGTCGAACCCCGAACCGTCCGAACCCGAACAGCTCATCCCTATTCTTGATCGTAGGTCTTCTGAGAGCTCTTTTCTGGTTCACATCAGGCAGTGCTTCTTGAAACCAGTAAACCCAAAACTGGTGTGTGTTTTTAAAGGGCAGGACAGCTTTCAGCAACACATCCAATAATATCACACTGATTGGACTCAAGGTTGGCTCACTCCTGGCTCCAATTAGCTCTTGGAGAAGTCATTAGGCTAGGGGTTCACATACTTTTTCCACCCTGCACTGTGAATGTTTACATGTTATGTTCAATAAACACATGAAAACATATAATGTTTGTGTTGTATTATTTTAAGCAGACTGTGTTTTTCAAATTGTTGTGACTTAGATGAAGATCAGAGCACATTTTATGACCAATTCATGCAAAACTCCACGTTATTCCTAAGGGTTCACATACTTTTTCTTGCCACTGTATATATATATACATATATAACAACACCTGTAATACAGAGGATTCCATGCGGTGGGTTGTCAGCCCTTTTCATACAAAATACACCAGGAGGGCAGCACTGAACCTTTACTAAGCATAATGGATGGGTTCGTCTCAAGACAAAAAATACAACAAACCAGGAGGATAGCACACCAACTCATACATTCAACAACTTTAGCAATAGCTCACACATTTAAAAACTAAATAGATTTCAAAGACTCCAACAACTCTTTACCCTTTCAAGATAGATATAGATATATATGGTCTGTATATATATAATATACATAAACTGTGTGTGTTTTAAAATATACTCCATATATTTCATGTATTCCTGGGTTAGTTACTGTATAACCTTATATTAAAGGTGTATAAAATGCTATATTCTGTGCTACAGTATGTACAATTTTATGCCTCAGACCCAAAATCATGAAATCACTCCTGGATTCACTGTCTGATTGAAGAATATGAATTCAGCACACTTCGTGGCAGCTCTTTTCATACAGAACGTAATAATAGATTGCACAGATATATAGCTGAGCTCTTACCCAGTGCTCTGTCTCCAGGGGCACAGCTGGGGGAGGACCAGGCGAGTCCCAGAAATAAGGAAAGCAGGCATCCTAGCAGGGGATACTGCATGCTCGATCTCTTTGTTTCCAGACAGCAGAATGATGTGGCAAGAGGACTAGCAAAAACTCCCAAAATGCCTGTACTATCAAGCTATTTTTTTTCCAAGGCATTTAAATTGCTCACGTGTTACAATGAATACATCCCTTGGGTCAAGTTACAAGTTGCAAGTTGTACCAGGAAAAAAAAAAAGAAGAAATTTGACTTGGCTGGAGATACTTTGCACGTCTGACTTACTGGAAGATAATGGTTTTCTCAGGAGAGCTTTCACATGTGGTTTGACGAAAGACATTTATTAAACTGTTTAGGAGATACAAGTGTTTTTTTTTCCTTCGGTTTAAATCCTTCTCTTGTCTCGCAAGGGGTTAACGTTTAAAGAGTCTCTTATAAGAAATATTGAGTTAATGCATATGGCTTTTGAATGTTTCCATTCTAGAGGTTGCACAAGAACAGAGTTTATTTATTTCTGTATTCCAAGACTTTAAGTTTATAATGTGTAACCACACCACCACAAAAATGCTTGGAAATTCTTTCAATCCGCACTGTGTAACGCATTCGGTGCTGACTGGTAGTAATGCATTCCTTTACTCATCCTTCTTAAAGATTTTTGTCTAGGGGGATTAGAAACATAAGTAGATTTTTCACTCTTGTTTTTTCTTGGGGCACAAAGTTTGGTGTTTGGTGTTCCCGTCTAGGCTACACCCCACTTAGAATAATAAAGTCTTACGATTGAATTGTATCAGTCAGAATTCCGCGCTGTAAATCATTCAGAGCAAAACGTTTTTTTCCACTAACCACATATTTATATAGAAATAGCAATGTATTCACTTCCTTGAACTCCAGGAAGCTATGGTGGATTCTCTTTCTAGGAAAGTTTCTCCATAGTTTTCGATATGTTTCACCATTCTTTCGAACGTAGTTTTGCCAAGGTAAATTGGCTCAGTTTTCTCCGTAGTTTTTTTTGGCGTTGTCAACTATTGCTGTTTCTGTCAGTGTTCAGTGGAGATCGCCAATTTATATTTGCCAGTGTTGCAAACAATGGTGGAACAGCATTCACTGAAGAAGAGTCACCGTTTAGGCTGGGGTCAGACCAGCGCACTTTTAACGTGCGTTCTGGCGCACATAATTACGGCCGCACTAGCAGCAGATGACGGGCAATGACGGCCAATATACGATGTACGGCCGCACAAAAGTCCGGCCGTGCAACGCAAGTGGAATTTGAATGCATTTTTTTGACAACGCTGAACCGCTAGTACTGACGTACTGAGTGCGCAGCTGCGGCATAGCGGCGTGTTTGCGTGATTAGGAGACGTCAGACGCTGCTAATGTCCAGCCTACATAACGTCCAGACGCAAAAAGAGTTTTATTGACGATCCGTACAAAATCACGCCCGAAAATGCACGTCGTCTGACCGTTTTTGCACATTCCGTGAAAAAATAAGTCAATGCGTTCGGACACACTTTTTCACGTTCGCGGGGAAAAATGCTTTTGTCTGACCCTAGCCTTAGTCAATTTACAACAGAATAACGGTGTGTTTACTTTTCACCTTTGTTTGCATCAGCTTCTCCTGCCATTGTTGGATTTTGCTTTTTTGGATAGCCGAAGTTCACCATAGTTGCAACAACAACAAATTTTACTCTACGTTGGATAGTGAATGACCCCTAAAGAGTATAATTTTCTTCAATTTAGCTTTCCTCAAAAGCGTGCCACGCTACCTCTGTGGGGCACCAATTCTGAAGCTTGAAATCTTGTAACAAAATAACCCATTGTACCAAGATTGATACTAGATTTACAAGAGTCCTTTACATTTCCATAATTGGAGAAAAAATGGGTTTCCTAATAAATCCAGAACTGTTGACATCGTGGCAGTGCATGGCTATAGCTGTCCAACACACTATTATTTATTTTCCACTTGACTGTGGCATGGAGATTCAGCAGTGACTTTAGCAAACAGACCCTACAGTGTCCAGTTAAAGAGCTGTGTCAGGGAGCTCAGTACCCAGGATGGGTAGCTCTTTGCAGTTCGGCTCCCTCTTCCCATCACTGTCCCGAAGAAGTACTGATTTCCATCCAATCCCACCCAGTCAACAGCTGGAGCACATTGTAGGGTAAAATCAAAGACTTAAAGTTACCTTATTTGGGTTTACAGCTGAAGATATAGCAGAGAGGGCATGATCACAGAAAGGAAGGAACATGAGAACCAAGGGGGCAACACAACCAGGGGATGGACAGCCCAACAAAGGGAAAACATTCCCAGCATTACCATGTTAAATAGCCTCCCCCCTCCAACACACACACACACAAAAGGATTAACTTCCCTTCACCTCATGACAGGGAGTAGAAAGGCATGATTCCAGAACTGGCTTTTTCTTGTCCCAGTAGTGAGGCCAGCAGAGATCTGGTTTAACCCAGCTCTTGGGGCTAGATGGGATCATGGAGAAACATTTCCGAACAACAGAAGAACAATACAGTACAAATCAAGGAAGCATATACCACAAGACACTCTACATTGAACAGATTAGGGAATAATAACACACAGACATCGGGGAATAGGACACAGATAACACAGACTTAATGTACTTACAAGTGGCAGACCGTGACTGGTCTGGAGAACAATATAAAATGTCAGACCCACCAAAACCAATAGTCCGACACCTCCCCAAAGCATATCTAAGTCCATATACCCCACGTCCCAAGTGACTACTAACACAACCTACTTCTAGCTCCCTGTCCACGGTTTTCTCACTCAACATGTGATAGGTGAAGGAGGGAATAAAGATGAGAACTATTAGACCTTCCATCTGCAGGTTACCTGCTTAACTGATTTGTAATCTCACCACCCAAATGTGGTGAGTGTAGAGAGCAACAAGCTAACAGTTGGTGCGCTAATATAATGCTGGTAGATATTTTGTTTATTTAGTTGCCTTGCATCTGTCTCTTCCCTAAGAAAAGATTTCATCTTCATCACCAGAATAAAAATAGCAGCAATCGTAAACCTGCCTCATATACTAGGGAAGATTCCAAGCCCTATGTAAAGTTACCGGAGTCATTAAAATCCATGGAATTGGTAAATTTACCAGAGCTCTGGTTAGGTCTCCATCTTGGAAATGTCACCGACATTTCTCTGCTCTGTTACTCGCCGCACTTCAGCAAGTTAAAATTGCCGACCATGCAGTAAATTCAACATTCACCATAGGATCCCTCATGTGCGACGAATAGACCTGTCGAATGCATCCTAAAACCACCGAATCAATTTGAACAGAACGCCGAAATCGATCCTCAAACCGCTGACGACCCGCCGAAAAGACCACCGACCAGCTCTTAAAACGCATTTAAAAAAAAAAGAAAAACAATAGTGCATGAAAATGGCTGGAAATAATATATGAGGTCCTATGAATAACAATAAAAAGGTCTATTACAGACTTTTAAAAAAATGGCATGCAAATATAATCGGAATCAAAAATTTCGGCGAAAAAATCCTGAAAAATGCCCCAAAAAAATCCTAAAAATATATAAATAAAGAGAATTTTGCTGCAAATGAAAAGAATAAATGGTTGAATAAATATTTTTAAACAACGGTGAATTGTTTTTTACATTGAAACCTATGAGATTGCCTGCTTAAACCTGTCGAATGAAACAACCGAAAATCATTTTGTTGCTGTTCGGTGTTCTCTGGATAGATTACCCATTACTTCTCTATGGGGATTTCACTGCTGCCGTAGGTCATCGTATTACTATTTGGCGAACTGCCAGCTTTTTGAATAGGCGAATGGCCTAGAAATTGCAACGTATGAGGAAATTCACCATTCGGTGCAATTCGGTGTCCAACTCTGAATAACCCCTTAGGTCTCCAAGGCATGCATTTCACTCTGGGGCGATAAGAATGTCACAGCCTTGTCACCATTGTCTCCATTCATTCTCTCTGAATGCTTGCATTGGGACTGTAAATGGCTGTCCCCGTCCTTCTCTCTTACTGTAATGGAATATTAACCTCTTAACGCCACAGGACGTACCATTGCGTCCTGCATTAGGCGGGCTTTAACGCCGCAGGACGTAATATTACGTCCGCGGCATTTGCAGCCCCCCTCGGCAGATACTCACCTCCTCCGGCGGCTCCCTCGCTGATCTGAGTCCCACGGAGTCAGATCGGCAGGGTTTACTCCTCCGGCGCACTGACGTCATCGCGCCGGACATCAATTTCAGGCGTCCCCCCCGCCGGAGCAGGGGAAGCGCCTGAAGGGAAGGGGGGGATCCTTTGGATTCCTCTATCTTCCCATCGCCTGGGACTGGAAGGCTGTGGCCAGCATCGCTGGAAGGGTCACAGCATGACCTTTCCAATGAAGTAGGGGGTTAACCCCTTAGTTGCCAGGTCGCGGCCTGGCACCAATCGGTGCAAGACCGTGGCCTTTTTCAGGTGGGGGCCACCATCTTGGATGGCAGCCCCCACCTCTGGGTCCCCCTCGTATCAACTGACTCATCGCGCCATGCGCGATGATGTCAGTTAACAGGGGATCCCCTAGCTGCAAAGGGATTTCCTATGGAAATACAATAGAGGAGATAGGGGGGTTCTTTGTGGCAGCTAGGGGGTCATGTATGATATTTCTGGAAAGGCCAGAGCATGGCCTTTCCAATGATATCAAACATAACCATGTTAAAAGTAAAAGAAGAGTGTAAGAAATTAAAAAATAAAAAATAATTAAAAAATAATTAATTAAATAATAAAAAAATAAAAACGTGTTTTTTTTGTGGTTTTTTTTTAATGCAGCACTATTGTTCATATTTCAATTATAATGTGAACAATGATGCTTCACTAATGATTTTTTTTTGGGGGGGGTTTAGCTAAAATCACACAATTTCTCCCCAAAAAAAAAATGGGTTCCCCATTCTAATTTTTTTAACAAGTCTACCCCATAGCATATGACCGCAAAGGCTCGGATAATAAAATAAAAAAATATATATTTTACACACTGTGGAAGATTGAAATTTTATTGAAAATTCACATTTTTTTTACTTTTTTTTACATTTTTTGTTCTAGCATTTTGGCAGGGCATGACATATACATATAATATTGATATATTATTAATCTGCCGAGTCTGCCGGAAAGAACGATATATAATTTGTCTGGGTGGTATAATAATACGTGACTTAAAAACGGTCAAAATGAGCTCAGCAAACTTCTACTTCCGAAACAGCGCCGAAGTTGTAAAATTACTCCAGTCCTTAAGGGGTTAAGATACAGAACTTGTTTTGCTGCATTGGCTGGAGGGAAGAAGAATGGGTGCTGCTGATAACAGTCCATTCAATGCTGAGATAAGATGCATGCTACTTTAAACTGTACCTGTTGTATACAGGCATTAAATGTACACACTGTCATGTTTTGGAGGCTTTGTTGCAAAAGTAACATTTGTTAGAGGGCACTTTATTTAATTCAGCTTTTTCAGACTTCTTATAAATGGTATTTCTACCCTCCTATCATTTAAAAATAAAAAATGTTTATTTTTGACACATTTGATTTACGTACCCATATTTCTAAAGAATACTATGGTACTCATTTCAGTTAAAAGTATGTGGCGGTAAAGGGGTTAAAATAAAATATAGCCTTTTAGAAATGTAAAAAAAGCCAGACTGTAAACCAAGAAATACATTCAATCGGCCAAGTGGCTTGCGTCCAGCCAGACTAACACTGGTAAAGCAATGTACTTATACGTCTGCAGTATTTTGCTTTTCAGGCAATACAGTAGGCTGTTCTTCTAGACAAATATATAGAGGATTTTTCTGTTTGTTCACCTCACAAAAAATGTTGTTTATGAACATTCGAAATCTGTAAACTGGACATTGCTGCACTGTGGCATCTCTACCTTTTTTTCCGATTTATTTAGATAAAGGGGTACAACAAAGGTCTCTTCTACTCTAGGGTTACCACCTGTCCAGTTTTGACCCGCATTGTTCGGTTTCGGAGTCATGTGTATGGGTTTGACAACCTCTGCCACCCGGACACATGACTCAAAGGTGCCGGCACCAAGTCTCCGCCCCATATTTACATATCATGCGGTCCTCTCCTCAAGTCCTTAGTTTACAGGAGACACAGTTCTGCACCGCCCACTCTGCTTATCACTGGCAGTGTGGGAGTGGTGTGGTGGGTCTGCCCGTGACGTTTCTTCCTCTCCGCCTCCTCTCATAAACTGCTTTCAGCCACAAGGAGCAGGTACAACAGCTAACGTGACAGCGTTCACATATTTGCGTGTGGCATGCATACAGTGTTCCCGGCTCCATCTCGAGTCCTCCCGACATATCAAGTGGTCTCCACTCCGACTGTGAGCGCAGCATCAGTGCCTGCCAGCACAGCTGAATCATCCTTCCATTCCTCAGGCGCCACTCCATCACCAAGTATTAAAGGTGAAAACCAATTGATAGTAAAATCCCTCCTCTCTCCTATATAAATACCATTGTCTTGTGCCATAAAATATCAATCTGCCATGCATACCTTTGTGTCATAAGCTCATAATACCAGTCTGCCTCTGCCATGCATAATACCAGTGTGCCAGCCATAATACCAGTATGCCAGCCATAATATCAGTGTGCCATACCAGTGTGCCAGCCATAATATCAATGTGCCAGCCCTAATACCAGTGTGCCATACCAATGTGCCAGCCATAATACCAGTGTGTCATAATACTAGTCTGCCAGCCATAATATCAGCGTGCCATACAAGTGTGCCAGCCATAATACCAGTGTGCCAGCCATAATACCAATGTGCCAGCCATAATACCAGCGTGCCATGCATAATACCAGTTTGCCAGCCATACCAGTTTGCCAGCCATACCAGTGTGCCAGCCATAATACCAGTGTGCCAGCCATAATACCAATGTGCCAGCCATAATACCAGTTTGCCAGCCATAATACCAGCGTGCCATCCATAATACCAGTCAGCCATAAAACCAGTCTGCCATGCATAGTACCAGTGTGCATGCATAATATCATTGTGCCATAATACCAGCCTGACATGCCATGCATACCACTGTGCCATCATAGCAGTCTGCCATGCATACCATGTGCCATAATGTTTACTCTACAAAAAAAATGGCTGCCCGAACCCAACACTAGAGTGTTCGGGTTTGGCTTGATGAAAAAGGGGCAACCCTCTTCTACTCCCTATAATGAGATAGCAGCTGAAGAAGGAGGCGCATGCCCCCTGTGCCGCACCTAGACCTGCCAAGGAGTGTAATAAAACCCTGTGCTGGCTGCAGTTTGTCAGAGACGGGGCACCACGTTAAACATCATATATATTCCCAATCAGCTATGAGATTATGAACCTGTTCTGTTTTAAAAATGCCCAGCTCTGACAGGTAGTGCAGAAAACCCCCATTTTTTTTGAAGTGTGATAATTCTGCAAAGACTGAAATCACATTCTCCAAAGATGGCCACTCACGTGCATTATACGGAGGAGCAATCTGAAGTTGGCTGCAATCCCTTTTTTACTACAAGACGGGATTTGTTTTTTACTTTCTTTCCAACTGGTCGTGTGACAGAAAGGAACGTGTAAGGATATAATCAATGCGCAATACAAGAAGCAATAACTATTCCACTTCAAAGTTTCATCGGTTTCAAAGGAAATATGAGGAAATTCTGTTCACTTACTGCGCCAGATGTATCAGAATAAAAAATCAGTACCGTTTGGTTTTCTATCTTTAATGACTGTAGGTCTTTAATATCTGTGTAATAAGGGAGAATAATTTTTAAATAATTTGATTTAGTTAGTAGTACTTTAACCCCTTGCTGCTGCTGAGACGGCATGACACAACCCGCGGCTCTCCAGTTACTCCTCCGCCCCATCTCCCTTGCTGGCGGCTGAACGCCGAAATGAGTTGCAGGCAAGTTGCTCATGTACAGGCAATCCCACCTGCAGCCAATTGCGGCGATTGGCCATTGGACACCCCACGCCGTTCGGGCCCGCCTGCCCCCCACCGTTAAGGAGTTAATAATAACCCCTGAATAATATTCAGTAAACACTTAGGCCTCTGTTTTAATAGGCCTCGCTTTTAATACAAAAATTACTTTCAAGCTGTAAAGCATGGGTTAGCATTCAGTCTCTTTCTTCGATAAAATCCCCTCCTCTCCAATCTTTATGAACCAAATCGATTACTATACATTTAAAATTCAGAGTTTAGTTTAAGCGAAGAAAGATACTGAATGGATCTATAGGATGGGCACTTGGTAAAGATGGGGTCTCAATGTGGACCTGGACATTAAAGGGTGTCTGTAAATTTAAAAAAAAAAGTTGTTTACATAAAGTCCTTCACAAAAAATCCTTTATAAAAAGTTTTTTTTACAAGAAATCTTTTAATTATATAAATAAATATATATATTTTAATTTTAGAATAATATATATTTTTTATATACTCTAGTAAAACACAATTTTTTAAATATTTTTGAAATAAATAAAGTATATTGTAGAGGTTTTGTGCCCATCTAGGATCCATTAGGTCTTTTAATCAATAGGTATGTAATATGCTGTTTTTTGTGTTCTCTGTATCCCACTGGTAGTATATTGCAGGTATATGACAGCTAAAACCTCCTGGATTATAAAGGGGTTAATCAATGATTATTCAATGGATGGACTACAATTCCCAGGAGCGTGAGTGGGAGCCGCCGTCCAGAGGATCGGTTGAACTTCCGGTCCCAAACACGCTACCAGATAGTGCCGATGGTCCGATACATCACTTCCGCAAGTGGATAATGGAATCCCAGATATACGCAACAAGTAGAACGCACGGAACCGGAAGCGAGTACGGAGCTCTGAGGATATTTTTCACTCTATTTAAGAACATGTAGAGGACAGTCCACTATTATAATTTTCTCCCTGATGAAGTCTATTCTTTGTATATAGACAAAATGCATTGGAGTATCCTGTTTACTGCCAATATTACTTTCACTGAATATTACTTTCACTGCTGAGGACGTGTGGGGAACGTCCTCATTGACTCCTAAGGAAAGATAGGGGGTTCCTTTGAATCCCGATATCTCCCGACTGTTGGCAGCTAGCAGGCCTTTCCAATGATACCAAACGTGACCATGTTTAAAGTAAAGGAAAAAATAATAATAATAATAAAAAAAGAAAAATGTGTTTTTTTAAGACGTGAAATGGCTCAGCAGTGAAATAAAGCATAAATATTTCTTTCTCTTTCTCTGCTGTCCCTGTGTGACCCAGCTCTGTGATCTCACTCAGAGCTTGTGGAAGGGTTATGTTTGTCTCCATGAGGTCCTATCGACTCCAAGAGCTGAAACTGGGGGCTTCTATCTTATAGGGGCTCCCAAATATTCCAACTTGAGATGTTAATACAGCGGCTGAGACAGAATAGGCCTGGGAACAGGGAGCTGCTAAGAGATTTCAGCTCACACTGGTTTTATTCCTTAATGGCTCTCTTTTAAGGGCCAGGATGCAAAATGGCCTCCAATGTCCAGTATCAATATTGAGCTAGTCAACAAACGATGGTATTCCCGTATTTATATAAGCCTTTTGAAGGGGGTTATTCAAAGAGCAGCGAAATTTCGGTGCTCTTTCATTCAGCACACTTTGGCTTGCTCAATTTGCCAACCCTACGGTGAATTCAGCATCCACTGTAGGGTCCCCGAAGTGCACCTTAATGGATCCGCCTACCGCTGAGGACAAACCCACCAAACGCATTCAGCAAAATGCCAAAAGCCGCCGAAAAATCACTGAACGCATCCGATAAACCACCGAACAATCACCAAACGCATCTGATAAACCACTGAATGCAGTAGACGATCCGCCGAACAGACTGTCGAACGCCTTTGACCAGCCACTGAAAAAATCCGACCAGCCACTGAACTCCACTGAAAAAAGCCGATCAGCCATTTAACGCTGCCGAAAAAAGCCGACCAGCTGTCGAACAGGGGTTTCCCCCCTGCAATTTTTAAACGGCGTTTTATACCAAAATAATGCATGGAAATGAATGGAAATAATATATAAGGTCCTATGAATAACAATAAAAAGGTCTGTTACAGAATAAAAATAAAACGCCATTTAAAAAAAATCTGAATCAAAAATTTCGCCAAAAAAACAAGAAAAATGCCTGAAAAAATTCTAAAAAACTAATTAATAAAAAGACTTTTTGCTGCAAATGAAAAGAAATAAACGGTTGAATAAAAATGTAATAAAAAACGGGATTTTTTTTACATTAAAACCTATGGAATTCGGAGCATTTTGCCACCATTTCGGGGCTGGTCTGTGTTCTCTGAATAGATTAACCATTGCTTCTCTATGGGAAATTTCACTGTCGCCGTACAGGCACTGTATTTCGCTAGTAATTCGCTAATATTTGGTGAATTGCTAGCTTTTTGAATAGTCGAATGGCCACAAAATTGCACCATAAGGGGAAATTCACCGTTTGGTGCAATTCGGTGGCAAGTTCGGCTCTCAGAATAACCCCTTAGGAAAATGGTAAAAACAAGGTCCCTTTTACGCCTGTGGCTGTGTTCTCTTCTTCCAAACATCGTGGGAGGTGGACTATGGACCTCTTACAGTAAGGCTGGGTTCACACCTAAGCGTTTTACAGCGCGCTCCTGCGCGCTGTAAAACGCTCAAACAGTGAAATACCAATATTCCCTATGTGGGCATATCACACCTGGCCGTTTCTCAGCGCGAATGAACGCGCTGATAAACGCCCTACGTCCAAAGAAGTGCGGGAGCTTCTTTGGGGCAGTTATCAGCGCGTTCGCGGCCATAGAGTTTGACGTGAACGCGCGCGTTTTCCAATTCAAAAACGTACGTTTTCGAACAGTGCGCGTTCTGCACATGCCAGGCACATGGCAGGAAGACACCACACCCTCGGGAAATTCAAACGCCGCTGTGTGAAGATTGAAGATGGATGCTGATGCTGGAGCTGGAGCTGGCGTAGGTCTGGGCGACGCGGAGCTGTTCATCCGTCTGGTGCATGGGAAACCATGCATCTATGACCAGCGGAGGAGCGACTATAAAAATAGAACAGCGAGGCTGCGAGTATGGCAGGAGATCGGGGAGAAGTTGTGGGCGGATTGGAAGACCTGCAGCAACCGAGAACGTGATACCAGAGGTACATAAAACAAGAATACCCATGTGTGACCTAGGGGCAATAAATACCCATGTGTGGCCTAGGGGCAATAAATACCCATGTGTGACCTAGGCGCAATAAATACCCATGTGTGGCCTAGGGGCAATAAATACCCATGTGTGACCTAGGGGCAATAAATACCCATGTGTGGCCTAGGGGCAATAAATACCCATGAGTGACCTAGGGGCAATAAATACCCATGTGTGACCTAGGGGCAATAAATACCCATGTGTGACCTAGGGGCAATAAATACCCATGTGTGACCTAGGGGCAATAAATACCCATGTGTGGCCTAGGGGCAATAATACCCATGTGTGGCCTAGGGGCAATAAATACCCATGAGTGACCTAGGGGCAATAAATACCCATGTGTGGCCTAGGGGCAATAAATACCCATGTGTGACCTAGGGGCAATAAATACCCATGTGTGGCCTAGGGGCAATGAATACCCATGACAGCTGCTGTGGCCATGGCTATAAAAACCGGAGAAGCACACAGCGTGTATTTTTTTTTTAAAAAAATACAAAAAGGTCTGAAATCCGTTATATACAAACAAATTTTATTAATCAAAACATAAACTTTTTAAACGAAGAAACAGGTTTTTTTTGCATACAATGGGCAAATACTGCTGCGTCCGAGCTGCTCCCGTAGGATCCGATGTCTATGTACGTGAAGCAGTAATTTGCATCGGATACTGCAAACAGGACAAAAGAAAAATATTTTTTATAATTGAAATTGAAAATTGCAGGTCTTGGCAAAAACGTCTGCAATCGCCATCCACTCCTCTTTGTTGGGTTTCTTCATAACGACATCATGTAGGATATCCCATAGGGCACAGCATGTTTCCCAAATGATGTTGCTAGCTGTTGATTGTCCAATCATGAAGGCATAGTGCAGACTCACCAACGACTGTCCGGTTGCTAAATACCTATGAAATGTAGGAAAAACAAAATTAGTTCATGCCTACATTTTGTTTCAACAGTGAATAACATGAAGCAAAAGTGGAAGAGCATTAAGGGTGCTTTCATACGCCACAGGCGTAAAGAAAAGGAGTACCGGAGTGGAGCGGCTGCCAGTGCGCCATCGCGCTACATTCATGCTGACCAGCTGGAATTTCTTATCCCATGCGTGGAAATGCGTAGGTAAGTCAAACCAATAACAATGTTTATGAGGGTCGTGGATATTGTCTTACAGAACATGTAAATAATAATATAATGCACCCACTAATGTATTATTTGCTATTGACAGCACTGACAGCAGCTGGGAGAGGCAGGAGGACGACCATGAGGAGGAGGACACGGCCACCCAAGATCCACAGCCATGCACCTCGTTAGAAATGTCGGCAACCCAACCCTCACCGTCACCGTCACAAACACAGACAGAGACAGAGGCACCAATGACTTCTGTGCCAAGGTCTGCCACACCAGCCATGACACCTCCTGTACGGAGACGTACAATTTTAAGGGGCCGTCGACAGAGGACCCAGCGTGAGGACGACCGAGTGATCTGCGTCATGGAGGACCTGGTGCAGAATGTTCAGAAAATGTCCTGTGAGGCCCATTTCCTCCTCAGCTTGGAGGACAAAATGAAAAGGGTGCCTAGGAGTCAACAGACAGAGGCACGTGATGCCATCACCCGTGCCCTCGACTCCTTCCTTCCACCTGAAGAACGCTCCTCCCAACAACATACACAAGCTACAACACAAACACCTCTACATACCACACACCTGCACACACACACTCCTCCACCTACCACCTACTACCCACAAACACCCATGCACCCCCCCTGAAACATGGTACTCACACACACAGCCCCCTCTCAGATATCCCACACCCAGCTGTGGAAGGAGGGAGGAGATGCAGGGTGACGAGCATCACTATCAGAATTTATAATCTCTGTATCCCTAGGCACCTTTTTCATTTTCTTTACCTTGCTGAGGAGGGAAAATGCCTTGCCCGTTGGCTGTTTTGTGTTTGTTTAGGCAATATGTGGCGAACTGCCCTGCCATTATGTGGTTTAATTTGTATAATTTAGGATAATATTTACCTTTTTTTCTACATATTTGTAGAATAAACCGTTCTTGGTTTAAAGCAACAGTAAAAAGTCTCTTTATTTATTTTATTGACCGGCGGCTGCTCTGCGTTCTGATCGACTCGTGCTCGGGTTTCTCCGGTGTGTTCGGCGGGGTTAATCCAGATGTTTTTGCAGGGTTTGGGCAAGCAATTGCCAGGTTATGGGGTGAGTGTTCAGCAGGTTTGCGGTGGCTTTTCCCTGCACTACATCGGCCCTGTGGCACTTGCTGAAACCACCGCAGGGTAGGTGAAGGGATCGCTGATCTGCTCTGTATTGGATGAAAAGTAACCAAACATGCAGTGACGGCTTGATTCTCTTTGTATAACCCCGACAGCACATCGCACTGTATTATGTGTGTAGTGATGTTAGTTGACGTAATCAGCAATCTTTCCACCGGTGCAATGCTCTCACGCATGAAGGTGTCCTGCCGTTGCAAGGTGGGGGATATCAAGTCCAGCAGCTCATCAAAACTATTGTAAAATAAAATAAAAAAACAAAAAGGGGGAATTAATAGCAAATCAAATCTCTGATGGTGCCATCATATGGGACACAACAACAATAAAAGCAGGGTACATGTACTAACCTCTGTACCGTGTGTATTGCATAAACTTCTCCTCGTGTGCACGCAGAGTTGCAAACAACGCCCAGACCTGACCTCGTTGTCAATCTGCAATGGTCGGATGCACCCAGTAGCGTCGCCTGGCCATCGCCTGCCTCCTTCTCCTCAAGCGCAGATAGTGGAAAGCTGCGATTGATGCAATGGTGCGTCTTGGGCAGATCTCCATTTTGCAACTTTGGTTCGTGCACAGGGAGGTCTTTTTCATTGGTCGCCTCCGTAATTAAGACAGTAAATTTCCTATTGGACACCTCCGTAGTCAATCACAAAACGCGCTTTTGCAAAACGCTCGTGAAATGCAAGGAAAACGCCGGTGAAAAACGTGCGTTAAAACGCGCGTATTAAAAACGCTTAGGTGTGAACCCAGCCTAAAGGATACAGAGAAGAAATGTAGAGGTTAACACATCAGCTTCTATCATGTAATGGGAAACATTATCTTACAATTATAGTTACACATTCATTTTCTACATGATTTATCTTAAATGTTATCAGTGTCCAACGTCAAGTACTACTAACAAATAAAATCTAGTAGAAAAAACTACAATCTTTCAGAACAACTACGCCTGGAATATATGGCTGTCCTTATATAGTACTTAGGAGCAGACAGCAACATAACAGCTTCTATAATTCTAGGAAAAACAAGAGGATTGCATATTTAGCTGTGTTTGTTTTCTTTGGCAAGTGCAATAATTCTATGTTTGTTCATCTCTTTGTGCTTCCCTCTCAGACGTGATTTATGGGAGGAGGACAACACAGCATTTTTGGTTTGAGAGAGAGAAAACAATAATGTATGGAAAGAATAAGTAACTGCTGGAATTATAGCAGATTTAGACCAATACGGAGTTCAACAAAAATAAGTCACAAGTGACCAGGGAATCGGTTATTAGAAGAGTGAGGTTTGAACCAAACTATTTGATGAAGAGATTGATAGTACCAGTGTTTCAAGTAATGTGTAACTCCAGACTTTGATTAATGCCAATAAATATGTAAAGCTTGGGCACCCCTTACCTGGAATTCTAAAATCTGGAAGACTCCAAACAACCAGTGCTCAGCTCCGATCCATCATTTGGTGGAGGCACTACGGAACTTGTGCACAAGTCTCTTTGCGGTGAGCAAGTTGGGTAGGAGCGCAAATTGCGCGGGAAAGCTTCAGGGACTTCCAGGTTTTGGAGTCTCTGAGTCGTAGAGGAGGAGCTGAGGACGGTGAAGGAGAAAAGATGAGCAAATAAAAAAATTGTGAAGAGGCTGTCAGCAGGAGCCTCTGCCCAACTATTTAAGGGTAAGAAAAGGATCCTCTATTTTTTTAACACAGCGTTCAATTATGTGGCCACAGTTACCTGAGTGCCCTCCCTCCCATCTCCCATCCAGCCCCATCCAAAAGCTGAGGATCGGGACTCTTGTGCCACCCACCGATGGCTCTCGAAGTGCTCACTCATAGAAACATAGAAAACATAGAAACATAGAAAAATGTCGGCAGATAAGAACCTTTCGGCCCATCTAGTCTGCCCAATTACATGGATACTTTACCTGGATTTATCTTTTGTTTAGGATAGCCTTATGCCTATCCCATGCTTGCTTAAATTCAATTACTGTTTTGGCCTCTACCACTTCAACTGGAAGACTGTTCCATGTATCCACCACCCTCTCAGTAAAATAATGCTTCCTGATGTTACTTTTAAACCTTTGCCCCTCTAATCTAAGACTATGTCCTCTTGTTTTGCTACTTTGTTATAGATATATATTAGATATATATTGCCCCCAGCTCACACGGGTATATATTGCCCCTGCTCACATGGGTATATATTGCCCCAGCTCTCATGGATATATAGTGCCCCCAGCTCTTATGGGTATATATAGCCCCCAGCTCTCATGGGTATATATTGCCCTCAGCTCACATGGATATATTTGCCCCCAGCTCTTATGGATATATTTGCCTCCAGTTCTTATGGATATAGAAACATAGAAAATGTCAGCAGATAAGAACCTTTCGGCCCATCTAGTCTGCCCAATTACATGGATACTTTACCTGGATTTATCTTTTCTTTAGGATAGCCTTATGCCTATCCCATGCTTGCTTAAATTCAATTACTGTTTTGGCCTCTACCACTTCAACTGGAAGACTGTTCCATGTATCCACCACCCTCTCAGTAAAATAATGCTTCCTGATGTTACTTTTAAACCTTTGCCCCTCTAATCTAAGACTATGTCCTCTTGTTTTGCTACTTTGTTATAGATATATATTAGATATATATTGCCCCCAGCTCACACGGGTATATATTGCCCCTGCTCACATGGGTATATATTGCCCCAGCTCTCATGGATATATAGTGCCCCCAGCTCTTATGGGTATATATAGCCCCCAGCTCTCATGGGTATATATTGCCCTCAGCTCACATGGATATATTTGCCCCCAGCTCTTATGGATATATTTGCCTCCAGTTCTTATGGATATAGAAACATAGAAAATGTCAGCAGATAAGAACCTTTCGGCCCATCTAGTCTGCCCAATTACATGGATACTTTACCTGGATTTATCTTTTCTTTAGGATAGCCTTATGCCTATCCCATGCTTGCTTAAATTCAATTACTGTTTTGGCCTCTACCACTTCAACTGGAAGACTGTTCCATGTATCCACCACCCTCTCAGTAAAATAATGCTTCCTGATGTTACTTTTAAACCTTTGCCCCCTAATCTAAGACTATGCCCTCTTGTTTTGCTGCTTTGTTTCCTTTTAAATATACTCCCTTCCTCTACCTTGTGGATTCCCTTTACGTATTTAAATGTTTCTATCATATCTCCTCTGTCTCGTCTTTTTTCCAAGCTGTACATGTTAAGATCATTAAGCCTTTCCTGGTAACATTTCTCCTTCAAGCCGTAGACCATTTTAGTAGCCCTTCTCTGAACTCTCTCTAAGATGTCTATATCCTTCTGGAGATACGGTCTCCAGTACTGCACACAGTACTCCAAGTGAGGTCTCACCAGTGCTCTGTACAGTGGCATGAGCACTTCCCTTTTCCTACTGCTAATACCTCTCCCTACACAACCAAGCATTCTGCCAGCATTTCCTGCTGCTCTATTACATTGACTACTTACCCTTAGATCCTCTGAAATAATAACCCCTAAATCCCAACCCTCAGATGTTGAGGTTAGGACTGTATCAAATACACTCACATGACAACTGTAACAACCTCAAAGGGTAAAGTGTGTGTAATGGCGCTATAGATATATAATGATAATAGATTGCATGTAGCTCACCTAATAGGTGTAACATGCACTCTGTAGCATGTTGCCAACAAAAACACCTAAAAGGTGTATTGGGAGCACATTTAAATATAAATAAAAAGAACCGTACAATATAGTCCTGTGGTGGATCTAAATGGTAGAGATAGCTTCACTCGCTGTCATAATATAGTCACGGTATGTATTCAGATAAGTTCATAAATCATCATCTCCTGTCAAGAAAGAAGAGGAAAAACGAATCGCGCAGATGGTAGGCCGCAATTAGCATACAAACAAATCTTCAGTTAAACACTCACAAGAATGGTGTCTCTGAGACTCAAGGTAAACACCTATGAGCCTCTCTGGGGGGCTCCTCCCATCAAACTCGCGTGATTGCAGTGTCCATTCATGATGCGGTATTCAATATTTTCTCAAAAGAATATAAAACCGGACATAGTACAATATTGTTTAACAATTGCATTCAGAAACACAGGGGAAAAAACACTCACTTGTCACAGAGCCTCCTGAATGGGTGACTCGGTTTAGGCACCTAGGACCTCCTCTTATTGCGCGAGGGGGTCCCACCTCGTACCTCCAGAGGCTGTCTAAATTCCAGTTCTAGCGCAACTCACAAATGGTCTTTCCAAATGGAGGAAAAGGATGGATATACTGATAAAAAAGGGGTTTATTAAAGCGATTAAAACAAAACAAAAACCGAGATGCGTTTCGCCCACTAAAACTGCAGGCCTTAGCAATCGGAATTCCTTGTAGCTTGACAGGAAGCTGGAATCACGTCACGTCTGGACAGTGCCGTGGGAGCCCAGTACTGGAATAAAAGGTAAGTTTTGTAAACATAGATGTTTAAACCCAGACTATCCCTTTAATAATTTAGTGGGTTATTCTAGTGTAAAAAGCAACTCACATACCCTATTTGGCAGAAAAGGTCCACAAACCGCAAAGCGGTTGAAAACACACCAAAACTCACGTACGGCCCTTACCTAATCAGTGAATAATTTAGCTGTACTCGGTTTGCAAGATATGATCATCTTCTGCGTTGACTGGATTTATACCAATCAGAACATGAGTTTGTGTGCCTTTAATGCATTTACATGATGAACCCGTTTACGCTGCAAGGTGTGCTATGCCCTCATGACAACAGACAGGCTTAAATGGCGCACAGCTCCATAGTACGTCGTGCGACTTTCTGGTATCTCCTACATCCCACCTCCCTTCCCTGTGGCCCATTGGCGTCATTGGGTGTAGCGGGGGGACTGTCTGAGTTCAGGGAGACCCACTATAGCCAATGACAGCGATCGGCCACAGGGAAGGGAGGCATACAGTAGGAGGTACCAGAAAGTCGCATGGCATGCTATGTCACCTGAAAGCATTTCAGCCTGCCTGACTCCATGCAAACCCTTGGCAGTAAGGGATTAAAATAGGGATATTATCACTATCAAATATAAACAGAGTCCTTGTTAGTCATGATGAATTGCTAATTCTATATATCAGGGAAAGACTTCCTCAAGACCCTAGCCCCCAGTAAAAACACAGTGACTGTGATAGCTATGACACGTAAGTGACACGTACACCCTGGTAATTATATTGTGCCGCCCCTGAATATAAAAAACAGATAGAGAGTAGAATATTGATATGAATGAGTCTACGTTCTGAAGAGAAAGATTTTTTAAGCAGCCACTGAATCATCACAAAATTAAAAGAATTTATATATGTATCCAGTATAAAAATAGAAGACCCTTCAAATCTAAATAACTAAGTCCAGAATTCGACTTGGCAGTCCATCTGCCCCCTCCCCAAGGAACTTTGTTGTCAGTCTATCAGATCAGTCAGCAGCCGCCTCTAACATCATTCCAAGTCAAAAGGTGAAGTCATATTAGTGAGGTGCTGTTACTGGCCGTCACAAATAATGAATGGACAAATGTCATGCAAGCTATGGATAGAGCAATAAGTCCTTGTCCAATGTAAGTGCAATTCTGGTGCTCAATTGGCCCTTGGATAGTAAAACCTTATGTGCTTCATCTACGTCAGGGGTGCTCAACCTTGGCCCTCCAGATGTTTTGGAACTACATTTCCCACAAAGGCTCTGTCTACCTAATGAGTGGCATGAGTATCATGGGAGATGTACATCCAGAACTTCTGGTAGAGCAGCCCTGATCTAGGTCATTCACTTGACAATAAGCTCTTACTACACAAACTTAAAGAGGACTGTGCCTTTACGTATGTGAGATACATGTGTATATATATAATTTTAACCAAGTGCCAATACGGTCCAGAGTTGACCAGCTCTCAATCAGCTACATTGGCAAAAGAAGTGGAACGGACACACCAGTAGTCCACCGGGACAACTGTATTGGAGCTAAACTATAACGGTTTGGCTCCCACGAAGCGAGACTATATGAGTGCTGAAATACTACATTGTTTAACTCCATTAAAGCTCTCCTGGTGAGACTCTTGTGTATCTGTCCACTTCTTTGCTCACATAACTGATGGAGAGCTGGTCAACTCTGGACCGTGTTGGTATTGATGTTAAAAAGGAACAAACTCTTGCTCTGAACGGACGCACTGATGGTTCAAGCCAACTGCTGTCTGATGAAGCCCAGTCTGAGCTACAGATCAACATTATTCTACTTAATTATTTTAAGACCGTTTCTAGGCTAATGGGATGAGAACCATGCGGCTTCTTAAATTCTTGCATGTGTTTACAATACCAAAAGGCAGCGTGGAATGGCTTCCATGCCAGAAGCTCTCCAGACACAGGTCTTGACAGCATTGTGGCCGCCATGGAAACAGGAATAGCTCTTTCAGCCTTCTTGTCTCTGCAGGTTTATCTTTCCAGAGAGCCAGGCAGATGTTCCCAGCTGTGTTCCAGCGATATGACATACTTATCCTACAAACGGATAGAACCAGAACAGACCAGTGCTTGTTATATGGAATTCAGCCAGAAAATGAGTTTCTTTCATTGTGAGTTGGTTCAAGACCTGGGAGTATTGCTTATACCATACACAGAGTGCTATCATTTTCCGATTATATTAAATACCTATGTTGCAATGAAATCCTCTGGAAATCTAGGCTGGTATTGATTTTACGGACTGGCTCAGCCACCGTTAAATGCTCTGAAAATGGAACAATTGGATTGCAATTGCAGATTTCTGTATTTTTCTTCAGTGAATGCTCCGTTTTTAAAACTTTACCCTAGATTTGTCATTGACATGTAAGACAGGTGGGTGTTTGAAGCAGGGGCACATATTGAGGACACAGTGATAAATGACATTGATTATAGTGATACGTAATATGATGATCAGGCTTCCCTTGGGTAGCAAGAGAAGATATATGCAAACAACGTCCTGCCAAAAGCAGGGTCAGCTTAGGCCTGGGTCAGTCGAGCGCACTATGTGCGCCCGTACTGACGTACCTGCCAGCGTCCGTCGCAGTGTTGTGACACTTCGACAGGGGCGGCCACACACTGTAGCATGCGCACGAATTGCGTGCGCTACAGCAGACGTGCTGAAAGCTTCCCCGTCGAAACGCTACAACGCGCATTCGACGGGGCTGTAAAGCGAGATTCTCCATAGTAGGATTGAGCCTTGCAGCGCTGAGCGCACTAACTGCGCTCAGCGAGGTGGCCAGACAGACGTCAGAGTGGAAGAAATGTCCACTCTCACGCTTGTCTGACCCCGACTTTGGTCCTGTCGGACATGATATGCTGTGACTTATGTAACTTTTCCTTATGATACCATGTGCCTTTTGTTGAATAAAATATTATAATTTCATTTATTTGCATCATGGGATGTGTAGTTAACACTTAACCTCTTCACTACCAAGCACTTTTTGTTGAAAAAAAAACCTATCACAACATATATTTTGAAACATGGGATGCGACGCTAACAATTAAATATAGGGTAAAATTGAAATTTTGCACAGAAATTTTGAGCAGAGGTAGTTAAAAAAATTAAATAATGCAAATTTGCTCCTTTTAGTATTATTCTTTTTATTCGTTTATGCTTTACAGAAATATGGCTGAGATGAAAGATTCCAAACTCTACATAGTGTCCCTTATCTTTCATAATATCCCTCGAGGTCTGCATACAGGCAGGAATGCCTTTGTGTGAAATACAGTAAGGGCCCTATTACATTCTTCGAGCACAATTACCGGCTGGGTGGAGTAGAGGTAATGTCACTGCTCTGCATGGAGAGAGCCTGTGGAGTCATGGGTTCGATCCCAGTGAGCACCTCTCCAGTAAGTGTCCTTGGCAAGACACCTAACGGTACATACTCGCCACCCAGGACATACTTGAAAACGAGAGAATTCTCAATGTATCCTTCCTGGTAAAATCCTTTCTCAAAAAAAAAAAAATTGTGTATGCGCACAAAAACGCATTAACGAGAGGGGCACAAGTCGCCTACTGATGACCGAGTCGTACGCAGGGAAACAAGAAATACCCAAAAATACACGAACACTTAACTGTAGAATAATATATATTTATTATATATACCGGCCACAGCTAAAAACTCCACACGATATCCCACCACAATGACATAAAAATTCCCATAACAAATATAACATAATAACAAAGTGCTGAACGGGGACACCACACACCTCCAAAACAACCAACCACAAAATCCTCCCATCTCACAACCATCTGATCCACAAATCAACTAAATAAAAGGAACCCCTACCCAGCACTGCCTACAAGCCCCCGCCGTGACAAAAAAGGGGTCCCACAAAACTAATGCCCGAACTAAAACCAACCCTTCCCATAACTAAATAGAAAAGGGGTGGGAAGGTGGGGATTTCAACCAGCTCTACCTCAGGAGAAAAGGCGCACAGAGCCTCCCTCCACGTGCCTTAAGTACCCTCATGGGAACTCCACCCCCACATCTCCCGCTCAAACCCCCACACGCGCTGTAAACTGTTCTAGAAAAGTCCTGCCTGCGTCCTGGCATCGGAGGCAACTTAAGGGCCCTGCGCCTTAGGTGCTGCGGGCCTTCAAAACCCTTTGCGTTGAACGTCGTATTACAACGTTCGCGCACAAAATGCGAGCGCAATTTAATGTGCGCATCCTATACTTAACATTGTGAGCGCAAATGCGTTTGTGTGCTGGTGCGCACATGGTATTACAATCTTAGCGCAAAATTTAACGGACAACGTTTGTGCGCATAATTTTAAATTTTAAAAAACTGGCGGTAACGGCAAATTGTAACAACCTGACCGTACCAAACTGCGGATTCACAACGGAGAACGTCGATGTGCACGTTTTTTTTTTACTAGACCCGTCAAAAATGACGGCCACTACCTTGTCTTCCATCAGAATGTACGTCTATTGTACGCAGTCTGCACAAAATGACGGACTCGCGTTAAAAATTACATTGCGCTCACTAGATCTGTCAAAAATGACGGCCACTAATTTGCCTTCCATCAGAACGTACGTCTGCTGCGCGCAGTCCGCGAAAACTGACGGACTCGCGTTAAAAATTACATTGCGCTCACTGGTTTCTGCACTCAATGGTACTTAGTTTGCGCGCATTTTTGCGCATTGGTTTTACGAGCGCAATTTCCCGACGGATGAAAAAATGCTCGAGGAATGTAATTCCAGTGGTGATTTTCGTGCGTTAACGTTTAACGCTTCGTGCAAAAAAAGAGGCGTTTTGCGTGAAGAATGTAATAGAGCACTAAATGTGATAAAGATAGATAATAAAATGCGCAGATCTCCTGCTTATGGGGGATTTGTAGTGATCATAATGAGATTATTAGTAATGCACCTTCCAGAAAATACCAATAGACTATAAAAATAATTTCTGTGTGTGACATAATGCCTGTGTATGGAAATTACAGTAACACCTTGTATCTGTACTGTACTGGGTTTATCAATCATTATAACCCCCGAATCTTATCCCTGTACAGCAGTGAGTGACCCCAGAGCTCTCCCTGTATTCTACCAAATCCCTGGCAGCTGTAATGCAATGGGAGGGAGGGGGTCATATGACTAACATAATGCACTGATAAGATAAGATGTGGATGGCATGTAACTAGGGTTAGCAGGATAGTACATTATCAATAGTGTGGTAAGAAGAGAGTTCCATGTCTGCTGTCAAAACCACTCTATACACCAAAGATAGCCGGTATATTAATTATTATTATTATTTATATTAATTCTGAATTTAACCATTTATTTCACTGCTGAGCCATTTCACCTCTGTGTGCTGAGCTAATTTTTACCACTTTTGCTCATCATGTTTAAACGCGATTTGAAGTCACATTTTAACCACTTCAATGCTAAGGATGCGCTCAGCGCGTCCTCAGCATTACCGCTGGTTCCGGCCGATCGCTGGCCCCTCCGGTGCGGGCTGACATCCTGGATGTCAGCCCGGCATCCGGACCAGCAGCCGCCATTATTAGGTGTCATCGCGGGGGCGCGATGACACCTAATTCAGGCGCCCCCCCCCGCATGTGCGGAGGAGGCGCCTGAAAGGGAGGGGGGGGAGGTCCTTCGGACCTCTCTCCCTCCCGATCGGCGGCGCACAGGGGGTTAACCCAGGCATCATTTGGAAGGGCACAGCCTGCCCTTCCAAATGATGCCTGGCATTAACCCCTGGGGAGCTGGATCGCAAATCGGTGCTGAAAAGCGCCGATTCGCGATCCTTCCCGGGAGCTGGCCGACATCTTGGATGTCGGCCAAGCCTCCGGGAACTCCCCCAGAGGACTGGCGTCATCGTGCGTAGCACGATGACGCCAGTCCTACAGTTAACCCCTAACTGCCACCAACTGTGGAGATAGGGAGTTCCAATGAACTCCCTATCTCCCGATCCGTGGCAGCTAGGGGTTAAATTTTGATATCGTTGGATCGGCCAGAGCATGGCGTTCCAACGATACCAAACATGAAAGTTAAAAATGTTGTAAAAAAAAAAAGAAAAAGAAAAATAAAAATAAAAAAAAATTAAAAAAAAAAAAAAAAATAAATAAATAAACACTTTTTTTTCTTTTTTTTGGGTTTGTTAATGCAGCAATATTGTTCCCATTTCAATTATAATGTGAACAATGATGCTGCACTAACGATTTTTGTATGCGGTGCGTTTGTTAAAAATAGTGTCATTTTCCCCAAAAAAAAATGTAACGAGACCCCATCTCTAATTTTTTAACAAGCGCACCCCATACAAAATATAACCGCAATTGCTCGCATGTTAAAATGTGGAAAAAAACACTTTACACGTTGTAAATTATTGAAAATACATATTTTATTGCATTTTTTGTTATAATATACAGACATGACATAACGTATACATATAATAATGACATATTATGAATCTACCGAGTCTGACGGAAAGAACGATATATAATATGTCGGTGTCATATACTAAAATAAGCCTTCAAAACACGCTTAAACATGATGCGCAAAACAGGTAAAAAATGACCTCAGCACAGGGGCGGGAAAAGCCTCAGCAGCGAAAGGGTTAATATTAGACAACCCAGACAAATCATTGGTCAACGAAAAAAAATAATTATTCTGGCGTGGACTTTGGCAGCTGTTTCAAACTAATTTCAGGGTGCTGATTCCAAATCTGATTTGCTCTATCACATCTACTTTATCACATCTACATTTTCATTGATTTTACACAAAATTAACTCTTTGCCACTTGTGATTGCAAGTTGTTGCGAGTCAGTGACTGCTTTAGTGTTAAAATATTGTGCTGTATTTTTAGGATAATGTGTTTATAATATCATTTTATGTAGATATCCACATTTATTTAATATTTTCCTTCTGCAGGGCGTGATCTAACAATGGCTACAACATCCAAAAGAAAGAAATGCAGTAATGACCCAGATATCTTCTGCTACATCTGTGGCAGCTTCACTTTGCAGGATCAAAGGCGAAACATCAATACATTTGTCAAGAATGTTTATCTTGCCTACTTTAAAGTACCACTTGGAGACCAAGATAAAAATTGGGCTCCTCACAAAGTGTGTAAAACCTGTGTTGAAACTTTACAATCATGGTCTAAAGAAAAGAATGCTAAGCTGAAGTTTGGTGTGCCAATGGTTTGGAGAGAACCTACAAACCATTTGGATAACTGCTACTTCTGCCTTGTCAATGTAAAAGGTTTCAATAAGAAAAACAAACAACACTTACAATACTCAGAATGGAAACTTTTTATTGACAGTAGTAAAAGGAGTTTGAAACGTGTGTTACTTCACAACAGAAATATATATGGTTCAATCCCAATAGGACACTTTGTAAAAAATGAAAGAAGAGTATGCCAACATCAAGATTGTTCTGGATAGATTGGAATACCATGTTCATGGATGGGTAATTTGTGTTGATTTGAAAATGGTTAATTTTCTGCTGGGTCAGCAAGGAGGTCACACCAAATACATTTGTTTCCTGTGCTACTGGGACAGTAGGGCTACATTAGAACACTGGGTTAAAAAGAACTGACCACCAAGAATCAGTTTGACGCCTGGTGACAAGAACATCAAGAATGAGCCTCTGGTTGATAGGAATAAAATAGTATTTCCCCCACTGCACATAAAACTTGGGTTAATGAAGCAATTCGCCAAAGCTCTTGATCACACTGGAGACTGCTTCAGCTATATATGTTCAACCTTTTAAAGTCTCAGTGCCGAGAAGAAAAAGGCAGGAATATTTGATGGCCCTCAAATAAGAACACTCATCAGGGATCCACACTTTGTTACAACAATGACTGCGGCAGAGGCTAGAGCTTGGAATGCATTCTCTGACGTGGTGCGGAATTTCCTTGGGAACAGGAAAGCGGACAACTATCGAGAGATTGTGGAGTAGCTGCTCTTGAGTTTCCAAGCACTTGGATGTAGAATGAGCATCAAGGTTCACTACTTACATAGTCACTTGGTCCAGTTTCCAGAGAACATGGGTCACGTGAGCGAAGAGCAAGGTGAACGATTTCATCAAGACATTAAAGTTATGGAAGAACGTTACCAAGGCCGATGGGACTCATACATGATGGCAGATTACTGCTGGTCCTTACTGAGAGACATTCCACAAGCTGTACATCGGAGATAGTCAAAGAAGAGGTCGTTTATGCCGATGTAAAATCACTATTGTGAATGACCTTTTTGTACATATTTTTCTTATCTTCACAATTCAATTCTTACATGGTAATATGCATTCACCCACTTTGATATGCAGTCACTCTCACAACTTTGTGCTACGGCTCATTAAATGTTTGTTTCATTATTATTGTTTATTGTATCTTACCTTATTCTTGTATGTATGTCTGTTTAGCTATTCGTATAGGAGTATAAATTTGCTGTTTTTATTGAAAATGCAATATTTGATACCTCAAAAACCTGATATGATAGACAAAAACTGATGCCAGATTTGGAATCAGCACCCCAAAATTACCTTAAAACCCGTTGGAAAACGTTATGCCAGAAAAAATGTGTTGACCAGTGTTATGTATCCTTTATTCGGCAGACTCGGCAGATTCATAATATATAATTATTATATGTATACGTCATGCCCTGCCTGAATAATATAACAAAAAATGCAATAAAATTTGAATTTTCAATCATCTACAGCGTGTAAAGTGTTTTCTTTTATTATTTTCTATTATTATTATTATTTTCCTAATTTGAACATGGTCATGTTTGGTATCATTGGAATGGCCATTCTCTGACCATCTAGCTGCCACCTCTTGGGAGATATTGGGGGGTCAAAGGAACCCCCTATCTCCACCATGGGATTTCCTTAGGAAATCCCCGGGCAGCTAGGGGGTTCCACAGCTAACTGCGCATTGATGTCAGATGACGAGGGGTGACTCGGAGGTGCCATCTAAGATGGTGGTCCCCACCGGAACTGAGGCGCCATCCAGCACCTCAGGGGTTACAGACAGGCATCACTTGAAAGGGCAGACACTGCCTGTCTCAGCCTCAGCACCTGCGGGGTCTCAGGGGGGGTCTGAGGACCCGGCGGCATCGCTGGTTGGCCGGGTGCCAGGCATTCCGGCTGCTCCTGGTGTCCTCGCGTCCAATGAGGGGCAGGACATGGCATGATGACGCGAAGCAGCCGGCCTTAAATGCATACGCACGAACTGACTCGTTGCCTTGCCGTAGAGTTGTTTTCCTGTATCGCTAGTGTACCGTTTATTCGAGTCACTGATTCTTTGATTCCTTGCCAAGTTGCTGACTCTGATTGTATGAGGACCCTGCCTGTTGCTGACTCAGACTGCCTATTGACTATTCTCTCTCTGACCAAGCCTGTATGTGATACCCAGAACAGACTCAAAGTGTATGCTGATCCTGCATAACGCTGACTCAGAGAGTATACTGACCCTGCATAAGGCTGACTCGGATTGTATGAGAACCCTGTCTGTTGCCAACCCGGATTGTTTATATAACCACGCTCTTTCTGACCCCTTGTGTTTTAACATGCTGCTTAAACCTGACTCAGGTTACTTCTCAGCTGTCCTCAAGGCTGAACCTTTATGTCCAGGTGTTTGCTATATTCTAAAACCTGCTGTTGGTCTCAAAAGGGTATACTCTGTGTTGTTGCTGTGTTTGTTGTCACTGGCTGGGAGTAATAGGTCCCGACCACTCAAGGATCGGAGTGTTTAGAGGTCTGTCCAAAAGGATCCACACCACGGTTGTCGAGGTTAATTGTGACAGCGAGCGTGACACTGCCCTTCCAAGCGATGCCTCTCTTTAACTTCTACCTTCTCCTGAGGGAGAGGGATCTGAAAGGACCACCCCCTCCCTTCAGGCGATCTCCCGGCTTTGCCGGGTGGTTGCCTGAGAATGACATCATTGCATCTTCAAGGAAGTCAGAACACTGCGGGACACTGGAGGAGAGAGGTGAGTATCCATTCGAGCTCCCGGTAAGCGGATGACGTGTGGGGAACATCCTCCGCATACAGCGGGAGCCTCCTAGCACATTCCCCACACGTCATCCGCAGTGAAGGGGTTAAAGTGTTGGCATGCAAAGTCAAAAACATATTGATTAGATCACATCCAGCTTGTATATGTCATAGGAAAAGTATGTGCTTTAATTGCCCACCCAGGAACAAAAAACAAAAAACCTTGGCCAACAAAATCTGTAAAATATTCTGATATATTTTTATTACTCTACATATTTAAAAGTACAATTATTAGCACAAAAACTACAATTACAGCATCTATAAAATGTAGCTTGGTATTGACACTACGCAACGTAGCTAACAAAATACGCCACATAACTGAATTGTAGATTTTTCGGTGACAAAATTTATCAAAACTGTTTTGGCACAAAACAACTTGATCTAAAACTGAATTACTCCAAAAGAGAGATCCTACAACTGCACAGGCAGTTTCTATTAATATGTATATATATATATATATATAATTTAATTTTCACTTATATATATCCTGTAAAAGGTTGATGCGTTCAAACACAATAATTTATCGTTTGTACGTTCTGGCTCTAGGACACAAGGGATTGCTTTCACCTCCTAAATGCTCTGTCTCTGTTTTTATGCCATAGCATATATATATTAAGAAGTGTTACTAGAGCACAGTGCAAAATAATAAAACTAATGGAACAACTGTTTGTTATACTGTACAAACAGTGTCATAAGAAATCAGAGAACATATTGAAGAATGATCGAAATACATTCATTTTAACAATTAATTGTGACATCAAATAAAACCTCTCTAAAATCTGAAACGCGCTGATGCAATAAGTTTGCAATTTACGAAAAATGGGAATTAGTCACGGGGAAAAAACAGCAAACAAAAACATTCAGGGTTATTCAAAGAGAATCAAAAAGTCACCGCACATTCGGTGACTTTTCGTGCTCTTCAATTCGGTGCGATTTGGCGATCCCATTTCGGCGACCCTGCGGTGTATTCCGCAAGCACCACAGGGCCGTCGTAGTGCAGGGAAAAGTTGCCACAAACCCGACGAACACTCACCGCAAAACCCGGTGAACGCACACCCAAACCCGCAAAAAATCTGGACTAACCCCGCCGAACACGCCAGAGAAACCCAAGCAGGAGCCGGTCACAGCGCATAGCAGCCGCCGGAAAAAGCCGACACCGCAGACGAATGGAGTGAAAAAAAAACAAAAAACAGTTTGCTTGAATGTTTGAAAAGTGAAACACTGTTTGCAA
The DNA here is from genome assembly GCA_009667805.1 of Leptobrachium leishanense. Lineage (NCBI taxonomy): Eukaryota > Metazoa > Chordata > Amphibia > Anura > Megophryidae > Leptobrachium > Leptobrachium leishanense. The sequence goes on along the minus strand of CM019063.1, from coordinate 506,894,137 downwards.
AGAAACTACAGAATGAAAATATCTGAAATTTACACATAAGATCCAATGAATGATAATAAAAAGGGCTGTTACAGAAAAAAGAAAAAACGATTAAAAAAAAAAGTTTGCAAAAAAATCCAAAAAAATGCCTAAAAGATCCTAAAAAATCTATAAATAAAGAGACTCTTTACTGCAGAATATTATAATGAACGGTTAATTAGATATTGAATTTAAACAGGAATATTTTTAACATTGAAGCCTATGGGATTCGACTGAATAAACCTGTCGAATGAAACCACTGAACAGCAGGGAAATTCGGCATCTTTTCACTGCTGTTTGATGTTCTCTGAATAGAAGAAGCATTGCTTCTCTATGGGGATTTCACTGCCCTCGAACAGGCACCGTATGTGCAGGCAATTCGCCAACATTTGGCGAACTGCCTGCTCTCTGGATAGCCGAATGGCCAGGAAAGGTAACCAAACACTGAATTTCACTGTTTGGTTACCTTTCGCCAGCAATTCGGATCTCTTTGAATAACCCTGATTGTATTTACCTGAGAACTAAAATCCAACGGACGACTGTGTTCAGCAAAAGGCAGAAAAGTACAAATATCAAAATATATTTGGAGGTCTATTCAGGGAGTCTGACCTGCAAAATTTAGCTGAAAATAGCAGAGCTGCTTAAAAAAAAGTCATTAATTTAGCTAAGAGATTTTTTTTGTATTAATTATTTATTTATACAACTTTGCCATTTTTAACTACGTTTTAAAAGTCTTCAGCATAAAAATGAAATAAATACTTTTTCTTAATTCAGGTTGAGTATCCCTTATCAGTAAACCCGAAATCTGAAATATTCAAAAATATGGAATTTTGTTTAAGGCAAAAGTGGAAAATACCACCCCTGACCTCACATAAAAAGAGGACGAAATTATTAAAAATATTGTATAAAATGCCCATAGGACTGTGCGTATAAGGTGTGTATGAAACATAAATGATTCTCTGTTTAGGCTCTGGTCCCAACCCCAAGATATCTCATTATTTTATGCAATTATTGCAAAACGAGAAATAAATTCCAAAACACTTCTGGTCCTAAGCACTTCAGATCTGTGATCGTCTACCTGTATTATGCAGTACATTGTTGAAGAATATTTAAAAATATATAATCATATGTTTATATTTACCGAATTATATATTTTGTTTACGTAATTTACAGTTCTTTGAATGTACAGTGTAACATTTCATTTTGATACGTCATAATATTGTATTGTGTGTGATCAGAAGAACAATAATAAGAAAAAGAGACCACGAAAATCTGTTATATTTAAAAATAAAACTAAAGGTCGTTATTCTTAGATAAAACAGGATCTATACTGCTTCTTCATTACTACATTATATAGAAAACAAAAAAAGAAAAACACATAATACATAGCAACTTTGGTTTCCTTTTAAATTGTTTGGTATTGATGAATAAACTACATCGGTGAGCTTAGGATACTGCTGTGACACGTATAGGTGAAGAGTGTCTAGTTTGTCCGGTGCACACAATAATCATTTTCTGTATCCAGAGAGCTGTTGTATCCTGATGAAGGATAGAGTTCTCTTTTCAAAATTCTGTTGACGATGTTGAGAAGAACCTTTTTGTACTGTTGACGGAGGAGAGAATATACGAAAGGATCTGCTGCTGCTTTACTATACGCCAGGCACTTGCTTACGATACCCCAGTAGTTGTTGATTTTCACAAATGGCAACAGTTCTATCAACCTGCAGGGAGAGAAAAAGACAGTTTTTATGTTAAAGGGCCACTACCACAAAAAAAATTAAATGTCCTTATTGTGTTTATTTTATGTTGCTGATTATGGGCTCTATTACATTCTTCACGCAAAAACGCATGAGTTTTTGCGGGAAGCGTTAAACGTTAACGCGCGTAAAACAACGCTAGTATTACAATCCTCGCGCATTTTTTCACCCGTTAAAAAATAACGCGCGTAAAACGGACGCGCAAAAACGCGCACGCAGCAACGTTGCGCGCAGGAATCAGTGTGCGGACTGTTTTTTCACACGATTCAGCCAATCAGAATTAAGAACCACAATTGTCTCACGTTAAGTTTTTGCACCTGTCAAAGTCAATCTGTGCATATATGCTGCATCAAAAAAAAATGCACACACAACTTCTCAATTTTATTGGTTTGGGTATGTGTAGAATGTGTAACTGTATTTTGCTGCGTATTTTTTTTTGAGCTGGTGTATTTGGGTTCGGCCAGGTTGTTCAGATTTGCCATTAACACCAGCTTTTAGGAGTTGCTAAAATTATGCACACAAAGGCTATGTGCTACAAACTGCGCATAGATTGTAAAACCATCTGCGTACCAGCGCACAAACGCATTTGCGCTCACATTGTTAAGTATAGGATGCGTGAAGTACAGTAAGCTCGCGCAGCGTTCACGCAGTTTCTCCCGCAGTAGACGTATACGCGCGTTTGTTGCACTGACATTGTAATACGACATTCTGCGCAAAGGGTTTTGCCCCTCGTGTTAATACGTTTTTTGCGCACGCACTGACGTTTGCGCGAAGATTGTAATAAAGCCCAAAGTCTTTTAATCCCTTAAGGACAGGGGCAATTTTACAAGTTCGGAAAACTTCTAAAAGTAGAAGTGAGGTGAGCTCATTTTGACTGTTTTTGCTCATCATGTTTAAACGCGATTTAAAGTCACGTTTTATTATACGACCCAGACATATTATATATCCTTTTTTATGACAGACTCAGCAGATTCATAATATATCATTATTATATGTATACGTCATATCCTGCCAGAATGCTATAACAAAAAATTGTAAAAACAAAATGTGAATTTCCATTAAAATGTCAATCATCTACATCTACAATGTATAAAGTCATTTCTTCACGTTTTATCATCTGAGGCTTTACGGTTATATATTCTATGGGGTACACATTTAAAAAAAATAGAAATGGGAGCCTGTTACTGTATTTTTCTGAGTAAATATGTGATTTTAGCTTTAAAAATAATGTAATTTTTCGTTCGTGCAGCATTATTGTTCACATTATAAATGAAAAGTGAACAATAGTACTGCATTAATAAATTTAAAAATAAAAATGTATATGTAATGCTGTGCTCTAGTCTTTCCAATGATACCAAACATGACCCTCTTGCTGCCAAGGATCAGGAGATACGGGGATTCAAATGATCCCCTATCTCCATTACAGGATTTCCTTAGCTAGGGGTTACCCAGCTAACTGACATCATCGTGCCACTGCTGATGATATCAGTGGAGAGATCCAGAGGCGGGTCCGACATCTAAGATGGCAGCCCCACCGGTAACAGGTCGTGATACGGCAACGATTGGTGCCGGATCGTGGCCTGGAACCTAAGGAGTTAAAGAAAGGCATCGCTGGAAAGGTCATACTTTGACCTTTCCAGCTGTACTGTCTTGTTCTTATCTCATTCAACTGCCAGCTCTTGAGTAGCCTGAAGAATAATACCCCCCTGTAGCCTTATCAAAACATTCCCCTCCATCTCAAACTGCTAAATACGATCGATTTAACACTTTATTAGGTACAACTGTTCAACTGTTCAATTGCTTGCTAACACAAATTGCTAATCAGCCAATCACATGGCAGCAACTCAATGCATTTGGGCACCTGGACTTGGTGAAGACGACTTGCTGAATTTCAAGCCGAGTGTCAGAATGGAGAAGAAAGGGGATCTAAGTGACTTTGAACGTGGCATGGTTGTTGGTGGTCTGAGTATTTCAAAAACTGCTGATCTACTGGGATTTTCACGCACAACAATCTCTAGGGTTTACAGAGAATGGTCCGAAAAAGAGAAAATATCCAGTGAGTGGCAGCTGTATGGACGAAAATGCCTTGTTGATGTCAGAGGTCAGGAGAATGGGCAAACTGGTTTGAGATGATAAAAAGGCAACAGTAACTCAGATAAACACTTGTTACAACCAAGGTATGCAGAATACCATCTCTGAACACAGAACATGTCCAACCTTTAAACAGATGGGCTACAGCAGCAGAAGAAAACCACACCGGATGCCACTCCTGTCAGGTAAGAACAGGAAACTGAGGCTACAATTCACACAGGCTCAGCAAAACTGGAAAATAGAAGATTGGAATAACATTGCCTGGTCTGATGAGTCTTGATTTTAGCAGCGACATTCAGATGATAGGGTCAGAATTTGGCGTAAACAACATGAAAACACTGATCCATCCTGATTTTTATCAACGTTTCAGGCTAGTGGTGGTGGTGTAATGGTGTGGGAGATATTATATTGGCACACTTTGGGCCCCTTAGTACCAATTGAGCATCGTTTACATGCCATGGCCTACCCCTGAGTATTGTTGCTGACCATGTCCATCCCTTTATGACCACAGTGTACCCATCCTCTGATGGCTACTTCCAGCAGGATAATGCACCATGTCACAAAGCTCAAATCATCTCAATCTGGGTTCTTGACCATGACTTCACTGTACTCCAATGGCCTCCACAGTCAACAGACCTCAATCCAACAGAGCACCTTTGGGATGTGGAGGAACGGGAGAGTCGCATCATGGATGTGCAACCGACAAATCTGCAGGAACTGCGTGATGCCATCATGCCAATATGGACCAAAATCTCTGAGGAATTTTTCCATCACCTTGTTGAATCTATGCCAGTTTTGAAGGCAAAAGTGGGTTAAACCCGGTGCTAGCAACGTGTTCATAATAAAATGGCCAGCGAGTGTGTTTTGTGTCTTCGGAGTCTCAATAGACGGAGTCTCAATAGACAGTCAGTAACAAAGAGAGAGAGCAGCAACACTCAGCAGCAGGGAGAGGAGAGAGCAGAGCAGGTAGAGGAGAGAACAACAGAGCACTCAGCAGGGAGAGGAGAAAGGGAGTGGGGAGAACTATTTAATTGCACACACTGGTAGTCCATAGGGTTTAATTTTATTGATAATAAATACTAACATTATATAGATTCTGTTTAAAATACATTTATTTGTAGGAGAACAGCTATTGTGTTAAGGTGTTTGAAAAGAAGTTCCCATTGCAGGGCGGGCCCTGGGTTGATGTTTGGGTGTCATAGTTGATTAATAATTTCAGTTTGTAATTTATTGCTCCTTGTAATAGAACACGCCAAAAGAAAGCGGAGCATAGAGTAGAAAGAGGCACGCAAAAGATGGAAAGCATGTGTTCTATGGTGGGGATTGGTTGTTTTTGCCTTAGAACCAGAGGAACGGAGTGGATGGGTTTGCGCCACATTTTAAAGGACGTGTCCTCTAAGGAAGAATTTATTAAAGAAACAAAACGAGTAAGAGTAGCACCTCCTAGATAGGAGACCTATTTTGTAATAGGAGCTTAAATAAAAAAAAATTAAAAAATGTGTCCAAATAATATAAAAGGTCAGTTACAAAATAAAAAAAAGTATTTTAAAAAATACAAAAAGTAAAAAAGTGTGTTTGCAAAACGTAAAAAGAAGGAATGGTCTTTAAAAAAATAAATAAAAGAGATTCACCTGTTGAAACAACAAAAATCTGTATTTTTCAATGAAATTTCAGTGCTATTCAGCGGTCTGTGAATATTTATGTGAAAATTTATGTGCCATTTAATCATGGTGAACTGTAGTGATATGCACCATATTTCACTGTCAGTTCACCTGTATTTGGCGAATTAGAACAGAGAAAAAAATAAATAAATTATGAATCCTTTTTTTGTTAATTTTTCTATTTTTACACATTACGTGGTCATAGTTACAGGGTAATTCAAAGAGATTCGAAAAGTCACCGCACGTTTGGTGACTTTTCGTTCTCTTCAATTCTGTTCCTTTTGCCGATCCCATTTCGGTGACCCTGCGGTGTATTCAGCAAGCACCACAGGGTCCCCGAATTGCAGGGAAAAGCTGCCGCAAACCTGACGAAAACGAACCACAAAACCCACCGAATGCACGCCGAAAACCCCCAAAAACATCTGGATTAACCCGTCGAAAAACCCGAGCAGAAGCCGATCACAAGCAGCGAACAGCCGACACCGCAGACGAGGCAGTGAATAAATTAGCAAAACAGTTTGTGTGAATGTTTGTAAAGAAACTACTGAGTTAAAATGTCTGAAATTTGCATATGAGGTCCAGGGAATGATAATGATAATGACTGTTACAGAAAAAATAAGTAAACTTAAAAAAAATATATATATCCTAAAAAATCTATAAATAAAGAGACTCTTTACTGCAGAATTTTATAATGAACGGTTTATTAGATATTGAATTAAAACGGGAATATTTTTAACATTGAAGCTTATGGGATTCTCCTGAATAAATTTGCCGCAGGAAACCACCGAATGGCACGGCATTAGGGGAACCTTTCACTGCTGGTTTGTGTTCTCTGAATAGCCGAAGCAGTGCTTTTCATGGGGTTTTCACTGCCCTCGAACAGGCACCGAACAGGTACCGTATGTTCAGGCAATTCGCTAGGATTTGGCGAATTGCCTGCTCTCTGAATAGCCGATTGGCTGATTTGCAGCGTTCGGTTACCTTTCTCAAGCAATTCGGAGCTCTTTGAATAACCCTATTAGTATCGCTGGAAAGGCCTTTCCTTTGACACTTCCCTTGACCTTGTGCGGTGTAAAAGATTAGAGACACAGGGTTCAAATGAACCCCCTATGCCCCTCGCCGCATTGCAGCAGTTTAGATTTATGATGGAGCAATGCGTAATAACACATTTTTCCTGCAAAATGTCTTGATAAACTCTGGAATTAATTTTTCCATCAATGACAACAATCCATCCAGGCCCTGAGGCAGCAAAGCAGCCCCAAACCATGATGCTCCCTCCGCCATGTTTTACAGTGGGGATGAGGTTTTGATGTTGGTGTGCTGTGCCTTTTTCTCCACAAATAGTGTTGTGTGTTTTTTCCAAACAACTCAGTTTTGGTTTCATCTGTCCACAGAATATTTTGCCAGTAGTGCTGTGGAACATCCAAGTGCTCTTTTGCAAACTTCGAACGTGCTGCAATATTCTTTTTGGACAGAAATGGCTTCCTCCGTGGTGTCCTCCCATGTACTCCATTCTTGTTGAATGTTTTTCTTATTGTAGATGTGTCAACAAAAATGTTAGCATGTGCCAGAGATTTCTGTAAGTCTTTAGCTGACACTCTAGGATTCTTCTTTAACTCATTAAGCATTCTGCGCTGTGCTCTTGCAGTAATCTTTACAGGACGACCACGCCTAGGGAGAGTAGCAACAGTGCTGAACTTTCTCCATTTGTAGACAGTCTGTCTTACCGTGGACACATGAACATCAAGGCTTTTGGAGATACTTTTGTAACCCTTTCCAGCTTCATGCAAGTCAACAATTTTTGATCGTAGGTCTTCTGAGTGCTCTTTTCTGCGAGACATGGTTGACATCAGGCAGTGCTTCTTGAAACCAGTAAACCCAAAACTGGTGTGTGGTTTTTAAAGGGCAGGACAGCTTTCAGCAACACATCCAATAATATCACACTGATTGGACTCAAGGTTGGCTCACTCCGGGCTCCAATTAGGTCTTGGAGAAGTCATTAGGCTAGGGGTTCACATACTTTTTCCACCCTGCACTGTGAATGTTTACATGTTCTGTTGAATAAACACATGAAAACATATAATGTTTGTGTTGTATTATTTTAAGCAGACTGTGTTTTTCAAATTGTTGTGACTTAGATGAAGATCAGAGCACATTTTATGACCAATTCATGCAAAACTCCACATAATCCCAAAGGGTTCACATACTTTTTCTTGCCACTGTATCTGTGCTATTGTGACTGTGGTCCCTCATGTACCCCCTACGTAGGGTTCTAGAGTCACCATTGTCTTATCCACTTCTGAATCCTAGACGCTCGAGGAACAGATTATTCACATCGACCACTAGATGCCAGTATCGCCTGTTCTTTTCCCCTTACATTTCATACATCAATGATATTCTTTGTGTAGTGAGTGGAAATAGTTTTTTTTTTTAGATTATGCAATAGTGGAGGCATTCTGAATAAATTTTGGTAAATTTTGCCTTTTACAATATGACAGAGCTCCTTGTAAGATTTTGTGGCTCCACTCATGATTCAGCAGAGTGTTTTGGCGAGCCTAGCTCAATGTTTTCGATGTTATTGTACACAAAGCAAAAAGCGAAAAAGTCTGCAAAGGTGTTTTAGGAATTAAAAAGGAGACACAAAGGGATGCAAGTTGTGCACAGAATAAGAATATCAACAGGATTCAGAGAGATCCGATCTGGCCCCGAAATGTCACCGAACAGGGAATTTCCCCATACGGTGCTATTTTGGTGCCATTCGGCTATTCAGAGAGCAGGTATTTCACCAAATTTTAGCTAGCTGTTAGCAAGTCCGGTGCCTGTTCGAAGGCAGTGAAATCCCCCATAGAGAAGCAATGGTTAATCTATTCAGAGAACACCGAACAGTGAAAAGTTGCCGAAGTGCCCTGCTGTTCGGTGATTTCATTCATCAGGTTTATTCAAGCAAACCCCATAGGCTTCAATAGTTTTAAATCAATATCTAATAAACAGTTTATTCATTTAATGTTTATACTGTTTATTTTTTTTAAAGCATTTTTTCTTTTTTCTATAACAGACCTTTTTATTATCATTCATAGGACCTTACATGTAAATTCCCGGCATTTTCGTTCAGTAGTTTATTTGCAAATAGCATTTAAATTTTGACACTTTTAGGCTAGGGTCAGAGTGGGGCAGTCGGAACGCGCGTGCAGACGCACTAAATCACGGCGGCAGTAGCAGCACATAACGGCCAATGACGGCCAATATACGCAGTACGTGCGTACGAAAGTGCGCCGACACCACGCAACCAGCAAATGAACGCATTTTTCTCAGAACGTGAAACCGCTGCTACTGACGTACAGAGTGCGCTGCGGCCGCATGGCAGCGTGTGTGCGTGATTAGGAGACGTCAGACGCTGCTAGTGTGCGGCTACATAACGTTCAAACAGCCGGATTTCCTAGACTTCTTTTTACCCCACCGTCATGAAATACGTCCAGAATTGCGCATCGTCTGACCACTTAAGCGTATTCCGTGAAAAAATGCGTGCGCACGCATCGACGTACATTTTGACGGTGGCCGCAGAAAATGCGCTCATCTGTCCCTAGCCTCAAGCGTATTGTATTTTTTTACCTCGTTCGTCAGGTTGTCGGCTTTTTCCGGCGGCTGCTCTGCGCTGTGATCGGCAGCTCGTCGGCTATTTCCGACGTGTTCGGTGTGTTTTTTGCAGCAGCCCCGGCGGGTTTTCGGTTTTCCCTGCAGGACAATGCGGTGAATGATGAATTCACCATAGCGTGGGGAACTTTGATTCCCACGGCCCGGTGCCTAAAGGGTTAAAGCCTGGCACCGCTTAAAAGGGGAAACTCTCTCCTTTTAAGCGGTGCCTGGCTTTTTTTTGTCGGACCTCCCGATCGGGAGGGAGAGGGATCCGAACGGATCCCCCCCCTCCCTTCCAGGCGATCTCCCGGCATTGCCGGGGGGTAGCCTGGAAATGACGTCATCACGCTTGGCGCGATGATGTCATTTACGTCGGGAGGAGCGTGACTTCAGCGTCTGAGGACGCTGAAGTCAGAACGCCGCGGGACCCCGGACAGAGAGGTGAGTATCTCCGCTGGGGTTCCCGCAAAGCTGATGACGTGTGGGACACGTCCTCCTCAGCATACAGCGGGAGTAACTGAGCCCACACGTTGTCAGCAGTGAAGGGGTTAAAAACATCTTTTTTTAACCCCTTCACTGCTGAGGCATTTCACCGCTTTGTGCTGAGCTCATTTTTATCGCTTTCGCAGATCATGTTTAAACACGATTTGAAGCCACATTTTAATAAATGACCCAGACATATTATATATCGTTCTTTCCGGAAGACTCCGCAGATTCATAATATATCATTTTTATATGTATACGTCATGTCCTGTCTGTATATTATAACAAAAAATACAATAAAATTGAATTTTTAATCATCTGCAGTGTGTAAAGTGTTTTTTTTCAAAAAAAATTCACATGAGCGTTTGCGGTTATGTTTTCTATGGGGTGTGCTTGTACAAAAATTTGAAATGGGGACTTGTTACATTTTGGGGGGGAATTACGTGATTTTTAGCAAACGCACCCCATAGAAAAAAATCATTAGTGCAGCATCATTGTTCACATTATAATTGAAATGTGAACAATATTGTGGCATTAATAAAAACAACACACGAAAAAAACATGTTTTTTTTTTTTTTTTAATTTATTATTTATATTATAATTTTTTTATTATTGTTTTACTTTGTACCTAGTCATGCTCAGGCCTTTCAAATGACACCCTCCATGACCCCCTAGATGCCACGGTTCTGGAGATATCGTGGTTCACAAGACTTCCTTGGGAAATCCCCTGGCAGATAGGGGTTCCCCGGCTATCTGACGTCATCACGCTATGCATGATGACATCAGGCAGCAAGGGGAGACCCGGGGGTGGAGCCGCCATCCAAGATGGCGGCCCCCACCGGAGCGAGGCTGCACTTCAGCGCCGCAAGGCGCTGAAGTGCAACCCGGCGCTTGAGGGGTTAAAGCCAGGCACCGCTTAAAAGGGGAGACTCTCCCCTTTTAAGCGGTGCCTGGCTTTTGGCGCTGCTCCTTTCTGATCGGGAGGGAGAGGGATCCGAACGGATCACCCCTCCCTTCCAGGCTTTCTCCTGGCATTGCCGGGGGGGGGGGGTCGCCTGGAAATGACGTCATCGCGCTTGGCGCGATGACGTCATTTATGCCGGGAGGAGCTTGACTTCAGCATCTGAGGACGCTGAAGTCAGAACGCCGCAGGACCCCGGACAGAGAGGTGAGTATCTCCGCCGGGGGTCCCGCACAGCTGATGACGTGTGGGGCACGTCCTCAGCATGTAATGTGCATCAATGAGGACGTGCCCCACACGGTTTCAGCAGTGAAAGGGTTAAACTTTTTGTCCTTGTTTCCTGTCCCCCAAGGCACTACCCGGACCCGGACATTGTTTTTAAATGTTTTTATACATCCTAGAAATCCGCCACTTCACGGGAAGGTTATGGGGACCTCCTAGGCACTTCGGTGCACTTCAGGGACAATCAGCCAAGACCAAAGTTTCTCCACTCAAAGGATTTTATTAATAAAAATAAAGATAAGACTGCTCATGCTCGACGCGTTTCGTCAAAAGACTTCATCAGGAGCAATATGTGCAGTCATAAGTACATGGTTAAAAAATAAAAGTGTACACTTTGGTCTTGGCTGATTGCTCCTGAAGTGCACCGGCTGTGGAGGAAATCATACCCCAGGTCCTAGGCATCCATGGAACGGTGATAACGATCTTGTTTTGTGATTTGCGTGAATTGATTCAAATACTATTTGTTCATTTAACATGCACCTCTAAGTGATTTTAATTCGTTGTAGGATTACCCTCTACCTTCTTCTTATTGTATACTACTTACGGGTTACCGGGAGCCCGCAGAGGGAAGATCCTATTTTCATTAATAAGTTAAGTGATTCAGTGTGTGTTTTTTTCTTTGCATATCCTACCCACCAAGCTGGCAACACCTTGGACCTAATTTTCTCCAGCCTCTGTACTATTTCCATCTTTTCTAACACACCTCTCCCCCTTTCCGATCACCACCTCCTTTCCTGGAAACTTCTCCTGCCACCTACCCAGCCTCCTACTTCTACTCCAACCTCGAAGGCACCTTGGTACCCTGAATCCTAAGCTACTCTCCACCGCTATCCATCCACTTCTCCTTCCTATCTCAACATCTAACTGTACTGACCAAGCCACTGACATCTACAACTCCACATCACTCAACAAACTCGCTCCTACCTCTCTCCATCCTCTCCACAAAGGTCTGTCAACCGTGACACACTAATTACACACGCTATCTTGACCAATGTTCCAGGGCAGCTAAACGTGGTTGGAGGAAGTCTCACACTTTGGCTGACTACCTGCATTACAAATTCATACTTCGTTCCTACAGTCTCGATTTATCCTTCACTAAACAAACTTACTTCTCATCCCTTATCTCCACCTTTTCGCATGATTCCAGATATTTGTTTCATATTTTCAATCTGTTAATGCGCCCCGCTTCCACTCAACCTTCCACAGACCTCACTGCAGTACAGCTTTTGCTCTCAACACTCTGAGACTGCTCTTACCAAGGTGACTAATGACTAATTGCCGCTAAAACCAAAGGTAACTTCTCCCTCATTATTCTTCTTGACCTCTCTGCTGCTTTCAGCACTGTTGATCACCCTCTCCTTCTCCTCACGCTGCATCAGCTTTGCCTCAGTGATGGCACTCTCTCCTGGTTCTCTTCCTATCTAACTTTTCCCTCCCTTCAGTGTCTCCTTTGCTTTTGCCTCTTCACCACCAGTGCCTCTCTCAGTTGGGGCACCTCAAGTCTCTGTTATGGGTCCCCTACTCTTCTCGATCTATACTGCCTCTCTGGGCAACCTCATCCCTTTCTATGGATTCAATTATTATCTCTACGCTGACGACAAACAAATCTACCTTTCTTCTCCTGATCTCTCTCCTCCTGTGTTGGACCGTGTTACAGCCTGAATCTCAGCTGTCTCTGACTGGATGACTTCACGTCTCAACCTCTCGGAAACTGAACTTCTCATCCCTCTAAAACCTCCATTCCTGTGCCCATCTCCCTTTAGGTGAATGGTGCCACCATTACTTCTTCCTCTCAGGCTCGTTGCCTTGGGGTCCTCTTCGGCTCCTTTCTATCCTTTACTCCTCACATTCACTCTCTAACCAAATCTTGCTACTTCCACCTAAAAAACATTGCACGCGTCTGTCCCTTTCTTAATCAGGACTCTACTAAAATGCTCATCCAAGCTCTTATTATCTCCCGTCTGGACTACTGTAACCTCCTTCTCTCTGGCCTTAAGAGATCCCAGATTCTCCCTCTGCAGTCTGTAATGAACGCCTGTGCCAGACTCTTACACCTCACCTCCTGTACCTCTCACACCTCACCCCTTTGTCAATCACTACACTGGTTCCATGTTTCCTTTAGAATCCAATTCAAAATACTGGTGCTCACGTACAAAGCTCTCCATAACCGCGTCCCTGCCTACATTTCCTCCCCCGTAAGCAGATACATCCCTTCCAGACCACTTCGCTCGGCCATTGATCTGATGCTATCATCTCCACGTACCCTCACCCCCAACTCTCACCTTCAGGACTTCTCCTGAGCTGCCCCCTTTCTATGGAACTCCCTCCCTCGCAACGTTAGACTCTCCCCATCTCTCCAGTCCTTCAAGAAGTCTCCGAAAACACATTACTTTGGAGAAGGTTATCGGCTCACTCCACGATCCCCCCTGTACATTTCTTGCTCCATCCCAATCAGCCCTCATGCAACCCACTATTTTACATACTCTAGTTACCCTCACCTAGTGTGTCACCCCACTCCTCTTAGGCCCGTGTCAGACGAACGCAGTGATCACATCCGTGTTGCCGCACAGTTTAACGTCTGTTGTTGCATAGAATCATGAGCAATAGAGACCCACACACAAAGTACATCCGCACCAAACAGTGCATGCACAACGCATGTGGCAAACAGACGCAAGTTAGGCAAGAAAGTCAAACCGCTAGAACGGAAGCGCGGAGTGCGCGACGTCCGCGTAGTGTTCTGTGTGAGAGATAAGGAGATGTCAGATGGACTGCATTTGCGACGTCCATCACCGTGACGCACACAATGGCTTTTCATATCATGTATCAATTTTTATAATTTTTCATATTAATTTTGTTTCCCATAATTCCCTTTTTTTTCCTACGTCCGTCAAGAAAAACGGATTGTGTGGTGTCTACAGTATCTTCCGTCAGTATGTCCGTCCCTTGTGCACGCACGCACAGTGCGCTCAGAATGTGCTCGTCTGACAGCCTTAGATTATATGCTCTTGAGCAGGGTCCACCCACCTACTGTTCTTTGTGTGTGTAACGTGTTTGTATATTCATCATTCTGTCTTTCCCATTGTACATCGCTAAGGAATTTATTGGCACTTTATAGATACTTGTAACTGTAACCATGCCCTTATGGGTCTTCCAATCAAATTTCTGTAGGGATTGAACCATTTTACAGTGCACCTTGAAAATGTGCTCTTGCTTGCCAGGAGAGGTCTCTAGTTTGCTTATTCACAGAATGACAAAGTCTCAGCTCCAGTTATCTAATGAGAGAGGAGAGAGCTTTATCTAAGGAGCTGTGCAGGAACACATGTGGAAAACAGTGAGACCAATATAAAAAACAATGTGTCCCTTGAGTGGTGCCAAAATGATAGCACTCATGGAAAAACGAACCTCAATACAGTATACTCAGAGTCAGAGTGAGTAATACCAAAGTTCACTCTTGCTGGTCTGTTTATCCTGCCTGGCAGTTACTATCTATTTGTGCCCTAGTAAGGCATCATAAAAGGACCAAGATAACTTGAGCAGAACTTCCTAAGACAATGTAACAGCAACTCTGGAGCAAGTCAGAGATAGAAGAAGCAAACCTAAGGAGCCAGGAGTACAAAAGACCCAAACCTCGAAATGTCAAGGTGGGAGAGAACGTGAGAAAAGGGCTGTTTCACAGCGAATACATGGTCCCAAGAGAATACATATGACAACATAACCATGAGGTAGATTTACCAATGGAGGTATAGAAAAATCAGGTGTGGGCAGCCTTCAAGGCTTTCAAAGGGTCTTCCACAGACCTAGCAAGATCCCAGCAAGGTATTTGGTTGGCTCAAAATAAACTAAAAATGACATGAATCAGTTTCATGGTCCAAACATAACTGGTTAATACCAGAAGGTAATATTATATTGTCTACTACAGCATGTCAAAGCATTATTGCTTCATCTTATTATAACTGCATTATTTAAAGTATATATACCTCTGAGTTTGGCTTCTCAATAATAATAATGATGAGTACATTTAGGTTATGCATAGACAATGAGGTCTATTAGTAATGAATGCAATCTCTGCTCTTTAAAGGTTGATAGGTCTGGCTTTATTGTTTTCCTTTTGGTAAACAGAAGATGGTGTGGCTGAAGAAACACAGGAAGTGTTCTAATCGATCAGCTGTGATGTGGCAGGAATATCCTTCATGGAATTTTTTTACTTGCTAGATCTGAAGGAACAGGAAAGACATGACCTGAGCAAAAACAAGATTTGTCAGGGCACCGAGAACGAACAATAGCATAAGTGGCCTGCCTTATGGTGTGGTGAGTCCTTGCTCAAGTCTCACAAGGTTTTAGCTCGATGGTGCCATTACAGAGAAGACTATTCCATATGCAAATCAGACTGCTGTAACCCAGAAAGGGCAGCCAGTGCTACAATGCCAAGGAAACCAACTCTGCACCAGAGGTGCAATAACCACTGGTGACCTTAGGGCAGGCCAATAGTGCTGTTACTCATTTACAGGACCCTCTTAAACCTTGCTTTTGCTCCGAATAAGATATGATATGATTTGTAAAATCCTTCCTAACTTCCACATCCTAATATTGCGATCCTTAACAATGGATACATAAATTATCCTAAATAAAACTTCTATAAAAAATATGGCATAACCGAAAAAGGAATCTGCTGATGCAACATGACGCGGACCGATTACGTCACTATCAAAATTCAATGGTCCCATGTCCATCTTATTGTACGCTATGGTTCAGCAGTGTGAGAATTAATCATAAAAAGTTGTATGCGGATTTTCGGTCAAAAATTAACAACTATTAACTTACGAGAAAGCTAATCATGCCAGATAACAAATTACAAAAGACAAAAGTGTGGGCAGGGGAAACCCAGAAACTTACAAACAGGACCACAGGGCAAAGGGTGTCAGAAGCAGCTTTATATCGTGTTATCAGGCTTTCTTCTTGGATGCAAAGTAGCAAATAAAACATTATCCTCTGGTAAT
The DNA here is from genome assembly GCA_009667805.1 of Leptobrachium leishanense. Classification (NCBI taxonomy): domain Eukaryota; kingdom Metazoa; phylum Chordata; class Amphibia; order Anura; family Megophryidae; genus Leptobrachium; species Leptobrachium leishanense. The sequence continues at coordinate 506,878,254 of CM019063.1, read as the reverse complement.
GTTAAAGCATATGATAAAACAACATTACAGGAAAGTAACATGAGTCTGTGTCCATGGCTATCAAACACCCAGACAATCTATACATTCATATGTGCTTCAGAATGTGTCGGAGAGGTGTTAAAACAGTTAAAACAGCTGGGATTCTGGCCCTAAAAGATGGATCCCCGGCTGATGCAACACGGAGACTAAGCTGCACCACGGCTTTTGGCCAGAAGATGGCGAGTTCAGCCTTTCAAACAATCACCTACTGCTGTTGATCCAAAAGAAGGCAAAAAAGAAAGCCTGAAGTGCTTTCCAAATATGCACTGGGAAAAAATTCCTTCTTGACCCCAGATGGCAGTCACAGGTCTCCTTGGAACAAGTAGCTTTTACTCACATATTAACTAGGGATGCACCGATACCACTTTTTTAAGACCGAGTACAAGTGCGGAATATGCTGGCGCTTTATAAATAAAGAATAATAATAATAATAATACCGATACTTTTATCAGATACTCATCGATACCGAGTACCGATACTGTTATTCAATATCATTTGACCACTTTTCAATAAGAACAGACCTCATATAAAATGCCCCCAGCTCTGCCCCCAAGAGCGACACTCTTTTTGAATAACATATTGCTTTTAGAACCCGCATTTTCACTCGTCCTGTGTAATAAAGCTAGACAGTTCTATGACATGCTCAGCTACTTCAGCTACATCTGAGATACGTGTTGGTCAATCCATTGTTGAGATAAATTCCTTCTATAGACAGGGATAGATACTTATTAATAAGCTATTGCTTATTTGTAGATATTTACAGGACAAATCAGTGATATCTGACAAATATGTTATCTAAACCAAAGTATATTCTATAATAATATAGGATTAAAAAAGACCCATGTCCATCAGGTTCTACCTTCCACATAACCTTATGACTGCTGTTGATCCAAAACCTGTATATCACAACATATACTGTACATGTTTTAAATAGGCTGAAATAAGCCATGGTCCATCGAGTTCAGCCTTTCACACAATCACCTACTGCTGTTGATCCAAAAGAAGGCAAAAAAGACAGCCTGAAGTGCTTTCCAAATATGCACTGGGGAAAAAATTCCTTCTTGACCCCAGATGGCAGTCACAGGTCTCCTTGGATCAAGTAGCTTTTACCCACATATTAACTAGGGATGCACCGATACCACTTTTTAAGACCGAGTACAAGTACCGATACTTTTTTCAGGTACTCATCGATACCGAGTACCGGTACTGTTATTTAATGTCATGTGGCCACTTTTCAATGAGAACAGACCTCATATAAAATGCCCCCAGCTCATACATATATATATTGCCCCAGATCACACATATATTGCCCCAGCTCACATATTGCCCCCAGCTCACATATTGCCCAAAGCTCACATACTGCCCCAGCTCACATATTGCCCCCTAGCTCATATATTGCCCCAGCTCACATATTGCCCCCAGCTCGCATATTGACCCCAGCTCAAATATATATATTGCCCACCAGCTCATAAATATTGCCCCCAGCTCACAAATATATGGCCCCCAGCTCACATATGCATGAAAAACACACAAACCACTCACAGAAGAAGGGTCAGAGAAACCCAAACTGGGAAATGATCTCCCTGGCACACGAACACTTCTTAACAGTAATCTTTAGTTAGCTGGGGGATGGTCAAACAGTGAGCAGATGTACGTTGAAAAACCAAATATATTTATAGGAATCACCAGCTCCGGATTCCCCAATAGTCTGGTGGAATAAGTTTACTTTTAATATAAAAATGTCAGCCATGTAGCCTGGCAAGAGGGCAAAGATATCCGAAAACAGCTCCACAGGCCCGGCTACCTTCTGTGCCCTTACCGGGCCAACCCCCCCCCCCAGCAACACAACCCAACCGCTCTCCAAGGAATGAAAGGTCCCTGCATCATTGGGTCTGTCACAATGTCACACCGTAAATGATCGCATTAACAACCAGCAAGCATGACATTATTGCAGAAAATAGACAAGGTTATCCCACAAATGACATATGTTAAAGTATATACAGCTTGCTCGCCTCCGAAAGGTAATGAAATAATTACCTCTATGCTTCCCACAGATAATATAAACAGACTACAGTCACCTGGCGCACTGTGTGTATATACAGTAACACTGTAAATTACATGCAGCTATGACCCCGTGAAGACCTCTCACCTCCTCTATCTATCTATATATATATATGATTTAATAAAATTTGAGTTGTACAACATAAAGACTTTCATAAACTTTGGGTATCACTATTATACTGTACCATTGGATATATATGTTTGTTTCCCCATATGTTGAAGACCTACAGGGTTATTCAGAGAGCGGGAGAATGACTGGAGAATGACTGGAGAATGACTGGAGAATGGCTGGAGAATGACTGGAGAATGGCTGGAGAATGACTGGAGATTGAAAAATTCTAGGTCAAAATAGCAGATTTGGAAAGTGAGATGAAAGGGAGAATTTTTCTGGTTTGGCTATTTTGACCTAAAATTTTTCATTCTCCAGTCATTCTCCTGCTTTTCATGCTCTCTGAATAAACCTGTTAGGCTAGGGTCAGACGAACACATTTTTCGCGTTGTCCGTGAAAAAGTGCGTTCGAACGAATGGACGTGTTTTGTCACGGAATACGCGATAGCGGTCATACGATGCGCATTTTCGTCCGTGATTTTGTACGGATCATCAATAAAACCCTTTTGCGTCTGGACGTTATGTTGGCCGGACGTGTGCAGCGTCTGACGTCTCCCAATCACGCAAACACGCCGCTATGCGGCCGCAGCGCACTCTGTACGTCAGTAGTAGCGGTTTGACGTTCTCGAAAAAATTCGTTCGTTTGCCACTTGCGTTGCACGGACGAACGTTCGTGCGGCCGTTCATCGTATGTTCCCCGGCATTGGACGTCATTTGCTGCTAGCACGGCCGTGATTTCGTGCAGTTAAACGCACGTTAAAACTGCGTTCGTCTGACCCTAGCCTAAGTGTCCGGGATTATTGAGACAGGCTAACAGTATATAAAAAAGGTGATTGTATATTTACCCATTCAAATATACACAGAGTGGAGGTGTCCTCCTAATGTGTACTTGTTGTGAATTTACACTGTACATGAGCTGCACCCATATAGTTTTTTTGGGGGGTTTATTCCCAGAGATAATAGTTCAGCAGCAGGGACAGTTTACAAACTGTAAGGGCCATATTACAAAGTTCACGCTAACTTTAGCGCTCAGCTGTGTAGCATTAACGTTAGCTTTGGTGGCCCTAGCGCGGGCCGAGCATATTACATTCCCAACGATAACGGGTTAAAAAACCCATTAGTAATTCGGATCTTGCGCTTTTCAGCACGAATTTACTGTACTTTGCGCTCCCTATACTTAACGGGCTCTATTAAATTCATTGCGCAAAAGCGCACGCGCAGCGCTATTTTTTTCGCTCGGAGCGGTAAACGTTAACGCATGAAAATCACGGCTGGAATTAACTTTCCTCGCACAGTTTTTCAACCCGTTCATCCGGGAAATTGCGCTCGTAAAACCGACGTGCAAAAACCAGAAAAACCGACGTGCAAAACCCAGAAACCAGTGAGCGCAATGTAATTTTTAACGCGAGTCCGTCAGACAAACGCATTTTTGTGTGGACTGCACACAACAGACGTACGTTCTGATGGAAGACAAGGTAGTGGCCGTCATTTTTGACGGATCTAGTAAAAATAACGTACGCTTCGACGTTGTGAATCCGCAGTTCGGTACGGTCAGGTTGTTACAATTTGCCGTTACCACCAGCTTTTCAAAGATGTTAAAATTATGCGCGTAAACGTTGTCCGTTAAATTTTGCGCTAAGATTGTAATACCATGCGCGCACCAGCGCACAAACGCATTTGCATCACAATGTTAAGTATAGGATGCGCGCACTAAATTGCACTCGAAAAGGGTTCGCAAAAGGGTCACTTGCTAACGTGCATTTTGTGCGCGAACGTCGACGTTGTGCGCGACGTTCAGCGAAAGGGTTTTTCCCCTCACGTTAATGCGTTTTTGCACACGTGTTAACGTTTGCGCGAAGAATTTAATAGAGCCCAACATGGGGAGCGCAAAGTGTTAATTAGCGTTAGGATTACAAAGTCCTAACACTAATTACGTACCACTGCGGTTAACTGAAAAGTTACTCACAGCTAGGAGCTGGTGCTAATACCGCTTCTGCGAAATCAATCAGCGCCAGCTAATAAAAACCACCAAAAATCAGATACTCGCCTCTCATCCCGCGATGAGAACGGCAGCTCGATCCGCTTCTTCTTGCCGCCGGGAACAGAGGGAGACTGGCAGTAAAAGGTCCCCAGTCTCACTCCGCCAACCTGCCGGATGTCTCGAGAGGCGACATCCTAGAGATCATGTGACCGGCAGTGGAAGCCTCAATGGAGTCGAATGGAGGGGATGATCACGGCGTCACTTAGCACTGATTCGAGCATCCTGAGGCTTAGCTCTGCATTATGGTGCAGGCTGCTGCTTTGACGTCTGTCCCGTAATATGACGCTAAAACGGGGACGCTAAGGAGAAACCTGCAGGCGTAGGCTTTCCTCCTTAACATCCCCGTTTTAGGCCCCTATTACATTCTTCGCACAGTGCGTTTTGCGTTCGCAATTGCGCATTTGCACGAGGGGCAAAACCCTTTGCGCTGAACGTCGTATTACAACGTTCGCGCAAACGATGCACGTTATCGTTTAACGCGGAAGGACCTGCGCGAGCGTGATGAACTGTGCGCATCCTATACTTAACATTGTGAGTGCAAATGCGTTCATGCGCTGGTACGCGGATGGTATTTCAAATCGATGCACATTTTTTTACGAACGATGTTTGCGCGCATAATTTTAACGTCTTTGAAAAGCTGGTGGTAACTGCGAATCGGAACGTTCTGGCCGAAACGAAAAACACCAGCATGAAACAAAAAATACAGCACAGTATAGTTACACATTCTACACATACCCAAACAAAAAAAATTGTGAATTCGTGCATATTTTTTTTATTGCTGCAGCATGTATTTACTTTGACAGGCGCAAAAACTTAAGTGTGTCAATTAAGGTAAATTGATGTCAATTAAGGTTCTTCATTCTGATTGGCTGAATCCGGCGAAAAAAACAGTCCGCACACTGATTTACGTGCGCAACGTTACTGCGCGCGTATTACAGTTCGTTTTACGCGTCGTGTTTACAAACGTTATTTTCTGACGGATGAGAAAATGCGTTCAGATCGGTATACCATGTTAATTTTCACGCGATAACGCTGGACGATGCACGCAAAAAAAAAAGGCGCTGCGCGAACGGAATTGCGCGAACAATGTAATAGGGGCCTTAGAGTGGAGATCGTAATATGGCCCTAAATGCTTACATCAGTGAACTATTATGATTTCTCATTAAACAATCCACTGTAGGTGTTACGTTAAGATCCTGAATTTCTGAATTCCTGATATTATTTAATATATTAGGAAATAATCACGTTTTCCCAGCAGGTCTCAAAAGCCTGAGAAGTGTTAAGTAAACATGTCTTTGCATGTGCAGAGAGTATGATACCACATGCTTTTCTAACACTCGGAGAAAGCATTCTGCCCCCAAGAGCGACACTCTTTTTGAATAACATATTGCTTTTAGAACCCGCATTTTCACTCGTCCTGTGTAATAAAGCTAGACAGTTCTATGACATGCTCAGCTACTTCAGCTACATCTGAGATACGTGTTGGTCAATCCATTGTTGAGATAAATTCCTTCTATAGACAGGGATAGATACTTATTAATAAGCTACTGCTTATTTGTAGATATTTACAGGACAAAGCAGTGATATCTGACAAATATGTTATCTAAACCAAAGTATATTCTATAATAATATAGGATTAAAAAAGACCCATGTCCATCAGGTTCTACCTGCCACATAACCTTATGGCTGCTGTTGATCCAAAACCTGTATATCACAACATATACTGTACATGTTTTATATAGGCTGAAATAAGCCATGGTCCATCGAGTTCAGCCTTTCAAACAATCACCTACTGCTGTTGATCCAAAAGATCAACAGCTCACATATTGCCCCAGCTCACATATTGCCCCCAGCTCACAAATTTGCCACCGGTAAAGGTTGTAGCCCGGCCGCTCATTGGGAACCACGCACAAGCCGCGGTCTCACGAGATAACGAGTTCACGAGATCCCAGGCGAACCGCCGAGCTACAACCCTTTGCCAGCGGCCGCTGGAAGGAACAACAACACTCAACAACAACACAGCTTTAGGCATTGGGGGCATCTGCATGAGTACCGAGTACTCGTGCAGATCCTGGTATTGGCACTGATACTAATATCGGTGCATCCCTAATATTAACCCCTTCGCTGTGGATGATGTGTGGGGGACATCCTGGGTAATTCCTAATATGTGCAGAGTACGTCCCCCACACATCATGGAGAGACCCTAGCCATCTGGGAAGGAGTCCCCGGGCGGTCTGACTTCCTTGAAGTCAGGCTGTCCCTTTAGACCCCTCCTGGCACACTGACGTCATCGCGCCGGTGTGTGACGATGTCAGTTTCAGGTGCCCCCCCGAGCCGGAAGAGTGCCTGAAAGGGAGGGGGATCCTTGTGACTCCTTCCCAATCAGTAAGGCTTATAGAAAAAAGAGAGGCATCACTTGAAAGGTCACAGTCTGACCTTTCCAGTGATGCCTCTCTTAACCCCTTAGATGGCAGTCTCGCGATGCGCTAGATCACGGACTTCTTCTGGAGGGGGTTGATATCTTGGATGGGCGCGATGACGTCAGTAAGGAAATTAACCCCTAGCTTCCCAGGAGGAGATAGAGGGGTCTTTGGACCCTTGTATCTCCCGATTGGTGGCATCTAGAGGGTCATGTTTGGTACCATTAGAAATGAAATGCCAGAGCAAGGCCTTTCCAATTATACCAAACATGACAAGGTTTTGTGTAAAAATAAAATATAAAATAAATATATAAAAATAATATGTCTCGTTAATCCATTTCTCTTTTAAATGTATTAATGCAGCACTACTGTTCACTTTTCAATAATATGAACATCAATGAAAAATATATATTTTTTATCAATATTATAAGGCTTGGATGATAAAATGTGAAAAAAATTTTTTGTACACGCTGTAAATGATTGAAACCTGAATGGAAATTCACTATTTTTTTACATTTTTTTTTTATCATTCTGGCAGGAAATTACGTATACATATACTAATGATATATTATGAATCTGCCAAGTCTGACGAAAATAAGGATATATAATTTGTCTAGGACCTACAATAAAACATGACTTCATATCGTGTTTAAACATGATGAGCAAAAACGGTCAAAATGAGCTCAGCACCCAGAGGTACAATTGCTCAGCAGTGAAAAGTTTAAATCATGTAACCCTAAATATAATGTTTTACTACATTCACTACAAATCCCATAAGCAGGAGATCTGAACATTTTTATTATTTTCATTTATCACAGTTACTGTATCTAACGCAAAGGTATTTTCTGCCTGTATGATAATAATACAGACCCCATTTGAAATTGTGTAAGATAAAGGTGGGTGCTGTTGCCCTTTCACTCTGTTCCTGTGACTGATGTACAGCAAACAATGTTAGTGGAATTGAACGTGCACAATATTGAAACCACAATATTAGCAATGTAGCTTACAAAAATATCAATAGACTATAAAAATATTATCTGTATGTGCTGCATAATGACTATGTATGGAATTACAGTAACACCTTGGAACTGTACTGTACAGGGATTTTCACTCATTATAACCCCCTGAATCTTATCCTGTACAGCAGTGAAACTCTCCCTGTATTCTGCCCCCTCCATGGCAGCTGTAATGCAGCAGTAATTTTTTTTTTTTACAAAGTATTGTACCAGGAAGGATACATTGAGATTTCTCTTGTTTTAAATTTTTTTTTTCAATTTAAAATTTTTATTTTGAATAAAGGTCACATATACATCAACATAACGCCTCGCAGGGCCAGAATAAATGGTCAGAAAAAAAAAAGCACAGCTAACGGATAAACAAAAAAAATTGAAAATCTCTGCTTGTGTGTAAAAAATAAACGGGGGGAAACAAGAGTCCTCAGAGGGGGACAGCTTATCACCGGGGAGACTAATCAACCTCATAACAGGAGGGGAAAGAAAACATGGATTTCACATCAGAGAGTCGGGGAACATCAGCAAATCGTCTCCTACAGCAGCCAAAAAAGGTGCAGATAGTCCTCTGTGAAAGAAAAAGTAAATAAAACAAAAGTCATCGCGGGGGGGTAAAAAAAATCAAAGCAAAAATACTCAGCTGGGGGGGAGAGTGTCCCACAAGGGGGGGGCGTCATCAGAAAAAACAGGTCTGCAACAAAAATGAGGAGAAAAGGTGGCCGAACAGACTATTCAGCCCGTGTCGAATGGAAAGGCCGCGCGGGCAGACCCATCAAGCCGAGGCATCCCATGGAGGATACGGCCAGCAGGAAGCCATCGCTCCAGAACTTGGCCAAAGGCCGCAGCCCGCGCAGGCCTTCCGCCCAACCATAAAAGGCCCACTGCTCCAGCAGCGGCTGCACTGCAGCATAGCTCTCGTCACCGCCAGCACAGAAGAGGAAAGTTCTGGGCAGCATTGTCGCGGGAGGTGGGGGTAGGCACTTCAGGCCGCCGACAGACAATCCTCCGGAGGTCCGCTGCGGTCCCGTCGTAATCGGTGCGGGCAGAGACATGGGGCGCTGCTCTGGGTCTTCCGATTCCCTGACAGTCTCCAGACATTAGCTCCTCACTCCCACACCACTCTGGGAGCACGGCCTCCTCCAAAGAAATGTAATCTTGGCAGCTCATAGAGGATCCATCCTCCGAATCAGCTCCATCCGTTGCCTCCACCTGCCGACCGATCTCCAGTACTGCCATCAGTTGGCGCTGTCATGCCTCAGCCCTGAGAGTCTGCTGTGGTCAGCCTGGGTCACTTGCTCTCATTACCTGCTTCCCACCTAAGGGTTAACTCTGTGTCTGAACCTGAGGTTTTGCATAAAACCAGACCACACCCTCCTCCCCTTTGCTCTTTCATTTTGTGTTTGTCCCTTCCTGTGTCCAGAGGTCTTGAGAGCTCCCTCTTGTCATTGTATGTCTCCAGATTTATTTTGCTCTGCCGTGCATCCTTGCTGTGTCTGCATTACCTGGGTCCTGCTTGCTGGAAGATCCACTGCGTGGCCCACTATCCAGTGGGTTCAGAGACACTCTAGTGGCTTCCAGTCCTCCAGCTCTCTCCAAGGAGACCAACCTTCTATCAAGGTACATTTGCCTAAAGGCTCCTGCTTCTCCTCAAGCGGATCTGGAGAGAGACTACGTGGTCCACCATCCACTTGCCTATTTTCTGTGTTACTGTTTGTGCTGTGCTGGACTTCTTGCTGTGAACCATTCTTCAATACAGCCTTATTGTACATATACTGCCTCCAGTGTCTGTGTGCCTGCTTATCCCCAGCGCTTGGGATTATATATCACAACACAGAGGCTGTGCCATGGCTCCTTCGTGGCGCGAGCCTGACATAATGAAAGAGCCAAAAACCAGGCCCGTGGGGGTAATACATGCACTGGAGGACATTGCTTATCAGCTGCTGCTTGTGGTAGAGGAGGTATGGAATCTCATGGACTGTTTTCCTCTTACACCTGGCCCTGTCAGGCCTTCACCAGAGAGCAGAGCATTGCAGCAACCAGCTGTGGCTAATCGCTCTCCACCTGAATGCAGAGCCCAGGCACCTTCTGTGGAGTCACAGAGAGAAAGGCGTAGAAGGCTGAACCAATGCTTCTACTGTGGGTCAGATCTGCACCGAATAGATGTCTGTCCCATCAGACCTGCTAAGCCTCCAGTCGCTGATCCTGTGCCACGCCAAGCTGCTGGTCCTGTGCCTCGCCAAGCTGCTGGTCCTGTGCCTCGCCAAGCTGCTGGTCCTGTGCCTCGCCAAGCTGCTGGTCCTGTGCCTCGCCAAGCTGCTGGTCCTGTGCCTCGCCAAGCTGCTGGTCCTGTGCCTCGCCAAGCTGCTGGTCCTGTGCCACGCCAAGCTGCTGGTCCTGTGCCACGCCAAGCTGCTGGTCCTGTGCCACGACAAGCCGCTGCCAAATCCCATCAGACTCCAGTCGCTACCAAGCTTCGCCAAGCTGCTGCCAAGCCTCGCCAAGCTGCTGCCAAGTCCCGTCAGACTCCAGTTGCTGCCAAGCTTCGCCGAGTTGCTGCCAAGTCCCGCCAGACTCCAGCTGCTGTCAAGCCTCGTCATGCTACCAATGTTGGCAAGCTTCGCCGAACTCCTGTACCCAGGAGGCCTGCATCCAGTGTGGTCTCCTCGGAGGAGGAGAGTTCTAAGGAGGACTCGATTGCCGAGTACATGGAGACTCTGCCTACTGAGCCCAGCGAGGAAGAACCCATGGGTGTGGAGCCCACATTCCCCACAGACCAAGAACCTATGGAGGTTGCTCCTCTCCTGGTGGCCTCTACTATGACCCCCCAGACTGCTAAGCATCCTCAAGGTGGTCCTGGACGACAAATTGGGGCCCTGCTTAAGAGACCTGCATTCAATTCGGGGTTCTATGGTTGTGACACCCTACCTTCTGAGACTCAACCAAGCCCACCAGACCAAATCCAGACTCTGTCCATAGCCTCTGATGGCTTCATCGTGCCGGACTCTGAGCTTGCTGTATATGAACAGCGCCTGGCAGCTAAGGAGCCAGTTCCTTCACCCATCGTCGTGGGGGTTGCCACCAGCAGCCCTCTCACGCCTGTGCCCCATGTGACCAGTCCTACTCCTGAGGGCTGCGTCTGGGCATCCAACGGGACTTTGGTCCGGAAAGAGGACTTGGAAATCTTTGAACAGGCCCTACATGCTCAAGGGGACATTTATGATGATCCAGACTCAGACTCTGATAGTTGGTGGTAACCTCCTTGCTACTTCCCTGATTTGGGCATGTCCTAGGTGCCCGGAGTGCACCTTGTAAGGAGGGAGGTACTGTCATGCCTCAGCCCTGAGAGTCTGCTGTGGTCAGCCTGGGTCACTTGCTCTCATTACCTGCTTCCCACCTAAGGGTTAACTCTGTGTCTGAACCTGAGGTTTTGCATAAAACCAGACCACACCCTCCTCCCCTTTGCTCTTTCATTTTGTGTTTGTCCCTTCCTGTGTCCAGAGGTCTTGAGAGCTCCCTCTTGTCATTGTATGTCTCCAGATTTATTTTGCTCTGCCGTGCATCCTTGCTGTGTCTGCATTACCTGGGTCCTGCTTGCTGGAAGATCCACTGCGTGGCCCACTATCCAGTGGGTTCAGAGACACTCTAGTGGCTTCCAGTCCTCCAGCTCTCTCCAAGGAGACCAACCTTCTATCAAGGTACATTTGCCTAAAGGCTCCTGCTTCTCCTCAAGCGGATCTGGAGAGAGACTACGTGGTCCACCATCCACTTGCCTATTTTCTGTGTTACTGTTTGTGCTGTGCTGGACTTCTTGCTGTGAACCATTCTTCAATACAGCCTTATTGTACATATACTGCCTCCAGTGTCTGTGTGCCTGCTTATCCCCAGCGCTTGGGATTATATATCACAACACAGAGGCTGTGCCATGGCTCCTTCGTGGCGCGAGCCTGACAGGCGCCATGTACCTTGTGTAAGCAGACTGTCGTCATCTCCGGGCATTGACTCCAAACAGGCCTCGAGGTCCTCCAATACGGATCCCAGGGTCGCGGCAGTGGGCGGGTTAGACAGCCACCACCAGTCTGTGCCCCCTGCCGCTCCGGGAACCGCCACAGCAGCCGGGAGCCCTCCATCCCCGCAGCTCGCAGCAGCCGCACACCCAGGCAAGGAGTCGGAGCCTAGACCCCAAGATGGCCGACAGGAGATTGCGCACGGCAGAGAACGAAGGCCCCAGATGGTGTGTCTCTTGTCTGGGGGGGGACAAATTAGGCCCCGGGCAGCTCGGTTCCGGTGGCCAGCCCCCTAGGTACCTTGAAGTGAAAAATCTCTGCGGTGGTAGTCAGCTGGAGGTCCCTAAGGGTAGCAGATGTACGGAGCTCCACCAAAACATGTCTGCTCCCAATGGTAGCCAGGCATGCCCCCCTCTTGTTTTCAATTTTATTATTCTATTATTATTTGAACGTTTGTTACAGTGAGATTTAGGGCTGCTATTTGCAGCTAGTTTTATGTCTCTCCAGGATGTTTGGAGAGACATAAAACAAAGGATTTCGTTTCTCCACAGGGGACACACTAATCTTGCTTTAAAAAGGTGTGAAAATTGTCTTTTGATATGCTAATGAGTGCGTGTCAATGCAGTATAATGCAAAATCGAGAGAACTAAATTATGGGTGTGAAGTGGTTAATGCCAGAGGCTCCTAGAGCATTTTTTTAATTATTAGAAATAAAGTAACTTTAGCCTGAGAATAATCCTGACCATCATTTCATTATCTAGATTTTATTAATATTTAGAGCAATGGATATTTTGCCAACTGGCAGCTATGAAAATATGTTTTGCCAAAAGTTTAATTCAGTAATTTCACGCTTTGCATAATTTAATATGACACTTCGTATTGCGAGGGGATAACTAAGCCATCATTTCCATGTCCTAAATCAGCTATAAAGGCAAAAATTTTCTCATTCTTGACCTTTCTTGTATAATTTATAAATACTTCCGAGAAAGTGCTGACTCTACAAGAGCAACAAATGAAACGAAGGACCATGGTCACTTGAGGCTTGATATGAAAAGGAGTTTTAGTATGAATCCATGGTATTAGGACCTTTCTCAAGTTATAATCGCACGAAAAGGTCCTCTATGTGTGACTAAAATGTTGCGGCTCCATACTAATATTCATTTTTGCTACCAAACCTTGAGTGACTCCCATCCTTCACTTCCTTTTGAGAAGTTTCTTGTGGTTGGTGACTCTGGGCTGCTCAAACCTTAGCTGATGGAGTATATGTTTTCTTGTGAGTCCCCCCTCTGCTGTCTTCGACAAGAGCAAAAGACTCTTACCACCAACCAAGTCCTCCAAAACCTGCATTCATCTCCTCCACAATACTCCGTATTAAACTGCAAACAGGAGTATCTATGGCTTATCTATCTCTGTATCTATCGTTTTCAGCTGGGCGTTGATGAGTCAGTCAGTCGGGACTTTCGCGTTTATATATATTTAGATTTCGGAAAGTGAAACGGATTAATTAATTACTTAGATTAGGGTAACAGGGAAAAAAAGATATGTAATCACCCTGTCCTTGGTGCTGGGATATATATTTCAGCACCAAGGACAGCAGCCAGCCGGTAATACAATAAAATGAAAATACTATCCGGTACTAAAATAAAATTCCAATTTGAGAGCACTCCAGCTAACACATACAAAGAGTACAAACAGTACAAAGGGTTTACAAACAGTAGCTTATGCATTTAAACATTGCAAGATTTTACCAAATGTTAACCTTTTAATGCTTCCAACAACTAATAATCCTTTCAGGATTTCAACAGTTCTTAACCCATTCAAGGTTTTTTTTACAAGATTTTTAACCCTAAGCTCTACTAGAAAATTATGGATTTTTTTTCCATAAATTGCATAAGCCTGTCAACACCGTCAATAGACATGTGCAAACCAAAAAAAGTTTCATGTTGTTTTTTTTTTGTTTTTTTTTTTTCATTTCGGTTTGTTCGTTATGTTACCGCGATTCATATAATCGGATTGATTTGTTAGTTCGGGCGACCAGTATTTCCTATTTCGAATCACTTAGTATTTCGTTTTTTTATTAGTTATTTCGTGTTGATTTGTATTTCATTTTCATTAGTTATTTTGTTTTTATTAGTTACTAGCTTTTGCCCGCGACTTTGCTCGCATGGATTTTGGGATTTGTTAAAATTGTTTTTAAAAGAAACATGAGTTTTTTTGTTCAAACTGTACACAATATAATTTACAGGTTGATGTCTTAAAGTAATAAGTAATGTTTATTGCAGACGTTAGTCAGGGCATATTGGCTACAAAACAAAGTTGTTTCATTGATATGCGTCCATGAATTTATTTGTGTTGTAAATACAAACCGACATTGAGACAGACAATTTTTTTTTTATTTATATTGTTTTTATAAATACAAATTTTCACATCTCTGTTTTTGAGATATAGGTATCCTGTTTAAAAGTATTCCCACCCCCTTTCCCCCCCCCCCCATTTGGGATTTTTAGGAAATGGTAAAACACCTGTTTTTTTATTTTTCAAGATTGTAAATACCAAATTGCACACCTGTAACATCTTTGGTTTTTGAAATATAGGTATACTGAGAAAATTATTCAACCCCCCTTTCCCCCCTCCCCACTGGATCTTTGGAAAATGGTAACATACGTGTTTTTTTATTTCTCAAGACGAATCTAAATACCAATGTTCAAGTCTGTAACATCTTCTGTTTTTGAGATATGGTATCCTGTTTAAAAGTATTCACCTCCCCTTTTTTCACCCCCATCCGTTGGGATTTATGGAAAATGCTAAAAACACGTGTTTCTTTATTTTTCCAAGAAGATTGTAAATACCAAATTTCACACCTATAACATCTTTGGTTTTTGAAATATAGGTATACTGATAAAAGTCATAAAAAAATAATAAAAAATACAAACGAATTTGTTGGGAGCGCAATGGAATAGGGAGTAGATGTTTCTTCCACAGGTTGATCTGATAATTAGTTGTGTTCAGCAATAGACAGCCATGCTTTAGGGGCTGCTACTCTTTCCTGAACGCTGGCGCAAGATGTAAACGATGAGCTGGGCTGGAATAGCTTGTTCTACATTGGCTAGCAGCAAATTAACAGCTCCTGCTTCTGCCGCGCTTGTGAATGACCACGTGTTGATAACAAGCGGTCGCACCGTGGGCTCCGCACTCCCTACGTAGAACCTGGCTACCCCCCTCCTCCCCATATGCTTTGGCAATGCTAAAATGTATTTGGTCCTGCCAATAAAGCTTATTTTGATTTGATTTGATTTGATTTGATTTGACCTGGCAAATAATGCCAGCAGCAGTGGTGCAGCTCGCATCGCGGAACACAACCCCACAACCCCTTTTAGGGGACTTAAGTATAGAGATTGAAGCTCTATACACAAGGGGTTGTGTTCCGCGATCCGAGCTGCACCACTGCTGCTGGCATTATTTGCCGGGTTCTACGTAGGGCGTGCGGAGCCCACGGTGCGACCGCTTGTTATTAACACGTGCTCATTCACAAGCGCGGCAGAAGCAGGAGCTGTTAATTTGCTGCTAGCCAATGTAGAACAAGCTATTCCAGCCCAGCTCATCGTTTACATCTTGCGCCAGCGTTCAGGAAAGAGTAGCAGCCCCTAAAGCATGGCTGTCTATTGCTGAACACAACTAATTATCAGATCAACCTGTGGAAGAAACATCTACTCCCTATTCCATTGCGCTCCCAACAAATTCGTTTGTATTTTTTATTATTTTTCATGATTTATATGGGTGAGAGACACACCTTGTGGGGAGCTGCATAATTGTGGAATAATCACTTTAAAAATATCAGCTATTATACATTAACTATAGTGCCAAACACTTTAACACTATAGAGGTGTTTTCTTTTTTAATACTGATAAAAGTATTCTACCCCCCATTTTTGGTCCCCCTACTGGATCTTCGGAAGATGGTAAAATATATATATATTTTTTTTCAAGACAAATCTAAATACCAATTTTCAGGCCTGTAAAATCTTCTTTTTTTGAGATATAGGTATCCTGCTTAAAATATTCAATCCCCTTTTTTTGCCCCCACTTTGATTTTTGAAAAACGGTAAAATACATGTTTTTTTATTTTTCAAGATGAATCTAAATACTGATTTTCACGTCTGTAACTTCTTCTGTTTTTGAGCTATAGGTATCCTGTTTAAAATATTCAACTCCCTTTTTTACCCCCTTAGGGGCGGAGTTTCCAAAAATCCATTCTTAGTGGGTGCCTACGTCATAAAAACAGTGTACCTTCAAAATTTCACGTTCCTAGGTTAAACGGTTTCAGCTGGGCGTTGATGAGTCAGCCAATCAGTCAGGACTTTCGCGTTTATATATATATATATAATGTGAAAGGGATTAATTAATTACTTAGATTAGGGTAAAGGGAAAAAAAGATATGTAATCACCCTGTCCTTGGTGCTGAATATATATTTCAGCACCAAGGACAGCAGCCAGCCGGTACTACAATAAAATGAAAATACCCTCCGGTACTAAAATAAAATACCAGCCGGTACTATAATAAAATGAAAATACCAGCCATACTAAAGTGAAATACAGCCAGTACTACAATGAAAATACCAGCCAGTAACAAAATACCAGCCAGTACTACAATAAAAATATCAGCCGGTACTATAAGAAAATACCAGCGGTACTACAATAAAAAATACTAGCCGGTACTAAAAGAGAATACCAGTTAATATAGCAGCCAGTAATAAAATACCAGCCGGTACCATAATAAAATACAGTCGGTACTACAATAAAAATAACAGTCGGTACTAAAAGAAAATACCATCAAGGAACTACAATGAGAATACAAACCAGTATTACAAAGAAAATAGCAGCCAGTACTAAAAGAAAATACCAGTCTGCATTAAAATAAAATACAGACGGTACTACAATAAAAAATACCAGATGTACAAAATAATCCCATAGGGTTCAATACAAAAAAAATCCCAGTTTTTATAAAAAAAATGATTCAACCGTTTATTCTTTTCAGCAGCAAAAAAATCTCTTTATTTATTTTTTAAGATTTAGTAGGCATTTTTCGTAATTTTTTTGTGAAATTGCAGAACAATTTCAGAGTGCACCACGAAAAACAGAATCAATTCGTTGTATTTCGTTTCATTTAGTTTCAGACAGATCCGATTCGTATTTCAGAAATGATTCTGAAATACGAATCGGGTAAATTTTGTCCGAATTGTGATGTGGAACGAAAAGAAACGCACATCTCTAACTGTTAATGTATCCTACCATTTGACAGGTCCTATACTTGAAACCTAGTGATTGCTATTATGAGATCAACTCACTTACTGAAGACTGAATCCTTTCATTTTGGCTTGTTGTATTTTATCGTCTTGAGAAGCACCCACCGCCTGTGCTTAGTAAAGGCCTTCCTTGTGTATTCTGTATGAAAAGGGCTGACAACCCTCGGTAAACACCCCTCTTGTAACAGGTGTTCCACTCCCAGGTCCTTTTTATACCTTGCAATGCAGGGAGCTCCAGAAGGGACTTAGTCCTCAGTGAGTTGAACCCATGATAGAAATCATTAGGTGACAAGTATAGGACCTGTCAAAAGGTGGGATACATTGACAGTGTTGACAGGCTTAAGCAATTTATGGCCATATATTGTGAATTAAATTCCCATCATTTTCTAACAGAGTTTAGGGTTAGCAACCTTGCAAAATGCCTTGAATGGGTTAAGAACTGCTGAAATTCTCAAAGGGTTAAGAGTTGTTAGAAGCTTTAAAAGGTTAACATTTTGTAAAATCTTTAAACGCATAAGCTACTGTTTGACGTCTTTGTATGTTTTAGCTGGAGTGCTCTCATTTTGGTTTGTTGTATTTTATTGTCTTGAAAAGCACACACCCTATGTGCTTAGTTGAGTGCTGCCTCCCTTGTGTATTATCTATCCATCTATCTCTATCTCTATATCTATCACCATCTGTTTGTGAAATCAGTTCTTTTATGATGTCTGTCTCCCTTTTATCAAAAGTTATACTAATTACACCTATGCATCTCTCTGTCTGTCCATTCATCTCTCTATATAATCTCTTATCATTCATCATCTATTCTGTTATCATTATTAAACTGCAAATAGAAGTATCTATGGCACATCTATATATCTATCACCATCTGCTAGTCTACCTATTTATCAACTTTTAACATAATATGGTTATGTATCTCTCGCTCTGGCTGGCTGTTTGTCCCTCTATATATCTTTTATAATCTATTTTTCTATCTTTTTATAAAATGTTATCATTAGCATTTATCCACCTATGCATGTAATTCTCAGCCTGTCTGTCTGTACATCTCTCTGTACTTGTTATCACCGGTCTACCTTTTCATCACCTTTAATCGTATAGACATCTATGCATCTATCTGTCCGTCCTTCTATCTATTTACAAATTTTTCTAAATATATTTGCATGAATGTGTTTTGTGTCAGAGTTACCTGATGTAAAGTAAAGCTCCATTAATGATTCAGATGCTAAATGTCTTCCAACGTGATATTTGTTTGTTACAACCATGTTTTTACTGGGAATGCTCACCTTGTGATGACATATGGAGCAAAACACAGCACAAAGGATCCTATAAAAATACTGATTTTCTTTGTAGCTCGCTGCCGCCTTCTCTTCTGCTCACTGAGACACCTCTGTTTCACACTGCAAGGTAAATGTATCATGTGAATACACTGTAACTTACGATGGTAATCTTCTCCCAACATTTTTGCCAGTAAAGCACCAGGGGGCAATCTGGAATCGCTCAACTGCCACAAAAAAACTCAATGACAAAATGACAAATGTTATGTACCATATAATGCATAAGAAAAAATCCCCCCCCCCCTCTGCTTTTTCCGTCACTGACACTTCTCCATAAAAAAAATTTAAATAGCTCTTTCTGTTAGGATAAAAAAAAAATTCGCTTTTGTCCAGCGATGCTAGACTGCTCTTCCTCTACCACAACATAGCTTCCTGTTTCACCCCAGAGCTTCCACATGCGAAAATCTCTGGAGCCTCTAGTGTGCAAACAGCGCAAGTGCCGCTCGCACGATAAGGACCAAGCAACTGGTTGCTCAAAATTTAGCTGCAGCCAAATGTGGGCTCTTGAAAGGTGGCTGCAGGTGAATTTGGCCACTCAGCAATACAGCGCAGACATCAGCATGTAGGACTGACATCATCGGTCCCTGAGCTAGTCCCCAACAGGCGGGTCATTCAAAAACCCGTCTGCTGGGTGCAAGCTGTGTGGGCAGAGGAAACCTTCTGCTTCACACAGTGCTAACAGCTGAATGGGACTGGAGGAAGGGTGGGTAGATGGAAAGGAATGGGACACTGACCACTTTAATAATCTAAATTGGTCAGGGTGCTTAGAGTGACCCTTTAAAGTGACACTGTTATGCCTGAAACATGTTGGCTTCATTTGAAAGTGAATCACTTTTAAGGGAGTTATTTGCTTTTAAAGTTTCCTTGCTTTCTGTAACGTTTCTTTCAGTCTCTACCAGGCCCTCTGGTGGTGAGCGCATATTATCAGCCCTTATGGTTTTTAGGGTTAATCTCTTCAGGCTCTCCACCCCTGGAATCTGTGACTGATCTGACCTGTGATCACATGATGATGTGCCCTGCCCTATTTATATGGCCAGCAGTGCACTTGTTCTCTGGTCCAGTATAGGTCTTACTTATTGAGTACCTGCATTTTGTATTGTGATTCTGTGAACCTGTATCTGATATTCTGTATATGACCCATTGGCTTCATTTCTGGTTTTCTCTCTTGCCTGTACCCTGTACCGTGCATACAATATACCCGTGTATGACCATTGGCTTTAATTTCTGGATTACTCTCTTGCCTGCCCCCTGGAACCTGTATTTTTGTGATATTCTGTGTTTGACTACTGACATCATTCTCCCATACAATGCTCTTATATTATGGAATTTATAACAAGATAATGATATATATATATATATATATATTGTACATACACCTTGTGTGTTTTCCTCACACTCCTCTTTGTTTGTAAGCTCTTGGTCAGGGTCCTCTTTCTTATTGTCCTCCGTGTGACAAACTTGTTGGTCAATTTCATTTGTTTTGTTGTTTCTACTACCCATTTTACAGCAGTGAGGATCGCGATGGCACTTCACAAATAATTTTGTTTGTATATTTTAAATACATATATAAACACACACGTTGAGCAGCAACAGCGATATACAGAGACATGCTATACAGAGCCAGCATGGCTTTAGCTGACTCTGTGCAGCGTGTCACATGCATGGAGTCTCCCAGGGTGATCCTCATGAAGCTGCAGCCCTTGGAGGAATGCTGGAGTGCAGGGGGAACCCATCAGGATCAGCAGGGAGCTAAATATAAATTCGGTTCAGAAGAGTCAGAAAATTCTGATTTTCGGAGTCTTCTGGGGCCCTATTCCAAGGTTGGTGTTAACGTAACCAGAGCTGTTGTAAACTTACCAGAGCCATTATATTCTATGGAGGTGTTCGGTTTACAACAGCTTTGGTTTACTTTACACCAACGTTGGAATATGGCCCCTGGACTTCAGCATTCTGGATAAAAGGTGCCCAACCTGTATATATGTAACAAGAAAATCACAGGGCAGTCACCGCCTTTAGTTTCCAAACACCTGAACCCAAGTGCAAGAATCCTCTAAGCCCAGTAACATATATTTTCTCTAGAGTGAAACTGCACTTCAAGGGTTACATTAAAAATAGTTTTTTTTATTATAACATATTAAAACATACAGGGTTATTCAGAGAGAGTTGAAAACCAGGAATACTTTTGGAGAAGTGAAAATTCTAGGTCAAAATAGCCAAACCAGAAAAATTCTCCCATTTATCTCACCTTCCAAATCGGCTATTTTGACATAGGGGGTTATTCAGAGAGATCCGAAACGTAACTGGACACTGAAATTCAGCGAACGGGGACATTTCGGGGCCATTCAGAGAGCAGGCAGTTCTCCAAATTCAGGCGAATTGCCTGCACGTTCGGTGCCTGTTCGAGGGCAGTGAAATCCCCATAGAGAAGCAATGCTTCGTCTATTCAGAGAACAAAAACCAGCAGTGAAAAGTTGCCGAAATGCCCTGCTGTTCGGTGGTTTCATTCAACAGATTTATTCAGGCGAACCCCATAGGCTTCAATGTTAAAAATATTCCCGTTTTAATTCAATATCTAATAAACCATTGATTATAATATTCTGCAGTAAAAAGTCTCTTTATTTACAGATTTTTTTTAGGATCCTTTAGGCATTTTTTGGGATTTTTTCAGCAATTTTTTTTTTTAATAGATTTTTCAATTTTCCTTAACAGACCTTTTTATTATCAGTCATTGGATCTTATGTGTAAATTCCAGACATTTTTGTTCTGTAGTTTTTCTGCAAACAGCATTTAAATTTTCAAACTTTCAAGCGTACTGGTCTTTTTTTACCACGTTCATCTGTTTGTCGGGTTTTTCCGGCAGCTGCTCTGCGCTGTGATCGGTGGCTCGTCGGATTTTCCCGGCGTGTTCGGTGGGGTTTTTGCAGCGGTTTCTGCAGGCTTTCGGTGAGTATTCGGTGAGTGTTCGGCAGGTTTGCGGCGAGTACTCCCTGCACTACGGGGGCCCTGCGGTGTTTGCTGAATAAACCGCAAGTTCAGCGAACTAGGAATCGCCGAATCGGCCCAAAATCCGAGGAATGAAAGGTCAACGAACGTGCAGTAACTTTTCGGATTTCTCTGAATAACCCTGCTAGAATTTTCACTTCAGTCATTCTCCTGGTTTTCACCTCTCTCTGAATAACCCTGATAGTATCAATGTTTTGACCCACTAGGGGTTGATCATCTTGTTAAAGATTTGGTCAAAATGTTTACCCATTATTAAAATGATATAATAAAAAAAAAAGAATCTGTTTTAAATGAAGCCCCTGAAGTGCATACTGACTCTGGAGAGAAAAAATACATATACAGTATATACACACACACACTATAAAAATGTATGTGTACTGTATATGATATAAACCACTAAGGCTAGGGTCAGACTAACGCATTTTTCACGTCGTCCGTGAAAAAGTGCGTTCGAACGAATGGACGTATTTTTTCACGGAATACGCGATAGCGGTCATACGATGCGCATTTTCGTCTGTGATTTTGTACGGATCATCAATAAAACACATTTTGCGTCTGGACGTTATGTTGGCCGGACATTAGCAGCGTCTGACATCTCCTAATCACACACACACGCCGCTAGCGGACGCAGCGCACTCTGTACGTCAGTAGTAGCGGTTTCACGCTCTCAAAAAAATGCGTTTGTTTGCCGCTAGCGTTGCCCGGCCGAACTTTCGTGCGGCCGTACTTCGTATATTGCCCGTCATTGGACATCATTTGCTGCTACTACGGCCGTGATAAAGTGCGTTCGCACTGCGTTCGTCTGACCCCAGCCTTAAGAACCAATGATCTTTAAAGTCAATGCATTTATGACAGAAGTTACGTCATTGGTCCTTATGGGGTTAAAACAGTATGTAAACCTAATCTACTGGCATTTAAACTGTTTAATTGCTTCTGATTATCCTTGACAGAACTCCTAGAAGAAATGGCAACTGCTCAACGCACTTGTGATCCCCAAAAGCATCATTTTAGGATATGCAATACCTTTTAACTCAGGGGTCTCAAAGTCGTCGCCCCCCCCCCTTTATTGCCTAAAATTCCCACAATTCTTTTAATGCAATCAATGGTCTGAGAATCATGGGAGTTGTAGTTGAAAACCATCTGGGTGGCAGAGCTTGAGATCCCTGCTTTAACTTATTTTTTAAAAATGCATGCAGTACCGGCAGCCCTCAGATGTCACATCATTGCATGGCAATTGCTTCATCCTTGTCGTGAATGGGTTAAGAAGACAAATGCTTGCAAATCATTTCATTCTGTTAGTGCCAGATTGAAAGTCAGATGCAAAGAAAATGATACATACACAGTATGGTTATATATATATATATGCAATGAAAGTAGATTTGCAGAATTAAAAGATCAGTAACAAGAGGAAGAAATAAACAATATAGTGGTGAAATCAGAGGGTTATTACCTTGGGTGGATGTCTACTAGCAAGACAAGAGTTTGCATGGTAATGATATCTATCCTCCTGCAATGGAACCGAGCCACCTTTAACACCTTTAAATAAGTGAAACACAAAATAACCAGAGATAGCATGAAACTGGCAGCATGGAACACGATGGTAAACACAGTAAACCTCCTGGTCTCAGGTTCTTCTGTGACATGCAAAGTGCAAGAGGCATACATGCTACTGTAGTCTAACCAAGAGAGGAAGAGGGAGACCAAAGAAAAGGTGAGTGAGTGCAGCCAGGAGTAGCCCATCATAAGCACAGCATCTTTGTACCTCATCTTGCTGCTGTAACTCAGGGGGAAAACCACAGCAATCCATTTGTCAATGCTCAGAGCTGCCATGCTCAGCATAGCATTGGAAGTCAGAAAAGTTTCCAAGAAGCCCACTGCTTTGCAGATGCAGTCACCAAAGGGCTGCTGGTTCTTCAAGATAGCCAGGAAAGTGGAGGGCATGTTTAAGGTGGTCAGTAGCAGATTGCAAAGAGACAGATTTAATAGAAATATCCCAGAGACCATCTTCCTGATATCTGCACTGTAAAGGAAACATATCACCACCAAGAGATTGGCCAACAATGACACCACAAAGACCACAATGAGGAAGATAGCCAGCAGAACCTCTGCTAAGTACATTTCTTAACATGTATCCATGAAAGCAGAGTGTGTGTCAATTAAAATGACCATTCACTGAAGGTTCTGCTCCTACATGCTTCCATGGAACCAGAGGACCTGGGCTGGAGATGTCCTGTATGAAGGAAAAAGACGTCTGCTGTCCAGGGTGCTGAAGCTGAGCTCACAGCAGCATCCAAACCTCCAAGACATGCCAGTGTGTGGGATGGATACTGAGAGCCTGCATCACATCAGGTGCCTTGTTACAATGGAAGCTATGCTGCTGAGAAATGCTCCAAGAGGTATTGTCAAGAAGCCAGCACAGCTGTTCTGATGTGAGTCTCCTATGGACACACCTTCTATACAGCCTGAACAGCTTGAACAGAATTAACCCATGGGCAGGGACTGCTACAAGAGATCCTTCTCCTCCACACAAGGGCTGCAGTGAATTATTTACTGATTCTTGTAAAAAAATAAAATAAAAAAAAAACAGCAAATAATAATAATAACAGCCTAACAAACAAAACTTATAAAATATCATCAAGGGGTATGAGATCAGATGGCAATGATTAAAATGTTTCTGTTATTTGCTGACACAATGTATACAGAATAAAAACAAGCCCCTGCAAAAAAGTGCGATCACCCAATATATATAAATTAGAATGTAATTACACGAGTTTATGACGCGATGGATAATGTATAAATCACTATATTTTTTTTTGTGAAATTCCCTGGAATAAGTTTTGACATTTTGTAAACCTCCACCCCTCTCTTCTCTCCTTCCATTCCCCCCCCACCCACCCACCCTCCAAGGAGAACAGCAGTAGAGGAGTCGATTTTGAGAATTCGTTTGCAAGAATGCTTTCACAGGAACATATTTTGTTCTATTTTTACAAGGGGAGAGCAATGGAATATTTATTTTAAAGTAGGTCACACTATTATATGATGGATTTGACAGTGAGTCATGGACAGGGCACGGGGGAATTGCAAAATTGCAAGGAGCCAAGTAGATCTGAGTTGCTGTTGAAGCCAATAGTGCCAGCATTATGCAACAATTATATATATATATATACGAACAATTTTGTCTCGGTGAGATCAATAAAAAAATTTGAGTTTTTATTGCATAGATCTATATATATATATACAAACTAAATTTTGTATATATGACATGTATTTTCATATAGCAGAAGGAGAGGTAGCATCCATCCTATACTAAGCATAATGGGCAGGTTCTTGTTTTATATATAGATATATATATACTGTATGCATAAAAAACCATGCAACCCCGCACTCAGTATAATAATCCAAATACATCAATGTACTTGCTTCGGTGCAAATCCGGCTGCACAAAATAGTATACATAGGATATCCAGATGCACACGAAGACTGCAAAAAAGGTACTTTATCTATCTAATAAAGATCTATCTAATAAAGAACCCTTTTTGTAGTCTTCATGTGCATCTGGATATCCTTTGTATACTGTATGTATGTAAATATTAATATATACATATATATATATATACATTCAGGGTTATTCAGAGAAAGGTGAAAACCAAGAGAACTGGCAGGAGAAGAGAGCAATCTAGACCAAATAGCCGATTTGGAAAGTGACATAAAAGGGAGAATTTTTCTGGTTTGGCTATTTTTTCACTTCTCCAGTCATTCTCCTGAGGTTCACCTTTCTTTGAATATACTTGATAGTAAATGTCCAGCACTCACACAGGGATATTCAAAGAGATCCGAATTGCTTGAGAAAGGTAACCGAACGCTGAAAAT
The DNA here is from genome assembly GCA_009667805.1 of Leptobrachium leishanense. Lineage (NCBI taxonomy): Eukaryota > Metazoa > Chordata > Amphibia > Anura > Megophryidae > Leptobrachium > Leptobrachium leishanense. The sequence continues at coordinate 506,853,061 of CM019063.1, read as the reverse complement.
CAGCGTTCGGTTACCTTTCTTGGCCATTCGGCTATCCATAGAGTAGGCAATTCGCCAAATCCTGGCGAATTGCCTGACCATACGTTGCCTGTTCGGTGCCTGTTCGAGGGCAGTGAAAACCCCATGAAAAAGCACTGCTTCGGCTATTCAGAGAACACAAACCAGCAGTGAAAGGTTCCCCTAATGCCCTGCCATTCGGTGGTTTAATTCGGCAAATTTATTCAGGAGAATCCCATAGACTTCAATGTTAAAAATATTCCGGTTTTAATTCAATATCTAATAAACCGTTCATTATAAAATTCTGCAGTAAAGAATCTCTTTATTTATAGATTTGTTAGGATATTTTAAGCATTTTTCTGATTTTGTTTTTTTAAAAGTCCGATTTTTTTTTTTATTAAGTTTACTTATTTTTTCTGTAACAGCCCTTTTTATTATCATTCCCTGGACCTCATATGAAAATTTCAGCCATTTTCGCTCAGTAGTTTATTTGCAAACAGCGTTTCACTTTTCAAACATTCATACAAACTGTTTTCTTAATTTATTCACTTCACTCTGTCTGCGGTGTCGGCTTTTTCCGGCGGCTTCGCTGCGTGTGATCGGCTCCTGCTCGGGTTTTTCCGTGGTTTTCGGCAGGTTAATCCAGATGTTTTTGCTTGTTTTCGGCGTGCATTCGCTGGGTTTTGCGGTTCGTTTTCGTCGGGTTTGCGGCAGCTTTTCCCTGCAATTCGGGGACCCTGTGGTGGTTGCTGAATACACCGCAGGGTCACCGAAATGGGATCGGCAAAAGGAACCGAATTGAAGAGAACGAAAAGTCACCGAACGCGCGGTGACCTTTCGAATCTCTTTGAATAACCCTGACAATTTTCCAAAAAAGTTGATATAAAATTGCCCTGGAGCAGAAGTCCAAAAAAGGTGTGAATGCAGCACATAGAGACACACTCCCTGGCTAGAATAAAACTGGAAAAAACATGATGACCAACGTTTCGGCTCTTCCTGAGCATTTATCATGTTGGTTAACATGTTTTTATAATATGCATAAATGAAGTAATGAGGTACAATTTAATTGTAGCTCATGAGTGTGTCCGACTGTCGGGATATGCTGCGTGTGTGTATTTATATATATAAATATATATATATATACATTTAATTGCCTTCCTGCAGCATATCTACATGTCATACATTCAGCAAGACATTTGAAACTAGAGAAATCCCATCCCTGGTAAAATATTTTGTAAAATATTTTACAATAATTTTAATAATTATTTTAATAAAGTATTTAAAAAAAAATAATAATTTGATAAAATTATATATGCTATGGAGTCACACATAGCACAAACACGCTATATAATTCTTCAAAATGCTATATGCATAGCTTAATTTTCCTCCTGGTGCTACAATTAAAGTATCACTTTGGGGCTTGTGTCACAAAGCAATATATATATATATATATATATATATTCCCAATGTTGTCACCTTATCTTCGTTTGTTGATATTCACAACGGGAAAATCCATATGCACATCCAGGAGAGCCAAATCCAATGTTTCTAAAACCACAGCGTACCTGATCAATTTAGGCAAATTAAATTGTTTATTCACATTATAAGAGTATTTTTTTACATTCTGAATGTCAGCATCATTTTCTGTACATTATTAAGTCATTGTTTAAGCCAGTGAGCTGCTTACTCCATCTATATGCTACTCTTAAGTTGCCTATGGGCATTAATGGCTCATTTTCCAAGGACCGTTCGCATTTGGGAGCATATAATAAGTATTTATTGCAGGTTTGTTAAAAAATAGCATTGATCTGTCGGACTGCTTACATAGTACTCTTCCTAAATGGACCCCAAGATTGTGCCACAGAGACCTTAACTTCAACCCGCCTTTTACCCCCCATAATCATAGAATCGTTCCCCATATTACTGTCCTGCCTTTTATTCTTGATGTTCAGCCAGCATTACCTCTGACCTCCACATTCCCTCTACAGTGCCCTATACTTAGACAGACACTGACACACTCTCTCCCATCACTCTGCCTCTTCTCTTTTTCATATCAGGTCATCTTCCCACCATTTTCTATATACATCTGTGTATATAGCTGTCCTAAAGATCCTGCTTGCAAGTTAACCCAGGACCTAGTGAAGGTGCGCTCATTATTTGGGTACCTGTACATACATTAACAAAACACTAATATTTACATAAAGTAATCAGTAAGACTTAAAGCAGGGGTCTCAACACCCTGTTCCTTGACCAACTTCTGGCCTGCTTCACTCCTCAATGTAGCCTTCAAACTCAATCAAATCTATAGTCAGGGCTCAAAACATCTGCTTGGAGCAGAAATTTGACCTCTGTTTGTGGAGGTACCAGAGGGGTGGCATGATGGAAGCGTCTGAACTCAGAAGCGTCTGAGGTAAGGTGGAGCTTGACAAAGCAGTGGTGGCTAGGAGGATCGTTTACGAGGAGTGGTGAAGGAAAGGACTCTCTCACCGGAGAGCAGGTGTCTAAGGGTCTGGGTTCTTTGAGTTCTAATCCTAAGAGCCTTTCCGAACACTTGAGAGGGCTTGAGAAAGGTTGTATGGTCAGACAAAATGTTGCTTTTATTTCCGAAATAAAGGTGGCATTTTTGCAATCAGATTGTGCTCGGGTCCGTTTATTTATATATTATCACTATCCTTTATTTATATAGCGCCACATATTCCGCAGCGCTTTACAAGATCAGTGTACAAGGAGTTGATACATTGGAATACCACACATGGATGATGACCTGATTCAGGGGACCCTGTTCCCAAGGGAATTTATAATCTATGAGATGTACAAGTATTTTGTGAGGTAGACGCATCCATATCGTTTGGTGTTTTGCCCAAGGATACTCTTCTGATCGGGAATCGAGTCGTCTTTCCATAATTGTAGATCAGCATCCTGGTAGCCAGGTTGAACCCGGTTCTGTAAGTCGAGACTTCTCCACAGTTGTATTGGAGGGATGTGCTGAATGGTATTTTGACTTGCTTCTCCACGGTTGAAGGAAGGATAGAGATGTTACCACTGGGCTCCACAGTGAATATAATGTGGTAGGCAAGTATGTACCGTTAGGTGTTTTGCCCAAGGACACTTACTGGAGAGGTGCTCTGGCCAGGATTCAAACCTGGGTCTCCATGGCTATAGAGCAGTGATGTTACCTCTACTCCATTCAGCCGGTATCTACTGGAATTTCTAATGGAGCTTGTTACTCCAGGATCAGTGGAGCAGTCCAGAGGTGACACCGTGTGGTGATTAATTAGGGCATTTCTGGGCTATGTGCAGGCTATCTATTTTACTGTACAACAGCATGAAATGAAATTGGAGGGGGGCATAATGAAGCACATACTTAGTTGAACATATGGTTTCTAGGTCAAAACTGAGGACATCTGGGGCACTGCCTACAAATAACTACCACAGAAGTATTTACTATCATCGGATTACTAATAATAAAATAAACTAATTATAATTAAAAATAAATAAAATTTATATTAAAATTAATAAAACATATAATCAGTCATGTTCTCATTAACTGAATCTTTAATTCCATTCGTTGCCACTGCATTGTATTGAGTTGTCTATTATGTGACTGAAGACAAATCCCCAAATTTTCAAAGTTGCCTTCGAATTCCTAAGGCCCCGTTCACACTGTGCGATTGGAAAATCTCGCGACTATCCGCGTGATTTTCATATTCGCGACATGGTGCGATAATGTCGCGCGACATCACTGTTTTGTGCGATTTTTGCAAAGCACCACCAATAGAAATCGGAAAATCGCAGATAGCAAATTGCAAAAAAAGGGTCATGTACCTGCGACATGCTTCTGCGACGCGCGACATGCGACGTCGCACGACATCGCACGGCAAGATGTGAACAGCTCCATTGAAATGCATTGGAGAAGCTACACAGCGCGACGTCGCGCGGATTTTGCTGCAACGTCGCGGCAAAATCCGCGCCATAAATCGCACAGTGTGAACAGGGGTTGAGAACCCCTGACTCGGAGGCACACTCCAGGCACACTCCAGGCACACTCCAGGCACTGCGAGCATTTAATGCAAATTACACTGAATTCATAGAAAATACGTTTTTCATTTTACAGGCAACAGTGGGAACCAGGAATACTTCTTCATTTGGAATTTATACACTGCTCATGGCGAATAAGTAGGTTACTCAATTAATTTCATTGAATCAAGTAATTAATTTATTAATTGATTTATTTCTGAAAATATAAATAACGTTGATTCGTCTTTATGTGTCTCCTTGTGATAGGGGTGTAAATATTCACACGGGTATGTCAATTTTAGGCTGGGAAGAGTTTTATACCCTATGGAATTAAGGACATATTAATTGCTTCGAGATCCTTCGTCTGTTTAGACGATAGAGGACTGTTTAATTATTGAGGATGTTGTTTGAATTTGAATTATTTTCCATATTAAGCTTTCTTCTTTTAACCCCTTCACTGCTGAGCCATTTCACGTCTTAGGAATACACTTTTCTTTCCTTTTTTATTATTATTGTTTTTATTCTTTTTCTTTACTTTAAGCATGGTCATGTTTGGTATCATTGGAAAGGCGATGCTCTGGCCTTTCTAATGATACTGAACATGACCCTGCTAGCTGAAAACAGTCAGGAGATATCGGGGTTCAAATTAACCCCTATCTTTCATTATGAGTCAATGAGGACGTTCCCCACACGTTCTCAGCAGTGAAAGGGTTAATCATAATTTTGTTAATGTGAAGTTTAGTTCTGTAAACTTAAAGGATTATTTTTTGTTTGTTCTTGTTGATAAGTGTTATCAGTTATCTTTCAGCCCAGAAGCTAACGGAATCCTTTAGAAGCCAGAAATAAGATGAAGAGAAGAAAATTAGAAAAAATGTGTTCTTTCCGTTTTTTTGAGCTGCTAGTTTGGTTGTAGTCAGTTTGATAATGTGTTGGAGTGTTGCTTAGACATAGAAACATAGAAACATAGAAAAATGTCGGCAGATAAGAACCTTTTGGCCCATCTAGTCTGCCCAATTACATGGATACTTTACCTGGATTTATCTTTTGTTTAGGATAGCCTTATGCCTATCCCATGCTTGCTTAAATTCAATTACTGTTTTGGCCTCTACCACTTCTACTGGAAGACTGTTCCATGTATCCACCACCCTCTCAGTAAAATAATGCTTCCTGATGTTACTTTTAAACCTTTGCCCCTCTAATCTAAGACTATGTCCTCTTGTTTTGCTACTTTGTTTCCTTTTAAATATACTCCCTTCCTCTACCTTGTGGATTCCCTTTACGTATTTAAATGTTTCTATCATATCTCCTCTGTCTCGTCTTTTTTCCAAGCTGTACATGTTAAGATCATTAAGCCTTTCCTGGTAACTTTCTCCTTCAAGCCGTACACCATTTTAGTAGCCCTTCTCTGAACTCTCTCTAAGATGTCTATATCCTTCTGGAGATACGGTCTCCAGTACTGCACACAGTACTCCAAGTGAGGTCTCACCAGTGCTCTGTACAGTGGCATGAGCACTTCCCTTTTCCTACTGCTAATACCTCTCCCTACACAACCAAGCATGCTTGTGTGGGTATGGATATAGGGGCTCCTATTCTGACATGGAGCCGGAAAGTTCTAATATCAGCACGACCCAATATCCCTTAGCGCAGGGATCTCAAACTCTGGCCCACCAGGGGCTCTATTACATTCTTCACGCTAAAAGGCACGCAGAACGTGTTAATTTGTGAGCGCAGCGTTAAACGTTAACGCGCGTAAAACAACGCTGGTATTACAATCCTCACGCATTTTTTCATCCGTCAAAAAATAACGAGCGTAAAATGGACGCGCAAAAACGTGTGCAGCAATGTTGCGCACAGAAATCAGTGTGCGGACTGTTTATTCACGTGATTCAGCCAATCAGAACTAAGAACCACAATTGTCTCCCGTTACGTTTTTGCGCCTGTCAAAGTCAATCTGCGCATATATGCTGCATCAATAAAAAAAAACAGGCACAACTTCTCAATTTTATTGTTTGGGTATGCGTAGAGTGTGTAACTCTATGGGGAGGGTGGGTGGGACTGTTGAGTGTGTGAATGTATCCTGGCTGTGTGTTTGTCATGCCTCGGCGGCACTTACCGACCCGGCGCTCCTCCTCGCGGCTCCGGGGTCGGCGTCTCCTCCATCTCCGGTTTCTGCGCTGTATGCGCACGCGCCGCCGGCAGCTCCGTAATTAGCTTCCCCGGCGGCTTGACGTCACCACTCCCCATGTGACCTCCATGGACCAATCGGCTGACAGGGCGCCAGATTTAAACCTGCTTCTTCCATTCTGCAGTGCCCTTTCGTGGTTTTAGCTTGCTATACCCTTTGGTGCTGTATTTTGAGATTCCTATTTGACTTTCTGTGTATGACCTGGCTTCTGGCGACCGACTTTGAGTATCTCCGTATCCCTCTGACCCGGCTTATGTATTTGACGTTGCATTTGGTTTTTCCCTGTGTACTGTACTGATTTACTACTCGCTATCACTTAACCCAGCCACCTCAAGGACTGGTGCTGTGATTAGAGTTTGGGGTTTTTCTGGTTACTTGTGTATCTACCTAAGCATATCATTTTACTTACGTGTACTAGCTTGACGTACACTCTCTGGTACTCCGTACTGTCCTGTTTCTATACCAGCCACCCTAAGGACTGGTTCCTATCTTCCTTGCCTACGTCCCTGCCTTATTGGTTCACTTCTAGCTACTGCGTAACCCAGCCGACTATAAGGACTGGTATCGCATTTAGGGTTCCAGCCTCCTGTTTCGCCTTAGGGCTGACCGTAGCTACCTACGGGTACGTGTGTCCGCCTGACATCACGAAAGGGCCATGGACCCTGCAGGGACCGCTCAGCAATTATCCGGTCTTGAAAGCCGTTTGGAGGATCAAGATCACCGTCTTGATCAATTCGCTCAAGCCCTCCAAACTCTGCTTAACCGTACTGCCCCTACACAGGTAGAGGTTTTACCTCCAGTAACTCCGCCTCCTTCTGAACCTTTCTCTGTGCCTACCTCGTATCCTAATTTGCTACCTCCGGTACGTTACGGAGGCGATCCTAACGCCTGTAGAGGTTTTTTGAATCAGATTTCCATCCACTTTGAATTAACCCATGGTCTTATCCTACTGATCGTGCTAAGATCGCTTTTGTCATCAATCATCTTACCGACAAAGCGTTACGTTGGGCTAACCCTCTTTGGGAGACTGATAAACCCATTGTATATAATTACCGTGAATTTATGTCAGCCTTTCGTAGAGTGTTTGACCCTCCGGGGCGTAAGACCAATGCTGCCAAATCATTATTACGCTTGCGCCAGGGTACGAAATCCCTGGGTGATTACGCACTAGAATTCAGATCCTTGGCGTCAGAATTAAATTGGAATAATGAGGCTTTAGTAGCCGTTTTTTCTGAGGGGTTAAACGATGAGTTGCAGGACGAGGTAGCAGCCAGAGATCTCCCAGAGGAGCTAGAGGATTTGATAACTTACTTGTCCTACATAGATGAACGCCTTCGCCATCGTAGAAACACGAAAGAGAGGTCTAAGAAACCACTTGTTAGGCCGCTCCCCGGTTTTCTGTACCTTTACTCCCTGAGTCTCATCCTCCCCCCGAACCTATGCAATTGGATAGCACCAAACTCCCCGACAGTGAAAGACAACGCCGACGACGTGAGGGTTTATGCTTGTATTGTGGATTAGGGGGCCACTTACTTAAGGGCTGCCCCAAACGTCCCCAAGGTCCGCCGGGAAACTCTCATGCCTAAGTGCCTTTAGGGGACAGCTCTTGGGCACTTTTCCTTCGTCCCCCAAACTAGAAAATAGACTCCGGGTTCCGGTTACTCTATCCTGGGAGAGTTCCCGTAACCCGGTACAGCTCTATGCTTTAGTCGACTCTGGTGCCGCCGATAACTTTATCGACATAGGTTTTGCTCGTAAACATGCTATACCCCTTGTTGAAAAGAAAACACCATTACTCGTACAAGCCATTGATGGCAGACCCCTCGAAACCCCTTTTGTTTTGTTCGAAACTCAGAACATTTCTGTTGGGATAGGACTTTGTCATAAAGAAAGTATGTTCTTCCACGTCATTACTTCCCCTTCCTATCCTATCGTACTGGGTTACCCTTGGTTAACCCGTCATAACCCTGTTATTGACTGGCGAGCTCATCAGATCGCGAGGTGGGATAAAGATTGTATGGCTTCCTGTATTAAGATCCCCCTATCCGTTAACGTCTTAAATATACCTACAGCCCCACCTCTGACGACTACCATTCCTGTCCCATACTCTGACTTGGCACCTGTATTCGACAAAAAGGAGGCCGATAGGCTGCCCCACATCGTTCTTACGATTGCGCTATCGACCTTCTTCCTGGTACTACGCCTCCTAAAGGGGCTGTCTATCCTTTGTCCGTTAAAGAGCATAAAGTTTTGGAGGAATATATCACTGATTCTCTGAATAAAGGGTTTATTCGTCCTTCCTCCTCTCCCGCTGGGGCAGGATTTTTCTTTGTCCAGAAAAAGGAGGGTGATCTCAGACCCTGCATTGATTATCGAGGGTTGAACAAGATCACCGTTAAAAATGCCTACCCCATTCCACTCATCCCCGAGCTGTTTGACCGCCTGAAACACTCCAAAATATTTTCCAAATTGGATCTCAGAGGAGCGTACAATTTGATTCGAATCAAACACGGGGATGAGTGGAAAACCGCGTTCAACACTAGGCTAGGGCATTACGAATACCTAGTTATGCCCTTTGGTTTATGCAACGCCCCAGCAGTGTTTCAGGCGTTTATCAATGATGTATTACGAGAATATACTTCCTGTTTTGTCGTGGTCTACCTCGATGACGTATTGATACATTCTCCTGATTTGAAAACCCACCATATACATGTACGACTTGTCTTATCTAAGCTATTGGCCAACGGTCTCTACTGTAAACTTGAAAAATGCTTATTCGACGTCCAACAAGTACAATTCTTGGGGTATGTTATCTCTTCCTCTGGCTTCATGATGGATCCCAAAAAACTGAAGGCCATCGTTCATTGGCCTCTTCCCAAGGGCCTCAAGGCCATTCAAAGATTTATTGGCTTCTCTAATTATTATAGAAGATTTATTAAGGGTTTCTCGTCCATTATTGTGCCCATTACAACATTGACGAAAAAGGGAAGTGACACTCAGAATTGGCCCTCCATTGCCCTGGAGGCTTTCGAAAGGTTGAAAACGGCCTTTTCCACTGCTCCCATCCTCCACCACCCTGATCCCAATAGACCCTTCATTGTAGAAGTTGACGCGTCAGAAACTGGGGTAGGAGCTGTATTGTCCCAACGTCCAGCTGACGGCAAGCCTATGCAACCCTGTGGGTTTTTTTCCCGAAAATTGTCCTCCGCCGAGGCCCGTTACGACATTGGGGACAGGGAATTGTTAGCCATTATATTGGCCTTAAAGGAATGGCGCCACCTCTTGGAGGGTTCCACCTGTCCGTTTTCCATTATCACGGACCATAAAAATTTGATATACCTGTCCGAAGCCAAACGGCTGAATCCCAGACAAGCCCGATGGGCTCTCTTTCTTACCCGTTTTGATTTCATCATCTCTTACAGACCCGGGTCTAAAAATGTTAAGGCTGATGCACTCTCCAGACAACACGAAACCCTATCCACTCAAGTATCAGTACCAGTTCCTATTGTTCCCGAAGGAAAGATCCTAGCCTCCCTGAGTACACAGGTCGAATCTCCTTTCTGGAATCTCTTATTATCCACGCAGTCTCTAGCACCTCCGTCTACCCCTCCCAACAAACTATTTGTTCCATCCGTAGAGGTACCTACTGTATTACGCCTCTTTCATGAGTCTAGATTTGCTGGACATTTTGGGGTAAAAAAGACTCTAGACCTGATCAAAAGAGACCTTTGGTGGCCTACTCTTCTCAAAGATGTGAAAGACTACGTGACCACCTGTTTAGTATGTACCCGTTCTAAATCCTCCCGCCTTAGCCCTACTGGTCTTCTCCAGCCTCTACCTATCCCTGAGCGTCCATGGTCTCATGTAGCTATGGACTTCCTGGTAGATTTAACCCCTTCTCTTGGCCATACTGTGATTTTGGTGGTAGTGGATCGCTTTTCTAAAATGGCACATTTTATTCCTTTAAAGAAACTCCCTCCTCAAGTGCACTAGCACAGATTTTCACCAAAGAAATATTCAGACTTCATGGTATCCCGAAAGTCCTGGTCTCTGACCGCGGTTCTCAGTTTATCTCCAGGTTTTGGAGAGGGTTCTGTCACCAGTTGGGTGTCAAACTGTCCTTTTCCTCCGCGTACCACCCGCAGACGAACGGATTGGCCGAAAGAACCAATCAGACACTTGAAACTTATTTAAGATGTTTTATTTCTGACGCACAAGATGATTGGGTTACTCTAATACCATGGGCGGAGTTTGCATATAACAATGCCACATCACAATCTACCAAGTATTCTCCTTTTGAAACAGTCACTGGTATGCACCCCACCATTTTTCCATCCGCGTTCTATCCCCAGAACATTCCTGCCCTGGAGGAACACTTAAACAATCTCCGTACTATTTGGGAGAAAACCAGGTTGAATCTTGAGTCCGCTTCCTTGATTCAGAAGCGGTCGGCTGATCGGAAGCGCAGACCTCCTCCAGTTTACCATGTAGGTGACAGGGTTTGGCTCAGCACACGCCACATTCGTTTGAAGGTTCCCTCCATGAAATTCGCACCTCGATTTATCGGTCCGTATAAAATACTCCGATGTATCAATCCCGTAGCTTATGCACTGCAGTTACCCGTCTCTCTACGTATTCCGAACTCCTTTCATGTTTCTTTATTGAAACCGCTCTCGTGCAAACGTTTTACTCGCCCCGACTCTCCTCCTCCTCCTCCTGTGGTGGTGGACGGGACTCCCGAATATGAGGTCGAATCCATTCTGGATTCTCGTCGTTCTCGTCATCGGTTGCAATATCTGGTTCATTGGAAGGGTTATGGTCCCAAGGATCGCACATGGGTTGCGTCACGTGACGTTCATGCTCCCCGATTGGTCTCCGCCTTTCATCGTCGTTTCCCCGATCGCCCGGCTCCTGGCCGCCCGGTGGGCGTTCCTCACGGTGGGGGTGCTGTCATGCCTCGGCGGCACTTACCGACCCGGCGCTCCTCCTCGCGGCTCCGGGGTCGGCGTCTCCTCCATCTCCGGTTTCTGCGCTGTATGCGCACGCGCCGCCGGCAGCTCCATAATTAGCTTCCCCGGCGGCTTGACGTCACCACTCCCCATGTGACCTCCATGGACCAATCGGCTGACAGGGCGCCAGATTTAAACCTGCTTCTTCCATTCTGCAGTGCCCTTTCGTGGTTTTAGCTTGCTATACCCTTTGGTGCTGTATTTTGAGATTCCTATTTGACTTTCTGTGTATGACCTGGCCTCTGGCGACCGACTTTGAGTATCTCCGTTTCCCTCTGACCCGGCTTATGTATTTGACGTTGCATTTGGTTTTTCCCTGTGTACTGTACTGATTTACTACTCGCTATCACTTAACCCAGCCACCTCAAGGACTGGTGCTGTGATTAGAGTTTGGGGTTTTTCTGGTTACTTGTGTATCTACCTAAGCATATCATTTTACTTACGTGTACTAGCTTGACGTACACTCTCTGGTACTCCGTACTGTCCTGTTTCTATACCAGCCACCCTAAGGACTGGTTCCTATATTCCTTGCCTACGTCCCTGCCTTATTGGTTCACTTCTAGCTACTGCGTAACCCAGCCGACTATAAGGACTGGTATCGCATTTAGGGTTCCAGCCTCCTGTTTCGCCTTAGGGCTGACCGTAGCTACCTACGGGTACGTGTGTCCGCCTGACAGTGTTTCCCTGTGTGAAGAGGAAATGAGTTCAGGTAAGTGTTAGGCATCAGAGGCCTTTGAAATGGGGGGGAGAGGGACGGGGGCACAGGTTAAAATTCTATTGAAAAAAGCGGTATTTTTAGAAAATAAAATCAGCCAAAAATTAAGAAATGCAGATACAAAATACAATTGCGAGGATAACATATTGTGGAGTGTGCTGGTGGCCATCATGTTGAAAACTGGATACCTGGAGTGTTCTTCTTTAGATGCTTGCTGCAGGGAGTTCAGTGTGTGAATAGATCCTGGCTGTGTGTTCCCCTTTATCCCTCCCAGTTCCAACGCCCATGATTCCGTACACATATACACTAGTGGCCAAAATTATAGATACATCTTCTGATTTGGCAGTTTTGGTTGACAAGAAAACTCCTCTGTTTCCCTGGCCTGGAAATAGCCCTGACTCAAATCTGGTTGAAAATCTCTGGGTAAGATTGAAACGCATGGTCTCGAGCAAGAATCCAAGCAACAAGCGAGGACTCATTGAGGCTATAATCAATTCCTGGCATCATTCGATCACAGGAGAGGACGTCAAAAGACTTGTAGAGTCAATGCCTAGAAGGTGTCAGGCAGTAGCTAAGGCCAAAGGCTATCCAACACGTTATTGAAAAAACACTTACAGGGTAATTCAAAGAGATCCGAATTGCTTGAGAAAGGTAACCGAACGCTGAAAATCAGCGTTCGGTTACCTTTCTTGGCCATTCGGCTATCCAGAGAGCAGGCAATTCGCCAAATCCTGGCGAATTGCCTGCACATACGGTGCCTGTTCGGTGCCTGTTCGAGGGCAGTGAAATCCCCATGAAAAAGCACTGCTTCGGCTATTCAGAGAACACAAACCAGCAGTGAAAGGTTCCCCTAATGCCCTGCCATTCGGTGGTTTAATTCGGCAAGTTTATTCAGGAGAATCCCATAGACTTCAATGTTAAAAATATTCCCGTTTTAATTCAATATCTAATAAACCGTTCATTATAGAATTTTGCAGTAAAGAGTCTCTTTATTTATAGATTTTTTAGGATATTTTAAGCATTTTTCTGGATTTTTTATTTTTTTTAAAGTCCGATTATTTTTTTTGTTCTTTAAGTTTACTTGTTTTTTCTGTAACAGCCCTTTTTATTATCATTCCCTGGACCTCATATGTAAATTTCAGACATTTTCGCTCAGTAGTTTCTTTGTAAACAGTGTTACAGTTTTCAAACATTCATGCAAACTGTTTAGCTAATTTATTCACTGCCTTCTTCTGCGGTATCGGCCTTTTCCGGCGGCTGCGATCGGCTCACGCTCGGGTTTTTCCGTGGTTTTCGGCAGGTTAATCCAGATGTTTTTGAGGGTTTTCGGCGTGCATTCGCCAGGTTTTCCGGTTACTTTTCGTCAGGTTTGCGGCAGCTTTTACCTGCAATTCGGGGGCCCTGTGGTGCTTGCTGAATACACCGCAGGGTCACCGAACTGGGATCGGCAAAAGGAACCGAATTGAAGAGAACTAAAAGTCACCGAACGAATTACCCTGATAGTGACAAACTTGAAATTATCATTGTTATGCTATATAATAGCCAAGATGCATTATGGGACATTTTCAGCCAAAATTGAACTTAAAAATTTTTTGTTGTTAAGGCATTCATTTGCTATATTAAAATTTACTCGTGCTCTAACATTTTTAGAGATTTTTATATAAAAAGTACTTTCAACCGCAAAAGTTTGTAAAAATGGAAGGTTTTTGCCCAATTTTGCCCACAAGTGTACCTGATGATTATGCACATAACTAATTTTGCATTATTAATAATAAACATATAGGGCCCTATTACAATCTTCACACAAACGTTTGCACGCGCGCAAAAATGCATTAACGCGAGGGGCAAAACCCTTTGCGCTGAACGTCGTATTACAATGTCAGCGCAATAAACGCACGTAAATGTCTACCGCGGGTTAACCTGCGCGAACGCTGCGCGAGCTTACTGTACTTCGCGCGTCCTATACTTAACATTGTGAGCGCAAATGCGTTTGTGCGCTGGTACGCGGATGGTATTACAATCTATGCGCAGTTTGTAACGCACAGCCTTTGCGTGTATAATTTTAGCAACTCCTAAAAGCTGGTGTTAATGGCAAATTCTATCAACCTGGCCGAAACTAAATACACCAGCCCAAAAAAAAATACGCAGCAAAGTATAGTTACACATTCTACACATACCAAACCAATAAAATGTAGAAGTTGTGTGTGCATTTATTATTGTTGCAGCATATATGCGCATATTGATTTTGACAGGCGTAAAAACGTAACGTGAGACAATTGTGGTTCTTAATTCTGATTGGCTGAATCGCGTGAAAAAAACAGTCCGCGCACTGATTTCTGCGCGCAACGTTGCTGCGCGTCCGTTTTACGCGTGTTATTTTTTGACGGATGAAAAAATGCGCGAGGATTTAATACCAGCGTTGTTTTACGCGCGTTAATGTTTAACGCTTCGTGCAAAAATTCACGCGTTGCGTGTGCGTTTTTCATGAAGAATGTAATAGGGCCCATAATGTTTGTGATAACTCTCCCGGCAAGCAGAAGTAAACTACTGAACTGGCAAATAGGAAGTGACAGATGTGAAACCATATAGAATTCAAAAGGACTGTATGGGCTGATTTGAATATTAATTGTTATTGTTCAATTGCAGAACAATATGGGTTATAATTATTTTCAGTTTGCATAAAATGACAGAATAGCTGAATGCCTTATTAATTCATGGATGCAGTATTCCAAAAGTGCAAAAGATGCAAAATAACTTTTCTTTTCCACGCCGCTATTGTCACCATAAGATATATAGATACATTTTCTTTTATTGTTTTCATGAATTTCAATTTAGGGTGATCACAAGAATGTGCCGGGGCTCAGTGGAGTTACCAGTGCCCCAGTTCTGTCTACAGATGTTATATTTTCCATAAAATTATACTTTATTTTGTAAAGGTCAAGGTCTTCTATAGAAAGATAAATCATCAGGGATATTTTAATGTGAATATGTAATACTGCTTATGTACCAATTTGATGAAACAAAGCGGTAATTGCAACAAAAAAATTGTGGGGAACGGACACTAGAGCAAAAATGGAAAATATAACCCCGTTGCCCAAAGCACCAAAAGTGCGGTCCCAATCCGCACCAAATCAACAGAAAAAAGAAAAATAGGTGATCGGCGTGTCCGCGTACGCGGTCTAGGGGAAATATCTAATAATACAAAGGGATATTTGATAATACAGAAATGTACCATACAATAGTGATGACTGTATAAGCTGATTGAAAGTTCATGAGAAAAGTTCCTAGAACAAAGGAAAAATATAATAGTGAAGTCCAGTCATAACAACAGATGGGAAAATGAAGGGGGGGAAATGAAT
Organism: Leptobrachium leishanense; assembly: GCA_009667805.1. Classification (NCBI taxonomy): domain Eukaryota; kingdom Metazoa; phylum Chordata; class Amphibia; order Anura; family Megophryidae; genus Leptobrachium; species Leptobrachium leishanense. Next base: position 506,837,779 of record CM019063.1, on the reverse strand, counting down.
CCACTCACACTCTCCAGAGCCTCATTAGGCTCGATCACTTCGCCTGTGGGTGTTTCTATGGCTCACCCAATAGCTCTCAGAAGTAGACTCGTCTTACGGCCTTGATATCCTTTCGGGATCCTGGATCGTCCGTAGGTTCTCCAATATTTGGATGCCGATAACCTTTAATAACTGGCTTCTCTCAGGTCTCAGGTCAGGTCTCTCAGGTCTATATTAGTGCTTTTCCCATTTATTTGTGTTTTTATTTTATTTTTATTTTTCTTTTACAACTGATGAAGCCCTAAAGGGTGAAACGCGTTTTGTTATATGCTATTTTTTGTTTCTTGTTTTTTATTTTATGTTTAATAAATATCCATTCAGGATTAAATTCCTCCTTCATTCAATGAGTCTTGCAGATTCCTACAAGTCATTATAGGGTATGACCTGTAAAACACCCAGGACCCTAAAGGAATACCAAGACCTGAGAGAAGCCAGTTATTAAAGGTTATCGGCATCCAAATATTGGAGAACCTACGGACGATCCAGGATCCCGAAAGGATATCAAGGCCGTAAGACGAGTCTACCTCTGAGAGCTATTGGGTGAGCCATAGAAACACCCACAGGCGAAGTGATCGAGCCTAATGAGGCTCTGGAGAGTGTGAGTGGATTCATTTCCCCCCCTTCATTTTCCCATCTGTTGTTATGACTGGACTTCACTATTATATTTTTCCTTTGTTCTAGGAACTTTTCTCATGAACTTTCAATCAGCTTATACAGTCATCACTATTGTATGGTACATTTCTGTATTATCAAATATCCCTTTGTATTATTAGATATTTCCCCTAGACCGCGTACGCGGACACGCCGATCACCTATTTTTCTTTTTTCTGTTAAAGCGGTAATTGCGTTAAATGTAGGAAAGGAAACGGTTCCTATATTATCATTGAATCTGATTTAAATAAAGCTAATGTTATAGCAATAATATTTTAATATTTATGAAAATGGAAAAAATAAACCGGAATTAATCAATTTCACTATTTGCTCAATTATAACTTTTACATACAGGGTTATCCAAAGAGATCCGAATTGCTTGAGAAAGGTAACCGAATGCTGAAAATCAGCGTTCGGTTACCTTTCTTGGCCATTCGGTTATCCAGAGAGCAGGCAATTCGCCAAATCCTGGCGAGTTGCCTGAACATACGGTGCCTGTTCGGTCCCTGTTCGAGGGCAGTGAAATCCCCATGAAAAAGCACTGCTTCGGCTATTCAGAGAACACAAACCAGCAGTGAAAGGTTCCCCTAATGCCCTGCCATTCTGTGGTTTAATTCGGCAAGTTTATTCAGGAGAATCCCATAGGCTTCAATGTTAAAAATATTCCTGTTTTAATTCAATATCTAATAAACCGTTCATTATAAAATTCTGCAGTAAAGAGTCTCTTTATTTATAGATTTTTTAGGATATTTTAAGCATTTTTCTGTTTTTATTTTTCTTTTTAAAAGTCCGATTTTTTTTTTTTTCAGTTAACTTATTTTTTCTGTAACAGCCCTTTTTATTATCATTCCCTGGACCTCATATGTAAATTTCAGACATTTTCGCTCAGTAGTTTCTTTGCAAACAGCGTTTAATTTTCACAGATTCATACAAACGGTTTTGCTAATTTATTCACCTCCCTCGTCTGCGGTCTCAGCTGCTTCGGCTGGGTGTGATCAGCTCCTGTTCGGGCTTTTTGACGGGTTTATCCAGATGTTTTTGCTTGTTTTCGGCATGCATTCGGTGGGTTTTGCGGTTAGTTTTCGGTGGGTTAACGGCAGCTTTTCCCTGCAATTCGGGGACCCTGTGGTGTTTGCTGAATATACCGCAGGGTCACCGAAATGGGATCGGCAAAAGGAACCGAATTGAAGAGAACGAAAAGTCACCGAACGTGCGGTGACTTTTCGAATCTCTTTGGATAACCCTGATATTCTTATCTCTCTGTTTATTAAATCTTCTCTCTATATATGACATATAAATCATTTTTTATGCAAAATGTATTTTTCCTCAAAAATTTATTTAGAATAGAAAATAATAAATTTTTAGGTAAAATAAAACAAATTTTGCATAAAATTATTTTTTTTATAAAAACATTTAGCAACAAACAAAAACTTTTTAGGACTTAATAATTATTTTTACAAACACACTTTTTACTTTAAATCACTCATTTACATTAAATTCATCATGTCAATGGTGTACACAGTACGGGCTAAATTACATTCCTAGCGCTAAAACGCGAGCGCTAGGGAGGAAAAACTGCTAAAAAAGCTGCCTGCATTGTAAGCGGGCACTAAGCCCCGGGATGCATGCGCCAGCGCTAAGCGCGGCCGTGCGCATCCTCTAAATGGAGTCCATAGGACTCCATTGAAGCAGACGCCGGCGGTCACATGACAGGCTGGTCAGTGTACTGATACGCAGGGGGAGACTGGGGGGACTTTTTCCCCCAGTCTCTCCCTGCTCCTGCTGGACTGAGGAGGCGGACAGAGCCGCAGTCCTCGCCATGTTAGAGGAGCTGAGTATACTGAATTTTTGGGGGGATTTCCGTTAGCACCAAGTCCTGGCTGTGATTAACTTTTTGCTAGCCACAGCTGGACGTTAATCAGCGTTAGGACTTTGTAATCCTAACACTGATTAACACTTTGCGCTCCCCATGTTAAGTATTGGGAGCGCAAAGTACAGTAAGCTTGCACTGAAAAGCGCAAGGTACCAAACGCTAACGGTACTGAGTGGTGAGGTGCCGGTACTGAGTACCCCCTGAAAAAAAGCCCTGGATATACTGAGCAATATTTCTGTGACGTCCTCGGCCCTCGCGGCGCTTCCTGGGGGGTCAGAGCGCCCGGCGGCATCAATGACTGGCCAGGTGGCAGGAGTTAGAGCTGGCAGATCAGCGTCTGAGGGGGCGGTGCTTGGCGTGGGGCTGCGGAGCCGCTGGCCTTAAATGCAGGGCATGAGGATCTGCTCGTCGCCCTGACGTGGAGTAATTTTTCCACATCGCCCGCTGACTCTTGAGTCTGTCTCTTTGATACTTTGCTTTCGTTGCCGATCTTTGCTTGTAGGAGGACCTTGCTTTAGTTGATTGACCCGGAATACCCACTGACGATTTTTACTCTTGATCCCTGTGTGTATGTTTGTATTTCATGCATATGTTGTACTGCATGGTTTCACTTCGGAGATCTGCCATGCAGGTTGCTCATTTCATGAACCACTCGATCTGCCTAACGAGTACCGGGCCTCGCTCTGCATTACCATGTATCGTCTCAGTATGTGGGTCTGTCCTTCGTGTTACTAGATCACACAACAGTTCTAATTGCTTGTATAACGTCAGGTCTGTTCCTAAAGCATATCGCACGATCTATGATTGTAGGCCTGCCCTGCAGGTTGCTAAATACAACATTCCTACAAGTTGTCTGTTTAACACCAAGTCACAGTACAGAAGCATTATCTCTGGTTTTAGTTCTGCCCTGCAGGTTGCCGAATACAGTGAGTATTTACTCTATATGGTTGAGATCAAGTATAGGAGTATTACCTCTGTTAACAATCCTGCAAGTAACACAATCGTTACTGGTACCGATCTGAAACCTACGAATAATCACGCTTGTACTGTACAAGTCTTGAATCACTGTATCCAGTTAAATATAGTTAACGTGTTTTCGCTCAGCGGTCTCTTTGTCACAAAACCATTTGAGGCTGAGTGGTATCTAGAGTTTTGTATTACCTCCCTGGCTGGGGATTATAGGTATTACAGTCTTTTCTGCTTTCAAAGAAATCTGTCCATAAAGATCCAGACAACGCTGATCCGGGGTGAGAGCAATAGCGCACGTTACAATTTCTCTTCTTGATCTTTTGCAGCTAACCTACCCTATCATCAGGAGAAAGTCCTGGAATTTAAACATCTCCGATTCATGTTATAATTTTAGATCATGATGTACAGTTGTGTTCAAAATTATTCAACCCCCACTGAATTTGAGTGTTTTGGCCAGTTTGACATTGATTTTGATCATTCAGTCATCTTGCTTACAATTAAATCAAAGAGGCACGTGTAGGTCAGACAAATATAACATTTATAATGAAATAACCACAAATGTCTTTTCTGTGCTCACATCATTATCAGTTTTATTCAACCCCCAAGTGACATTCAATCTTAGTACAACATCCTTTTACAGTTATAACAGCTTTTAAACGTGAAGCATAGCTTGACACAAGTGTCTTGCAGCGATCTACGGGTATCTTCGCCCATTCGTCATGGGCAAAAGCCTCCAGTTCAGTCACATTCTTAGGCTTGCGCACTGCAACTGCTTTCTTTAAGTCCCAGAGGTTCTCAATCGGATTTAAGTCAGGTGACTGCGATGGCCACTCCAAAATGTTCCAGCCTTTAATCTGCGACCATGCTCTAGTGGACTTGGAGGTATGCTTGGGATCATTGTCCTGTTGAAAGGTCCAACGTCTCCCAAGCCTCAGGTTTGTGACGGACTGCATCACATTGTCATCCAATATCTGTCACGATGGGGGTCAGGGACCTGACCTGACAGAGAGGGGTGTGAGCCTAATGAGCAGTGAAAATAGACCATGAGCCTGAACTAGAAAAATAAATATATATAATTTATTCTAGGAACCAAGAACTTAAATACAATAAACAGAGCCTTTAACCTCACGGCAAGAAATATAAAGAAAACCAGGTATAAACAAAATAGGCAACTAAACATGGGAGGCAGAATTAAACATGATACAAGAAGGCAAGAAAAACAGTGCAAACCAGACATGAGCCTGTAAACAGAATGACCAGGAAAACAGGCTAAATCTAGACCAGGGAAAGACCAGACATGAGCGAGCTGGAAGACAGACAGACTGAACAGGATAAAATTAGACCAGGGCAAACCAGACAGGAGCTTGAAGACAGACTGAACTGAATAGATGATTCAGGATGAATCTAGAGCAAGGCAAACCAGACATGAGCTGAATGACTGATCCAGGATGAATGAGACCGCACCCTACTAAGGGAGTGGTCTCCATTTATACAAAATGGTCCAGGGTGAACCAATGGAGTCCAGGTACTGATCAGGCTTGGACGTGAACCAAATGTCCAGAACTAAAAGCAATGTCCAGTATTGCCAGAGGGGGCGCCAGAGACCCAGAACATCACATATCCCCCCTCCACGAGCAGACCCGGATGCTCAAAAGAAGACAATAAAAATGAAAATAAAAAGTCAATGGGTCCTGTAGGCACGTAGAGCGCGCTCGTACACCTCTCAGTCCTCAAGGCATATTATAGCACCATTAGAAGCTCGGAAACATCCAGCAGGGACAGGACTCGACTCACGGGCTGGAGGACCTGAGGTATAGACCCCTTGGAGCCAAAACTGGGTCCAGGTTTGAAGGCACTGGCACCAGTCCTTTTGTGTCTCCTCCCCCTGGTACGGGACGTGGAATGGACAGCAACAGTGTCCTCCCGGCTCTGCGGCAACAGGAACATGGCACCAGTGGCGATCCGGTTCTGTGGCAATGTGACTGGGACAGCAGCAGCACGGCTCCGTAGGTTGGTGACCTTGGCACGGCTCTGCAGCGACTGGACTGGAACCACTGGGCTTGAAGACACCGGGACAGCTGGGCTCGAAGACACCGGGACAGCTGGGCTCGGTGGGGCAGCGCCCTTGGTGTGGACCGGTTGGGTAGCACCCTTGGCAAGGACAGGAGGGGCAGCGCCTTTAGCACGACTCTGTGGTGACTTGGACACAGCAGCAACTGCACGGCTCTGCGGCGACTCGGACATGGCGGCAGCAGCACGGCTCTGTGGGTCAGCGACCTCATCTCGGCTCTGCGGCAACTCGGTCATGGCGGCGGCAGCACGGCTCTGTGGGTCAGCGACCTCGGCACGGCTCTGTGGGTCAGCGACCTCGGCACGGCTCTGCGGCGACTCGGTCATGGCGGCGGCAGCACGGATCTGTGGGTCAGCGACCTCGGCACGGCTCTGCGGCAACTCGGTCATGGCGGCGGCAGCACGGGTCTGTGGGTCAGCGACCCCGGCACGGCTCTGTGGGTCAGTGACCTCGGCACGGCTCTGCGGCGACTCGGTCATTACCGGCTCGGGTGAGCGTGGCTCGGAAGCTACCGGCTCGGGTGAGCGTGGCTCGGAAGCTACCAGCTCGGGTGAGCGTGGCTCGGAAGCTACCAGCTCGGGTGAGCGTGGCTCGGAAGCTACCAGCTCGGGTGAGCGTGGCTTGGAAGCTGCTATCTTGGTCTCACAGTGCTTGGGAACCACCTTGGCTTGGCACTGTGGAGGGGTGACCGATTTGTTCGCACTGCAGGGCAGCACTCTTGACTGGAACTGCTGGCTTACACCTGGTCTCTCCCTGTTGGGCAGCGGACTCTGGAAATCCTGCGGGTTGCAGGGCAGCGGACTCTGGAAATCCTGCGGGTTGCAGGGCAGCGGACTCTGGAAATCCTGCGGGTTGCAGGGCAGCGGACTCTGGAAATCCTGCGGGTTGCAGGGCAGCGGACTCTGGAAATCCTGCGGGTTGCAGGGCAGCGGACTCTGGAAATCCTGCGGGTTGCAGGGCAGCGGACTCTGGAAATCCTGCGGGTTGCAGGGCAGCGGACTCTGGAAATCCTGCGGGTTGCAGGGCAGCGGACTCTGGAAATCCTGCGGGTTGCAGGGCAGCGGACTCTGGAAATCCTGCGGGTTGCAGGGCAGCGGACTCTGGAAATCCTGCGGGTTGCAGGGCAGCGGACTCTGGAAATCCTGCGGGTTGCAGGGCAGCGGACTCTGGAAATCCTGCGGGTTGCAGGGCAGCGGACTCTGGAAATCCTGCGGGTTGCAGGGCAGCGGACTCTGGAAATCCTGCGGGTTGCAGGGCAGCGGACTCTGGAAATCCTGCGGGTTGCAGGGCAGCGGACTCTGGAAATCCTGCGGGTTGCTACTCTGTGCAGGCAGGAACCACAGTAGAAACATAAGCCATGGGTTTTCCTCCATACCCTTTCCTCCAGGGTCAGGGGTCCTCTGGAATCTTTCACTGGAACAGGTTCCTTTGGGAAGGCGTCCCTGGGAGTTTTCCGCAGTATAGCACTCAGCCGCTCCAGGTGCTGTTCTGCAGCTTTATTAACCTTTTGCAGGTTCTCCAACAGACCAAGAATCACTGCTAGCTCACTTGTTACTGGCGGTCTCATTATGTCACGATGGGGGTCAGGGACCTGACCTGACAGAGAGGGGTGTGAGCCTAATGAGCAGTGAAAATAGACCATGAGCCTGAACTAGAAAAATAAATATATATAATTTATTCTAGGAACCAAGAACTTAAATACAATAAACAGAGCCTTTAACCTCACGGCAAGAAATATAAAGAAAACCAGGTATAAACAAAATAGGCAACTAAACATGGGAGGCAGAATTAAACATGATACAAGAAGGCAAGAAAAACAGTGCAAACCAGACATGAGCCTGTAAACAGAATGACCAGGAAAACAGGCTTAACAGGATAAATCTAGACCAGGGAAAGACCAGACATGAGCGAGCTGGAAGACAGACAGACTGAACAGGATAAAATTAGACCAGGGCAAACCAGACAGGAGCTTGAAGACAGACTGAACTGAATAGATGATTCAGGATGAATCTAGAGCAAGGCAAACCAGACATGAGCTGAATGACTGATCCAGGATGAATGAGACCGCACCCTACTAAGGGAGTGGTCTCCATTTATACAAAATGGTCCAGGGTGAACCAATGGAGTCCAGGTACTGATCAGGCTTGGACGTGAACCAAATGTCCAGAACTAAAAGCAATGTCGAGTATTGCCAGAGGGGGCGCCAGAGACCCAGAACGTCACAATATCTCCTGGTACTGAAGAGAATTCATGGTACCTTGCACACGCTGAAGCTTCCCTGTACCTGCAGACGCAAAACAGCCCCAAAGCATGATTGACCCCCTGCCATGCTTCACAGTAGACAAGGTGTTCTTTTCTTCATAGGCCTTGTTCTTCCTCCTCCAAACATAGCGTTGATCCATGGGCCCAAACAGTTCTAATTTTGTTTCATCAGTCCACAGAACACTATCCCAAAACCTCTGTGGTTTGTCCACATGACTTTTGGCATACTGCAGTCGACTCTTCTTATTCTTTGGAGACAGCAAGGGGGTGCGCCTGGGAGTTCTGGCATGGAGGCCTTCATTACGCAGTGTGCGCCGTATTGTCTGAGCTGAAACTTCAGTGCCCACATCTGACAAATCTTTTCTCAGTTCCTCAGCAGTCACAAGGGGACTTTTCTCCACTCTACGCTTCAGGTAGCGCACAGCAGTCGAAGTCAGCATCTTCTTTCTGCCACGACCAGGTAGCGTTTCAACAGTGCCCTTTGCCTTGAATTTACGAATGATGCTTCCTATGGTCTCTCTTGGTATGTTTAACATCTTTGCAATCTTCTTATAGCCATTGCCCTTCCTGTGAAGAGTAATCACCTCTTCTCTTGTCTTCCTGAACCATTCTCTTGACTTCACCATGTTTGTAACCACACCAGTAAATGTCTAGAAGGAGCTGAGTATCACAGTCATTTTAAAGCTGCCTAATTGGTGCTTATTATGCTTTATTGCTGCTCCGTGACATCCACAGGTGTTTTCAATACCTGATTGAAAACACTTGAATGAACCTCTGTTCTTCAGAGTGGTAGTCTTTAAGGGTTGAATAATTGTGTCAATGAAGAATTCACAAAATAAACATTTACTACTGTATTACAAAACCAATTGATGTCATTTTAGTTGCATATGGTTCTTTAAAAAGTCCTTGTAGGATTTCATTCTGAATACAATTACAAATGTACACTAAATTCCCTAAAACCCTTTACAGCATTGGGGGTTGAATAATTTTGAACACAACTGTATATTGCATATGCACCCTGTTACTTAGATTTTTTTATAATCATTTGGCGCTATACTTCATATACATACATTATAACAACGAAAGGGTTCATCTATTAATTGTACTATTTAAACCTTATTTTTTCAGAGAGACTGAAGGAATTTAGATCATGGGATTTTTGCAATAGAATTCTTATGTAACTAACTACAGACATGAAGAAAAACAGTGACATGTCACCAAGGGGGGACAACCAAATGATACAGTCTGAAAGAAGAGAAACATGATGAGATAGCTATTAAAGGTAGAATACCAGTAGAGTATGCACAGTACTTACCCTATTACTTTCAAATATAAATAAACTATTTTTTCTGGAGAGGGAGGGGAAGGAAGATAGGAAGGAAGGGAGGGAATTGAGTTGTCCAAATAAAACATTGAAAAGTACTACATTTTTTGTGTATCATGATGGCCCAACAGGGGGGCGTTAACAGCTCATGTTATCTTCAGCAACCCATTGGGATGACCAGGCCCTTGCCAAACCCTGTGCAACTTAACCAAGTGCCACAGATGGAATGGTCTCACCATACTGCCCAAAACTGGGATACGAAGAAATTTCCCAGTGGGCTGCAGCGTCTGTGGCTGGTAAGAGCTCTCTGACTCATCACTGAGGGAGCGATTACTATGGTCTGCACAAGGTAAGCAGAAGAGGAGGCAAACTATTTTATTTTTAATTAGTTTACTGAAATGGGCTACTGATGGAAGAAGGGCACCTCGACCAGTGGTTAAGTAAGGTGCCCCAAGACATCTGATGGCAGCCCTGTGTGTTATTACTTCAGTCTGACTGTGTTTGTTAAGAATGGTGACACCGATGAAAATCAAATTGCATTTTGTGAGTAGTCACAAGGCAGAAATCGCAAGGTCATCACAAATGTTTTAACGTAACAGCATCATTTTAATTCTAGCACCTTAATAGAAACATCATGTATTCCAGAATCAGAGTAAACGCAAGGTACTACACTGAGAAACCATTTAATGCAGGCCTCCTTTAAGAAGTTCCTGGCTATTATCATCTTCCTCTGCTCCTATGTTCCCCGTTATTGTTCCTACATACATAGTAACCTTTTAAATGTCAGTGGCCCAAACGAAGCATTGCACTTCTCAGTTTCACAGAGCGCAGGATCAGTTCTTAGCAACTGAATGACACAACAGAAATGCTCATTTGTTGGAGCTATATAAAGCCGCTGAAGCATGTGACCTGTGAAATCTGGAGTACAAGGATACCGAACTAGTAGCCAGAGGAATTGTTGTGGAAATTCAGTTTCTATTTATTAATCTTTTTATGTTATCTCCCTCCAGCACACCTTACATCCTAGGATTTCTGCTCTGTCGGTTTTCATGACAATCAACCGAGCTCTGCCAGGTTTCTCCTCTCTATTTGATGTATTATCTGCATAACTAACCAGTAATAAGTGGAATGAGCATTTCTGCTCTTATGTTACTGTATCAACAGACAACCATTTATTTTCTTGAGAAGCTATACAAGTTCAATACTGTACCGTTAATGGTAATTTTATGCCATTAATATATTGCTATTGAATTTTCTTTGGTGCTTTTGGGAAGCAGGTCACCTTTTGGTGGTATCTCCAAGACATGGCTGCATGATGTATAACTGCAATACATAATTTGTCTGACAGGACAAAATTCTAAAAGCTAATGAGAAATAGGCATTACTCACCTAGAATGCTTTCTGTCAAATCATGCATTATATCTCATACCTAATTCAAAGCACTCCACTCAAATAGAGCCTCCAAGATTTTGACAACACATGTGTTAGGAAGAAATGATGGGTAACTGGTTACAACATATGATCATGCATTGCAAAAGTGCACCACAACATCAATGTACCCCATTCTGGCAGGTCCTGTCCTTCTCAACACAGCGATTGCTCATATGAGATTAATCTTGTAGATCTGCACAAAATGACGATGGATTCACCTGGTAAACTTTATTTAGAACTGCTTTATTCTCATGACATGCTGTGTGTCTCAGCCTCTGCTTCCTGTTTCTTCTAACACCCTTACACTTCCTGTCTCCACCCCCATGTCTCCACACATCTATGTATATATGCAACACACACATATTCTACAAATCTATTACTTGGGAGGGACATACATCCTCCTGGAGCTCTCTGCAGTTAATGTTCTATAACTTATGCCAGTGGTCCCCAAATCTGGTCCTCTGATTTGCCAGATATGTGAAGCACAGCACACGGTATATGATTTGCTGCTCAGTGAGTGCAGGATTCAGTCTGCATTTCCCCAAGGTAATTCTTAAAACCTGGCCTATTAGGGGAAATTGAGGACCAAGGATGGAGACCACTGACTTATGCAATGTTTGCAGTCATTCTGGTTATACACACACATACATTAAGAAGAGCACAGATGAATTTTCACAAATCATCCGTATCTTTTAAAAGTTGCAATAATTAAAGGGTCGATTTAATACTATTGTCTTAATTTTTACAAAAATAATGTTGGCAATAATTTTTTTTAAATATTGGCCGAGTACGTTGAATAAATTCGGTCTGAGCCAATATTTGAAAAATGCCACTGGTCCAAAGAAAGTTTAGTTTGCCTGAAAATCCTTTTATCAGTATCTTTTTAGCATTTAATTTTTTTTTAGAAACCAGTCCAAGAACTTTTTGAAATCCCTTATTATTGTTATTTATCATAATCCAGATATCATATCAGGATCATCTAGAAAGTGAAAATAATTCCTAAATAGGGGATATGTCAGATCAACTGGCCCAGCAAAGAGCGTGCCCCCTGTGCATGCTTATGTTTGTCCATGAACAGGACAGACCACATGTTTGTCAGTGTGAACAAACTGTTGAATGAGAGGTAGACTTGAACATCTGTTTTTATTTTTATTTTTATATCGTAGTTTGCACTGGTAAGCAAACCCAGACCATTAGACAGAATATTCAAACATACTTTAGCATTGAATAATTCAAACTATATAATTCCGTAAAGCAACGGATGTGACCTAGTTAATTTTTAATCAACTCTAAAAAGGTATGATGCACAAGAGATCTGTAGGTACAAATATGAAAATAATAAGCAAGGCAAAGTACACACAAATAGATTCAATATACATTTCTCTCATTTATATACTATTATTATTATTATTATTGTTTCATTGGGATCTTTCCATTTGTTAACAATCTGTTGTTTTTACTGAAAGTAGTGATAATTTGCATCAAAAAGGGGGATCCAGGCACACCAGTTCTGGTTCGAACATTAACAGGGTTATTCAGAGAGCGTGAAAAGCAGGAGAATGACTGGAGAATGACTGGAGAATGAAAAATTCTAGGTCAAAATAGCCAAACCAGAAAAATTCTCCCTTTCATCTCACTTTCCAAATCGGCTATTTTGACCTAGAATTTTTCATTCTCCAGTCATTCTCCTGCTTTTCACGCTCTCTGAATAACCCTGACAGTATATCCAGGGCCGGATTTACCATTAGGCAGAGTAGGCATGTGCCTACAGGCGCCTGCCACAAGGGGGCGCCTTGCTCTGTGTGTAAAAAAAAAAAAAAAAGTTTTGTTTGTTTTACAATTTGCAATAATTTAGACCACTGTATCTCTGGAGCCCTAAGGGCTAGAGGGACATATGAGGTATCATTGGAAAGGACAGCTTATAGCCTTTCCAATGATACCAAATATAGGTTAGATTTATGTAAAAATAAAATGTCTATTAACCACTTAGCTGCTATGGACGTGCTCAGCGCGTCCAGCCAAGTGGTTCTCCTGTGCGGGCTGACATCTTGGATGTCAGCCCAGCACTCGGGACCCCGGCGGGAACATTAGATGTCATCGCGTCGCCGCGATGACATCTAATTCAGGCGCCCCCCCCCGCATGTGTGGAGGAGGCGCCTGAAAGGGAGGGGGAGAGTCCTTCGGACCTCTCTCCCTCCCAATCGCCAGGGAGCAGGGGGTCAATACAGGCACCGCTTGGAAGGGCACAGCCTGCCCTTCCAAACGGTGGCTGTCATTAACCCCTGGGGAGCCGGATCACGAATCGGCGCTGAAAAGCGCCGGTTCGTGATCCTTTCCCGGAGCTGGCCGACATCTTGGATGTCGGCCAAGCCTCCGGGAACTCCCCTGAGGACTGGCGTCATTGGGCATAGCACGATGACGCCAGTCCTGGAGTTAACCCCTAGCTGCCACCAACGGTGGAGATAGGGGGTTCCAATGAACCCCCTATCTTCCGATTCGTGGCAGCTAGGGGTTAAAGTTTGGTACTGTTGGATCGGCCAGAGCATGGCCGTTCCAACGATACCAAACACGACTGTGAAAAAGTTTTTTTAAAAAAAGAAAAATTAAAACTAAAAATAAAAAAATATTTTTAAAAAATTATAAAAAAAAAAAAGTTTTTTTTTGCTTTGTTAATGCAGCAATATTGTTCCCATTTCAATTATAATGTGAACAATGATGCTGCACTAACGATTTTTATATGCGGTGCGTTTTTTAAAAATCGCGTAATTTTCCCCAAAAAAAAATGTAACGAGACCCCATTTCTAATTTTTTTAACAAGCGCGCCCCATACAAAATGTAACCGCAATTGCTCGCATGTTAAAATGTGAAAAAAAAACACTTTACACATTGTAAATTATTGAAAATTCATATTTTATTGCATTTTTTGTTATAATATACAGACAGGACATGACGTATACCTATAATAATGACATATTATGAATCTGCCGAGTCTGACGGAAAGAACGATATATAATATGTCTGGGTCATATACTAAAATAAGCCTTAAAAACACGTTTAAACATGATGAGCAAAACCGTTAAAAATGACCTCAGCACAGAGGCGTGAAACGCCTCAGCAGCGAAAGGGTTAAAATAATATAACACGGCACTATTATTCAGTTTACCATTATAAAGTGAACAGTGATGCTGCACTAATTCGCCTCATTTACCCTACTGCCAGCAAGTGTGTATCTGGTGAAGCAACGCATTGTTTATTTCACAACCTAGACCATGGCGCTGCAGTGAAGAGGGACAGGAGGATTTTGTAACCTGCATCCCTGAATTGTACACTGCACAAGGTTAAGTGAGGTGTCATTGGAAAAGTCAGAGTCTAGTCTTTACTATGATACTTACCGAACATGACCATGTAATGCGTAAAAATAAAAAAAATAAAACAAGTAAATGCAAGATATTTTTTTTCTGTTCTACAGCAGAGGCAATATATGCTTTTACATATAAAACAAACAATGCTGCTGCGTTCACTGCCTTCCTCCTTTAACCATTCTACCCTACTAACTCCCTCACTCACTGCCCCCTCTTCTACTATGTCTTCTTTTTCTACAATCTTGGAGGAGGATGTAACAGAACTTCTTATGTCATCCTACCGGACCACCGGTCCACTTGATCCTATCCCCTTACACCTTATTCGGCCTGTCCTACCAGTTACTGTCCCTGCTGTAACTCATTTTTAACCCCTCCCTCTCCTCTGGAAGTTTCTCCTCTGTATTGATACGTGCTTTGATCACCCCATTCTAAAAAAAACATCTCTTGATCCTACCTCCATCCCTCTACTGTCCCATCTCTCTGCTTCCCTTTGCCTCCAAAATCCTAGAACATCTGGTCTATAACCAGCTCACCAGTTTTCTTGCTGCTAACTCTCTACTTGATCCGCACCAGTCCGGCTTTCACTCCCAGCGTCCACTGAGACTGCTCTGACCAAGGTGACTAATGATTTAGCTGCCACTGAAACCGAAGGTCACTTCTCCCTCCTTATTCTTCTTGACCTTTCCGCTGCATTCAACACTGGTGATCACCCTCTCCTGCTCCTCACGCTGCGTCAACTTGGCTTCAGTGACCTCACTCTCTCCTGGTCCTCTTCCTGTCTCTCGTCACTGTTTCAGTGTCTCCTTCGCTGGTGTCTCTTCACCGCCAGTTCCTCTTTCAGTTGGGGTACCTCAAGGTGCTGTTCTGGGTCCCCTACTCTTCTCGATCTATACTGCCTCTTTGGACAACCTCATCTCTTCCCATGGATTCCAATATCACCTCTATGCTGGTGACACCCAAATCTACCTCTCCTCTCTCGATCTCTCTCCTCCGGTGTTGGACCGTGTTACAGCCTGCCTATCGGCTGTCTTCGACTGGATGACTTCCCGTTTCCTAAAGCTCAACCTCTCTAAAACTGAACTTCTCATCTTCCCTCCCTCTAAAACCTCCATTCCTGCACCCATTTCCCTTCAGGTGAATGGTGCCACCATTACTTCTACCTCTCAAGCTCCATTGCCTCAGGGTCCTCTTGGACTCCAATCTATCCTTTACTCCTCACATTCAGTCTCTAACCAAATCCTGCTACTTCCACCTAAAAAACATTGCACGCATCTGTCCGTTTCTTAATCCAGACTCTACTAAAATGCTCATCCTAGCTCTTATTATCACCCGCCTTGACTACTGTAACCTCCTTCTCTCTGGCTTTAAGAGATCCCAGATTCTCCATCTGCAGTCTGTAAAGAACGCCTGTGCCAGACTCATACACCTCACCTCCTGCCCCTCACCTCTCTGTCAATTTCTACACTGGCTCCCTGTTTCCTTTAGAATCCAATGCATTATACTGGTGCTCATGTACAATACTCTCCATAACTGTGCCGTTGCCTACATCTCCTCCCTTATTAGCAGGTACATCCCATCCCCACCACTTCGCTCAGTCAATGATCTTATGCTGTCAGTTCCTGGTACCCGCACCCCCCAACTTTTGCCTTCAGGACTTCACTCGAGCTGCACCCTTTCTATGGAATTGCCTCCCTGCAACATCAGACTCGCCCGTCTCTCCAGTCCTTCAAGAAGTCTCTGAAAATGCATTACTATAGCTCACTCCATGATCCCCCACTGTCATTTCCTGCTCCATCTTACCATTCAGTCCTCATGCAACCCCCTACTTCATATACCTTATTCATCCTCACCTAATGTGTCACCCCTCTCCTCTTAGATTGTAAGTTCTTGAGCAGGGTCCTCCCTCCTTCTGTTCCGTGTGTGTAACATATGTATATTTTTTATTCTGTTTCTCCCATTGTACATTGCTAAAGAATTTGTTGGCGCTTTATAAATACTTGTAACTGTAACTAATTCAACTAAGGCAACAGATTCTGCCCCTTCTTTTGATTTGAGCATGAAGAAAAAAAACAGTTTCAGTTTTTTAAAATGTATTTTGTTAGGTTTTTTGCCTCAAATCAAAAATTTAAATAGTAATTTTGGCATGTTTCTTTTTGTTTGGGGGGGTAGGGGCGCTCCAAATTTCTGTGTCTACAGACTCCTGAGGTGCAAATCCGGCACTGAGTATATCCATCAATATCAATCTATAGACGTGTAAAACCACATCTAGTGATCTATCCATGAGATATGTGTTCTTAATTTATATGGAAACTGTAGAGGTTATTCAGAGAGAGAGACGATCTGGCCCCGAAATATCACTGAACAGGGCATTTCCCCGTACGGTGACATTTCGGGGCCGTTCGGCTATTCAGAGAGCAGGCCAAATTTTGGCGACCTACTAAGCAAGTAGGGTGCTGTTCGAAGGTAGTGAAATTCCCAATAGAGAAGCGATGGTTAATCTATTCAGAGACACCGAACAGCAGACAAAAGTTGCTGAAATGCCCTGCTGTTCGATGTTTTCATCTGGCAGATTTATTCAGGTGAACCCCATAAACTTCAATGTTAAAAATATTCCCGTCTTTATCCAATATCTAATAAATCGTTTATTTTAATCTGCAGTGAAAAGTCTCTTTATTTATTGATTTTTTTTTAGGAGCTTTAAGGCATTTTTCGGATTTTTTCTTTTTTCTGTAACAGACCTTTTTTTATTGTCATTCATAGGATCTTATATGTAAATTCCAGGCATTTTTGTTGAGAAGTTTTTTTGCAAACAGCATTTAAATTTTGACATTTGCAATCGTATTGTCTTTTTTTACCCCGTTCGTCAGCTTGTCGGCTTTTTCCGACAGCTGGTCTGCGCTGTGTTCGGCGGCTCGTCAGCTTTCTCTGATGTGTTCGGCGTGTTTTTTTAATCGGCTCCGGCGGGTTTTCAGTGGGATTTCGGCGTGTGTGCAGCGGGTTTGACCTGCACTCCGGGGACCCTGCGGTGGATGCTGAATTCAACACAGGGTGGGGAACTCTGATTCCCCGAAGTGCGGGGAAGTACGGGGAATGAGAGAGCACCGCAATGTCGGCGACATTTCGGTGCTCTCTGACCCCCTATGAGACACCAATTTGCTTCTAATTAACTATTAACAAATATGTAGGTATGCTCTGTATTGACTCTACTTGCACCTTTTGGTCTAATACAGGGATTATTCTTGGATATGTCAAGTACAGACACTTTGCCATATCAACCCCTGCAAAGTATAAACTTTAAAAAGTATTCACATGGAGCTTTTGGCGACTATGCAGATAAAAAAGACACATATTTCCACTTGTGGTGGACTTGTCTTAGCATTACTAAATTCTGGAAACAAATCAGGGATCTGTTCATAAGACTGCCAAACTTGCCACTGAATTGTACCAAACAGTGAATTTCCCCAGATTTTGGGGCAATTCGCCTATTGAAAAAGCTGGCAATTTGCCAAATTTGGAGAATTTGCAAGCGAAATATGGTGCAATTCGGCAGCAGTGAAATTCCCCATAGAGAAGTAATGGTTAATCTATACAGAGAACGCTGAACAGCACCAAAAAGTTGGCGACATGCCCAGATTTTCAATGCTTTCGTTCGACAGGTAAACAGGCGAATTCCATAGGTTTCCGGGTAAAATAAAATTCCTGTTTTTATCACTTTTTATTCAACAGTTTATTCTTTTCATTTGCAGAAAAGGGTATTTTTATTAATTTATTTTTTAGAATCTTTTAGCTCTTTTTCTGGATTTTTTGGCCAAATTTTTGATTCAGATTTTTTTTAAATGGTGTTTTTTGATATTCTGTAACATTATTCTGTAATAGCCATTTTATTATTATTCATAGAACCTTGTTTATTATTTCCATGCATTTTTTTTGTTTTAAGCGCCTTTTAAAAATTGCGGGGGGGGGGGGTTGTTGTTTTTTTTACCCCTGTTCGGTGGCTGATTGGCTTTTTTTGTCTGCATTCGGCGTTCTGTTCGGCGGTCTGTTTGGCGCCGTTCGGCAGATCGTCAGCTGTGTTCAATGGTTTGCGACTGTTTTCGGCGGATTTAGCGGCAGTGTTCGTCAGATCCCTTCGATGCACATTGGGGACACTGTGGTGAATACTGAATTCACCACAGGGTCGGTGAACTTGAATCGCCGAATTGCACCCAAGTGCGCCAAACGAAAAACGGTTTGAATAAGTCCTTAAGACAAATAGTTGGGTTTTTCTGTTGAGAAAGGTCATTTGGCTTCTGCTGCTCTGTATCGTCACTTACATTTGACCTGTTGAATTCTCTCTGTCAAATACAGTCAATACATTATTTATTTATTTTTAAAAAGTATTCACATGACAAATTAAATCAGGGAGACTGGAACAACATTTTGCACAAGGTTAAATAGTATTATACAGATCCAGTCCTATCTAGGACACATCAAGGGAGCGAGAGAATGGCATTTTACAGATTCAGCAAACTCTACAGTTCTGAAATATCTCGCTTCACCTCTTTCACGTTGTGGCATTGTTGCACATTGATGCAAAGTTGTCAAGGTTACGGTGTATAGAATATTATAGTGAACTGAAGTCCTCCAAAAAGTAAGACTGCAACAAAGTATAAAATAAGAAAAAAGCTCTCTGTCTATATTATTCTTTAAAATGACTTGTTAGCCCACGAGACAGACCAGCTTATGATTGGAGGCGAAGATTTTGATATTACAAAGGAGACGCATTTGGTACATTATTCTGAGCTTTTCCCAAAAAAATTGATGTCACCTAGCATTATAGAAGATATATCCAAAAATATCATAAGTGGTTTTGCTTGATTGCCTGGCATTTATCTCCATGTCTAACCAACCCATGTCTTTACCCACCCAGCCAACAAGACTTTCCCCATGACTTCGAAACAAACCAGATGATGACACCAAAATTATTGGAAATGGTGCCAGTAGTTTTATTGAACATTACGGGCTACATCCCATAGTTGTCGATAATCTAACTTCAGGAAACATTATACATATCATCACTCATAACGTCTGCTGTAGTTATTTTATCGACAGGAAACGTATTCCAGTCGAGACACAAGCTGAGCTTGTAGCTTGAATGTAGCGCTTCCCTGTGCATGGTTACTGTAACTGTAACATCGCCTATATTTATTATGGGCGATGTTAATTCTCTACTCCGCGTGGAAAGCAAGCTGTTACAAAGTAACCTGCGCTTCCACCTGGAAGATATTAGTTCACAGTGAAATAACGTCTCCTCAAAGCTGGTGTAAAGTAATTTTGCATTTGCAAACAAATAGTTCCTAGTCTTCCTCTGTGATTCTACTGGGGCACTGCGTGATCTCGCAAGAGGCAGGTCGCACAGAGCTCACAGCCTGGACACGCAAGGCACCATTAAAACCTGTGGACTCCACGAGCCAATACATGCGGATGTGCACTGCGCCGCTGCCTGTATCAGCCAGCTTTGAGCTTTGTTTCTGGGCCAAGCGCTAAAAAAGCACCTAGCTCCAAGGCTCATTCTCTCATGCCAACTGCAGGACTGCTGAACGGATCAGCTTACCAGACCTCATTTGACGGCATCAAGGTGCCCTCTCCCCATCTGATTGTCCTATCAGCCGTAATGAGGATTCAGCTCAAGGTCCCAGGCCATCCTCTTCTGTGCTGTTCTCCGCGGCTCGCCCATGGATCCATACGCCAGCATGCCACATCCAACATGGTGGCTCCTAGGAAGATGCCAGCCGAATCAGTACCACCTTAATAGGCGCGGTCTTGCAATTGGTCTGCTTCACTACCGGTGAATCACATAAAGGGGGCTTGTCCACCAATTAGGCACCCTATTTAATCTCTCAGCACTAGTTCATCAGTGTTCAGTTCTCCTGTGTTTTCCCAGACTCCTAAATGTTCTCCTGCCTGATTTCTATGTATAATCCGTGGCCTGTAATCTCCATTGCTGCCTGGAGTTCTCACCCTCAGATGATATATTGACCTTTCCTCTCAAATCTCCCTTTTGTACCTCACTTTTGTAATTTGCTCATCTCCCTGTGTGTCCATTTACATTTTCTGCATTTTAACCCCATAGTGACCCAGCAGTTTTACCATTGTCTGTACTAAAGTACCCACTGCTGTTTTTCATTTCTGCGCTGTTTGCGTTTAGGTTTAATATTCCTCTTACTGGTTTATGGAACCCATACATATTATATACCATTTTTCTCGCCATTAAATGGACTTTCGAAAGCTACCATTATTTCCATCATATCCTATAATTCAGTATAAAAAAATTATGACATATGATGAAAAAATGGAAAAAAAACACTTTTTTGAACTTTATCCCCCAAAATCTACAACTGGCAAAAAAGACCCCAGCTAAATAGTTTCAAAATTTTGTCCTGAAATTAGAAATACCCAATTTTTACATGTTTTTGCTTTTTAACCCCTTCACTCCTGAGCCATTTCACGTCTGTCTGCTGAGCTCATTTTGACCGTTTTATGCTCATCATGTTTAAACGTGATTTAAAATCCTATTTTATTATACCCCCAGACTATTTTTTTTCTAAAAAAAACACACTTTTTTATTTTCATTTTTTTTTTTTTTTTTTTTAAATTTTTTTAAAAACATATATTTTTACACAAAACCTAGTCATGTTCAGGTTTTTCCAATGTTACCAAACATGACCCTCTAGCTGCCAGGGATCGGGAGCTACAGGGACTCTGCCCTTTCCAGCAGTGCCTTTCTTTTTGTTCTAGCTGCAGCCGTTGGGGAGGTAGAGTGGTCCAAAGGACCTCCCTCCTCCCCTTCCAGGTTCCCCCTGCAGGCACCGAGGGGCACCTGAAAATGACATCATTGCGCACGACAATGATGTCATCGCGGCAGCTGGGGCCAATAAAACCATTGGGCCGGCTTCGAGGAAGCCAGTCTGACGTGGGACCAGTCCAGAGAGGTGAGTATAGGGAGGGAGTCGGGTTAAAGGACCATGACGTACATAGTACGTCCTTGGTCCTTAAGAGGAACTTTCCCCAGGATGACTATGTACGTCAGTGGTCCTTATGTGGTTAAGCCCATTCCTGAAATAACTGACACATTCTAAGCTGCTTCTTCTTCTTTTCTCCCTCACACCAGACAGGATCACTCCTGCAAACCAAAGCCACGTCAATCTACGAAACAAAACACACGAAACAAGGGAACAGTTAGAAAAAATTCCCACCCAACTTCCCTAACTTTCCACTTTGGTGGAGAGGATGAAGAAGAGGTGGTAAGTATGCTCAATGCTTAATAACAACTATAATACGAAACATATATCGTTATCAGACCAGTTCCTGCCCTTGTCACTGACAGGTCTCTGTCAAGTAGCTAATAGTCCACTGAGAGGTCCCCTGGAGGAAGCTAGACATGGCAGTCATAGCCCAATCTCCTTAAGGAGGTATGATTTGCTTTACTGCATCGACCTACATTGTCTCTTTCCATACATTTGGTGGACAGTCTGCCCATGGTGAAAAAAAGATGGAAGAAAACACACAAGAAAGAATTGGAAGGGTAAACTGACCATTTTATGATAGTATGGAAGAACATCTAGATAAAGGAAAAAATGCATGATTATGGTGAACTGGTGTGAAAACCATCTATGATATATCTGCAAAATGATACTGCTTATATCGTTATGTGTCAAAATAGATTTACTGGAGTTTTGTAAAACTCCCGAGGCAACTGTACCATAACTGACATGTGGAAATACATTTTGACACCCAGGCACATCTCTTTGCAATATGTAAGGCACAAAATGTAACATGTAGCTTGCTTTTTTTTAGCTAATAAATAGACACAATAAAGGTGTACCATGGCAAGAAACTACTGTATATGTGAACCCTTTCCAGTTAGTTGGTTTCCAGCATGAATTGTCATAAAACGTCATCTCATCTTCATCAAGTCACATGTATAGACACCATGTGCTCAAGCTAAGAACACACAATTTTAATCTACCATGTCTTTACCTGAACATCCAATTAAACAATCACAGTGCCATGGAAAAAGTTAGCGAACACTTGATTTAAGATCTAGTTGATTCTCCTTTGGTGGCAATAACCTCAACCAATGCAAGAATTCCTGATCACAGGTCTTCTGATAGAGAGCTCCTTTTTGCGAGGCACATTTCACATCAGCAGATGCTTTTTGTGAACAGCAAACCCAAGATGTCTGAGTTCTTTTTATAAATCAAAGTAGCTCTAACCAATACCCCCAATCTCGTTTCGTTAATTGGACACCAAGTTTTCCAATTTGCAACTCTAATTAGCTTTTTTTAAAGTCATTAGCAAAGGGTTTCACAATCTTTTTCCAACCTATATTGTGAATGTTTGAATGATATATTCAATATGTAGGAGAACAATACAATAATATGAGTGGTATTAGTTAAAACAGAATGTGTTTGTTCATTACTGTAACTTAGATGAGCATCAAACAGGATTTTTAAACAAATGTAAAGATAAATGCAATCATTTCTAAAAGATTCACATACTATTTCTTGCAACTGCAGGAGGAGACGTAACAAGCCAAGTTTCCCTTTATAAAGTTACAAATATTTGTACATCACTGAGCAATATAAAAATGAAGCCTGTTTTCTTTTCAATAAACATATAATATACAGTTGTGTTCAAAATTATTCAACCCCCAATGCTGTAAAGGGTTTTAGGGAATTTAGTGTACATTTGTAATTGTATTCAGAATGAAATCCTACAAGGACTTTTTAAAGAACCATATGCAACTAAAATGACATCAATTGGTTTTATAAAACAGTAGTAAATGTTTCTTTTGTGAATTCTTCATTGACACAATTATTCAACCTCTTAAAGACTACCACTCTGAAGAACAGAGGTTCATTCAAGTGTTTTCAATCAGGTATTGAAAACACCTGTGGATGTCACGGAGCAGCAATAAAGCATAATAAGCACCAATTAGGCAGCTTTAAAATGACTGTGATACTCAGCTCCTTCTAGACATTTACTGGTGTGGTTACAAACATGGTGAAGTCAAGAGAATGGTCCAGGAAGACAAGAGAAGAGGTGATTACTCTTCACAGGAAGGACAATGGCTATAAGACGATTGCAAAGATGTTAAACATACCAAGAGAGACCATAGGAAGCATCATTCACAAATTCAAGGCAAAGGGCACTGTTGACACGCTACCTGGTCGTGGCAGAAAGAAGATGCTGACTTCGACTGCTGTGCGCTACCTGAAGCGTAGAGTGGAGAAAAGTCCCCTTGTGACTGCTGAGGAACTGAGAAAAGATTTGTCAGATGTGGGTACTGAAGTTTCAGCTCAGACAATACGGCGCACACTGCGTAATGAAGGCCTCCATGCCAGAACTCCCAGGCGCACCCCCTTGCTGTCTCCAAAGAATAAGAAGAGTCGACTGCAGTATGCCAAAAGTCATGTGGACAAACCACAGAAGTTTTGGGATACTGTTCTGTGGACTGATGAAACAAAATTAGAACTGTTTGGGCCCATGGATCAACGCTATGTTTGGAGGAGGAAGAACAAGGCCTATGAAGAAAAGAACACCTTGCCTACTGTGAAGCATGGCGGGGGGTCAATCATGCTTTGGGGCTGTTTTGCTTCTGCAGGTACAGGGAAGCTTCAGCGTGTGCAAGGTACCATGAATTCTCTTCAGTACCAGGAGATATTGGATGACAATGTGATGCAGTCCGTCACAAACCTGAGGCTTGGGAGACGTTGGACCTTTCAACAGGACTATGATTCCAAGCATACCTCCAAGTCCACTAGAGCATGGTTGCAGATTAAAGGCTGGAACATTTTGGAGTGGCCATCGCAGTCACCTGACTTAAATCCCATTGAGAACCTCTGGTGGGACTTAAAGAAATCAGTTGCAATGCGCAAGCCTAAGAATGTGACTGAACTGGAGGCTTTTGCCCATGACGAATGGGCGAAGATACCCGTAGATCGCTGCAAGACACTTGTGTCAAGCTATGCTTCACGTTTAAAAGCTGTTATAACTGTAAAAGGATGTTGCACTAAGTACTAAGATTGAATGTCACTTGGGGGTTGAATAAAACTGATAATGATGTGAGCACAGAAAAGACATTTGTGGTTATTTCATTATAAATGTTATGTTATATTTGTCTGACCTACACGTGCCTCTTTGATTTAATTGTAAGCAAGATGACTGAATGATCAAAATCAATGTCAAACTGGCCAAAACACTCAATTTCAGTGGGGGTTGAATAATTTTGAACACAACTGTAAGATACTCTGCTTTGCTCCACCTTGTACTTCTACTTCCTCCCACACAGAAGAAATGTGGTGCAACAAAAAATGAGGCTCAGCCCCGCTTCCACCAATCTCTTTCAATTATAGCTAAAGGCACCAGCCAGAAAGGAGCGGTACACATCCTGTCACGGATCACCCTTGGGTCTATGATAATGATACTGGTCCCTCTACACAGTATACTATCTACCCCTCCAATCCTTGAATGGTCGATAAGGCTAACTATCTTCAGGGAACAGATTGTGAAGCACCAAGCAAGGGTTACCAGATGCCAGAATAGGAGGACACACTTATTCAAGGTAGCAGAGGTCTTATCACCTGTAGAGATGGTCAGCCTTATACCAAGAGTGACACTCAGTGCAGGGTTGTCAGGAATAGCTGGGTCAGTACACAAAGCAGGGTTGTCAGGAATAGCCAGGAATGAGACAGACGATCCACCAGCTGTCCAGGCCTTTTTTATTCCTCAGAATGACACACCTGAACCTCCGAATGACACAGCATCACTCATTGTTTCTGATGCAGAACGCTACTATGTGCATCATTCAAATTACACACTTCCTAAGAGCTTAAAATGATCACTGGTGCACGTGCATCATTCCATGTGCACGTTCTGTGCACTAGAGTGATGCCGACCAATGGAAGCAACGCAGTCCCTATACAAACTGTGACGTCCTGCGCACCCTCTGGCTGAGGTGGACTTTGCCAGTGAAGAATCTGGACATTCAGTGCATCTGGCGGAACCTCTGGCTTCTTTGATATCTGCATATAGTCTGGACATTTAGTTTCTTTTTGATTCATGCCATGGTACAACACCTGGACTCTATTTGTTCTTATTACTCATGTGCTTAAAAGCAGGCAGCGCCCAAAGAAGGACGCTGCCTCATTCATTTCTGGAGCTCATTCTGATAGGTACTGTCTCTGATTCTAGCCTCTAGTTAATTCATGTTCTAGTCTAGTCAAGTCTGTTCTGTTATCCCTTTGAGTTCTAGCCTCATTCTGATCCTGCTTATGTTCTCCCATGTCTAGTTCTGTTTATGTTTATCTAGTCTAGTATTCTTTGTATATATAGTTCAGGTCTGTTTCCCTTTCTGTTTATGTTTTGCTTAGTTCCCTGGTCTCTTGTAGGGATGTGCCGAACACCCCCGAGTTCGGTTCGCATTCGAACTCGAACTTTTCAAAAGTTCGAATTCGAACTTTTCAAAAGTTCGAATTCAAACTCAAACACAAACACAAACTCAATACAAGTCAATGGGACTGAAAGTTCGATTTTTAGAGTGCCCTCCAAGAGGGCATATATGCTAGATATTTGCCATAAAAGGTGTATGGGGATCTGGGTAGTGCCCTGGGGACAGGAAACAAGGACAAAAAGTTTTTTTAAAAAAGTTTTTAAAGGGACAGTGAGTTTTCCATGAAATAAGGGTTAAAAATAAAAATGAAAAATTCCTTCAAATATCGTGCCTAGGAGGTCCCCATAACCTGCCCGTGAAGTGGCGGATTTGTAGGATGTATAGAAACATTTAAAAACAATGTCCGGGTCCGGGTAGTGCCCTGGGGGACACGAAACAAGGACAAAAAGTTTTAAAAAATAAGTTTTTAACCCCTTCACTGCTGACGACATGTGGGACACGTCCTCCGTTACTCCCACTGTATGCTGAGGAGGACCACACGTCATCAGCTTTGCGGGACCCCCGGCGGAGATACTCACTTCTCTGTCCGGGGTCCTGCGGCGTTCTGACTTCAGCGTCCTCAGATCCGATCGGATCCCTCTCCCTCCTGATCGAGAGGTCCCACAACAAAAAGCCAGGCACCGCTTAAAAGGGGACAGTCTCCCCTTTTAAGCGGTGCTTGGCTTTATGGCTAAGGTCAGACTAACGCAGTATTAACATGCATTTAGCCGCACTAAATCACGGCTGCGCTAGCAGCGAATTACGTCCAATGCCAGGCATCATACGAAGAACAGTCGCACAAAAGTGCGGACGCGCAACGCAAGTGGCAAACGAACGCATTTTGTCCAGAACGTCAAACCGCTAGTACTGACATACAGAGTGCGCTGCGTCCACTAGCGGCGTGTGTGTGATTAGGAGACGTCAGACGCTGCTAATGTCCGGCCAACATCACGTCCAGACGCAAAAAGTGTTTTATTGATGACCGTACAAAATCACAGACGAAAATGCTCATCGTATGACCGCTATCGCATATTCCGTGAAAAAATGCGTCCATTTGTTCGAACGCACTTTTTCACGGACAATGCGAAAAATGCGTTAGTCTAACCCTAGCCTTACCCCTTGCGGCGCCGAAGTGCGGCTTAGCTCCGGTGGGGGCTGCCATCTTGGATGGCGGCTCCACCCCCAGGTCCCCCCTCACTGCCTGACATCCTCACGCATAGCGTGATGACGTCAGATAGCCGGGGAACCCCTAGCTGCCCAGAATCCCCTGGTGGAGATTTAAACCCCAATATCTCCAGAACCGTGGCAGCTAGGGGGTCGATGGTGTCAATCGAAAGGCCTGAGCATGGCCTTTCGAATTATACCCAACATGACCAGGTATAAAGTAAAAAAAATTAAATAAAAAAACATGTATTTTTTGTGTGTTATTTTTATTAATGTAGCAATATTGTTCACATTTCAATTATAATGTGAACAATGATGCTGCACTAATGATTTTTTTCTATGGTGTGCGTTTGCTAAAAATCACATAATTCCCCCCAAAAAATTTAATAAGTCCCCATTTCTAATATTTTTACAAGCGCACCCCATAGAAAATATAACCGCAAATGTTCATGTGATAAAAGGTGAAAAAAAAACACTTTACACGCTGCAGATGATTAAAAAGTCAAGTTTTATTGCATTTTTTGTTATAATATACAGGCAGAACACGACGTATACATATAAAAATAATATATTATGAATCTGCCGAGTGTGCCGGAAAGAACGATATATTATATGTCTGGGTCGTATAATAAAATGTGGCTTCAAATCGCGTTTAAACATGATCAGCGAAAGCGGTAAAAATTAGCTCAGCACACAGCGGTGAAATGCCTCAGCAGTGAAAGGGTTAAAGGAACAGTGAGTTTTCCATAAAATAAGGGTTAAAAATAAAAACGAAAAATTCCTTCAAATATCGTGCCTAGGAGGTCCCCATAACCTGCCCGTGAAGTGGCGGATTTGTAGGATGTATGGAAACATTGCCATCACAGACCCACACACGACACCTGGCACTTCCAGTCTGCATACAATGTATCAAATTCATGAGACCGGACTAATTAGAAGCACATGTTATTTCCAAACACTAATTAAACACCTGTTGTTTACGCCGTTTGAGTGCACAGGTCATTTAGAGGTGAGAATCTTTGCAGCTAGACATTTAGACATTAGTTTTTAATGCAATATCTAATAAACCGTTGCTTATAATATTCTGCAGTAAAGAGTCTCTTTTTTCTAGATTTTTTTGTATTTTTTAAGCATTTTTTATACTTTTTTCAAATATTTTTCGAACAGCTCATCCCTAGTCTCTAGTTTCATGTGTATTTAGTTCTGGATCTTCTGTCTGTTTATATTTGTTCCTTTTTGTTTCTTAGTGTTCTAAACAAATTCCTTTATTGACTCTATAGTAATGTCTGTTCATGTCTAGTCACTGCAAAGTAGCTCACACCCTCCTGGTCATGTCTAGTCAGGTCCCCTCCAGTCAATACATAATGAGGCAGCCTTTTAAAAGTGAGTTAGCAGTGATACTAAGTCTGCTGGAGAACCTGAGAAAGGCAAACAAGCTGATTAAGCTGCACCTGGATGATCTGTCTAGAGTCCTGCTGTACACTCCTAGGGACGTCTTCCCTGAGAAGCCTGTTCAAGTTCCAGCTACCGAGGACAGACCCAGAGGACCACTGACCCCTGAGGAAAGAGCCTGGAGGAGAAGCAATAATCTGTGCTTTTATTGCAGTTCTCCCCTGCACAAAATCGAGGAATGCACAGTGCGTCCATGGAAGGTCCCCATGTTCCGGCCTTACCAAGCCTTCAGGTTCCAGCCTTCCCAGGCCCCCACGTTCCGACCTTCTAATGCCTACAGGATCCAGCTGTGACAGGTCTCCATGGTCAAGTCTTGCCTTGCCATGTCTGCTGCCCTACAGGGTGAGAACACGAGTGCTGCCCAGCAGGAGAATAAATCCACGAATGCTGCCCAGCAGGAGAAAGACTCCACGTGTACTACCCAACAGGGTGAGATCGAGTTTGCTGTGTACCAGCTTCTTGCCAAGTCTGCTGCCCTACAGGGTGAGAACACGAGTGCTGCCCAGCAGGAGAATAA
Source organism: Leptobrachium leishanense (assembly GCA_009667805.1). Classification (NCBI taxonomy): domain Eukaryota; kingdom Metazoa; phylum Chordata; class Amphibia; order Anura; family Megophryidae; genus Leptobrachium; species Leptobrachium leishanense. The sequence goes on along the minus strand of CM019063.1, from coordinate 506,809,191 downwards.
ATCCACGAGTGCTGCCCAGCAGGAGAAAAACGCCACGTGTACTATCCAACAGGGTGAGATTGAGCGTGCTGTGTACCATCTTCCAGCCAAGTCCACTGCCCTATGGGGTGAGATCAAGTCCGCTGCCCTACGGGGTGAGATCGAGTCAGCTGCCCTACGGGGTGAGATCGAGTCCGCCGCCCTACAGGGTGAGATCAAGAGTACTGCCCTGCATCTCGCAGAATCCTCGGAGCTGACACTGCCACGGAGCCGTCAACGTTGCCGGCATAGAGCCAAGCCAGTCACTGCCCAGCAGAATGTTGGCACCGAGGTCGCTCAAGAGCCGTGCTGTACCCAGGTTGCTCAAGAGCCATGTTGTACCGAGATCCAAGCCCCACCGAGTCTTGCCAGGGGCGCTGCCCCACCAAGCCTTACCAGGGGCGCTGCCACACCGAGCCTTGCAATGGGCACTGCCCCACCGAGCCATGCCATGGGTGCTGCCCCACCGAGCCTTGCCAGGGTCGCTGCCCCACCGAGCTGTGCCAAGGGTGCTGCCCCACCGAGCTGTGCCAAGGGTGCTGCCCCACGGAGCCGTGCCATGGGTCCTGCCCCACCGAGCCGTGCCATGGGCGCTGCTCCACCGAGCCTTGCTGAGGGCACTGCCCCTCTAAGTCATGCTATGGGCGCTGCCCCACCGAGTCGTGCTATGGGCGCTGCCCAGTCGAGTCGTGCCATCTTGTCCAAGTCACCGCAGAGCCATTTGAGGGACAACTTAGCAGTTTTATCTTCACTGGATCAAGATGACTCTGGCCCTGTCCGTGTCGAGTCATGTCCCACGAGGGGTCTCTGAGTCGTGGAACTTTGTCATGCTTTTGTTTTGAGTGTCCGGGGTCCGCATTGTGGGCGAACTCGAACCGAACACGCGGAAATGATCAGAGTTCTGCGAACAGCCGAACAGCCGATGTTCGATGCGAACTCCGAACAGATCGAACCAAACAGCTCATCCCTACTCTAGACTCAAGTAAAACTAAAACAATTCAAATGACAAAAATATGACTACAACTAAGCGACATTTTAGTCAGAAGACTTTCACTAAAACTAAATAGAAATTTCCTGTCAAAATTAACATTGCCGTATTATATTCACATTGGAAAATTAAAACAATATTCAATATCTTTTTCGTAGACCTTTACAAAAGAAAGGGAAAACTAAAGCTTCTAAAATGAGAATTTAAATCATAGAACACAGGATAAAGATGTGGAGAGTCCTACGCGTATGAGCTACCAATCTACAGAAATCCTCCTTGGTTGCTTTCTAATCTTTAAGCTATTTGTCAGTGAGCAAACCAGCACAGCGCACTAATTGCGAGATTGTGTATGTAAAGCCTGCTGGTAAGGCACCAATGCTTTTCCTAGCATGTGATGTTAATCAGATCGTGCACGCTTTTAGTGTTCATTCTTTGAATTCTCTGTAAATTATTAATGTCCTTTTGAACCATATTTTCCTGAACTGGGCACAGTGTGCTTGATACAGCTTCACAAATATCTGCTCATATCTGCCATTAACTCCAATTTACTGTAAAAATTGCAGCTCCCTGTAGGTTCATTTTTTTCGCTATGGGACACTTTTTGTGTTTTGTTATGTTGTTTTTGTCGATCGCTAAACCAATATAAAAGTACTACTACACAACACCTTCTAGTTTTTGTTCCAAATCTAAACTGGAAGGCACCGTATAGCTAGAAATCTTTAGTGTGCAGATTGATGTAACGTGTTGTGCATCCCAATGGACATGAACACACACTGCAAGGCCTTTTAACCCTTGCATACCAAGTGACATGCTATGACAGTCGCAAAAAATGTTCCTACCGGACAAGGGAATGTCATAACATGTCATCTGTCAAGAGTGGTTCCAATCAATTCTCCACAATGTGTAATAGGTCAGCATGGCCCATATGCATTTTCTCATCGTGTGGTCAATGAGACTGGATGTCACATCGACCAGATGGTACCTGGTGTTCACATCCACAGGCTGGGAACATCCTTTGTCATACAGAGGTTAAAGTGAGGTTTTATTATATTCACATTAAATGATTCTCTTTTCAACAAAGAATAGGGTATCTAGTGGCGCAGTAATTCAGCTAATTTCTTATACGGTGCCTCAAGGGCTAATAGTATGTGTTATACAGTTCAACAGCATATGGTACAAAGTGCAATTGTGAATCACAGTGATCTGTGTGTTTAAACACAATTAAAGTGCAATTGTAGCAGTTGGAACAAAGTGCAAATGCAACAGAAAAATAAAGTGCAAGTGCAACACTGATGGCGATACAATGAGGATCTGGCTGTAGTGCCCAGTTTAGTTCTTATGAGAGTTTTCAATCGATATTCAAGAGAGTCTATGATGTTGATATTCCGGATCCTAAGTGGATGGGTGATGCATCAAAAGTGCTCAGGATTAATGTCAATATTACCCCTTCCACAAACGTAGCAGACTTGCTCTGTTCTTCTAGTGGTCTTGATGAAGCTCCACCGCAGAAGATGCGAATAGGGGAATAGAGAAGGGGGAAATAATAGTGCAGAAATCTTTCTATACGTTTGTGTATAGGTTAAGTAAAAAATGCACACTTACAGATTCCAGAGCCTAATGGGATCCAGGCTCTGGAGTGAAACGCCTTGTGCCTAAATATAGGGTGGTCACTGCCCTTCTTTACAGCCCTTCTTTACAAAATCTTCTTACTCCACCTCAATCGAGGGACACGGGGATAAAAAAGAGACAACGCTCTCATAGCACAATACCAGTCTTGTAATGTTGTGTTAGAGAAGGGAGGGATTACACTCACCAATGCAGGAGCCTTGAGGGTCCAGGCTCAACTGTCGCGCATGCGGAGTTCCTTATCGGTGAACTCCCGAACCTCTTTGGCTGCTCACTCTGCACCAGATTGTAGTTTGTAGTATATAATGTAACCCCAGCAAGGTTACATTATATATCTAGTTACGAGCGCCTCCACCGAATCCTCCTTCTCTCTTTTCAACAAAACCCATGTCAAACCAACCTCTCTATCTTCAGCCTCCAACTTGCCCCTGATCCTACCACAATGGCAGACATCGGTTAAAAAGCATGTATAAGTCATAGGATAAGTCTCTAAATTCCATCACAGAAAATTGTATTTCCATTCCCTTTTCCAGAGTACTTTGTCGGCTAAAAATAACACAAAAACATAGCCCAGCAATAGTTTAAAGGGACACTCGAGTCATCCTGACCACTTTATTGTTTTGCCTTGGCCAGGATCTGAGAAATTCCCCCCTCTCCACTTTGCTGCTCCCATCTTGAGATATTGCTGGGAGAAGTGAACGAGTTTCCTCCACCCCCACCCAGCATCCACAGCAGCCAGGATTTAGTATTTCTCTGCTGCCGGTCACTAGATCGGTCACTAGTGACATCAGCACTCAGAGAACATCTCAATATCACCCTCTCTGAGACCACCTGCTGTAGCGAGCGTTTTAAGGGAGGCAGCGAGCAGCTCTGATCCATTGCTCTGCTCAGGTGCCATGGACCGTGCATACATAAAGATCCCGCATCCCGTAGCGGAGCACAATTTGCGGTTCCTAGGCTATGCATGTTGTATAGGAGTGTGAATTGTGCAGAAAAGGTTCAGGAGTCCCTGAGCTGAAGTGGAGGAGCAGCATGCGGCGAGGGGGAAAAGGTAAGTAAAATCACCTGAAAAAAAAAAAAAAAATTAAAACTAAAAGGGCAGAGGCTGTCAGCAGCCTCTGCCCAATTAATTAAGGACAAACGAACGCAACTTTATTTTCAGTAGTTCTATCTCCCATTGAAGACTCTTATAGAAACCAGAGAACTACAGGAAATTTCAGTAGTTCAATTCCTGTGTTCTTGAGCCTGTTAGAGACCTGGAACAATAACTTTAATTAAAAACAATTAATTAATTAATAACAAATTATAATAATTATTAATTAAACACGACAATTAATTGTATTAATTACTTTTTATGAATTAAAAACAATTAAATGTACAAAAACAGTATTGAATACAAAAACGCGTTTCGCTTGGTTGGCTTCCTCAGTTGGTGTCCTGACAAATCTAAAACATTGCACATGACACTTTTCAACTCACGTGTCTATAACTGCAACAACATACAAGTGAATTAATTACTATGGAATTATTTTCCACATGAATAATCAGAAAATCAGATTGAGATTACATGGACTAATCTCCTCATAACATTCTTTGTGAGCATTGCTACATGCTGTATAGTTTATCCTAATTGTTTAAAAACAAGCAATAAACTGACAGCAGATTAATAATTATTTCTATTGTGACTTTGAGTGCCTAGAAATGCACGCAGCAATCCGCTTCTCAGGGGCCACCTCTGCCTTGTGCAAATTATACCCATTAAAAAATGAAAACAGCAAATAAACACAATGTTTACAAAAATGACTAATATGTACGTGTGTGTAATTAGTACATCACAACAGCCTGATTAGTAAAATGTCCGCGTCACGCGCTGCAATTAAGAGAGCAAATATATGCATTTAATGTAATTATATATAATTTTGTCCTGGTATTAATTCTCCAAAATGTTTATTTTATATCAGGCACTCTTTTCTCATACATGAGAAGGGTACAGATGCTCATAAGACACACACAAATAGACTTTTAATACATAAAATATTCTGTATAAAATACTAAGGCCCCTATTACATTCTTTGCGCAGTGCGTTTTGCGCTGCGCGAACGAAATTGCGCAAAGAATGTAATAGGGGCCTAAATGTTTGTAAAAAAACACTGACAAATAAAACGACAGGCAAATTCAGAAAACAGGTAATAGAAACAGTAAAAACAATAAACAATCGTGCTTTTATTGGCGTTGTGAATATTCAAAGCACTGCAGACAAAAGCGAACTCAAAGAACCCAAATGATAAAATGTCAACTGGTGATTATATGAGAAATAATAATAAAAAAATGATACTAAAAGCAGTAATAAAATTGATACTTAAGAGGAAATGTTCTATTACTCTTGGTATCACTTCACAGCCACATGTCCAAATCTCAAAAAACAAAAAAGAGGACAACACTAGTGTAATATTATATTATAGCAGTGTATTGTAATCTTGTCTATATCGTGCCCATTATTCAGCGCTGCAGAATATGCAGGCACTATATAAATAAAGTATAATAATTACAAACTCTGTGAATGAAGAAAGCGAACAGAAAAGGGCACGCTCACGTTTGCCAGTTCCTATAATAAACCTGCTTTAGTTTATTCAGAATGCAGACCATTTTTGGGGGACCCTGGCTCTCGAATATCCTAATATGTTCCCACACTGTGATAACCTTACACAATCGGAAGTGCAAAGGAAAGTCAGCTCAGAGCGTTCTCACATTTGGTGCCTTTAACCCCTTCACTACCAAGTGATTTTCCAAAAAAAAAACATTGTCAGAAACCAGTGGTTTTTGTAAAGGCATTTTAAATTAATTATACAATATAAAATTGTTTTTACCGTAAATAACCCATCTGGCCAGTAGATGGCACCATCTACTGCCAAACTGAGTTACAAAGGCTTGAGCTGCAGGACAATTCCCCGTCCCCCCCCCCCCCGCATCGACTGCTGCCCGATATTTCAGGGCATCATCAGGCGATTTTACAGTTGTGCATTATGCCCACAAGGCTAAAACTTTGGGGGCACCTTCTGCAGCCCAAAAGGAAACTAAATTTGTTTGAAATCCCCATAGAGAAGTAATGCTTCGGCTATTCAGAGAGCAAAACCCAGCAGTGAAAAGTTGCCGAATTGCCCTGCCATTCGGAGGCTTCATTCGACAGGTTTATTCAGGTGAATCCCATAGGCTTCAATGTTAAAAATATTCCTGTTTTAATTCAATATCTGATAAACTGTTCATTAAAACATTCTTCAGGAAAGAGTCTCTTTATTTATAGATTTTTATGATCTTTTAAGCATTTTTCGGGATTTTTTTACATTTTATTTTAAAGTTTTCCTTTTTTTTCTTTAACAGCCCTTTTTATTATCATTCATTGGATCTTATATGTAAATTTCAGACATTTCTTTGCAAACAGCGTTTCACGTTTCAAACATTCAAGCAAACTGTTTTTTTTCTCTCTCACTCCATTCGTCTGCGGTGTCGGGTTTTTCCGGCGGCTGCTCTGCGCTGTGATCGGCTCCTATTCGGGTTTCTCCGGTGTGTTTGGTGGGTTTAATCCAGATGTTTTTGCAGGTTTTCGGTGTGCCGGGTTTTGCGGTGAGTTTTCGGCGACTTTTCCCTGCAATTCGGAGACCCTGTGGTGCTTGCTGAATATACCACAGGGTCGCCGAATTGGGATCGCCAAATCGAACAGAATTGCAGAGAACGAAAAGTCACCGAACGTGCGGTGACTTTTCGATTCTCTTTGAATAACCCTAAATGTTTTTGTAAAATCCATTTTTTATTAATTATCCAGTAATAAATAGTTATTACTGTAAATAACCTATTTTGCAAGTAGATGGCGCCATCTACTGCCAAATTGAGTTAAATAGGTTTGAACAGCTGGTCTATGTTTTTTTTTTCTTCCTGCATTGGATGCTGAAAGCCCGATATTTCAGCGTTTTCATCAGCTGATTTTACAGTTTTAGCTCTTTGGGAATTATGCGCACAGTGACAGGGCTAAAACTTTGGGTACACCTTCTGCAGTCCAAAAGCTAATTAAATTCTTGAACAGCAAACAAATTAAATTTGCTTTTGGGCTGCAGCGCCAGATGGTGCCTTTGAAGACCGAGATATCTCAATATCTGTAGTGAAGGGGTTAAATAACCTAAAACATGTTTTAAATTCCGTAAAATAAAATAAAAAACACCAAAATCTTCAACTCTAGGTCCATAGAGATCTTAATCCAGCTGAATGGGAAGAGGAGCAGGAAATGACAGAGGGGGAAATCATGGAGGGAGCCGATGGGCTTGTCTAAAGTAATCTGTTTTCAGAGACTTCTTGAAGGACTGGAAAGACGGGGAGAGTATGATGTTGCGGGGGAGGGAGTTCCATAGAAAGGGGGCAGCTCGGGAGAAGTCCTGAAGGCGGGAGTTAGGGGTGTGGGTATGAGGAGCTGATAGCATCAGATCATTGGCAGAGCGAACTGATCGGGATGGGATGTACCTGCTAATAAGGGAGATGTAGGCAGGGGCGCAGTTATGGAAAGCTTTGTATGTGAGCACCAGTATTTTGAAATGGATTCTAAAGGAAACAGGGAGCCAGTGTAGAGATTGACAGATTTGCAGGAGGTGATGTGCAGGAGGTTAGTCTGGCACAGACGTTCTTTACAGACTGCAGCGGGATAATCTGGGATCTCTTAAGGCCTGAGAGAAGGAGGTCACACTGCTGGTACATGTGTAATCATTTTATGGGATGCATCCAATGTAGTCACACCAATGTTCTGTAGCTTAGATAAGAATAATAAACAGCAATGATAATTTCAGTAGGCTTGTGCACCGATTTTTTTTTCGGTTCGATTCGGTTTGATTTTTCGGATTTTTAAACTTTTCGATTCGGCTCGTTTCGACCGATTTCGGATTCGATTCGATTCGGCCCGTTTTTCGGGTACATTTTTTTTTCGGAATTTCGACCGTTTTTCGTATTTTCGTGTCACTGTGCTCGGTTTTTGTATCGACTTTTCGTAATTTCGGAAAATTTTCGTTTTTCGGAATTGCACATTTTTCGGAATATCGATCATTTTTCGTATTTTTAGTGTCATTTTGCCCGTTTTTTGTATCGACTTTTCGTTTTTTCTAAAAATTTTCGTTTTTCCGAAAATATTTAGTTTCGGCTCGGAAAACATTTCGGATCTGAAATTTTCGGATCTAAAATTTTTCGGAAATTCGGCCGCATCCGAAAACACGAATCGGGAAATTTCGTGAAAATTCCGAAATTCCGAAACGCGAAACGCACATCCCTAAATTTCAGTCTGTGGCACTATGTCAGACATGTGCGGGGTTACGCAGGTATAAGTCCAGGATGCAGTAATACAGTTTGCAAGTAGACAGGTATTGACAAGGCAGGCAATTGGCAGGATACACTTGACAAGGTGGACTGGTGTACAGCAAACAAGGATAGCTGGTTCAATGCAGACACAGGAAAGCAGCGTAGTTCCAGAGCATACCTAGATGTCAATGTTGACTGATAGAGGTAAATTTGTGCACGTTTGGAACTGCCAGGAATTAATACATTGCAAAAACATTTGAAGGATATAGTAAAGCTTTTGAACTGCTCTACACATTTCGCCTGCAAGGACTTTCTCAAGAGCAGCAATCCTTATTCCATCCTTATCCTTATTCCAGCCGTTCTTGAGAAACCCCAAGCATCAGCTACAGTAACCCTTTTGGATAGCAGATGTGACATCTGCCTTTCAAATAGGATTACTGCATTAAAAATACAATACTTTGAGAATTTCGCCAATTATTATTTACTTTATAGTTAATGTAAAGTGATTTTCCAAAAAAACACTAGGTCCTTCCAGTGGTTTTATGGAAAGTCACTTGCTAGTGAAGGGGTTAACAGTATAAATTGTGAAGATGAGAAAGACAAACCAACCAACAGGTCGGCTGTTGAACCAACACTTTTAATAGTTCACATTGGCAAGTAAAAACTATTATGGTGGCATATCTCATAGGTTTCACCCAATACCTGCTTTGCTCCGACCATACAAATGACGTGAAAAATTATTCTGCCTTACATTGCTGCTCCACATAACAAATTCCTTGACCAGATTTTAAACGGACATTAAATAGTAGCTCAATTTGTCTTTTTGAGTAGATGATCTGGATTTATCAGTCAATTCCTTAAAGGACTCTGGGGAGCCTTTGCACCGGCTCCATTGGCACTCTTTACATGGGGCTGAATATTTTGTATCTGGCTCAATGTCCTCATGTTTAGGTCTCTCTGCAACATGCTGTTTCCTGTTTATGTGACAGCTGTAATACAAACCCGTACTGCTTTATATCAGATGACATTATGAATATTTTATTCTCTGGTTGGTACTTCTAAATAGAGAGCATATTGTGGAGTAAGTTATGAGAGCAAACCTTTATTGCATTTGTAAACCAACTTCTACTGCATTTGGCCATATACAGAGACCAAGTTTAGAATGTTTATACTAAGTTCATTAATATGTCTTTTTATAGAACAATCCCAAGTTGTTGCTGTCTTATTACGTCATCAATAATGAATAATAAACATTTTTAACAAATTAACCCTTTCCGTACCGTGGTTGTGTGTACACTATCAGTCTATTGTGTCTGCTGCTGCTGCTAAGATCATGTTAACACGATCTGGGGCTGTGCTGTATTACTGTAAATTAAATTTATTTGCTGCAAGCGAACTCTGTTTGCATCTAGGTTCCAGAACATCCAAAAAAGCTTAGCACTATGACCATTATGCCCGAGGTGGCAACAGGGGTGTACCTAGAACATTTTGCACCCAGGTCGGATCCTATATTTCAGGGGTGGGGAACGTCCGGCCCGCGGGCCGTATACGGCCTGCGGACTGACTTGCTCCGGACCGCGGTTCCCTGCGAGCGTCCGAAGCAATGGAGCTTCGGCGCTCACCTGGGGGAACCACGTGACCAGCCGAGTTCTCGCGAGATCACGGCTGGTCACGTGGCTCCCCCAGGCAAGCGCCCAAGCTCCACGCCGCCGGATGCTCAGAGGGAGCCGAAGACGTGGCGGCAGCAGGAGGTGAGCTGGGGGCAATATCCATGTGCGCTGGGGCATATCCATGAGAGCTGCTGGGGGCAATATCCATGTGCGCTGGGGTATATCCATGAAAGCCGCTGAGGCAATATCCATGAGAGCCGCTGGGGCAATATCCATGAGAGCCGCTGGGGCATATCCATGAGAGCTGCTGGGGCATTATCGATGAGAGCTGTTGGGGCAAAATCCATGAGAGCTGGGGGGCATATCCATGAGAGTTGGGGGGCATATCCATGAGAGCTGGGGGGGCATATCCATGAGAGCTGGGGGGCATATCCATGAGAGCTGGGGGGGCATATCCATGAGAGCTGGGGGGCATATCCATGAGAGCTGGGGGGCATATCCATAAGAGCTGGGGGAAACATCCATGAGAGATGGGGGCATATCTGTAACGGTTGGTCCTCTCTTGGCCATCGTGGTGGCTTGGAACATGGAGTGTAGCCCTTAAGGCAGGTGAGCTACTGACTGGACAGATCAATAAAACAGACTTGTTTCTCCAAAAGGAAGGAGCACAAAAGTAGGACTGAATTGCCACTAAGCTCCGAAGGTTTCAAGACCGACAGATAATGAATGACAGTAGATGAATTATGCAGGCTGCAGGGCAGTCAACAAACTGACAGACTTGGCGAAACAGGACCTGAACTGAACACCACTTCAGGATGATACAGGAACCAGACAGTGACACATTGAACAGGAGGACCAGGGAAAACTACAGGAATACCTATGCTGGGAATACTTCTAAGAAAAACCCTCAAAGAATTAACAGACAAATATAAATATGAAGGGCAAGGGATAAACAAGACAGACAAAACAACCTGCACTGAGGAGGTCCTTTTAATGGCCTCAGAGACTATACTAAACTAGGACAAACAAAATACATGAAACAGGAAACATATAAGAATGGTCGTTCAGGCAAGGTTGGCAACAGATCAGCATACAGAGAACCAGGAGTAAGCAGAAAAGGATCGTTAGGAAACACAGCCGAGGTCAAAACCAGAACGCACTAGAACAAGAATGCTATGCAGCAACACAGGGAACTAACAGGACACAACCACCATCAAACTCCACAAACCGTCAATGAGGCTCTGTGCCTCTGGGATATTTATAGGGAGTGGGTCTGTGTGATTGGGCCATGTGACTCCAGACCAGGAGATCACAGCAGAACCCCAGAACAGCCCCAAACAGCACGGCCAAACAGACCACAGGGAATAAACAGACATGAGACCGAACACTACTAGGGGCAGGGTCGAGACGTAACATGACCCCCTCCCGTACGGGTGACCCCCTGGGCACCCTAGACAAAAACATAACAGCCGGTGTCAGGAAAACAAAACATGAAAATTAGTCACAACAGATATCCATCAGAATTGTATATTCGCTCATCATCAGACTCCTCCAGGAACCGTCGCAATATGTTAGGGTACTTCTGGAGCACTACCCAGTGTGTCTCACGTAACAACGAGCCAGAAGCCGTTCGCATATACCCCTTAGGAACACGACTAGTCTTGGGAATCATCGTACCAGTCAAGCCACCATCTTGCTGGATTTCCTCGAGACAAGTGCGAAGTAAGGCATCCTCGGAACTAGATCGGAGCGTGGCATTACTGGATCCAGGGTGAATCGTGGCATCCTCGGAGCTGAAATGGTTAGAGTTGACCCCCTTTTTTCGTCTTCTCCTGGACCGAGATCTAGAACTGGTGACAACCCCACCTGACATAGCTATAGTAGGGGCAGACATAAGAGGCTCTTGGCCCGAACCAGACCTGAAGAGCTTATCACCCACCTGGGACAAACTTGACATATCGCCAGAAACAGGCATTAGGGGCACATTGCCCGAATTATACATGAAGAGCTCAGCACCCACACTTGGCATGAAGGGCTCAGCGCCCACACTAGGCATGACAACGGTAGGAACACTGGACCCACTGTGGGACAAGGGCACAGTGGTCTCATGTGTTAATGTGGGCACATCGGTCTCACAACCTAATGAGGCCTCAGCGGTCTTGCAGCAGGACATTGGCACTGCAGTCTCGCAGCAAGACATTGGCACAGCTGGCACACAAAACACGGGTGTAACTGTCTCGTGGCTCCGCATTGGCATGACTAGCAGCTCGCTAGTAGAACCAGACATGAAGGTCTCATAACAAAACGTGGCCACCGTGGTCTTGCATAACATGGGTGCAGCTGGCTAGTAGCTCGGCATTGGCACAACTGGCTCGTAGCTCGGCATGGACAGACTTGACAACTCGCCTGACCGACCCATCGTTGGAACAGAGGACATTGCCAGGACATGGTACAACTGGCACCTCACCAGTGTTACACATTTCACCTGGAGGAGTATATTATGGACTTGCTGCATCATCGGAATCCTCCTCAAAACACCTCAAAGCATTAGGGTCTTTCTTGATCATGGCCCAGTGTACCTCACGGAACAACATCCCACAGGGGGATCGTATATAACCCTCGGGTACAGGGCTAGAATCTGAGATGGTAGTACTGGTTAACGTTAGGGATGTGCGTTTCGGGATTTCGGAATTTTCACAAAATTTCCCGATTCGTGTCTTCGGATTCGGCCGAATTTCCGAATCGGGTCGGACCCGAAAACCGATAGATCCGAAAAGTTTTCCGAGCCGAAACGAAAAATTTTCGGATTTTTCGAATGGACTTGAAATGTGTCAAATCGAAATTTATTTTTGTTCTATTCATGATTTCGGTTCCATTCGTGATTTCGGTTCCATTTCGGTAATTCTGGAAATCATATATTTAACTATTATCGGTTATATCGCTGATTCTGTAAATTTGGTATTTGTAAATGCGTATCACTTGTTTCTTGTGGCATTCGGGTCAGTTTAGCGTTTTTTAAATCGTTTTGTTCATTTTTTTTGTTCCTTGGCTTTCATACCATTTTAATATGATTAAATAAAGTTGTAAAATGTATATTCAATTATTCATAAGAAAAAAAGGATCTTTAATAGAAAAAAACACGATAGAATCGTCAGAATTATCGTAGACACTTTGAAACGAGGAGAACAGACGTTCCGAAAAAACGAAAATTTCCGAAATTTCCGAAAAGTCGATACAAAAAACGAGCAAAGTGACCCGAAAACACGAGAAATGGTCGATATTCCGGAAAAAAAAATGTACACGAAAAACGAGCCGAACCAAACCAAATCGAAACAGAAATCGGTCGAAACGAGCCGAATCGAAAATTTTAAAAATCCGAACAAATCGAACCGAAAAAAAAAATCGGTGCACAAGCCTAGTTAATGTGGACGTAGCTCCATTATTGTGCCAGGCTTCCTTAGACATAGAATGAAGCCTGGTATTACTAGATTCACCATGGGACTTGGGCATAGTGACTACAGCCCTTGACAGAAACAAGGCTGATTCTTTGCCAGTATATTTGATTGGATCATCTCCAGTAACTGGCAGGACTGGCAAATAACCAGAAACAGACATAACTGGCAGCTCGCCATCAGAGGCTGACATGAGGGGCTTGTCGCCCACATGGGACAGGGTTGGCATATCGCCAGCAATGGGAAGGACTGGCAGCTTGCCAGCCTTGTCTGTATCAGACATAAAGGGCACCTGGCCCAAAACAGATGTGAACACAGCTTCCTCGCAGCTCACCATGGGCACAGCTGCCTCACAGCAGAACATGGGCACGGCTGCCTCTTTAGCAGACAGGAAGGGCTCGTTGCCCAAAACAGGCAGGAAGGGCTCATGGCCCAATACAGGCAGGAAGGGCTCATGGCCCAATACAGGCAGGAAGGGCTCATGGCCCAAAACAGGCAGGAAGGGCTCATGGCCCAAAACAGGCAGGAAGGGCTCATGGCCCAAAACAGGCGTGAAGGGCTCTTTGCCCACAACAGGCGTGAAGTTAGATCTTAAGGTCTCACTGCTGGGTTCAAAACTGAATGACAGGGGATCCCTTGGCTTATAGCCACATTCAAGGGTCCCTGGCACCTTGCCAGACTCTGAACACCCCGGCTTATAGCCAGTCTCTGAGTGCACAAGACAGTCAGATACAGGAGACTCAGAGACATCAGCAGATTGAAACAAAACTGGCATCCCGCCAGGAACAGACATTGTGGATGGCACACAGCCAACATGGGTCGTGGAAGGCACACAGCCAACTTCAGACAGGCCTGGCTTGTTACCAAAAATAAAAGCTCCACTGTGGGTCATAGGTACAGTTGCTTCGCTGTTTGGCACAGACAGAGCAGTAGATACTTGGGGTTGCAAGTCAGTGGCTCCACTGTGGGACGTGGGCAAAATGGGCACGCTATGTGCAGAACATACAGTTTCACATTTAAACTGTACCTGTAGCAACAGCGCCACCCTGGCCACTTGTGGTAACTGCACCACCCTTGCAATGCACAGAAACAGAGGTCCCAGCATTAGGATCAGCACTACGGCTGCATGACATGGATACCAGGGTCTCACCTTGAGAACAGGACATGCTGGATCTGGGCTTTACTGGACAGCAACGTGTTTTATGCTAGGGTGAACTGCAGTAATAGCACAGGTTAAACAACCTACGTCTCACTTTTTAAGACATGGGAGGTTCCCCAGAGACTCTGCTGGGAGGAACCGCATAATTAAGAACACTGAGAGACAGCATTAACCTCTTCAGCTCCATAAGCAAATCAAGCACCATTTGGAGCACAGAATTAATCACAGTAAACTCACCTACAGGCTAGGATGGACAGTTTGTAATGTAACAGTTGTGCCTCTCTTGGGCCATCGTGGTGGCTTGGAACATGGAGTGTAGCCCTTAAGGCAGGTGAGCTACTGACTGGACAGATCAATAAAACAGACTTGTTTCTCCAAAAGCAAGGAGCACAAAAGTAGGACTGAATTGCCACTAAGCTCCGAAGGTTTCAAGACCAACAGATAACCCAGGACATGCTCAGAAACACAAACAATAAATGACAGTAGATGAATTATGCAGGCTGCAGGGCATTCAACAAACTGACAGACTTGGTGAAACAGGACCTGAACTGAACACCACTTCAGGATGATACAGGAACCAGACAATGACACATGGAACAGGAGGACCAGGAGAAAACTACAGGAATCCCTATGCTGGGAATACTTCTAAGAAAAACCCTCACAAAGAATTAACAGACAAATATAAATATGAAGGGCAAGGGATAAACAAGACGGACAAAACAACCTGCACTCAGGAGGTCCTTTTAATGGCCTCAGAGACTATACTAAACTAGGACAAACAAAATACATGAAACATGAAACATATAAGAATGGTCGTTCAGGCAAGGTTGGCAACAGATCAGCATACAGAGTACCAGGAGTCAGCAGAAAAGGATCGTCAGGAAACACAGCCGAGGTCAAAACCAGAATGCACTAGAACAAGAATGCTTTGCAGCAACACAGGGAACTAACAGGACACAACCACCATCACACTCCACAAACTGTCAATGAGGCTCTGTGCTGCTGGGATATTTATAGGGAGTGGGTCTGTGTGATTGGGCCATGTGACCCCAGACCAGGAGATCACAGCAGAACCCCAGAACAGCCCCAAACAGCACGGCCAAACAGACCACAGGGAATAAACAGACATGAGACCCTTCACCACTAGGGGGCAGGGTCGAGACGTAACAATATCCATAAACTGGGGGCATATCCATGTGAGCTGGGGCATATCCATGAGAGCTGCTGGGGGCATATCCATGAGACCTTGGGGGCATATCCATATGAGCTGGGGCATATCCATGTGAGCTGGGGCATATCCTTGAGAGCTGGGGCATATCCATGTGTGAGCTGGTCTGGGGGCAATATATCCATATGTGAGCTGGGGCAATATATCCATATGTGAGCTGGGGCGCAATATATCCATATGTGAGCTGGGGCAATATATATCCATGGGTGACACCGTGAGTTAATGCACCGGGCGAAATTTTGAGTTGTTAATTTTCTATGGCCCTCGAATGATCTTATAAATCTCCAAATGGCCCTTGGCAGAAAAAAGGTTCCCCACCCCTGCTATATTTGGTACCCCCCTCCAACTTTAAAATGTAAAGGGACACCCGCTCTTTTTTTTATGTTTTCAAAAACATTAATTGCACAAATTGTATGTCAACTCACAGTAATGTGCAATGTAGGAGCGTATAACAGAGCACCACAGCCATAAAACTCACAGTAATTTGCGGTGTGTATGAGTGTATCACAGAGCTCCATAGCAATAAAACTGACAGCAAATTGCGGTGTGCATGAGCGAATCAGAGCTCCACAGCAATAAAACTTACAGTGATGTACAGTGGGTATGAGCATATCACAGAGTACCGCAGCGGTATAACTCAGTGAGTATTAGCGCACACAGGATCCACAGCAATAAAACTCTCATTGTAAAGGCAGTGAGTATGGAGCGCACAGGATCCACAGTAAAAAAAGCGCTCATAGTCAAGGCATTGAATAGGAACACACACAGGATCCACAGCAATAAAACTCTCATGGTAAAGGCAGTGAATATGAGCACACACAGGATCCACAGCAATTAAACTCTCATTGTAAAGGCAGTGAGTATGGAGCGCACACAGGATCCACAACAATAAAACTCTCATGGTAAAGGCAGTGAATATGAGCACACACAGGATCCACGGCAATTATACTCTCATTGTAAAGGCAGTGAATATGAGCGCACACAGGATCCACAGCAATTAAACTCTCATTGTAAAGGCAGTGAGTATGGAGCACACACAGGATCCACAGTAATAAAAGGCTCATAGTAAAGGCATTGAATAGGCGCGCACACAGGATCCACAGCAATAAAACTCTCGTGGTAAAGGCAGCGAGTATGAAGCGCACGCAGGAACCACACCAATAAAACTCTCATAGTGTAATGCAGGGTTTGAGTCCCCTGTGAAGTGTGAGAATGGAACCCAATGGCAAGCTGTGGATAAGGAAATCAGGAGACGATGGAGAGTAAAGCAATCTTTAGTGAATTATGAATAGTAACTGAAGTCCAGAAAATAATACAGTCAAAAGGTTGGAATGGAATTCGTAGGCAAGTCCCAGAAAGAACAACGGGTAATAACGGAGATGATGGCGTGGTCAATGGTACAATCCGAGTCGAAGGGTTGTAGAAGGCGGCGTAGTCGGTGGCACAATCCGGGTCGAAGGGTTGAAGAAGGCAGCGTAGTCGGTGGCACAATCCGGGTCGAAGGGTTGAAGAAGACAGCGTAGTCGGTGGCACAATCCGGGTTGAAGGGTTGAAGAAGGCAGCGTAGTCGGTGACACAATCCGGGTCGAGGGGTTGAAGAAGGCAGCATAGTCGGTGGCACAATCCGGGTCGAGGGGTTGAAGAAGGCAGCGTAGTCGGTGGCACAATCCGGGTCGAAGGGTTGAAGAAGGCAGCGTAGTCGGTGGCACAATCCGGGTCGAAGGGTTGAAGAAGGCAGCGTAGTCGGTGGCACAATCCGGGTCGAAGGGTTGAAGAAGATGGCGTAGTCGGGGGCACAATCCGGGTCGAAGGGTTGAAGATAACGTGGTCAACGGATACGAGGAGCACTAGGAAACTGAGGCGGAAGGCACAGTAGAACCTGGTTAATGTGCTGGGAAGGAAGGCGGAATTAAATAGGGTTCATGGGATCATGGAAATACCTTTCACCTGGGTATTGTAGGTGGAGTTGAGGTACCTGGAATTTTGGTAGGTCAATGGGAGGCATTCGAGGATCTCCAGAGCAGGTGTCATGCAGTACCCCTAATCGGCCAGCCGAGGGCGCCAGAGTACCCGGTTTTATACTACTTAGGAGAGTTTCTTCTCACGTGTGCGCACTTTCCTCTTCAGGACTCGGATTCAGTCGGCGGCGTGGGGCGTCTCCTGGCTCTCCCTCTCCATCCTGCGGACCAGGAACTTGGAGTGACGCACCACGAGGGCTCTCGGGTGAGTAGAGCACCTCTCCCAGCATGGCGGTCTGGACCGGGAGTGGGCCGTGGAGCGGGGCATGACAGGACCCCCCACCAAGGGGCGACCCCCGGGTGCGCTTCACTGACAGCTTGGAGGGGTAATTAAGGTGAAAGGCACGAACCTTAGCCGGAGCATGGATATTGGCGTCAGGTTCCCAGGATCGGTCTTCAGGACCGTAACTCTTCCAGTGAACTAGGTATTCCAACTAGCCATAACGAAGCCGGGAATCCAGGATCTTCGAGACCTCGTACTCCTCTTCTCCGGACACAGACACGGGAGTGACCGGGTCGGTGTGCCGTCCAGGAAAAGGATTTTCACGCCAAGGCTTTAGGAGGGAGACATGAAAAACAGGGTGGATCCTGTAGGAGGAAGGAAGAGTTAAATGGACTGCCACAGGATTGACCATTTTGAGGACCTGGAACGGGCCGATGAAGCGGGCCCCAATTTCTTAGATGGGCAGTCCAATCGGAGATGGGCAGTGGATAGCAACACTTTGTCTCCGGGTGTGTATTGTGGAGCAGGTCTTCGGTTACGGTCTGCATACTTTTTTTGTGTTCTTGAGCCAGTTGTAGTTGTTGGCGTAACGTTCGTAACTGGAGACGTAGGGGTCTTAGTCGGTTTGATACTTCAGGAACCGGAGTGTTCAGAGGTATGTCGGGTAGAATATCGGATGATATCCATAGTTGGCATAAAAAGGAGAAAGGCGAGTTGACGAATGTACCTGGTTGTTATAGGTGAACTCAGCGAGTGGCAAGATGTCCAGCCAGTCGTCTTGGAGATGTGTGGTAACAGCGAAGGTACTGTTCCAACGTCTGGTTCGTCCGTTCGGTTTGACTGTTGCTCTGGGGATGAAATGCAGAAGAGAGATATCTAGTAATCTTTAGGCTACGACACATCTGAGGCCAGAAGCGAGAAGTGAATTGGGATCCCCTGTCTGAGACGATGGAATGAGGGATGCCATGTAGTCGGAATATTTCTCTGATAAAGAGGGTAGCCGTGTGGGCAGCGATAGGGAGACCTATCGCTGGTATGAAGTGGGCCATCTTCGTACAACGGTCTACCACTACAAAGATAGTTGTGTGTTGACGTGAGGGAGGCAGGTCCACGATGAAATCCATTGAGAGGTCTTTCCATGGATGCAGTGGAAGCGCTAGGGGTTGTAGAAGACCGGCAGGACGAGCTTGTGGTTGTTTGTTTTCCTGCACAGACAGGACAGGAAAGGACAAAGGCGGTAACGTCCTTCTTGACGGATGGCCACCAAAAGTATCGTTGTACGGTGTTTATGGTCTTCTTGACACCCCCATGTCCGGAAGCTGGGATATAGTGCGCATGTTGTAGTACTTGTAGACGGGCCTCAGGAGGCGCATATATCTGTTTCTCGTGGTACAGGAATCCTTCGATGGGAATGAGTCCCTGGATGTTAGTTGGTGGATTTCGACTGTGTCTTTGTATGTGTTCCATTAGATTGTCTTTTGTGGCACAAAAGAAGCCACCAGGCAGGATAGTGTCGTTAGGAATTGTGGTAGTGGGGGTGCTGGAATCATACTGACGGGAGAGGGCATCCGCCTTTTCATTTCTTGTTCCAGGTCGGTAGGTAATGAGCAGTGAGAAACGAGAGAAGAAAAGTGCCCAACTGGCCTGTCGGGGTCGGAGTCGTTTGGCGGTACGGAGATATTCAAGGTTGCGATGGTCGGTGAAAACGGTCACAGGATGTGTTGCTCCTTCAAGAAGGTGTCTCCATTCTTCGAGAGCATTTTTAATCGCCAGCAACTCTTTCTCACCTATGTTGTAATTTCGTTCGGCAAAATTGAGGCGTCTGGAGTAAAAGGCTACCGGATGCAGGAGTTTCTTGTCCCCGAACTTCTGGGATAAGATTGCTCCTAAAGCAATGTCGGAGGCATCTGTTTCTAAGTAGTATGGGAGGTGAATCTCAGGTTGTTTTACAACGGGTGTTTGGGTGAAGCTTTCCTTAAGTCTTTCGAAGGCCTGCTGAGCCTCTGTAGACCATTGAAATCGCACGTCCTTTTTGGTAAGCGATGTAATAGATGCGCTAAGGTGTGAGAAGGATCGGATGAAGCGTCGGTAGAAGTTGGCAAATCCCATGAATTGTTGGACCGCCTTTTTGTCTTTGGGTGTTGGCCAATCGAGGATGGCCTTGACTTTGGTTTTATCCATCTCGACGTGCCCCGGTGACAGGATGTATCCCAGAAACTCGACGGATGGAGTCTCGAAGGTGCTTTTTTCGATCTTTCCATACAATTTGTGTTGACGGAGGCGAGACAGGACGAGTCGGACGTGTTGTTCGTGCTCTTGG
Organism: Leptobrachium leishanense; assembly: GCA_009667805.1. Taxonomy (NCBI): domain Eukaryota; kingdom Metazoa; phylum Chordata; class Amphibia; order Anura; family Megophryidae; genus Leptobrachium; species Leptobrachium leishanense. The sequence goes on along the minus strand of CM019063.1, from coordinate 506,789,218 downwards.
AGAGAACGGGAGAATATCAGTAGATCATCCAAGTAAATCACCAGGAAGGTATCCAGGATGTCACGAAAGATGTCATTGAGAAAGTGTTGAAAGGCGGCTGGGGCGTTGCACAAGCCGAACGGCATGACGCAATACTCAAAGTGACCATATCGAGAACGGAAAGTGGTCTTCCACTCGTCCCCCCGTCTCATGCGCACCAAATTATAGGATCCTCGAAGATCAATTTTAGTGAAGATACAAGCATCCTTCACTCGATCCAGTAGCTCGGGGATCAGTGGTAATGGTTACGTACCGTGATTGCGTTCAATGCTCTGTAGTCGACGCATGGTCGGAGCCCACCATCTCTTTTCCCGACAAAGAAGATACCGGCCCCGGCAGGTGAAGTGGAGTGACGTATGAATCCTTTTTGGAGCCCGTCCTCAATATACTCCTTCAAGGATTGGGATTCAGGAACGGACAAGTTGTAAATGCGTCCATGGGGTATGGGTGCTCCTGGAAGGAGGTCGATGGGGCAATCGTATTCTCTGTGTGGAGGTAGTGTGTCCGCCCCTCTCTTCTCAAACACATCCTGAAAGTCAGAATATTTGACCGGTAATTCAGAAGCTGGATAGGTAGAAAAAACAATTTTTTTCGGTGGTATACCCGTTCATACAGAAGTGTTGACAATGATGAGAGGGAAAAGAGACGGTATTGGAGGACCAGTCGATGGAAGGGTTATGGGTACGGAGCCAAGGAAGCCCTAAAACCAGAGGGAACAAAGGGGAAGGTACAATGTCCCACTGGAGGTGCTCTTGGTGATTGGTTCCGATGAGCAGCAACAGAGGAGTGGTTTCATGGGTGATGGGACCAGTACGTAGAGTGCTTCTGTCGACCATTTGTAAAGGTGTGGGAGTCGTCTTTGGTCGTGTAGGAACTGCTAGGGAGGTGGCGAGGGTGAGATCGAAGAAGTTGTTACTAGCTCCGGAGTCTATGATGGCGGACATGTTCACACTTCTATCTCCCCACTGCAGGATGACAGGAATGGTCAGATGAGCGGAGGTGGAACCAAATACACATTGAAGTGAGATTAAGGAAAGATGGTTCTTACCTCCGTCAGAAGGAAGCGGTGGTTGTATAGGACAGCTACGTAGGAGGTGACCAGGCTGACCGCAGTACAGGCAGAGGTTTTGAGTGCGTCGTCTGCTTCGTTCGGCAGAGGACAGGGGACCTCATGCTAGACCAATCTCCATAGGTTCGGGGAGCGAAGGAGTGGAGTTGGGAGGTTTGACAGAGGTCGTAGAAGGAGTTTCAGACCGCCGGGCAGGTAGGGAAGGAGCGGCGGCCATTCTCTCCTGACGTCTTTCTCTGAAGCGTTGGTCCAGGGTTAGAGATTGCAGGATCATGGCGTCCAGTGTTGTGGGTACCCCTATTCGGGCCAGTTCATCCTTTAGTTGATCAGAGAGGCCATAACGGAAATGATCTCTAAGACCTACGTCGTTCAGGCCTGTGTCTGCAGCCAAGGGTTCGAAATTCGGAGATGTAGTCCTCCACTGGTCGTCGTCCTTGTCGCAGATGTTGAATGGTGGATAATGCGGTTGCTGAACGCAGAGGGTCATCATATATAGGGTTCATGACTTGGACAAAGGAATTCCAGGAGGATAGAAGAGGACTCCCTTCACGTAGGAGTTGGAAGGCCCAGTCCTGTGGAGTTCCGGACATCAACGAGATGGCTGAACGCACCTTTACGGAATCGGATCCATAAGTACGGGGACAAAGAGAAAACATAAGTTCGCAGGCGGTAATAAAGGTGCGGTCAGGGGCGGATCCAGGGGGGGCAACGGGGCAATTGCCCCCCCCCCCCGAGATTTGAGCCGGGGACCCAGATGCCGGGCAGCGCGGGAGTGCCTGCCCGGTCCTGAAGAGTCCATCCTGTTGAGTGATGCGGCTGCGTGCAGGCGCCGGCGGTCACGTGGTCCGGCTAATCAGGTGGTACTGAGTCTCTGTACCACCTGACTGGCCGGACCGCGTGACCTGCACACGCACGCCACGCAGCCGCATCACTCAACAGGACGGACTCTTCAGGACCGGGCAGGCACTCCCGCGCTGCCCGGCATCTGGGTCCCCGGCTCAGAGTCAACCCCTGCCAGAGCTGGATTCCTGGAGCAATATCCAGGTGAGAGCTGGGCAAATCCATGTGTAAGCTGGGGGCAAATCCATGAGCTGGGCAAATCCATGAGCTGGGGCAAATCCATGAGCTGAGCAAATCCATGAGCTGGGAAAATCCATGAGCTGGGGGCAAATCCATGAGCTGGGCAAATCCATGAGCTGGGCAAATCCATGACCTGGGGGCAAATCCATGAGCTGGGCAAATCCATGAGCTGGGGGCAAATCCATGACCTGGGGGCAAATCCATGACCTGGGGCAAATCCATGAGCTGGGCAAATCCATGACCTGGGGGCAAATCCATGACCTGGGGGCAAATCCATGAGCTGGGGGCAAATCCATGAGCTGGGCAAATCCATGACCTGGGGGCAAATCCATGAGCTGGGGGCAAATCCATGACCTGGGGGCAAATCCATGAGCTGGGGGCAAATCCATGAGCTGGGCAAATCCATGAGCTGGGGGCAAAATCTATGACCTGGGGCAAATCCATGAGCTGGGCAAATCCATGAGCTGGGGGCAAATCCATGACCTGGGGGCAAATCCATGAGCTGGGCAAATCCATGACCTGGGGCAAATCCATGACCTGGGGGCAAATCCATGAGCTGGGCAAATCCATGACCTGGGGCAAATCCATGACCTGGGGGCAAATCCATGAGCTGGGCAAATCCATGAGCTGGGGGCAAATCCATGAGCTGGGCAAATCCATGTGCTGGGCAAATCCATGACCTGGGGGCAAATCCATGAGCTGGGCAAATCCATGACCTGGGGGCAAATCCACGAGCTGGGGGCAAATCCATGTGTGAGCTGGGGGCTCTCTGCTCCTCTAGATTGTAAAATCCGGGGTGCCCTCTGCTCCTCTAGATTGTAAGCTCCTGGGTGCCCTCTGCTCCTCTAGATTGTAAGCTCCTGGGTGCCCTCTGCTCTTCTAGATTGTAAGCTCCTGTGAGCCGGGCCCTCTGCTCCTCTAGATTGTAAACTCCTGTGAGCCGGGCCCTCTGTAAATTCGTGAGTCGGGCTCTCTGCTAAAACACCTTATTTTCTGTAAGTGCCCCTCCCGAGACTAGTCTCTGGATCCGCCCCTGGGTGCGGTACCTTGTGCGATCGCCGGAAAACCGTTCAGGTGCGTTGGCTCTGGGTTCTGGAGTAAGGAGTTCAGCTTGTTGGATGATGGAGTCGGAGGGTGAAGGAGGCAGTGCCGTGGCTTCGGCGCGACTCCTCTCTCTGTGGAGTAAAGTCTCTTGGCTGGTCTGTAGGTTCTGTACCATTTTAGCTAGGGCGGCCATCTGCTCAGTGAGAATAGCAAGAACTTGAGCTGTGCTTGCGGGTTCCATGATGAACCAGGTTCTTCTGTAATGCAGGGTTTGAGTCCCCTGTGAAGTGTGAGAATGGAACCCAATGGCAAGCTGTGGATAAGGAAATCAGGAGACGATGGAGAGTAAAGCAATCTTTAGTGAATTATGAATAGTAACTGAAGTCCAGAAAATAATACAGTCAAAAGGTTGGAATGGAATTTCGTAGGCAAGTCCCAAAAAGAACAACGGGTAATAACGGAGATGATGGCGTGGTCAATGGTACAATCCGAGTCGAAGAGTTGTAGAAGGCGGTTTAGTCGGTGGCACAATCCGGGTCGAAGGGTTGAAGAAGGCAGCGTAGTCGGTGGCACAATCCGGGTCGAAGGGTTGAAGAAGGCAGCGTAGTCGGTGGCACAATCCGGGTCGAAGGGTTGAAGAAGGCAGCGTAGTCGGTGGCACAATCCGGGTCGAAGGGTTGAAGAAGGCAGCGTAGTCGGTGACACAATCCGGGTCGAGGGGTTGAAGAAGGCAGCGCAGTCGGTGGCACAATCTGGGTCGAGGGGTTGAAGAAGGCAGCGTAGTCGGTGGCACAATCCGGGTCGAAGGGTTGAAGAAGACAGCGTAGTCGGTGGCACAATCCGGGTCGAAGGGTTGAAGAAGGCAGCGTAGTCGGTGGCACAATCCGGGTCGAAGGGTTGAAGAAGATGGCGTAGTCGGTGGCACAATCCGGGTCGAAGGGTTGAAGAAGACGGCGTAGTCGGTGGCACAATCCGGGTCGAAGGGTTGAAGAGAACGTGGTCAAGGGATACGAGGAGCACTAGGAAACTGAGGCGGAAGGCACAGTAGAACCTGGTTAATGTGCTGGGAAGGAAGGCGGAATTAAATAGGGTTCATGGGATCATGGAAATACCTTTCACCTGGGTATTGTAGGTGGAGTTGAGGTACCTGGAATTTTGGTAGGTCAATGGGAGGCATTTGAGGATCTCCAGAGCAGGTGTCATGCAGTACCCCTAATCGGCCAGCCGAGGGCGCCAGAGTACCCGGTTTTATACTACTTAGGAGAGTTTGTTCTCGCGCGTGCGCACTTTCCTCTTCAGGACTCGGATTCAGTCAGCGGCGTGGGGCGTCTTCTGGCTCTCCCTCTCCATCCTGCGGACCAGGAACTTGGAGCGACGCGCCACGAGGGCTCTCGGGTGAGTAGAGCACCTCTCCCAGCATGGCGGTCTGGACCGGGAGTGGGCCGTGGACCGGGGCATGACACATAGTCACCTCTCTCTCTGGACCCTCTAGTACCTGCTGACAGGCCCTGCTTCTCTTATGGCCGGGCGGCTGGTGACTGACTTGGCAATCAGGGCAGGCAACAGACAGTTCAGGCTGAGTGGATTCATCCGCACGCCTGAGCACTATCCCTCCCCCCATGCTTTCCTCCCCCCCCCCGCGGCCCACCATGTGCAGATGAGGCACGTGTCGTCATGTATGGAAAGCCTCCGGCCTGACAAATGGCTGCCACGTGCCGCCACATCCACTCGAAGGCCGGGGGCCGCACCTTCCGGATCCGGTGGCTGCCTTGGCCTCACAGTGTGTGGCAGTCCAGCCAGCGGCTGTTGTGCGTTGTCATTTCTGGAATGCGCCCGCTCCATCAGTGGTACACCGGCACCCCCCTATCAGTGGCTCCCCTGGTACCCGGGGCAGAGCACCCCCCGCCCCCTTAAGTACGCCCCTGGGTGACAATTATTTTTAAAACCAGCTGGACATGTGGCTGAGTGACATGTCCCCACCTAATCCTACACAATGCTCAGAACTGTAGTAACTCTATTTAGCCAGTAGATGGCGACATCTGCCTCTCAAATCGGTTATTACAGTAAGGAATACCGTGGGAATATTACTGATATTTTGTAATGTATATTTAATTTAAAATGATTTTCCAGAAGGTACAACACATATATATGGTAAAGTAATTTGTCAGCTATTAAAACAACCCCATTGTTATTCAGGTAAAGGATTGACAGACTCAAGAGCTCTCCCTCTGTTGTTTCCTCTCCCTGTTGTAACAGTAGTAAAGCTTGTTGGTGTTTTTTAATTTTTATTTTTTTTCCATGTGCAAAGGGGGCTTCTCCTTCCAAATCCTTTGCAGCCATATACAATTATATGGTTGACGTGTAAATGTGACTTGGGGTTTGCTAAAAGGAGAACATCAATGCTTCAGTAAAAGGGTACAAACGTGGGGTTTCATGGGATAAATTAATTTTTTCACATATTTTTCAATTAAAAAATCTGTATAGAATTTTTGGTTGTGAAAGGGTTGTGAATGCGCACAATATATTCACAATTACATGCATGTACAGTGCAGTGTGGTGGGTAGCCGGGTATATCTGAAGTTCTTTCAATATGAAAAAAATACATATATATTAAATGTATTAGAACAGCTTCGAGGCACAGATAAACTCCATCTTTTCATTGCACACTTCAAATGGATGCAAATTAAGGGACACTTGACAGATTCTTTCATTATATTACGGTGGTTCGGATTATTATAAGTGACCTTTAAAGGCATTAATGGATTATTCATGAAACTAGTTTCAAAAACGTGTCTTTATTCAACTCTTTAAAATACGATAATACATAATTTGAACTGCCTAATTAAAAAAGCAAGAAAGAAAGCTTGATAACTCCTGAAAAGTCCGAGCCTGAAAAATATGTAGAATTCGTTTTATATTTATATATTTGTTCACCCAAAAATAACATTTGCTTTCGGATGATTATTCTTTTTGTTGTATAAAGTTTGTTTTTAAAATGGTATAGATTTTTGTTAATAGAAATGTCCACAATTCTCAAACGAAATTACCAAAATAGCTCAATAGCAAAGCTGAGGACACTGGTAATTGACACTCTGAAGATCTCAATGTATCTCATCTCCTTATCTGCAGATGCCCATCATTTCAAAATATATTTGCATTCATTGTCACAGTTAAAATCCCTTTCTCAGGAACATAACACTTTGCCGGGTTCCGAACAGTCTGCGGATCCCTTCAGTGCCATTACTTTTTAGAAGTTATACAGTGTTATTCAAAGAGAATCGAAAAGTCACCGCACGTGCGGTGACTTTTCGTTCTACTCAATTCGGTTCGATTGGCGATCCCATTTCGGCGACCCTGCGGTGTATTCAGCAAGCACCACAGGGTCCCCAAATTGCAGGGAAAAATCGCCGCAAACTTGCCGAAAACTCACCGCAAAACCAGGCGAAGGCACACCGAAAACCCACAAAAACATCTGGATTAACCCCGCCGAAAACACCAGAAAAACTCGAGCAGGAGCCGATCACACGCAGCACAGCCGCCGGAAAAACCCAACACCGCAGACGAATGGAGTGAAAAAAAAACCAGTTTGCTTGAATGTTTGAAAAGTGAAACGCTGTTTGCAAAGACACTACAGAGCGAAAATGTCTGAAATTTACATATAAGATCCAATGAATGATAATAAAAAGGACTGTTACAGAAAAAAATTGGAAAAAAGTTTTGGCAACAAAATCCCGAAAAATGCTTAAAATATCCCAAAAAATCTATAGATAAAGAGACTTTTTACTGCAGAATATTATAATGAACGGTTTATTAGATATTGCATTAAAATGGGAATATTTTTAACATTGAAGCCTATGGGATTCGCCTGAATAAACCTGCCAAATTAAACCACCGAATGGCAGGGCAATTCGGCAACTTTTCACTGCTGGGTTTTGCTCTCTGAATACACGAAGCATTGCTTCTCTATGGGGATTTCACTGCCCTCGAACAGGCACCGAACAGGCACCGTATGTGCAGGCAATTCGCCAACATTTGGCGAATTGCCTGCTCTCTGAATAGCCGAATGGCCAAGAAAGGTAACCAAACGCTGATTTTCATTGTGAGCGCAAATGCATTTGTGCGCTGGTATGCGGATGGTATTACAATCTATGTGCAAAATTTAACGCACAGCGTTTGCGCGCATCTTGCGTCTTTTAAAAGCTGGTGGTAACGGCAAATCTGAACGTCCTGGCCGAAACCAAATACACCAGCCCAAAAAAAAAAAAATACAGCAAAGTATAGTTACACATTCTACGCATACCCAAACAATAAATTTTAGAATTTGTGCGTGTTCTTTTATTGATGCAGCATATATGCGCAGATTGACTTTGACAGGTGCAAAAACTTAACGTGAGACAATTAAGGTTCTTAATTCTAAGTGGCTGAATCGTGTGAAAAAACATTCCGCACACCGATTTCTGCGCACAACGTTAATGCGTGCGTGTTTTTGCGCATCTTTTTTTACGTGCGTTATTTTTTGACGGATGAAATAATGCGCGAGGATTGTAATACCAGTGTTAATTTACGCGTGTTAACGTTTAATGCTTCACGCAAAAATTCACGCGTTTACTGTGCATTTTTGCGTGAAGAATGTAATAGAGCCCATAGAGTATTATTCTTGACTCTTACCATTGATATGTTTGATGTATACTGTTCTTCATAGTAACGAAAGCATTCAGGTGCAACCAAGTAAGTGTTCTTTTGTTTCAAGTCATAAGACGTTAGTTTTTATTTTAAAAGTCATTCATACCATTCAAAAGGTGACCGTGATATTTCCAAAGAAAGAGCAGAAAGGGGACGAGGTTTATTAATTTCTAGAAATATAAACAGAAAACATCACAGAACTGGAGATTCTAACTTTGCCAGAGGATCGCCAGAGGGGAAAGATTAGAAAAGGATGACTGACTGACTATAAATGACCATGTTTAAGAATCCAATAAAGGTTTATCTACATTCTAACTCAGTATTTTGGGAGTTACAAAATTATTAAAATGTGTTACATAAACTTATCTCATTGCTTTAATCTCAGCTCAACAAACGCCTAAGGGTTAAATGATTGGAGTTCATTTTGTGGCATCGTGGTGCTAATACACAATAACCATAACTATATGCTTTAATATGGGAATGTGATTGGTGAATTGATGAATACCACAGAGGCTAACCAGTGACTGACTGATATCTTGGTTAAACTACTTTAACCCTTTCGCTGCTGAGGCATTCCATGACAGTGTGCTGAGCTCATTTTTACCAGTTTCGCTCATCATGTTTAAACGCGTTTCGCTCATCATGTTTAAACGCGTTGATGTCAGCCCGCACCGGGGGCGCAGCAATCGGCCGGAATCCCGGCTGATTGCTGCCTCCTGTGCTAGGACGTACTCAGCGCCTCCATAGCACAGGAGATCACTTGGCTGGACACGCTGAGCGCGTCCTTAGCAGCTAAGTGGTTAAAAGGACACTCTAGGCATTGTGCCCACTCTATTGTGACCACCCTATGGTTGGGGGCTTTTGGAGGCTGGTTCACCCCTCTGCGTGTGGGGGCTTAGTTTGTCCCAGAAGCTCAGTTCAGTGTGGGCTGAAGAATTGGGCCCTGCAAGCAGGAACCAATTTGGGAGCTGGGTCCCTCCAATGCCTCTCATTGCACTCTCACTGAGTGCCAATAGATTGGATGGATGCTCACTCAAGCGTCCATATTCCCCACTGCAATCATGTGACTGCTGCGGCTCAGAAGAAGACACCTCTGGATACAAACAGGAGCGGGTTGTGGAAGAGGATCAGGATGGGTTAATGATTCAACCTTCTGTCCCCCCACTTTTAATCCCAGGTCCCCTTTAAGTAAAGTATATTTTGAGCGCCATTATACACAGAGTTAGCTGTACAAGCAATACCTATCTGCCCCAGGCTTAATGTAGGTGAAGGAGTGTATTGCTTTCCTTTAAAGTAGGGTCAGCAATCTTGTATCCAGATATTTTGAAACTACATCTCCCATGTTGTTTTGCTACTCATTAGTTTGACTGACCCTTATGGGAAATGTAATTTCAAAACATCTGGAGGGCCAAGGTTGCCGATCCCTGACTTTAAAGGGATACTGAATTGTTTTTAGGACAGTTCTGAAAAAATCTATTCTGGTAAAACAAGCATTCTCATGACTGAAACCTTTTATTTTTGTGCCTACAGGGAATCAATCCAATTAATTGAGCATTCTTAAGGAGCCTGGAGCCTGATTGGGGATGGGAATTTCTGAGACATGAGTTTATTTTCCACAGTGAAAAGGAAGCAAGATAACAACAGAAAACAAGAAAGCAAGTAGCAGCTATTTCACTAAAAAGAATTTCAGAGTCATTCGGCTATTCTGAGAAATGTTGGCGAACTGCCAACAAGTACGGTGCCTGTTCGATGGCAGTGAAATCCCCATAGAGAAGCAATGGTTAATCAATTCAGAGAACACCGAACAGCAGAGAAAAGTTGCCAAGTGCCCTGCTGTTTGGTGGTTTCATTCGGCAGGTTTATTCAAGCGAATCCCATAGGCTTCAATGTTAGAAATATTCCTGTTTTTATCTACTATCTAATAAACCGTTTATTCTTTTAATCTGCAGTAAAAAGTGTTTTTTCATTTTTCTGTAACAGACCTCTCTATTATCATTCATAGGACCTTTTATATAAATTGCAGGCATTTTCGTACATTTGTTTTTTTGCAAACAGTGTTTCAATTTTGACACTTTCAATCATATTGGTTTTTTTTTTTTTTTTTTTTACCAGTTCGTCAGCTTGTCGGCTTTTTCCGGCGGCTGGTCGGCTTTTTCCCGACGTGTTCGGCGTGTTTTTTGTGACGGTTCCGGTGGGTGTGTGGCAGGTTTTCCAAGCACTCCATGGACCCTGCGGTGACTGCTGAATTCACCGCAGGGTGGGGAACTTTGATTCCCCGAAGTGAGGGGAACGAGAGAGCACCGAAATATTGGTGACAGTTCGGTGCTCTCTGAATGACCCCCAGAATCTGTCTTCTGATGCAGAAACCTTGATTTAACAGTTCATTAAGTATACAAAGATCAAAATGCACATTTGTGTATCATAATGATTAAAATAAAGTATCACACCAGAAGAGACACATGGAGAATTCCTCTTGTTTTCAATTAAGTCCTAGGGTACATATGTTATTTTCAATTATGTTCATTTTTACTGATTCAGGCATGTCAGGAATATGGATCACAGATGGTCCAAAAACCAAATAGAGCTACAATCATCTGTACATTCTTCTGTTTCATCAAAATCCCGTTCTTATGCATGCATAATTTATCATTCGACACAACCCAGACAGTTGGATGCTACAGACTTATGTTGCAGATGGTAAAACAAATAAAGATTGGCCTCTTTCTTTAATCCATAGCTAAATCATTTATGTCTATCATTCTGGTTGCAGGTATTTGCATGCTCCTTACTGGCAAACAGCCTGTTATTTTAGTTATTATTTGTTAGTATAGTAGTTACTAAGTTGCTCCGTACTGTCAGTTTTTCACATATCCAAAATCTGAGCCTCTGACATTACACTTTAATATCCATGTTGATATTCTTGATACTCTGTTGGGGTTGGCTTCATACAGAAAAATGAAAATGAAAAACTAAAATAAGATTGTAGACTTCTGGTTCCACAACCATCGGAGCTGGCCGCATTTCCTACGTACTCTGATCGTAATAAAGAATCATCACCCACTACAAAACCTGTAACTGTACCAATATACAACATCAGACACAAAGGGAAAGGTTTGTATACTGTGTTGCACTATTAAATAGTTTTTCGGAATGGAAACCTGCAGTGCATTGAATGTCAACTGGAGGTCTAGACCCAACAGTTGGTCGCATCTCTATAACCTCTCATTGGCCTTTACTGCCCTCCAAACTTTATAGGGATCAAAAACAAAGACACCTGATAGACATTCAGGGATGCCAACCACCAGGAAACCTGAATGCAGACCAGCCCGAGGCCGACCAATGAACCCAATCACACTATACTGTTGCAACACAAAGGGCAATGGCTTGAGTAATCGCATGAGGAAATGTTGGCAAATTCAGTAATGCCAAACATGTAACTCAACTATCAGCACCGATTTGTACTGGCTTCTGAAAACACAGAGGTCTGGAGAGGTTTAGAGAGGTCTAAATGGGTTTTCACAGAGCACCAAATTGCAACGAACAGTGAATTTCTACTGTACGGTGCAATTTCGTGGCCATTTGGCAATTTAAAAAGCTGGCAATTCGCCAAATATTGGTGCATTGCCAGCGAAATACAGTGACCTTTGGCAGCAGTGAATTCCCTATAGAGAAGTAATGGTTAATCTATTCAGAGAATGCCAAACAGCAGGGGAAAGTTGGCAAAATGCTCAGATTTGCAGTAGTTTTGTTCGACAGGTCTTATCAGGCGAATCCCATGGGTTTCAATGCAAAAAAAATTCCCAGTTTTCTTAAATAATGATTCAACCATTCATTCTTTTCATTTGCAGCAAAAAGTCTATTTCTTTTTTAGGATTTATTTTCACAGCTTTGTCGGTGAAATTTTTTATTCCGATTTTTCTTAATGGCGTTTATTTTTTATTCTGTAACAGACCTTTTTATTGTTATTCATAGGACCTCATATATTATTTCCAGGCATTTTCATGCACTAGTTTATTTTTTTAAACGTGTTGTAAAAGTTGTATTTTTTTTTTACCCCTGTTCGGCGGCTGGTCAGCTTTTTCCGGGGTCTGGCCGGCAGTCTGTTCGGTGGGTCGTCGGCAGTTTGAGGATCGATTCGGTGGTCTGTTCGGACAGTTGTCGTCTTTTTTTCGGTAGGTTTGCAGCTGCATTCTGCAGTTTTTCCACGGTTTGAGGATGCGTTTGGTGGGTCATTTCAGCGCACTTTGGGGACCCTGTGGTGATTGCTGAATTCACCGCAGGATCGGCAAATTTAACTCACCGAAGTGCGGCAAACAAGAGAGCACCGAAATGTCAGAGACATTTCAGTGCTCTTTGAATAGACTCTTAAGTCTATATCTATCACTTTCTATTAATGAAACTTTATTTAGGGGGTTTTGATATTGTATTATTTGCAGTAAATACAATGCATGTGTCTGCAGCCATGGACTACAAAAAGTTTGATACATTTAGTCTCATAAAAAAAGATTCCTTTGCAGTTGACATGTTAGAAATAATTGGCTTCAGTATTTTCTCGGAAAAAGGATATCTTTAGAAGTGTACCTATACCATAATTTTGTTCCTAGCACTCGGGTCTGTCAGCTATAGTCTTAAGTAGCATGCTGTCCCTGTTGACACTGACGAGTCTACTGGATGCAAGACATTTTAAAGATGAAAGAATGAATTTGGGATTTAGGCATTTATTTTCACGATATGTTCCTTGTGTCCTGCTTTATCCATTCTCTCAACCCTGAAATTTCTAACAATCTCAAACATTTGTTAAAATGAAATTTCATTGCAAACTACTTTATTGTCACTTGAATCTATTTTACATGAGTTTGAAAGCTATTAGCAAGAAAGAAAATAAACATTAAAAATAGATTACAAATGTATTAAGTTGTGCTTCACATATTTGACAGTATCAATGTATCACAGAGGAATAGATGGTAAAGAAAGGAAACTGCAATGCTAAGATATACACATATGCTATTTTATTTAGATTTGTTACCAGTAATATTTCACTATAAATTTTAACTAAGACATGAAAAGACTGAAATGCTGTATTTTTGTCTTGACTTTCCCTGACCTTGGTGATATCTCCAGTCCTGACCTTGGCATGTCATTTTGATTATCTGTTCTTTCAATGTCTTGGTCTGTTTATCTGTTCTGTTTTCTTACAGTATCATCGACCTTTGGTTTGTCCTCAACTGATTTATTCCGTTTTACAATCCTTTACTTGGCCAGTATAAGGGCTGGTATATCACAGTTTTAGAGTAACAATGCAAGCTCTGATGTCGGTAAGCAGGCTGTCAAGACAAATCCACAGGTCCATATTGCGGTGGGTCTTGGTTACGAGTAGCTAACATAAATCCTGGATGTAGCACTTGAGGAAGGGCTCTCTGTAACCCAGTAGGTTTTCGAGTGTTAAATAATTAATTTGAATCAAATCAATATTCCTATTCATATTTACCAAACAAGCAAGTTAAATCTCTGTTGGTGCTTCTGGTCCGTTTCACATATAAAGACACAGCGCTATCGCAGGTGCTTACATTGATCAACGGGAGAGCAAGAAGACAACCACTCAAGATATAAGATAGAAGTTCTCTCAACATATCTTTGTTTATCAGGTCAGTGGCGGAAGTACCAGGGTCGCAGCGGTCGCAGTTGCGACCGTGCCCTGGCATTCCGCCACTGGAGGGGGGCCAGCGCCGCCGCCAGATTCTGGCAAAAAGCGCCGGATTCTGGGAGCAGCGCCGCCGGCTGTTCCCCTCCCTTCGAGCGGCCCGCTGGCTTGCAGCTTGGCTGCTCGCGTGGGATGGGAACAAGCTGACCAGCACACGAGATCTCGTGAGAACTCGGCTGCGCTGGTAAGGTGGTTTCTGGTGAGCATGGCTGCATGCTTTCAGCTGCCGCTCACCACGGAGAGGAACGGCGGCAGCAGAGGAGCCTGAGGTGAGCTGGGGGGCCCTATATACCCATAAGAGCTGGGGGCAAATCTATCCATTAGCTGGGGCAGTATATCCATGAGCTGGGGCAGTATATCCATGAGCTGGGGGAAGTATATCCATGAGCTGGGGCAATATATCCATGAGCTGGGGCAGTATATCCATGATCTGGGGCATATCCATGAGCTGGGGCAGTATATCCATGAGCTGGGGCATTATCCATGTGCTGGGGCAATATATCCATGAGCTGGGGCAAATATATCCATGAGCTGGGGCAGTATCCATGAGCTGGGGGCAGTATATCCATGAGCTGGGGCAGTATATCCATGAGCTGGGGCAGTATCCATGAGCTGGGGGCAGTATATCCATGAGCTAGGGGCAGTATATCCATGAGCTGGGGCATTATCCATGTGCTGGGGCAATATATCCATGAGCTGGTGGCAAATATATCCATGAGCTGGGGCAGTATCCATGAGCTGGGGCAGTATATCCATGAGCTGGGGCAGTATCCATGAGCTGGGGCAGTATATCCATGAGCTGGGGGCAGTATATCCATGAGCTGGGCGCAGTATATCCATGAGCTGGGGCAGTATCCATGAGCTGGGGCAGTATCCATGAGCTGGGGGCAGTATATCCATGAGCTGGGGTAGTATCCATGAGCTGGGGCAAATATATCCATGAGCTGGGGCAATATATCCATGAGCTGGGGGCAAATATATCCATGAGCTGGGGCAAATATATCCATGAGCTGGGGGCAAATATATACAGGAGCTGGGGGCAAATTTATACAGGAGCTGGGGGCAAAAATATCCATGTGTGGCCTGGGGGCAATATACTGTATGTCCATGTGAGCTGGGGGCAATATATATATCCATGTGAGCTGGGGGCAATATACAGTATATATCCGTGTCAGCCGGGGGCAATACTATCTTTTTTATATTGCAGAAAAAAAAAAGTAAAAGTATAGATATTTTTTTTGGGGGGGTTGGGGGGGCCCTTCATGGATTCTTGCACCGGGGCCCTCAGGTTTCTAGTTACGCCACTGTATCAGGCTCTTATATATCAGGCATTCTTATATAAGGGTGTGGTACAACAGCAACTCAGGAAACAGATCATGTCAGAGTTAAAATGGCGCAGATACATTTGCCACGTCAGAGATTACATTTAACCACATATGGTTCATATTGGTAGCATAAAGATGTTTTACGTGGTCATATCTAGGCCAGGTGCCCCCCAAAACCTAAAGACTTAAGTGCTACAATCAATGCATTTTCCAAGTGAGGCAAGTAATTCAATTATAATTTTAATTCGATGCACAAGAATATTATGAATATATGGCTATGAGCTCTTCCTTGCAATACCAGTCATGGACCTTATTGTATTGTTGGACTAAATTTTCTTTTGTCCCACTGGACCATTTGTTCAATTCATTTGATTTTTTTTGCAACACCTGCTATATTCAGCTAACATATCTCCATGTCTCTTAGTTTACTGAACTACAGGTTTATTCATTAAAGGTGAAACTCAGGAGAATTGGCAGGAGAAGTGAAAATTCTAGGTCAAAATAGCCAAACCAGAAAGATTCTCCCATTTATCTCACTTTTCAAATCGACTACTTGGTCTAGATTGTTCTCTTATCCTGCCAATTCTCCTGAGCTTCACCTTTCTTTGAATAACCCTGCTAGTTTTTCCTAACCTAAAATATAAAACCCCCACCCCCAAAAAATTACTTTTCACCAATTTAATTATTATTTGCACTGTATCTCATATCTAAAAATATATATTTCTCAGCTTTTACTCTACAGAGCTATGTGCAGTCAGCAGAATATGGCTCAGCTTTTTTAATCATAGATTCCCATTTCTACATGTTTAACCACATAATCTATGATGTAGCTAACTGTTCCTGATTCTGCGGAATCAGTTAGCAGCAGCTGGAACCCCCCAAAAAAATTAGATACTCACCTTCCATCCTGCAACGTGAACAGCAGTCCATTCCGCCACTTCTGGCCGATGGGAGCATAGTGAGACTGGGGAAAAAAAGTTCCCAGTCTCTCTCCGCGATCACTACGCGGACCTGCAGGATCTCGCGAGAGGAGAGATCTTGCAGGTCATGTGACAGGGCAGCAGTAGCCTCCATGGAGTCCTTTGGATTCCAAGAGTAGATGCTTGCGACGCGCGTTAGCGCTGCCCTGTGTATCCTAGAGGCTACCAGCCATTACGGGGCAGGCTGCTGGATTCAACGCCTGCCTTGTAACCTACTTGTAAAACAGGGATGCTAAGGGGAAATTTTCGACTGCAAATGTTTCCCCTTAGTGTCCCTGTTTTAGCTTAGGGCCCATGACAGTGCCCCAAGTTTTTTGTTAATTGCCCTTCATCATATTTTACAAACTGGCTCATTTGCTCATTTTTCTCCTCTAATTTATATGAATTCTGAAATGTTACTTCAGTTATTCTGTGGGGAAATGGGTAGTATTGCTGCCACATAACTTTCCTGCTGTGTCAAAAAAAGCTATAATTACTTTTTGATGGAAATAGCATTTAAATTCTGTCTAGAAAGTGAAAAACTCAAGCATCCCAGAGCAATTTTCATATCATATTATATATAATTAATGACAATATTCCCCAATGACCCAATGGCTATTAAATGGAATAAAGAAAAAAATGAACACTTTAAAGTGTTCTAGGTTGGAAAAAAATGGTTGGGGATTATTCAAGCCAGTGTTGAGATAATATCATAAAATGTAAAGTCTTGCTATTTTGTTGTTGTTTTTTTGACAGAAATGTAATAAAGGGATTTTAAATGTACACTTAGCCCAGCGATATCAACAGCATGATCCATCCACCCAATACCTCCCAACACTTGCAATAATATCCACTCACATGCTTCTTATAGAAAATTATTGAGAGCATACAGAGGGAATGCACACAAAAACAGCTGCAAAAACCAAGCCGAGCACGCCGAAACAATCCGAGCAGCCGACTATCACAGCGCAGAGCAGCCGCCGGAAAAGGCCGACACGCAGACGAACAGGGTGGAAAAATTTAAAAGAAAATAAGTTTGCTTGAAAGTTTGAAATTTGAAACGCTGTTTGCAGAAAAACTACTGAACGAAAATGTCTGGAGTTTACATATAAGATCCAATGAATGATAATAAAAAGGGCTGTTACAGAAAAATGAAAAAGTGATTTAAAAAAAAAAGGAAATAAATTTGAAAAAAAAATCCCCAAAAATGCATATAAGATCCTAAAACATTTAAGAAATAAAGAGACTTTTTACTGCAGAATAAAATGATAAATGGTTTATTAGATATTGAATTCAAACTGGAATATTTTTAACATTGAAGCCTATGGGATCCTCCTGAATAAACCCGACGAATTAAACCACCGAACAACAGCAGGGCAATTCACTGACATTCCTCAGCTGTTCAGTGTTCTCTGAATAGATGAACCATTGCTTCTCTATGGGGGATTTCACTGCCCTAAAACAGGCAATGTACGTACAGGCAATTCGCCAGAATTTGGCGAATTGCCTGCTCGCTGAATAGCCAAATGGTCCCGAAATGGCACCGTACACTGAATTTCAGTGTCCGGATATATTTCGGGGCCAGATCAGCGCTCTCTGAATAACTGTTAGAATTTATATTGACAATTCACAGTTCACTACCAATCAATTGCGCCATTTATCTGTCTGCCAGATCTACCTTGTTATCCTGGACATATATTACTCCTTCTTGCAGAGGGGGAACACAAGGGGATTCCTGCAACACAGGGGTTATTCAGAGAGCACCAAAATGTCACTCATTTTCCGCCCTTAGAGGAATCAAATTTCCCGACCCTGCAGTGAAATGAGCATTCACCGCAGGGTCCCTGAAGTGCAGGGAAAAAGAGGCTGAACAGATCCCAAAAAAAAAATCACTGAAAATCCGCTGATAATCCTGCTGATACAATCTCAAAAATAGTAAATCAGAAAATACAGCACTAAGAGGAGTGAAAACCACGTCAGGGAACTGGACCTGTTTCAGACTGCCGATTTTGAACCCGGCGGGCGCCAAGTCATCACGCCGGCGTACCACATGATCTGGCTTCTTCACTCGGCGGCTGGCCAGTGAGCAACCTGGAAGGCGCCGCCGGGTGATACAGATAGCGTGGGACATGACATGTTCCTTATCTGGTTCATGATGAATTGAATGCATTGACTGTATTGCTGCAAAAACAGTGGTTATTCCTAACTAAAAATAACTGTTCTGTATTAAATTATCCGAGCATAGAGATGTAATTAATAAATATTCCATGGATGCACACCCTAATGAAATGGGCTACACACGCCATTGATTGAAAACAATAGTATATGTAATATTACTGAGAGGATCTACTCGTATCCATAATGGTTTGGCCTTATAGAGATTGCTTCATACTGTTTGATTTATTATAAATGTAATTAAGACCGCATGTGTTCATCTTGTATAATATTAAACTTCCAGAGGAGGATGTGTCCAAGATTATTAGTTTAAAAAGATCAGCCAAGTGACATGATTGTGAATCGGTACATGTAAATGTATGTATGTGCAGTAAAGACACATGACAGCACAAATCAAAACATTCCTTAAAATGAATTGTGATGACAGATGTTCCTTCACTTGAACACAGCCTGATAGTGCATCAATAAACATATAAGAATAGATTTAAAGCGTATTTCAGTAAACACCTTTTAAGCACTTGGTTTCCCTCCTTAAATCAGTTTTGTGCAAAATCTATCTATATAAACGCGAAAGTCCTGACTGACTGACTGACTCATCAACTCCCAGCTGAAACCGTTTAACCTAGGAACGTGAAATTTTGAAGGTGCACTGTTTTTATGATGTGGGCACCCACTAAGGAAGGATTTTTGGAAACTCTGCCCCTAAGGGGGTGAAAAGGGGGTTGAATACTTCAAATATTTTAAGCAGGATACCTATAGCTCAAAATCAGAAGATGTTACAGACCTGAAAATCGGTATTTAGATTCGTCTTGAAAAATAAAAAAATACGTATTTTAGCATTTTCTTAAAATTCCATGGGGGGCCAAAATGGGGGGTTAAATACATCTATATACAGAGGCAAGAAAAAGTATGTGAACCCTTCGGGATTATGTGGAGTTTTGCATGAATTGGTCATAAAATGTGCTCTGATCTTCACAAGTCACAACAATTTGAAAAACAAAGCCTGCTTAAAATAATACAACACAAACATTATATGTTTTCATGTTTTTATTGAACAGAACATGTAAACATTCACAGTGCAGGGTGGAAAAATTATGTGAACCCCTAGCCTAATGACTTCTCCAAGAGCTAATTGGAGGCAGGAGTGAGCCAACCTTGAGTCCAATCAGTGTGATATTATTGGATGTGTTGCTTAAAGCCGTCCTGCCCTTTAAAAACACACACCAGTTTTGGGTTTACTGGTTTCAAGAAGCACTGCCTGATGTGAACCATGCATCGCAGAAAAGAGCTCTCAGAAGACCTACGATCAAGGATCGTTGACTTGCATGAAGCTGGAAAGGGTTACAAAAGTATCTCCAAAAGCCTTGATGTTCATGTGTCCACGGTAAGACAGACTGTCTACAAATGGAGAAAGTTCAGCACTGTTGCTACTCTCCCTAAGCGTGGTCGTCCTGTAAAGATGACTGCAAGAGCACAGTGCAGAATGCTTAATGAGGTAAAGAGGAATCCTAGAGTGTCAGCTAAAGACTTACAGAAATCTCTGGCACATGCTAACATTTTTGTTGACACATCTACAATAAGGAAAACATTAAACAAGAATGGAGTACATGGGAGGACACCACGGAGGAAGCCATTGCTGTCCAAAAAGAATATTGCAGCACGTTTGAAGTTTGCAAAAGAGCACCTGGATGTTCCACAGCACTACTGGCAAAATATTCCGTGGACAGATGAAACCAAAATTTAGTTGTTTGGAAAAAACACACAACACTATGTGTGGAGAAAAAAAGGCACAGCACACCAACATCAAAACCTCAACCCCACTGTAAAACATGGCGGAGGGAGCATCATGGTTTGGGGCTGCTTTGCTGCCTCAGGGCCTGGACGGATTGTTGTCATTGATGGAAAAATTAATTCCAGAGTTTATCAAGACATTTTGCAGGAAAACTTAAGACCATCTGTCTGCCAGCTGAAGCTCCGCAGAGGATGGGTGATGCAACAGGACAATGACCCAAAGCATACAAGTAATTCAACAAAAGAATTGCTTCAACAAAACAAAATATGCCTTCTGGAGTGGCCCAGTCAGAGTCCTGACCTCAACCCGATTGAAATGCTGTGGCATGACCTTAAGAGAGCGATTCACACCAGACATCCCAAGGATATTGCTACACTGAAACAGTTTTGTGAAGAGGAGTGGTCCAAAATTACTCCAGATCGTTGTGCAGGTCTGATCTGCAACTACAGGAAACGTTTGGTTGAGGTTATTGCTGCCAAAGGAGGGTCAACCAGTTATTAAGTCCAAAGGTTCACATATTTTTTTCCACCCTGCACTGTGAATGTTTACATGTTCTGTTCAATAAAAACATGAAAACATATAATGTTTGTGTTGTATTATTTTAAGCAGACTGTGTTTTTCAAATTGTTGTGACTTAGATGAAGATCAGAGCACATTTTATGACCAATTCATGCAAAACGCCACGTAATCCCAAAGGGTTCACATACTTTTTCTTGCCGCTGTATATAAACGCAAAAGTCCTGACTGACTCATCAACGCCCAGCTGAAACCGTTTAACCTAGGAACGTAAAATTTTGAAGGTGCACTGTTTTTATGATGTAGGCGCCCACTAAGGAAGGATTTTTGGAAAATCCACCCATAAGGGGGTGAAAAAGGGGGTTGTATATTTTAAACAGGATAACTATAGCTCAAAAACAGAAGATGTTACAGATGTGACAATCGGTATTTAGATTCGTATTGAAAAATAAAAAAAACGTATTTTACCGTTTTTCAAAAATCCAAGTGGGAGGGGCGAAAAAAGGGGGTTGAATATTTTAAATATTTTAAACGGGATACCTGTATCTCCAAAACAGACGATGTTACAGTCCTGAAAATTGGTATTTAGATTAGTCTTGAAAAATAAAACAACATGTATTTTACCATGTTCTGAAAATTCCTTGGGGGGGCAAAAAGGGGGGTTGAATACTTTTATCAGTATACCTATATTTCAAAAACTGAAGATGTTACGGGTGTGAAATTTGGTATTTACAATCTTCATGAAAAAAAACAAACATGTTTTTTGCCATTTTCCACAAATCCAATTGGGGGGGTCGGGGGAAATGGGTCTGAATATTTTAATCATTATACCTATATTTCAAAAACCAAAGATGTTACAGACGTGAAATTTGGTATTTACAAACTTCTTGAAAAATAAAAACAGGTGTTTTACCATTTTCCAAAAATCCCAAGTGGGGGGGGTGAAAAAAAGGGGGGCTGAATACTTTTAATCAGGATACCTATATCTCAAAAACAAGATGTTACATACGTGAAAATTGGTATTTAGATTCGTCTTGAGAAGCAAAAAACACTTATTTTACCATTTTCCAAAAGTTAAGTGGGAGGGGGGTAAAAAGGGGGGTTGAATACTTTTATCAGTATACCTATATTTCAAAAACCGAAAATGTTGCAGGTGTGAAATTTGGTATTTACAATCTTCGTGAAAAAAACAAACATGTGTTTTGCCATTTTCCACAAATCCAAATAAGGGGGGGGGGTCGAGGGAAAGGGGTCTGAATATTTTTATCAGTATATCTATATTTCAAAACCAAGATGTTACAGGTGTGAAGTTTGGTAATTACAATCTTTTGAAAATAAAGAAACACGTGTTTTACCATTTTCCAAAAATCCAAGTGGGGGGTAAAAAAAAGGGGTTGAATACTTTTAAACAGGATACCTACATCTCAAAAACAGAAGATGTTACAGACGTGAAAATTGGTATTTAGATTTGTCTTGAAAATAAAACCACACGTATTTTACCATTTTCCAAAAATCCAGTGGGGGGGCAAAAAGGGGGATGAATACCTTTATCACTATACCTATATTTCAAAAACCAATGATGTTACAGGTGTGAAATTCAATATTTACAATCTTCATGCAAAAAAAACATGTTTTACCATTTTCTGAAAATCCAGTTAAGGGGGGTGGGGGAAAGGGATGTGAATACTTTTATCAGTATACCTATATTTCAAAAACCAAAGATGTTACAGGTGTGACATTTGGCACTTACATTCTTCTTGAAAAATAAAAAAACATGTGTTTTACAATTTTCCAAAAATCCCAAGTGGGGGGAAAGGGGGGTTCTAACAAAAAACCTCAAGTTTCTTTTAAAAAACAATTTTAACAAATCCTAAAATCCACGCGAGCGAAGCCGCGGGCAAAAGCTAGTGTCTAATAAAATAATGTAGGGCAAGATTCCAGGTTTGGCATAAACATAAGCAGCGCTCTTGTACATTTAATCATTAAAGCGTTTGGATTTAGTAGATTTACTAGAATTCTGGTTACGATTTTACACCAGGGTTGGAACCTAAACCTTAGTAGGATAGATTTTAACACCCAACTAATGGAGGTTTGATGTTGAGTAGGATACTGATTATCTCTGTGGTGAGATATTGTATATGAACGATGAAACTGATATGTTGCGTATACCAGGGCTCAAAATTTACACTCGCCTACTAGTATTTGGCGAGTGGAAATTAAGTGAGGGCGAGTGGAAATGCACACACAGACAGCACAATAAATTATTTCGTGCTGCGTATTCCAGCGGTGCCACCGTGCAGCCCCCCCTTCCCCAGGCTGCACGGTGGCAGGGATCAGCTGCCTAACCTGACCCAGCTCATCTCTGTCACTGGCAGGGGGGTGGAGAGGAGCTTCCCTGCCTTCTCACTCTGCTCACACTGGGGTCTGATAACTGGGTATACATGTATCTGGAGTCTGATGACTTGGTATACATGTATCTGGGCTCTGATGTCTGGGTATTAATGTTATTTTTGTAACTTTATTCTAAACTAGTTGGAAAGCCTGCCCAGAGGGCAGTCTATTATTAATACTGCCCCAGCTCATGGATACTGCCCCAGCACGTGGAAATACTGCCCCAGCTCGTGGATATTGCCACAGCTCGTGGATATTGCCACAGCTCGTGGATATACTGCCCCAGCGCGTGGATATTGCCCCAGCTCGTGGATATATTGCCCCAGCTCATGGATTTATTGCCCCAGCTCGTGGATATATTGCCCCAGCTCATGGATATTGCCCCAGCTCATGGATATATTGCCCCAGCTCGTGGATATTGCCCCAGCTCCTGGATATTGCCCCAGCTCGTGGATATATTGCCCCAGCTCGTGGATATTGCCCCAGCTCGTGGATATATTGCCCCAGCTCGTGGATATTGCCCCAGCTCGTGGATATTGCCCCAGCTCGTGGATATATTGCCCCAGCTTGTGGATATTGCCCCAGCTCGTGGATATATTGCCCCAGCTCGTGGATATATTGCCCCAGCACATGGATATACTGCCCCAGCTCGTGGATATTGCCCCAGCTCGTGGATACTGCCCCAGCTCGTGGATATACTGCCCCTGCGCATGGATATTTGCCCCCACGCTCTCATGGATATTTTCCCCCAAGCTCAGACCCCAGACCAGACATGGGGCGGCTGTTCGAATGCTCTATCGGCATTCGGACAGCCGCCCCTGGAGCTCTCAGCCGCATACTTACCTTCCTGAGTGGCGAAGGGAAAGTTTCCCCGCTTCCGCTCGTTGAAGGACCCAAGCCGCGGTCACGTGGGACTCCCACGTGACCGCGGCTTGGGTCCTTAAAAGAGCGGAAGCGAGGGAACTTTCCCTTCACCGCTCAGGGGTTGGATGCGCGCGGCAGCCAGGTAGAGGCTGCGAGCGCAGCCTCTACCCGGCTGCTGTGTGCATCTTGTAACCGCTTCGGCGAGCGCACAGCCGGCTCGTGCCGCGGCGGTTGCATGCGCGCGCAGCCAACCGCCGCTGGTTGCGCGTGCATGCGCAGAGTAGGCTTGGCGACGGACACGCCAAGCCTTACTCTTTTATAGTATAGGATAAAACCTTTAACAGTGTAATTTCATAAGATAATTTAAGGGGTGTGTTTAGGGGCAGAGTTAAGGGCTGGGTATAGGGGTTAGGTGGAGCAACTGGTGACGAGTAACTTTTATGGCCTGGTTAGTGGCTTGGGACATGAAATTTTGAGCCCTGGCGTATACTGAGATCAAATCAAATCAAAATAAGCTTTATTGGCAGGACCAAATACATTTTTGCATTGCCAAAGCATATGGGGAGGTTATATGGGGTGGAGGGGGGGTAGTGGGACATATTGGGGGGGAATGGACAAGTCCATGGACATTATCAGGGGTAAGGGATAATGTGAAGTGGGATGGGGGCGAGTCCGTGTTGGGGATTTATAAATCCGGGATCTCTCATGTTCCTCTCATTCTTTTTATTTTCAGTCTCCAATGTAACGTCCTAAAGGAATAGCAGCAATCAGTAGTATCACAAGTCTTGAGTCATGCAATGGTACCTCGTGGAAGTATATTGTGGCATATATGAACTTATTTTCACATCGTTAAACCAAACCTAAGCATCTGATTGTGCATCAAATCCAAGAAATGACTATCAAGCACTGGAAGCAGATGAGACACATATTCCCCATGCTCTATTTTATTTTTCCTGATGTGTAACTACTTAACACCAGGATTGTGAAACGAAAATGTTGAGCAGATACAATTGTGTGAGTCCATGCAGTAATTGCCATATCTCGAGTAATCACTAAATTACTCAAGGAATAGAGTGAATATAATCATAATTACAGGTATTCTCTTCTCTAAAAATGCGAAGACATGTATGTAACTGTGTATGTGTGTGAAAATATGTTTGGGGCTTGGAAAAGGCTATCAGGGTTATTCAGAGAGCGTGAAAAGCAGGAGAATGACTGGAGAATGAAAAATTCTAGGTCAAAATAGCCAAACCAGAAAAATTCTCCCTTTCATCTCACTTTCCAAATTGGCTATTTTGACCTAGAATTTTTCATTCTCCAGTCATTCTCCTGCTTTTCACGCTCTCTGAATAACCCTGAGTGTATCGGACAAAACCTTGTTCCTTGTTTCCTGAATAAAACTCAAATTTTTAAGGACTATTTGGAGTGCCTGGACCTGTATGAAGATTTTTTATGACCTATATTTATTATTATCATCATCATTTATATAGCGCCAACAGTTTCTGCAGCGCTTATATACTCTATATCTAGAGTTTAACTGGCAAAGTGGAAAGTTCTGTAGCAGTGCTGGATTATGGGCTTGATGGGTATTGAGGTGGAGTTTTTGGTGTACTCCCAATGTATCCTTTTCACCGTATCAGATTTCTGCCCAATCATTCCCACATGCCAATGTGCCTTTGCTCCAACCATTCATCACATTTGAGCTTTTGCCCCACTGATCGCCCACATTTTTATCCAATTCACCTCCCACTTGAGGACATAGGCTTCACAATGGGGGTGCCATCTAAAAGAAAGGGAACAATATATTTTGAAGGCACAGTCACCATCCATATATTTTTTTTGGGGGGTTGCCAATTTTTGGTGCAAGACACCCTTTGCCTTTTGTTTCTTTCTGGTTATTCAGAGAGCACAGAAACTACTGAGCGAAAATGTCTGGAATTTACATATAAGATCCTGTGAATGATAACAAAAAGGTCTGTTACAGAAAAAAAGGAAGAACACTTTTAAAAAAAAAATCCCCAAAAATTCCTAAAAGATCCTTAAAAAAAAATCAAAAAATAAAGAGACCTTTTACTGCAGAATAAAAATAATAAACGGATTATTAGATATTGAGAAACAACGGGAATATTTTTAACATTCAAGCCTATGGGATTCGCCTGAATAAACTTGCCGAATGAAACCACCGAACAGCAGCGCACTTCAGCAACTTTTCTTTGCTGTTCGGTGTTCTATGAATAGATTAACCATTGCTTCTCATTGCCTTTGAACAGGTGCCATACTGGCTGGCAGTTTGCCAAAATTTTGCCAACTGCCTGCTCTCTGAATAACCGAATGGCCCCGAAATGTCACCGTACGGAGAAGTTCCCTGTTTGGTGACATGTCGGGGCCAGATCGGCTCTCTCCGAATAACCCCTTATGACTTCTAGATATGACTCCTTTCCAGAATAACATCCCTAAAAGAAACGGTAACGAAAACGCTACTAGAGGCATTTGTTCTTCAATTATTTATCGAGGAAAATATCAGAGCCTCAGTCAGGACGCGATTGATATTTTAGCAAATGGAAAAGTGCAACAGAAATACAGCAGTCTCTCCTTTCATTGCAGCAATTGCTTTTTTAATGTACCATGCACAGACAAAGGAAGATCAGCTATAAACTATATAGCCAAAGCTTCCGAGCAGTACTTCTTAAAAAAAAAAGTGTTTTGCTCCACTTCAAATCCTCCGCAGTCTTATATAAGTATCCAAATGGTTGAGGGAATAAAATACAGATACTTATGTCCATCCTTTCCCTCTCAATTCCATGAATTCTAAAGATTCAGTATAAAAAATATCACTATAAATTGATTTGTTCTGTTAAATGAAGTTATCCTTCTTCTTCATGCTACAAGGCTAGGGGATTACTTTGAAACAATACTTTATAGACTTGGTGCTCTATTACATTCCTTGCGCTAAAAAGCGCGTAAATTAACGCTGGTATTAAAATCCGAGCGCATCTTTTCATCCGACTGAAAATATCGTGCGTAAAAAAGACGCGCGAAAACGCGCGCAAATTAACGCTGCTCGCAGAAATCGGTGGGCAGACTGTTTTTTCACGCAATTCAGCCAATCAAAATTAAAAACCACAATTGTCTCCCGTTCAGTTTTTGCGCCTGTCAAAATAAATCTGAGTTTACATGCTGCAGCAATAATAAGAACACGCACAACCTCTCCATTTTATTGTTTGGGTATGAGTAGAATGTGTAACTATACTTTGCTGTATTTTTTTTTTGGGCTGGTGTATTTGGGTTCGGCCAGGATGTTCAGATTTGCCGTTACCACCAGTTTTTAAAAGACGTTAAAATTATGTGCGCAAACGTCGTTCGTAAAAATTTGCACATCGATTGTAATACCATCCGCGTACCAGCGCACGAACGCATTCGTGCCCAATGTTAAGTATGAGATGCGCGTGCGAACATGCGCTCGCGCAGGGTCAACACTTGCGCGAACGTCGTAATACGTTGTTCAGCGCGAAGGGTTCTTCCCCTCGCGTTAATAAGTTTTGCGCACATGCAAAATTGTGCGCGCAGAGTGTATAGTGCCCTTATTTTTTTCACCTGTCTTAGTGAAAATCCAAAATTGGTTAATGAAGGGGTTAATGTGATCGATCCCCGATGATGAAAAATGTCAAAGTAGGGTTCGAGCTTAAGAAGCAAAGCAAAGAAAGTTTAAAAAAAAGCAATATAAAAGGCCCCTGTCCCAACAATAGTCACACATCACGGCAAAGAGCACAGTACTAGACCCTTCGGGCCTGGAATGACCTGCTTTGAGAAATAATAGTAAAGAGTTCTTCAGAGTTGTCTGACAGAAGATTTCTTGATCATCGTTTCTTGATCAATCAAAAAGAAAGCGAAGAGAAATCATCGATTCAAACCCTGCTGAAATGAGAACAAAACACATCCCAAAATAGCTTTAAAGGAGGGTGACTTGAGGAAAGGATATGTTATACCTTAGAGAAGACAATTGCGATGTTTAGTCCCCTTAACATTTATAATATAAGCCCTGCTTGACCTTTAGCATCCGCGGTTTGGCGCAATTTCATTGTGTTTAAACAGAAATTTCAAAGGACGAAAAGGATTCCGTTAATCAATTAATCTATTAAACAGGAGATCTCATTTACATCGTAGTCAGGAAGAGATCTCTTCTCTAAGCTGATCTTGCGAATTCACATTAGAAATCTAGCTTCCCCGCTTGTTTTGGGACTTGAGCTGCGCATCCTTGCCTCCTGACAGTAGAGAGCGGGTACCGAGTAGAGATGAGCCGAACACTCCCCGAGTTCGGTTCGAGCCCAAACCGAACTTCCCATTTGTTCGGGACCGAACCCGAACCCGAACCCCCATGCAAGTCAATGGGGCTGAAAATTCGTTTTTTTAGAGTACCCTCCAAGAGGGCATATATGCTACATATTTGCTATAAAAGGTGTATGGAGGTCCGGGTAGTGCCCTGGGGGACAGGAAACAAGGACAAAAAGTTTTAAAAAAAACTTTTTAAAGGGACAGTGAGTTTTCCATGAAATAAGGGTTAAAAATAAAAACGAAAAATTCCTTCAAATATTGTGCCTAGGAGGTCCCCATAACCTGCCCGTGAAGTGGCGGATTTCTAGGATGTATAGAAACACTTAAAAACAAAAAAAGGAGGTTTCATATGACGGTAAATGCTTTTCCTTTAATCTATCCATAAACAACTGCTTTGGGCGGCAGCCTGTATGAAAAGACATTTTAGGACGTG
The DNA here is from genome assembly GCA_009667805.1 of Leptobrachium leishanense. Taxonomy (NCBI): domain Eukaryota; kingdom Metazoa; phylum Chordata; class Amphibia; order Anura; family Megophryidae; genus Leptobrachium; species Leptobrachium leishanense. The sequence goes on along the minus strand of CM019063.1, from coordinate 506,760,815 downwards.
CATAAAAAGTTTAGTGTTTTTTTTGGCTAAATTATTGTGAAACTTATGCAGGCTTTGGATGAAAGTAACAATAGGTACTTTAAAATTGGGCTTTTAGCGTCGGCAACAGTGCCGTCACACCGTAACCCCTCTGAGGATATGAATCTGATTCAGGCGTCAGTGGCAGTGCACCCAGATATTGTGCCTTTAGTGCCAGGCATGCAAGTACTATCATACAGTAACCCCTCTGTGGTATTGTGGAAGAGTGCAGGGGTGGACCATGTGGTCCTATATTGAAAAGTGTTTTTTATATCTGTTAAATGGGCGTCAGTGCACCCAGATATTGTGCCTTTAATGCCAGGCCAGCAAGTATCATCATACAGTAACCCCTCTGTGGTATTGTGGAAGAGTGCAGGGGTGGACTTTGCGGTCCTATATTGAAAAGTTTTTGATCTGGTAATGGGCGCCAGTGCACCCAGATATTGTGCCTTTAATGCCAGGCCAGCAAGTATCATCATACAGTAACCCCTCTGTGGTATTGTGGAAGAATGCAGGGGTGGACCTTGCGGTCCTATATTGAAAAGATTTTGATCTGGTAATGGGCGTCAGTGCACCCAGATATTGTGCCTTTAATGCCAGGCCAGCAAGTATCATCATACAGTAACCCCTCTGTGTTATTGTGGAAGAGTGCAGGGGTGAACCTTGCGGTCCTATATTAAAGAGATATGCATCTGGTTAAGGCGTCAGTGCACCGAGATATTCTGCCTTTGGTGTAAGACTGCCAGGCCAGCAAGTATCATCATACAGTAAGGCTGGGGTCAGACGAACGCAGTGTTAACGTCCGTGTTGCCCGCACATAAGTACGTCCGTGATAGCATACAATTGTGTTAAATGGAGTCCCACACACGAAGTACATCCGCACAGAAGTGCGGGGGCTGACGGACGCTGCAAACGGACACAGGTTAGGCAAGAACATAATATTGCTAGAACGGACGTGCAGAGTGCGCCACGTCCACAACGTCCGCATAGCTTTGTATGTGAGTGATGCAACAAGGTCAGACGGACTGCATTTATACGTCCAGCATTTTTGACGGACAGAATGTTCTTTCATTGTAATTTATTTTCCCTCCGACATCAGTCAAAAAATACGTCAGTGAAAAAAACCGACTGTGTGGCCACTACCTTGTCGTCAGTCAGTAAGTACGTCCGTACTGCACAGACGCACAGTCCGTAGAAAATGCGCTCATCTGACCCTAGCCTAACCCCTCTGTGGTATTGTGGAAGAGTGCAGTGGTGGACCATGTGGTCCTATATTGAAAGGTTTTTGATCTGGTAATGGGCGTCAGTGCACCCAGATATTGTGCCTTTAATGCCAGGCCATCAAGTATCGTCATACAGTAACCCCTCTGTGGTATTGTGGAAAAGTGCAGGGGTGGACCATGTGGTCCTATATTGAAAAGTGTTTTTTATCTGTTAATGGGCGTCAGTGCACCCAGATATTGTGCCTTTAATGCCAGGCCATCAAGTATCATCATACAGTAACCCCTCTGTAGTACTGTGGAAGAGTGCAGGGGTGGACCATGTGAAAAGTTTTTGATCTGGTAATGGGCGTCAGTGCACCCAGATATCGTGCCTTTGGTGCAAGACTACCAGGCCAGCAAGTATCATCATACAGTAACCCCTCTGTGGTATTGTGGAAGAGTGCAGGGTTGGACCCTGCGGTTCAAAAAAATAAAATGATATAAATCTGGCACAGGCGTCAGTGCAGCCAAATATTGTGCCTTTCATGGCAGCAAGTGCCTTCACACCGTAACCCTTTTGTGGTATTGTGGAAGAGTTCAGTGCTGGAGGTTTTGTGAATGCAGAAGAGGACATCCCCTATCTATTCCATTACTTCAGCATCAGGAGATTGATAGCTGCTGATCCAGGACTGATTCAGTTTTATAAATGTCAGCCGGTCTACAGAGTCGGTGGACAGACGCACTCTTTTGTCTGTGACAAAACCTCCAGCGGCACTGAACGTCCTTTCGGAAAGCACGCTAGACGAAGGGCAACCTAGTAGCTGCATAGCATATTGGCTAAGTTCTGGCCAGTGATCCAAACTCAACACCCAATAAGCCAGTGGATCATCTGCTGGAAACGTATCCAGGTCTGCCCTTGCCCCTAGGTAGTCCTGCACCATATGGTGAAGATGCTGGCAATGGGTGCCTACATTTGACGTCCCTGGGCGTCGAGGACTAAAAAAATTTAAAAATGCATCAGTCAAGCGGCCCTGGCCTTCACCGCTATTCCTCTGATCACCTGCAGCCTCAGAAGCACGTGTGCCAGCACTTGGTAATCTAACAGTGCCTGGAAAGGTGTTACACAAGTTTCGCTTTAGAGCGTCCTCAAGTTTTGTCATACTGTGCTCCCTCTGTGCGGGCAGGATGAGCTCTGCAACTTTCCCATTGTATCGTGGATCAAGAAGGGTTGCCAACCAGTAATGATCCCTCTCCTTGATAGCACGAATCCTGGGGTCCTTTAGCAGGCTTTGCATCGTTAGGGAGCCCATGCAGCGTAAGTTGGAGGTGGCATTAGCTGCCGAGTCTTCCTGGTCAATGAGGATGACCGTATCGTGCACTTCCTCCTCCCAGCCACGCACAAGCCCTTCTGTTTCTGGGCACACAAAACCCTGCCTTGAGGAATCCCCACCTTCAATGCCCCCACTACTTAAATAGTCCTCCTCCTCCACATCCTCCTCCTGTCTGATCTGAGTAGGACCCGCTGGAATGCTGTCTGCGGAAAGACTGGGGCCTTGAGAGCTAGGGAAGGCCTCCTCTTCCTCCCGCTGCTCTGCCTCTACAGCCACATCTATAATTCCCCGCAGAGTGTGCTCCAGCAGGAACACTAAAGGAATTGTGTCACTGATGCATGCACTGTCCCTGCTCACCATCCTCGTTGCCTCCTCAAATGGTGACAGTACTTGATCATTAGCCACTGCGGGGGGGAAAAAAAAACAAGTTGACCTGAACCTGTCCTTGTGCCATACTCACACAGGTACTCATTGCTTGTGTAGACGCTGCAGCATTGCTAATGTCGAGTTCCACCTGGTGGGCATGTCACAGATCAGACGGTTTGTGGGAAGGTGGAATTCTCTTTGAATTTCTGCCAGGCGAATGCTTGCTGGGAATGACCGTCTGAAGTGGCTGCAGACTTTTCTGGCCTGGATGAGAAGCTCTGGCAGCCCTGGGTACTTGGTTAGGAAACGCTGTACCACCAGATTTAGGACATGTGCTAGGCATGGTACATGCGTCAATTTACCATTGCGTAGGGCGGAGAGAAGGTTGCTGCCATTATCGCAGACGATCATTCCCAGCTCAAGCTGGTGTGGTGTTAACCATCTCTGCACCTGCCCCTGCAGAGCTGACAAAATTTCTGACCCGGTGTGGCTCCTGTCCCCTAAACAAACCAGCTCAAGCACAGTATGGCATCTTTTTGCTTGAGCCATTGCATAGACCCTGTCAGGTGTCGGTTTAACTGCCACTTTGCCAGAGACAGAGAAGGAGGAGGAGGAGGAGGAAGAGGTGGTGGTGGTGGAGCAGACAGACCTCATACAAGCAGCTTTCTGGAGGCGTGGTGGATGAACAAGCCCCAGCACAGAGCCCCGTCTTGGATCCCTTCCAGCTGCAATCAGAGTTACCCAGCGTGCCGTGAAAGAAATGTAACGACCCTGTCCATGCTTGCTGGACCACGTGTCTAAATTCACATGCACCTTGTTGCTGACTGCCTTTCCCAATGACTGGATAACAATGTCTTCCACGTGCTGGTATAGTGCTGGAATGGCCTTGCGTTAAAAGTAATGGCGTTTTGGAACCTGCCACTGTGGTACTGCGCATTCAGCAAATTCAGGGAGCAGAATCCACCAGCTGGAAAGGCAGCAGCTGCAATGCGAGTAATTTTGCTAAGCTGGCAATTAGACACTGTGCTTGGGGATGGTTGGGACTATATTTTTTCTTTCGCTGCAGCAGCTGCGGCAACGTAATCTGACTGCGTAAATCTTCAGCTACTGGGATGATGTCACATTGTGAGGAAGGACCTGCTGGTACATCCATTACTGTAGCATCATCCCTGTCAGTGGAGGTTGTAGGCAATTGCATGGCAGGACATACAGTGTGGGTAGAGACAGATGAGGAGGAGGACCTACGCAAAGTTTTGCGCCAACGGGATGTGTGGCACTTGTTCATATGTCGCCTCAAGCACGTGGTACCCATGTGTCCGGTGTTTATCCCACGCTTCAGCCTCTTCTGACATAGATTACAAATAGCAACGGTGGGGTCTGCTGCACATTTCTTAAAGAACTCCCAGACAGCAGAGTTCCTGTATGTGTTCTTTGAGATAACAGCGCTCTGCACCGGAGCAGCTCTGACATGTGATGCCTTGGACTGGCTAGTGCTACGGTTGGTCACAGAGGATGTTGTGCCTCGTGTTGGCTGTGCCTCCTCCTCCTCCCCCTCCTCCTCACTTGATTCCTCAGTTCGATCTGGCACCCAGGTGGAGTCAGTGACCTCATCCTCAATGTCATCTTCACCCCCTATCTCTTCGTCACTGGAGCCAACTTGGCAGTATGCTGAAGCTGCTGGGGCAACATGAGTGCCAGTTATTTGTGTGCCATCACTGGCACCCCCTTCCTCTAGGTTGATTATACTCCCTTGCTCAACCTCAGAGATTGAATCAGAGCACTGTACTTGCTGCGCATCCTCAAGCAGCATGTCACTGTCATTGTAGTCAAACAATTCAGCTGACTCCTCCGTGTGTGATAGCGAGGCTACGGCAGGAGTAGCTGTGGAAATGGAGGCTGCATTAGATGCTTTGGCAGCTGAGGTGGACTGTAAAGCACTAGAAGCCTGGCTGGCAGAGGACTCGGAGGATGTGGATGGCCTGGTTAGCCAATCCACCAAGTCCTCTGTATGTTGCTGCTGCTTAAGACGGCCAGCACCAGTTAGAAAGGACAAGCGTGCCCCTGCAGAGGATGCACCACGTCCACCACGACCAGAGACACAGCCTCCCGACACAGGGGCTGCTTGCCCTCTTATCTGTGGCTGGGAGCGTCTGCCTGTCCTTTTTGTTCTTTCAGACATGGTGAGTGATATATAGATTAATATATACAGAACTCTGATTCAACTCTGGTATAAAGATTTAAATAACTCTGGTATAACTCAGTGAGGCACACTGATAGCTGGCAGCCAGTGACAAGAGACAGATCACCTTAATTCCAAAGTGTTTTAAAGAAATTAGTGAGCCCCAAAATACAGCGTAATACTGTTTGTATGATGAGACACAGATCACCTTGATTCACAAGTGTTTTAAAGAAATTAGTGAGCCCCAAAATACAGCGTGGTACTGTTTGTATGACGAGACACAGATCACCTTAATTCCCAAGTGTTTTAAAGAAATTAGTGAGCCCCAAAAAAACTTGCTGGCTGTGTGACGAGACACAGAAGATCACCTTGATTCACAATTGTTTTAAAGAAATTAGTGAGCCCCAAAATACAGCGTGGCACTGTTTGCATGACGAGACACAGATCCCCTTAATTCCCAAGTGTTTTAAAGAAATTAGTGAGCCCCAAAATACAGCGTGGTACTGTTTGTATGACGAGACACAGATCACCTTAATTCCCAAGTGTTTTAAAGAAATTAGTGAGCCCCAAAATACAGCGTGGTACTGTTTGTATGACGAGACACAGATCACCTTAATTCTCAAGTGTTTTAAAGAAAGTAGTGAGCCCCAAAATACAGCGTGGTACTGTTTGTATGACGAGACACAGATCACCTTAATTCCCAAGTGTTTTAAAGAAATTAGTGAGCCCCAAAATACAGCGTGGTACTGTTTGTATGATGAGACACAGATCACCTTAATTCCCAAGTGCTTTAAAGAAATTAGTGAGCCCCAAAAAAACTTGCTGGCTGTGTGACGAGACACAGAAGATCACCTTGATTCACAAGTGTTTTAAAGAAATTAGTGAGCCCCAAAATACAGCGTGGTACTGTTTGTATGACGAGACACAGATCACCTTAATTCCCAAGTGTTTTAAAGAAATTAGTGAGCCCCAAAATACAGCGTGGTACTGTTTGTATGATGAGACACAGATCACCTTAATTCCCAAGTGTTTTAAAGAAATTAGTGAGCCCCAAAATACAGCGTGGTACTGTTTGTATGACGAGACACAGATCACCTTAATTCCCAAGTGTTTTAAAGAAATTAGTGAGCCCCAAAAAAACTTGCTGGCTGTGTGACGAGACACAGAAGATCACCTTGATTCACAAGTGTTTTAAAGAAATTAGTGAGCCCCAAAATACAGCGTGGTACTGTTTGTATGACGAGACACAGATCACCTTAATTCCCAAGTGTTTTAAAGAATTAGTGAGCCCCAAAATACAGCGTGGTACTGTTTGTATGACGAGACACAGATCACCTTAATTCCCAAGTGTTTTAAAGAAATTAGTGAGCCCCAAAATACAGCGTGGTACTGTTTGTATGACGAGACGCAGATCACCTTAATTCCCAAGTGTTTTAAAGAAATTAGTGAGCCCCAAAATACAGCGTGGTACTGTTTGTGTGACGAGACACAGATCACCTTAATTCCCAAGTGTTTTAAAGAAATTAGTGAGCCCCAAAATACAGTGTGGTACAGTTTGTATGATGAGACACAGATCACCTTAATTCCCAAGTGTTTTAAAGAAATTAGTGAGCCCCAAAATACAGTGTAGTACTGTTTGTATGACGAGACACAGATCAACTTAATTCACAAGTGTTTTGAAGAAATTAGTGAGCCCCAAAAAGATTTGCTGGCACAGTGACAAGACCGAGAAAATCACCTCAATTCACAAATGTTTTAAATAAAGTTGTAAACCACAAAAAAAATTGCTGGCACAGTGACAAGACACACATCACCTAAATTCCCTGATATTTGGTAGAAATGACACCAAAAAAGACTTGTTGGCACAGTGACAAGACCCAGAAAATCACCTCAATTCACAAATGTTTTAAATAAAGTTGTAAACCCCAAAAATCTTGCTGGCACAGTGACAAGACACATATCACCTAAATTCCCTGATATTTGGTATAAATGAGACCCAAAAAGATTTGCTGCCACAGTGACAAGACCCAGAAAATCACCTCAATTCACAAATGTTTTAAATAAAGTTGTAAACCCCAAAAATCTTGCTGGCACAGTGACAAGACACACATCACCTAAATTCCCTGATATTTGGTATAAATGAGACCCAAAAAGATTCGCTGCCACAGTGACAAGACCCAGAAAATCACCTCAATTCACAAATGTTTTAAATAAAGTTGTAAACCCCAAAAAAACTTGCTGGCACAGTGACAAGACACACATCACCTAAATTCCTTGATATTTGGTCGACATGAGACCCCCCCAGACCCCCCAGTAGTGTGGCAGACCGGCAGTAACAACACACACAACTATCTCCTTTGAAATCTCCTCTGAAATGCGTGCAGAAGCACTGCGTGGAAACCTTATATAGTGTATTGCGGGATTTAGCTCTGTGAGCCCATGATTGGGCAAAATTTGCCAATCAGGACTCTGAGCGGTGATTGGCATAGTGTTCAACCAGTCTTGCACCAGACCTGTGGTCAGGTGCAAGGCTGTAGCCAATTAGGAGCTTCAGGCAGTGGGAAAATGCATTGTGGTCCATTGTGGTCGAACACGCGGCAAACACCCGGAAATGTTCGGGGTTCACGATCCGCTCGAACAGGCTAAGTTCGGGTCAAACCCCGAACCGTCCGAACCCGAACAGCTCATCCCTAGTACAGAGCTGTGCGACTGACTCTCCCACCGAGGTTGTGTTGATGCTCGGACTCGGGCCGGTGATTGTGGCCTACTCGCGGTGGCCATTTTTGCGGCCTGTGGTGCCACTCCGACCTCCATGACTGCGAGTGAACGTACCCCTACTTCAGCTCCGGGTGATTATGGAGAAGAAGCATTTGAAACATCATGCTGTGACGTCCTCCGCCCCAGCAGTGTTGCCTGGGGGATCTGGTTTACCTCCTGGCTCTCAGGTTGATTCCAGACCCTCAAGGGTTAATGGCCGGCCAGCGTCTGAGGGGGCGGGGCCTAGCAGGAACGTGAGCAGTCACCATGTTTAAAAGAGGGCGCAAGAGGTTGCTTAGGTGCCCTGACGTGGTATCCACTCTGAGCTTTCTATTGCTACATTGAATTCTGGTATTTTGACTTTGGTGTTTTCTGAGGACCTCGTCTTGTGTATCTGACCTAGGCAGGGATGTGCAGTCAGGGGTGGCAGGGGAGGCAGAGCCAGAACAGAGGCAGAACATTCCAGTAAATTAATGTGCTCATTGTGCTGTAATGACATGTATTGTGTGACTGTGTGTATATTTAAACTGTAAATAAAATGTTATTTATTGAAAAAAGTTCTCTTACTCGTCTGCTCCACGTTCCCTCGCAGCTTCTCTGTCCTCCGCTTTTTTTCCCTTCCCCTTTCAGTTTGCCGGATGCTGTGTGTGTGTGTGATTCACTACACAGACAGCAGGGGCAGCACTGAGCCAGCCTAGCCTACACAATTTGCGCAGCTGAATGCTACACTAATTGCGTAGCTCAAGCTGCCTTTGCTTCCTGGTTCTACGCTCTTTTGTGCCTCCAGAGGCACTGAGAGCAATTGAAAGTTTGAGCCAATGGGAAAGCTCCATTGGTCTCAAACATTTCTTTTTTTTTAAAATAAAACGCCCCCCATGGGAGGCAGAGCTTCCCATGGATTGATTGACGCAGGACAGTCATGTGACTGTCCTCGTCAGTCGTGTGTAATAGCGCCCTCTATTAGTCAGTATTGTAAGTGCATGCTCTTAGAACATTAAAAACCTATATGCAAACTCTATTTTAAAGTAAAAGTTGTAATAGCACCCTCTATTAGTCAGTATTGTAAATGCATGCTCTTAGAACTGTAAAACAAAAGCGAACTTTACTGTAAATAGTGAAACTCTATTCTCCTATATAACGATGATCAAATGCGTAAATTGCGACTGCGTAACCCTGTGTATATCTGGCTCTGATACTAGCCAGTGCCTCACCAGCCACTGACCTCACCGCACGTCACTGGACCTAGGCTATTGATTGACGATTCTTTCCGCTTTTCCCTTTATCTGTACCGCGTTTATTTTGTGACCATGCACGAATCTACTGGTCCTAACCCCGGCTTGCTAACGTACACCCCGCTGATATACCCTGCTATTTTTCTAGTACCGCTTTGCGGTCGTTAATTCGTGCTGCGCTCGTAGGATCGTGTTTTTCCGTTTCAGTCCTCAAATTTACCCTCTGGTATTTGTTTCCCTGAATTTCCCCCTGGTTAATTCACATAGTGTTATTGGCCTAATCACCTGGCATTCTCTCAGGCTGTGTCTAGTTCCCATACCAGAGGGGAGACCTCTACTAACTACTACCTTCTGGGTCCTTTGATTTTTGTACCACCCTACTATATAGGGTTCCTCTCTCAGTGTGTTTAAGGTTTCTCAAGCTGACTGTTGGTCTCGAAATCAGCAGAGCTTGTCACGATTAAGTGTGTTTTGTTTCATTTCATAATCCCAGTGTTCTGCTTGTGACATTCTGCCCAATAAGATCCTACTACGCTACTGCCTGTGTGTGTGTTATCCCACTCAGCGTTACACTGGTATTCGCCAGGTATCTACTATACACAAGTACATCACAGTACAAAAGGTTTATGCTTTTCTCTTGACTGCCCTGCACCTTGAATACTATAAACACTGTCGACCTACGCCTTGTGTTTCTGAGCGTGCCCTAGGTTATCTGTCGGTCTCGAAATCGACAGAGCTTAGAAGCAATTTAGTCAGTCCTTGGGACTCCTTGGTTTTGGAGTTACAGTCTGTATTTCATGAAATTCCTATGATAATCAAGCAGATACTTTTTCCCTGAAGGATCCACTACGTAGTGTGGGAGCGATACCGCTACCATTATACATGCCCAATCGGAGCCCCAACGTGACATCCGCAAATCCTTGGGGAGGACAAACGGCTGAGCGTGTGGCTTCAGTATCTGTTGTGATCGGTGAAAGGTTGATTGAGGAATCTTTAACCACTAGGCATCGTCTGAGACATCTGATGCAGCTGAAGCCGTGTCCTCTGCAGCTTGTATGTCAGGGGTCATGTTGAGCGGGAATGCTTGGGAAGGTGGTTCTTCTACTATTTTTTCAGGAGGATTGGAGTTTCCTTTTGGCTCAAACCCTGAAAAGCTTTATTTCGGTGTCCTATGTTTCATTAATAAGTCACCAGAACAGTGATATTTATCACAATTATCATAATAATTCCCTAAAACCCAGATTTTCGTTATATTTAAACATTAATATCAAAATTAAGTGTGTGGTGGCAGTCTAACAGGGTTATTCAGAGAGCGTGAAAAGCTGGAGAATGACTGGAGAATGACTGGAGAATGAAGAATTCGAGGTCAAAATAGCCAAACCAGAAAAATTCTCCCTTTCATCTCACTTTCCAAATCGGCTATTTCGACCTAGAATTTTTCATTCTCCAGTCATTCTCCTGCTTTTCACGCTCTCTGAATAACCCTGTAAGTGCGACACGTCAACTTTTAATCAAAGAGCAGAGATCTTGGAGACTTCCCATCCTTAACTTTTTAGGACTAGGCCTCTGTTGCGTTTCCTTGTGTTTCTATTCCATATGACATGTACATGAATCTGTCCTTTAACCTTATTTCAAGTCATGGATTATTATCATGTAACGTTTTATTAAATTATATAAATATGATATATAAATGAAACAAACAAAATATCGTTATCCAATGTAACAGATAAGAGAATAAAGAGGAATAAAAAAAAGTAAATAGAATAATTATTTTTGGTCAAGTTATGGATTATAAACAACTCAGATACTAGGGGAATTAATAAAGTATGTTTAATTTGCTCAGGCTGCAAAGAGAACATATTTACCTTTTATTTATATAACTGCTGCAATGCAAGACACATTAAGCATGTAAGACATGAAAGGGCGACCACCAGGGAGCTTTTAAGCATCCCACTTAAATTCCCATTACCTTCATGTGTTATTCCATTGGTTAACTACCCCGCTGATCTCTGACACACATGAACCACACAAAAATGGCATTTTCCCGTATTTAAACAGTTATCCTCCATGTCCCACAGGCATTTGTGTTGTGTGTTTTTTCTAGCAATGTGATTGCTAGGAAAATTGCAATTATCACATATTGGTCATGTTAGCTTGGCATTGCCATCAGGGTTATGCAGAGAGAGGTGAAAACAGGAGAATGACTGGAGAAGTGAAAATTCTAGCAGGGTTATTCAAAGAGAATCGAAAAGTCACCGCATGTTCGGTGACTTTTCGTTCTCTTCAATTCGGTGCGATTTGGCAATCCCATTTCGGCGACCCTGCGATGTATTGAGCAAGCACCACAGGGCCGTCGTAGTGCAGGGAAAAGACACCGAAAACCTGCCGAACACTCATCGCAAAACACAGGCGAATGCACATGAAAAACCGGCAAAAACATCTGGATTAACCCCCGCGAATACGCTGTAGAAACCCGAGCAGGAGCCGATCAGGGCGCAGAGCAGCCGCCGGAAAAAGCCGACACCGCAGACGAATGGAGTGAAAAAAAAAGTATGCTTGAATGTTTGAAAAGTGAAACGCTGTTTGCAAACAAACTACTGAGCGAAAAATGTCTGAAATTTACATACAGTTGTGTTCAAAATTATTCAACCCCCAATGCTGTAAAGGGCTTTAGGGAATTTAGTGTACATTTGTAATTGTATTCGGAATGAAATCCTACAAGGACTTTTTAAAGAACCATATGCAACTAAAATGACATCAATTGGTTTTGTAATACAGTAGTAAATGTTTCTTTTGTGAATTCTTCATTGACACAATTATTCAACCCCTTAAAGACTACCACTCTGAAGAACAGAGGTTCATTCAAGTGTTTTCAATCAGGTATTGAAAACACCTGTGGATGTCACGGAGCAGCAATAAAGCATAATAAGCACCAATTAGGAAGCTTTAAAATGACTGTGATACTCAGCTCCTTCTAGACATTTACTGGTGTGGTTACAAACATGTGAAGTCAAGAGAATGGTCCAGGAAGACAAGAGAAGAGGTGATTACTCTTCACAGGAAGGGCAATGGCTATAAGAAGTGTAGCGCTGTGTTTAAAACCTTACTGTGGCAGTACCTATTTTTGGCCACCGGTGGGAGACAAGCGCGATAAGAGACACTGAACATTGGGACTACATTTCCCGGCATGCTCTGGGAACGGACACAGGAAGTGGGTGGGACACGCCGAGGTACATCCTGAGCCTCGTGGAGATAGCTGGCAGAGCGCGCCAGGGAGTGAAAGAGACAGGACACAGTGCTGCAGAGCGGAACAGTGACTAGGCCGGAGCGCAGGTGCGGCCTATCAGGATTCCAAGTGGGGTTATCCAGCCTTGTAAGAAGGAGACCCAGTGATCTACAGACATCACCCAAGCTGCTATCAAGGAAGCCAGAGGACCCCCGAGTGAGGAGTACCGCAGGTCCATTGGATGGGAGAGCAGGCGGTAGCTGGACCAGCAAGGCACCGAGCGGAGGGACGTCCTGGGTCAGAGGAACCTTGGTGATCGAGCGGATGGGTGAGAGGCCTCCAAGGCCGGTTTTATAAAGTCAAGAAAGCACGCTGCTGTTTATTTCTAAAACCCACAGGGCCCCAACTTGACTAGTCGAAGACATCGTTTAAGAGATTCACTGGCCAGTTGAATAGTACCCGGGTACCATAACACACACATACACTTACAGTCTGGGACTTAACCTGTGCGGGATCATTCCCTAATATCCCAAAAAGGGGTAAAGATTTGTATATTATTTTGTTTTCCGCTGCGTGTTTCTCGAATTACGAAATATTGTATTTTCTTTCCGCTACGCGTTTCTCGAAATTACGAAGCATTGTATCTTTTCTGTTCGGCTGCGCATTTTCCCGAAATACGAAGCCTCGTATTTCTTTTTTTCCACTGCGTGTTTACCGCAATACGAAATACTGTAAATATATCTACGAACACCGTGTCTCATTATATGCCTTTTACTCTAGTAAACTATATAATTTATAAAATCCACAACGGTGCTGGAGTATATTTATTCCCTAGTGCGGGGAGACTGACCCGTGGTTCATTTTCAGCGGCTCCTCCGGGAGTGAGCGCTACACGTGGGGGCTCGTCCGGGATCCAGTCTCTGGAAAAACTGCATCTAAAGGGTTAAATATGGATCCAGACACTGTTGCCGAATGGTGTGAGGAGCACAGTAGTCAGTTAGAATGTTGTATAGTCATGGATATTCCCGCAGAGACTTGGGCCGAGAATCAGATTCGCCAGGCCGTGGCCGCGCTGACACCAGATCATCGGGGGTTAATCCTGGACATTAAAAAGAACACAGATACCTCTCACACGTATGTTCTTTTTGAATGGAGAAAGGGCGTTCCAGTGTGTTTTCAGGGCGCAAGCATGAAGCTGACCGATGAGGTGGAAGTACAACTGATTCAGCCAAGTGCGCCACGTGGTGAATCCGCAAGTGTTCCCGCGCCCAGTCCGTTGGCCATGATCAGGCCTGAATTCATAGTGGCTATTGGAGATTTGCTGGCTAAGTGTCAGAGAACAAGCCCTCCGCACACTAACTTCGGTTATCGACGGTTGAGAAATTTTACAGGAAACGTACCAACTCCGGCGGGAGAAGAAACCTTTGAGGAATGGGTGGAACAGGCGATGCAGGCTCTGGATGAGTAGGACGTCCCTGAAGCTCAGAAAAATCAAAGGATCACCGAGAGTTTAAAGGGACCTGTGTCAGAAGCGGTGAGAAAACCTAAAACTGAGTAGAAAAGACTGTACTGCTTTAGATTATTTAAACGTTTTGGAGGAAGTTTTTGGGCGAACAGAAAAGGCCGCAGAGCTTGTATATCAGTATGAACACACCTACCAGTGGAAAGGTGAGAGAATGACCGAATACATGAGGTGCCTGTGATGAACTAGCCCAACACCCTCAGCCAGAAACAGGGGATCAGGACACTGTTATTCCATGAACTATGTGTTGTGCCGTTGCACCAACGATCCTGCCTTCTAGCTGACCGAAAAATGACCTGTAAATAAAAGTGTTGATTGTGTATAGATGCCGTTTCAAATTTGCCGCCAAATTTTGCCGCCTAAATTTGAATCAGACCATCTGGTCCCGAATCGGCAACGCCCCGATGCGCCTTAAAGCCAATGATACCTGTGGGGGCGGGCATGGGTTTTTCAAATGTGGAGCGCGGGGAAAGTATAAATACAGATGTGTCCTTAATAAAAGTTGTCTTTGGTTTGAGTTCATGCAGCTGCGTCTCGTGTCTCTGTTTGCCAAGCGTGCCTGACATCCCTCGTGGTTCAGCACCCCGGACGAAATACAATTCTATCGTACGCCGCTGCTGTGCGATCCGAATACTCCTAGCCGACTGAACGTGTCCAGCTAACTACCGGGAGATCCGAGAATTCGTACCTTGCAACGTGTGGGCGTTTCGACCGCCGCACGATCCGACTCCTGCTGTCGAACGAATTAAGCTGTCTCTAGTGAGGGTGAGATCCGAACAGCTTGGTGCCGCGCCGCGGATGTTTCTTCGACCGCTGGGCGATACGAATACCCAGACGATCGATCGTCAACTAACTCGCTAGTGGAAGATCCGAATCTTCGCAGAATCAAGCCGATCCGATCTACGACCGTAAAGGTCTGCGTACAGATCCGTGGCCAGCTGCTCGAGACGCTGAGTGACACTTCTCAGTAGTCGGGCTAGGTACACATCAAGGTCCCCTTGACTGCGTGGGTCATCCAGATCACAAAGACATACCCGGCCGCTCGAGACGCCGAGTGCCACAACCTTGGTAGTCGGGCCGGGGAAGAATCAAAACGAAGGGGGAACACACCTGCAGATTAGAGCACACCCGCAGGCGGATGATAACCTCAGGTTCCGTCACACTGGTGGCAGCGGTGGGATAGCTCTCTGCACCCCCCAAGAAGACCCGCAACATGTTGGTGTACGATCACTACACCAGGGACACCCTGCGTGTCATGATGGAGGACCGGGGAGGAACGCCGGGTAACAAAAAGAAGAAAACCATAATTAAAGAACTGACCAGGATGGATCAGAACAGGGCGACGACACCCGTGCTCACTCCTGTCCTCGCAGAGGAAGCGGAAAGTACCTTCATCCGAAGGGCGCGGCAGCGGATCGCCCTGCTCGGAGCGGCCCCATCGGAGGCTGAGATAACAAAGGCGATCCAGGAGACCCAGCAGGAAGAAGAACAAGAAAAGGAGCGTCAGCACGAGCTGCGATTGGCAGCGCTCCGTGAGACAAAGATTGAACATTTTACCTCTGACCCTTATCCCGTAGACCCCTGGGATGAGGAGTACAGCTCGACTGGAGCTTCACCCTGGAATTCTGCACCCCCCAGCGATACCCCGTACGGGACTTACAGCTCGACTGGAGCCTGTATTGGGGAACCCGCACAGCCCAGCGGACCTTGGATAGAGACTTACAGCCCGCCTGGAGTTACATCCGAGGACGCCACATTCCCCGTCGAGAACATGGAGGGCGAATTTCTGAGAAGACTGCAAGAGAGCCTGGATCAGTATTTCGGGTCCATGGTGGAGCCCACTGGACTTGAGTGGCGGGACGAGGTCCGCCAAGGACTTCAGGATGAGGCGCTGCCCCCTGAAAGAAATTGCGAGTTTTGGGAGCCCGAGATGTTCCCATGGGTCCCTATCGGGATCACAGTAGAGGAGCCGGCCGGTCGGAAGAGGCACAGCAGGTGCCAAGTGTCCAGGATGGGCCGTGTGAGGGGCCCGAGGGGTCCCGGGAGGAAATGGTCCTCCCAAGCCCGCCAGAAGACACGGTGGCCGTGTCCGCGGGTCCAGCAGAAGAGCTGGCCACGGGGCAGAGTGCCGGTAGCCTCTGCCCACTCCCCGTCTGCCCTGAGGAGCCGCAGGATTTCTCCGTGCTGGCGACCCCGCAGCCATCGTTCCCTGATCCCCTGGATGTCAGTGTTGCATCCCACCCCCCAGCAGAAGAGCTGGCAACGGGGCAGAGCGCCGCTAGCCTCTGCCCACTGTCCGAATGCCCTGAGGAACAGCCAGGTTCACCCCAGCTGTTCGGCCCGCAGCCGTTGTTCTTCCCCGACCCCCCGCAAGTTGTGTCTGCATCCAACCCCCAGTGGAAGAGCTGGCCACGGGGCAGAGCGCCGCTGGCCTCTGCCCACTCCCCGTCTGCCCTGAGGAGCCGCAGGATTTCTTCGTGCTGGCGACCCCGCAGCCGTTGTTCCCTGTTCTCCTGGATGTCAACGCTGCATCCAACCTCCCAGCGGAAGAGCTGGCAACAGGGCAGAGCGCCGCTGGCCGCTGCCCATTTCCCGACTGTCCTGAGGAACAACAGGGGTTTTCCGAGCCGGTGACCCCGCAGCTGTTGTCCTCACCCGACCCTCCGAAAGTTGTTTCAGAATCCACCCCCTCAGCAGCAGAGCTGCCAACGGGACAGAGCACCGCTGGCCTCTGCCCACTCGCTGCCGTATGCCTTGAGGAGCAGCCTGATTCACCCCGACGGCTTTGCTGGCCGCCATGGTACGTCCTTGGGATGGAGGAAACCATCCTCCCACCAGGGGACACACACCCAGCTGACGCGCTGGCCGCAGGGCAGAGCCTGCTTCCGCTCTGCCCATTTCCACAGCTATTTGGCCCAGAGGCCCCGCGCAGCCACGATTTCCCTCTGCGGCTGGCCCAGGTACTCGGGGCGCGTGCAGTTAGCACCCGTTTTCCCCGGGTGCGAGATAGTCCCGGAGGGGGCACAGGGGGTGCTCCTCCCCGGCCACAGGACCCTTTTGCCGGAGGGGGTAACCCCAAACCCGCGTGGCCTCCACCCACTTGGTACGGCCGCAGGGCCAAATGGAGAAGCCTGGTGGCTCGGCCTCTCCCAACTGACTATGGACCTGAGAGCACCGACTTCCCGGTACGACCCGTTGGGGTCCAACCGGGTTCGTCGGACTTTGGGGAGGGGGAGGAATGTGATGAACTAGCCCAACACCCTCAGCCAGAAACAGGGGATCAGGACACTGTTATTCCATGAACTATGTGTTGTGCCGTTGCACCAACGATCCTGCCTTCTAGCTGACCGAAAAATGACCTGTAAATAAAAGTGTTGATTGTGTATAGATGCCGTTTCAAATTTGCCGCCAAATTTTGCCGCCTAAATTTGAATCAGACCATCTGGTCCCGAATCGGCAACGCCCCGATGCGCCTTAAAGCCAATGATACCTGTGGGGGCGGGCATGGGGTTTTCAAATGTGGAGCGCGGGGAAAGTATAAATACAGATGTGTCCTTAATAAAAGTTGTCTTTGGTTTGAGTTCATGCAGCTGCGTCTCGTGTCTCTGTTTGCCAAGCGTGCCTGACATCCCTCGTGGTTCAGCACCCCGGACGAAATACAATTCTATCGTACGCCGCTGCTGTGCGATCCGAATACTCCTAGCCGACTGAACGTGTCCAGCTAACTACCGGGAGATCCGAGAATTCGTACCTTGCAACGTGTGGGCGTTTCGACCGCCGCACGATCCGACTCCTGCTGTCGAACGAATTAAGCTGTCTCTAGTGAGGGTGAGATCCGAACAGCTTGGTGCCGCGCCGCGGATGTTTCTTCGACCGCTGGGCGATACGAATACCCAGACGATCGATCGTCAACTAACTCGCTAGTGGAAGATCCGAATCTTCGCAGAATCAAGCCGATCCGATCTACGACCGTAAAGGTCTGCGTACAGATCCGTGGCCAGCTGCTCGAGACGCTGAGTGACACTTCTCAGTAGTCGGGCTAGGTACACATCAAGGTCCCCTTGACTGCGTGGGTCATCCAGATCACAAAGACATACCCGGCCGCTCGAGACGCCGAGTGCCACAACCTTGGTAGTCGGGCCGGGGAAGAATCAAAACGAAGGGGGAACACACCTGCAGATTAGAGCACACCCGCAGGCGGATGATAACCTCAGGTTCCGTCACAGTGCCTAGATAAGATTCTGCACCAGATACTCCTCAAGAAAGGGGCCGAGCTGGCCGAAGTGGATAAGATCCGAATAAAACAGATCCTGAGGGGCTCTCAACCTCTAGATCCAGTGATGCTGCAGCTGAGAAGCAGAGCAGGTAATCAAGAACTGAAGTACCTGGAACTGATCCGAGCTGTCAGAGAGGAGGAGGCTTTGCTGGAGGAAAAATCCTTCAGGCGAGGGGAAAGAGCTTACGCACAACCTGTAAGGCATAACGACGGTCTGCAGCCTGAAAGCGACTCGCTGGATACTTACGGATCCGACGTGGACGAGCAAGAGCACCTGATCGCTTTTAAATCCACAGAGAGGGCTGCCAAAGAATTGCACCTCTCTGAACGGGGTGAGTTGTACAAAACTGTTAAGCAAGTACAGGAAGCTCAAGCTGAATTGCAACAGGCGCACGCGGAACTGTGCCGAGTGTTGATGAAGGTGACAGAGATGCAGGCAGAGATGCAGAAGTTCCTTACAGGCATGCAGACAACCGGAGTTGCTGTGGTGTCTAGCCAAGGTCCTTTAACTGAATCACAACAGGCGACTGCGTCTCCACTTTCTAAGAAGAGATGTTTCGGTTGTGGAGAAATTGGCCACTTCCGCGCACAATGCAAAGACCGAAAGCCTGAGAGGAATAGAGTTGAGGAGCTGTTAAAAGCCTTAGAAGGACTGTTATCTACCTCACCGGCGGGAAACGCCAGAGGGCACAAGTGAAGGAGCAACCTAGGTGCCCGAAGGTTGAACCCCGCTCCAAAAATCAAGCCAGGACTAAGAAGGCGAGAGGGCCCAAAGTCGGGCCAACTGCTGAGCCTGCCAGGACTGAAAGAATCACTCCCTTAGCATCCGGACCTACGTCATGGGGAAGCAATGCACACCCAAAACCTACACGGGCCAAGAAAAAGACCCAGTTTGCTGTACCCTGGCCTAAGTGTCCGGATACCGCCACCAAGTTTCCTGACCAACTGATAGGTCCTTCTCCTATTGTGCCAATCCAAGTGGAGGGAGTCTACACTAAAGTCCTGTTGGATTCAGGGGCTCAAGTGACATTGATCTACCGAGACTTCTATGAGAGACATTTGAAGCACATTCCTCTACAGAAATTGAAGGACCTGGAAATCTGGGGTATCAGAACTGAGAAACTCCCTTATGACGGGTATCTACAGGTGAAATTGGAGATCGGATCCGAAGTCATCGGACAGTCCGGAGGTTGTGATGCATTGGCCATTGTGTGTCCTCGACCCTCAGGTGCAAACAGAAGTTCCATGATAGTGGGGACGAATACTGATTTGGTGCGGCGTCTCCTGACACCTATCATATTGGAAGAAGGTTCTACTCAAGGAGTACACCCAATGTTACGTCCAGTCTATCAGAGGTTGGTCGAAGAACAGAAGGCACCTGCCGAAGTGGGGCGCCTATGGAGATTAGAAGGAACAGAGAAGGTTCTGCAAGCAGGAGAAGTAGCGAGTTTCCGGGCTTCAGTCAAGTTGAACAGGTCGCAACCAGGTCCCTATGTGGTGCTGGAAACCGATTTTAATCATGGGAGTGAAGCCGGAGTCGAAGTAATCCCTGAAATAATCTCCACTAAAGCTCTGAAAAGAACACGAGGAAGAGTCTCAGTCAGCGTGTGCAATGTGTCTGATTCTCCAGTAGTCCTTAAAGCACGAATGCCTATCGGGCAAGTAGAGTCCGCTACGCCCCTCTCCACCGATTTAGGAGGGGGAGTGGATAAAGAGATTCCAGATGAAAGATTCTACCCCAAGGACGCTCCCATTTCATCCGAGTGGAAGAAACGTCTTCAGTCTCAAGTTCTAAAGTGGAGAGAATTGTTCTCGAAAGATGAGTTCGACGTAGGCCTAGCTAAAAGTACTGAACACCGCATTCGATTACAAGAAGACAAGCCGTTTCGTGAAAGGTCAAGGTGAGTTCCGCTGGGAGACTTGGATGATCTGGGAGAACAGCTGAATGAATTGCAAAGAACCAAGGTGATTCAAGAGTCCAGGAGTCCATACGCATCTCCAATAGTGATGGTCCGGAAGAAGAATGGTTCTGTCCGCCTATGCATAGACTACCGCACGTTGAACCAAAGAACCATCCCAGACCAATATGCTACTCCTCGGATAGAAGATGCCTTACAGTGTTTGTCTGGAGCAAAATGGTTTAGTGTACTAGACCTGCGAAGCGGGTATCACCAGATACCAATGCATCCCGAAGACAAAGAGAAAACTGCGTTCATCTGTCCACTGGGGTTCTTTGAATTCAACAGAATGCCTCAAGGCCTTACGGGGGCTCCGGCCACGTTCCAACGGTTGATGGAGAAGACAGTCGGGGACATGAATCTGATCGAAGTATTAGTGTACCTGGATGACATAATTGTGTTTGGGAAGACTCTGGAAGAACATGAGCAACGTTTGGAGAAGGTCTTGAAGAGGCTCCATGAAGAGGGATTGAAACTGTCTCTGGAGAAATGCCAATTCTGTCTACCGTCTGTTACGTATCTGGGACATGTGGTCTCAGCAGAAGGTGTTTCAACAGATCCTCGGAAGTTGGAGGCCGTAGCTTCTTGGCCTAGACCCAGAAACGTCACTGAACTTAGATCTTTCTTGGGGTTCTGTTCATATTATCGAAGGTTTGTAGGAGGATTCGCAAAAATAGCTCAACCACTGAACAAACTCCTACAGAAGGAAAACACCGAAGAAGGCTGCAAGGCCTCTGACCGAAACCCGTCAGCTCCAGGACCAAGGAAAGCTCGAGAGTCCATACAGGGCGAATGGACTAGTCAATGTGAAGGTGCTTTCTTGAAGCTGAAAGAGAGTCTCACTCGGGCTCCTGTCTTGGCCTACGCGGACCCTCACAAGCCGTACGAGCTACATGTGGATGCCAGCAGAGAAGGTCTAGGAGGAGTCCTGTATCAGGAGTATGGTGGATTGCTGAGGCCTGTAGCGTACGTGAGCCGGAACCTTATGCCTTCAGAGAAGAACTATCCTACCCACAAGTTGGAGTTCCTAGCCTTAAAGTGGGCAGTGGTGGACAAGTTAAAGGACTATCTGTATGGAGCCGAATTTGTGATAAAGACAATCCTCTTACCTACGTCCTTACTACTGCGAAACTGGACGCAACGGGACATCGGTGGTTGGCCGCTCTGTCAGGGTTTCGGTTCAGCCTGAAGTATCGCCCTGGGGTGTATAATCGAGATGCTGATGCTTTATCGAGAAGACCCTACACTGCAGAATGGACTCAGTTAACTCCAGACGGGGTGCAAGCTTTGTGTCAAGGAGCAGAGCGCCGAGTCAAGGGAGGGATTGAAGCGGAGGCCATAGGAGTCATGGCTGTGGCTGTTCCTGAGTTCTACTGCAACCCTACGCAATTGAGGGATGAGAGTCTACCTACTTTTTCAAAACAGGACCTGAAAGCGGATCAGGCCAGAGACCCTTTAATTGCATTGACCATAAAGGCCCTAACTGCGAACCAGCGGGAAATTCTGCTGACCAATTCCCCGGATGGAGCCAGATTGGTCTACAAAGAGTGGGAACGGTTGAAGATGTTGGATGGGGTGGTCTACCGAAGGGGCCCCTCAACCAATGCTGAAGAGACTCAACAGTTATTCCTTCCCACTAAGCATAGAGAGAGTGTGCTGCGTTCGCTACATGATGAGCATGGACATTTGGGTGCTGAAAGAACTTTTAAGCTGGTGCGAGACAGATTCTATTGGCCTTGCATGAGGGCTGAAGTGGAAAGTTACTGCCATTCCTGCCTGAGGTGTATTCAGAGGAAGACTCTACCGACCCGAACCGCTCCAATGAGCCATCTGCAGAGTCAGGGACCCATGGATTTGGTGTGCATTGACTTCCTGTGCTTAGAGCCGGATGCTAGTGGGCAAGGGAATATTCTAATAGTGACTGATCATTTCACTCGTTACGCCCAAGCTTTTTCTACGAAAGATCAACGCGCTCCGACAGTAGCCAAGGTTCTGATGGAAAAGTTCTTTGTTCACTACGGCATGCCAAGGAGAATACACTCTGATCAGGGTAGAGACTTTGAAAGCTGACTTGTTGGGCAATTGTTGGAACTGTTGGGAATCCAAAAGACCCGAACTACACCATATCACCCTCAAGGTGATGCTCAGCCTGAAAGGTTTAATCGCACGCTGCTGAATATGCTGGGGACTTTGTCAAACATAGAGAAGCAGAGTTGGAGTCGTCACATAGCTACTCTGGTGCATGCATATAACAGTACGGAGAGTGATGCGACTGGATACTCACCGTACCGTCTTATGTTCGGAAGAGAAGCCCGACTGCCGGTTGATTTGGCGTTTGGGTTATCTCTAGACCAGACGTCGGTAGCTTCCCATAGAAACTACGTGGACAGACTTCGGAAGAACCTGGCTTCTGCGTTTGAACAGGCCCGTTTGACCTCAGGAAACAGGGAGCAAAGGAACAAAAAGAATTATGACTTGAAAGTTCGGATACAAGATCTACAACCCGGTGATAGGGTTTTGTTAAAGAACTTGGGTGCTGCTGCGAGGCACAAGTTGGCGGATAGATGGAGTTCTCAAGTCTACATTTTCTGCAAGCAACTGCCGGGTCTGCCGGTGTATCAAATCCGGCCGCATGGAAAGGCTGGGCCTCTTAAGAACTGGCACCAGAATCATTTGTTACCTTTGAGAGAGGCTGTGAGGATACCAGTTGGGGACGAACTTTCTCTGCCAAATCCGCCTGCTGCACGTTTGCCTCCTGTTACTCGGTCTCAGCAGACCCAGGCTGTCGAAGAGAGCGAAAGGGACAGTGAAGAAGAGAGTTTTTGTCTGGACTGGATGCGCTCACCGGAGCCTGAAGAGGCTATCTCAGCTCCTGAACGGTGGGAAAGTAATTTGAGACCTGAAGCTCCTGAATTTCAGTTAGAAGTCCCTGAGACTATGGACATCCCTGAAGCTCTTGAATTTCAGTTAGAAGTTCCTGATACTGTTGGAATCCCTGTAGCTCCTGAAGCTGAGTCTTATGATTATAGTTCTATGCCTTCACTGGAGGGATCATACTCCGAGGAAATGTCTGCTCCAGTGGTAGAAAGAAGGACTGAGCCAGCACCTATAGTACTTCCACCTGAAGAGGAACTGATTGAGCCAGAACCAAAACGCTCTGTTCGACCGCCCCAGCGACTCACTTACGACTCACCGGGACATAGCACTGAAGAAGCCATCACCACAGTGCAAAGGTTGCCCGAAGTGTCTGCTATGTTAGCTGAGGTAGCACAAAGCATGAGTCAACTTGAAGAAGTGTATCTAACCCACTGTATGTTTGCTGCTGAACCTGTATATGTTATCTAAACTGTGTTGAAATGTAATGTAACTGTTGTACCTCCTTGGAGAGACCCAAGAGTTCTAGGAGGGGGAGAGTGTAGCGCTGTGTTTAAACCCTTACTGTGGCAGTACCTATTTTTCGCCACCGGAGGGAGACAAGCGCGATAAGAGACACTGAACATTGGGACTACATTTCCCGGCATGCTCTGGGAACGGACACAGGAAGTGGGTGGGACACGCCGAGGTACATCCTGAGCCTCGTGGAGATAGCTGGCAGAGCGCGCCAGGGATTGAAAGAGACAGGACACAGTGCTGCAGAGCGGAACAGTGACTAGGCCGGAGCGCAGGTGCGGCCTATCAGGATTCCAAGTGGGGTTATCCAGCCTTGTAAGAAGGAGACCCAGTGATCTACAGACATCACCCAAGCTGCTATCAAGGAAGCCAGAGGACCCCGAGTGAAGAGTACCGCAGGTCCATTGGATGGGAGAGCAGGCGGTAGCTGGACCAGTCACTGTCGGAGCAAAGAGAGCCAGACAATGGATCCAGTAGCCAGTATCCCAGCAAGGCACCGAGCGGAGGGACGTCCTGGGTCAGAGGAACCTTGGTGATCGAGCGGATGGGTGAGAGGCCTCCAAGGCCGGTTTTATAAAGTCAAGAAAGCACGCTGCTGTTTATTTCTAAAACCCACAGGGCCCCAACTTGACTAGTCGAAGACATCGTTTAAGAGATTCACTGGCCAGTTGAATAGTACCCGGGTACCATAACACACACATACACTTACAGTCTGGGACTTAACCTGTGCGGGACTCACTCCCTAATATCCCAAAAAGGGGTAAAGATTCGCATATTATTTTGTTTTCCGCTGAGCATTTCTCGAATTACGAAATATTGTATTCTCTTTCCGCTACGCGTTTCTCGAAATTACGAAGCATTGTATCTTTTCTGTTCGGCTGCGCATTTTCCCGAAATACGAAGCCTCGTATTTCTTTTTTTCCGCTGCGCGTTTACCGCAATACGAAATACTGTAAATATATCTACGAACACCGTGTCTCATTATATGCCTTTTACTCTAGTAAACTATATCATTTATAAAATCCACAACGGTGCTGGAGTATATTTATTCCCTAGTGCGGGGAGACTGACCCGTGGTTCATTTTCAGCGGCTCCTCTGGGAGTGAGCGCTACAGAAGATTGCAAAGATGTTAAACATACCAAGAGAGACCATAGGAAGCATCATTCGCAAATTCAAGGCAAAGGGCACTGTTGAAACGCTACCTGGTCGTGGCAGAAAGAAGATGCTGGCTTCGACTGCTGTGCGCTACCTGAAGCGTAGAGTAGAGAAAAGTCCCCGTGTGACTGCTGAGGAACTGAGAAAAGATTTGTCAGATGTGGGTACTGAAGTTTCAGCTCAGACAATACGGCGCACACTGCGTAATGAAGGCCTCCATGCCAGAACTCCCAGGCTTGCTGTCTCCAAAGAATAAGAAGAGTCGACTGCATTATGCCAAAAGTCATGTGGACAAACCACAGAAGTTTTGGGATAGTGTTCTGTGGACTGATGAAACAAAATTAGAACTGTTTGGGCCCATGGATCAACGCTATGTTTGGAGGAGGAAGAACAAGGCCTATGAAGAAAAGAACACCTTGCCTACTGTGAAGCATGGCGGGGGGTCAATCATGCTTTGGGGCTGTTTTGCTTCTGCAGGTACAGGGAAGCTTCAGCGTGTGCAAGGTACCATGAATTCTCTTCAGTACCAGGAGATATTGGATGACAATGTGATGCAGTCCGTCACAAACCTGAGGCTTGGGAGACGTTGGACCTTTCAACAGGACAATGATCCCAAGCATACCTCCAAGTCCACTAGAGCATGGTTGCAGATTAAAGGCTGGAACATTTTGGAGTGGCCATCACAGTCACCTGACTTAAATCCGATTGAGAACCTCTGGTGGGACTTAAAGAAAGCAGTTGCAGTGCGCAAGCCTAAGAATGTGACTGAACTGGAGGCTTTTGCCCATGACGAATGGGCGAAGATACCCGTAGATCGCTGCAAGACACTTGTGTCAAGCTATGCTTCACGTTTAAAAGCTGTTATAACTGTAAAAGGATGTTGTACTAAGTACTAAGATTGAATGTCACTTGGGGGTTGAATAAAACTGATAATGATGTGAGCACAGAAAAGACATTTGTGGTTATTTCATTATAAATGTTATGTTATATTTGTCTGACCTACACGTGCCTCTTTGATTTAATTGTAAGCAAGATGACTGAATGATCAAAATCAATGTCAAACTGGCCAAAACACTCAATTTCAGTGGGGGTTGAATAATTTTGAACACAACTGTATAAGATCCAATGAATGATAATAAAAAGGTCTGTTACAGAAAAAGAACAAACGTTTCAAAAAAATAAAAAAAACAAATCGGAAAAAAATCCCAAAAAATGCTTAAAAGATCCTAAAAAATCTAAAAATAAATAAACTGTTTACTGCAGAATATTATAATAAACGGTTTATTAGATATTGCATTAAAACGTTGAATATTTTTTACATTGAAGCCTATGGGATTCGCCTTAATAAACCTGTCAAATAAAGCAACCGAATGGCAGGGCATTTCGGCAACTTTTCACTGCTGGTTTTTGTTCTCTGAATAGACAAAGCTATGGGGATTTCACTGCCCTTGAACAGGCACTGGACAGGCACCGTATGTGCAGGCAATTTGCCAACATTTGGTGAATTGCCTGCTCTCTGGATAGCTGAATGGCCAAGAGAGGTACCCGAAGGCTGATTTTCAGCGTTCGGTTACCTTTTCGGCAGCCATTCAGACCTCTTTAAATAACCCTGTAGGTCAAAATAGCCAAACCAGAAAAATTCTCCCATTTATCTCACTTTGCAAATCAGCTATTTGGTCTAGATTGTTCATTCTGCTGGCAATTCTCCAGGTTTTCACCTCTCTCTGTATAACCCTGTATGTGCAAGTTCTATTCTGATGCTTTAACGTGCGCTTTTTACTGCTGTTCTGCTAAATTAATAAAAAAGGTTAATAATTTACAGAATAATCAGTGCACAAGAAATGTTAATTTATTTAAAAATATAAAGAATATATTAATATCCAATGAAATAATCATGCTTGCTTTCATCAGAAATAACTATTGCAAAAAATAATGAAAATAATCATTTTAATTGCAGTGGTTAAAGTTTCTGACCCTTTTGTTGTATCTGTATCTTTAATTATTACCGATTAGTAATTTCTAATCCTGACTGGGAAGCTGGGAGCAAGTCAAACATATAATGGTACTGGGACATTTAAAAAAGTCCCATTTCAGGCCACTTCAGACATGCTCAGTCGAGTAATAGAAGGGATTTGTGACATCACCTATTCACTTCACATTGGAACAGCCCTGCCTGCTTTCTCTTCTACGACTGTTAATGGTTTATTGCTACGGGAAGTAGTGATACTGGTTGAGCACACAAGATTTTAAGTACATTCGCCATTTTTAAAGCAATCTTTTGTTTGTCTTATTGACAAAGGAAGGTTTTCTATATCTTTTATGATGTGATTGTTTTTTTCTATTATTAGTTGTTTTTTATATATTATATGTATAAAAAAAAGGCTGTTAACCCCATGTCATTCACAGCTGGTGCTTTAGAGGGAGAAAAAGGGAATAACCCCACCACTACCAATTGATTTTTCCATATAACCACAGGCAGGACGGTGTTGATTTATTGAAAATTTCCATTTACCACACAGAAAAAAATATATAGACTAATTCCTTTGTATATGTTCACTGTAGGTAACCCACTATTTGACAGGCAGAGGGCTCCCTCTTCTGGCCAAAAAGGGCTACTACGTTTACATTTTTCCCAACGAAAAATGGACCTGCAAGCTTTGCAAATAATTTCAAGAGGTTGAATGTCATGTCCAATGTCAGGTGGTGACATTTTATGGAGATGTTCTGGAGCACATTTGCGAATGACTATCATTTGCAATAAACAAAATCTTTTGTATGCTCCAGAATTAGACCAGGTAGAGGGTACCCTAGCCCGACCCTGGGTGCCCTCCGGGGTTTTTGAAGATCGAGTATACTCGATAATAATAGTGAAGGAGTTAATAAGAAATTAATAATCCTGACATCTGAAACAAAACTAAAAATAGGTATACATGGTTCAGTTCAATAAAGATTAATTAGAGCAAAACACAAGGGCCCCTATTACATTCTTCTCGCAATTTTGTTCACGCAGCGCAATTTTTTTGCGCGCATCGTCCGGCGTAATCACGCAAAACTTAACGGACTATTCAGATCCAAACGCATTTTCTCATCCGTCCGAAAATAACGTTTGTAAAAACAACGCGCAAAACGAAGAGCACGTGCGCAGTAACGTAGCGCACATAAATCAGAGTGCGGACTGTTTTTTTCGCGGGATTCAGCCAATCAGAATTAAGAACCTTAATTGACATCAATTTACCTTAATTGACTCACTTAAGTTTTTGCGCCTGTCAAAGTAAATCTGAGTATACATGCTGCAGCAATAAAAAAATATGCATGAATTCACAATTTTTTAGTTTGGGTATGTGTAGAATGTGTAACTATACTGTGCTGTATTTTTTTTTTCGTGCTGGTGTATTTCGTTTTGGCCAGAACGTTCCGATTTGCAGTTACCACCAGCTTTTCAAAGACGTTAAAATTATGCGCGCAAACGTCGTTCGTAAAAAGTTGCGCATCGATTGTAATACCATCCGCATACCAGCGCACGAACGAATTTGCGCTCACAATGTTAAGTATAGGACGCGCACAGTTCATCACGCTCGCGCAGGTCCATCCGCGTTAAACGATAACGCGCATCATTTGCGCGAACGTTGTAATACGACGTTCTGCGCAAAGGGTTTTGCCCCTTGCGCAAATGCGCATTTGCGCACGCAAAACACAATGCGCGAAGAATGTAATAGGGGCCAAGTTGTGAGCAAGGGCGTTAAAGGTCAGAGTAGAAATGGTGATTTATTAGCAATTAACTGTATTACTGTATGTGAAAAGATTTTGAGAATTTGCAAAACAAAATTGGGATTCTCAGAGTAAAGTAGACTCTATACCATTCAATTCAATAGCACTAACGAGTGAGTTGTTAAACACAGCGGCCCCATCTGTGAATATTTTTATTGTGTTTTTCCAGTTCATTCAAATGATTTTACATTTTACAAACACATGAATATATACTCTCACACTAAGCAGTTGAATAATTTACACCTTATAACACATTTTTCTTTAGAAAGTACCTTTCTAAAGCTAATTGAAATCTAGATGCCCAGAAGAGCCTGAGCTGAAGCAAATGCACTTAAGATTTAAGTTGTATATTATTATTTATGAAGCACTTGCCTTATAACACTGTAACCTATGGGTGTTATCCACTAAGTGCCGGTGAATGCCAGCATTGCAAAAATCATCTAGAATCTCTGGTATTGTAATGCTGAGAAATGCCAGCACTTCTCAAAACCATAATCCAAACAGCAAAATATGAAGCTGCACAGCAAAGCTACTCCAAACAAAAATGCTTAGTGGATAACCCCCAGTACAGTTTAACCCCTTCGCGCCACCTGGTGTGCTACTTCACCCCGGCGGTGGTTGGGTTTGAACACTGCGGGGTGGCATTGCACACCTCGTGGTTCCCTGGTAACTCCTATGGTCTGCCTCCCTTCCCTGCAGATGATCAATATCATTGGCTGCATGGGGGCTGCATGGGTGCCAGACAAAATCCCGACAACCAGGCTCCCGAATGCAACATCCCAACAGCCAACTTCCCAACAGAACAAGTGCCCGACATACCAACTTCCTGACACAGACAACTACCCGAAGGCCAACGTCAAGACATCCAATATTCCGTAGGACTAAGTGCCCGACGGTAAACTTCCCGGCATCCAAAATCCAAAGGATGGTTAGAGTTAGGGAGTATGGGTTAGGGTTAGAGGGTTAGGGACTTAGGGTTAGGGAGCTGGGGTTAAAGGGTTAGGGTTAGTCCTTGGGATTTTGGATGTTGGGAAGTTGACCAGCAGTCACTTGGTCCGTCATGATATTGTATGTCGGGACGTTGGCCTTCGGGGAGTTGTCTGTGTCAGGAACTTGGTATGTCGGGAACTTGTTCTGTCGGGAAGTTGGCTGTCGGGATGTTGGTATTCAGGAACCTGGTTATTGGGATTTCAACCAGACCTGGGCTGCATGAGTTCAGGGGGTCCTGCTGCAGCGAATGACAGAGTTTGGTGCAGGATAGAGAGGTGGGCGCTGTAGTTGCCAGAGAACTGCGGTGCGTTCTATGCCGTCTCACCGCGTTCAGGCTCGCCTGCCTCCTTGTGCTCCCCCTGTGACAATGGGTTAACTCCATGTACTTTGGTTTCTGAAACACTTGCTGTGTAATTCTTTATATGCTTGATTTACGTAAACATTTTAGCCTAACTTGCTGGATTTTGTTTTATGAAGCCCTTGCTATGCAGTTGATTGTATGCTAGAATGGCTCGTTTAGAAAACTGCACAGAGATAATGAAAAAATTCAAAATGATGCATTTAGAATATTATTTAA
The DNA here is from genome assembly GCA_009667805.1 of Leptobrachium leishanense. Lineage (NCBI taxonomy): Eukaryota > Metazoa > Chordata > Amphibia > Anura > Megophryidae > Leptobrachium > Leptobrachium leishanense. The sequence continues at coordinate 506,730,867 of CM019063.1, read as the reverse complement.
TACAATTTATTTTTAGACAGTGAATGCAGACACTAATTAGACTTTGTCCTGCAAAATAAAAAAATTAATTACTGAATGCGATTATACAGGAAAAATATTACCTTGCTGTATTCAGTTAGGTAAAAACTCACTAATAATCTGCAGCACAATAACTGACACAAGCTTAGAACTTGAAACACATGATGGAACTGGAAAAGTTCTAATTTGTTTTGACAGTTATTGCTGATAATTAAAGACTATAAAGCTTGGAGAATAAATGGCTACTAAAGATAATATAAACAATATTTTTCTATTTAGTAAAGCTAATACAAGGCTTAAAAGCCATTGAATGGGTAAAATGTCAGCTTGACAGTTTCCTAAATAAGTTACCCTATTAATACACAGTAAAAGATAAAAAGTTGACACAACTCAAAATTTTAATGCAACATACTTCACAGGTTTCTTGAGTTTATTCAATTTTTAATCCAAATCATCATCATCATCCACATCCATTATCATCTTTCCGGAGTGCTTTACAAAAACCAAAGGGAACAACACACAAATAATCAAACAGAGGAAGACAAGAGGTGAAGATTAGAAGGCCCTGCTCGGAGGAGTTTGCAATCTAGTGGGATTGGGGTGGAGGAAGACAAGAGGTGAAGAGGGCCCTGCTCGGATGAGTTTACAATCTAGTGGGATTGGGGTGGGGAAGACAATTGGCGAAGAGGGCCCTGCTCGGATGAGTTTACAATCTAGTGGGTTTGGGGTGGAGGAAGACAAGAGGTGAAGAGGGCCCTGCTCTGATGAGTTTGCAATCTAGAGAGATTGGGATAGAGGAAGACAATTGGTGAAGAGGGCCCTGCTCGGATGAGTTTACAATCTAGTGGGTTTGGGGTGGAGGAAGATAATTGGTGAAGAGGGCCCTGCTCGGATGAGTTTACAATCTAGAGGTATTGGGATGCAGGAAGACAAGAGATGAAGAGGGCCCTGCTTGGGTATGTTTACAATTTAGAAGATTCTGATCAGTTGGTTTTTCACTTTTTTATGAGTTATTTATTTTTTTATTGCTTGTTTAAGAATGGGAAGTAGATGATCACCAATAGAATCAAAGTTTCTTTAATTAATTATTCTTTTAGGATTTTTCAGGCATTTTTCGGGTGAAAGTTTAGGTTTCCTAACTCTTTTTAAAGAAATTGAATAATAAATCACACATACGGTGATACCCCTAACAATACAGCACAATACAGAATAAATTGGTGCAATGTATTCTTAGATATAACCACTCACAGGCTGCTGGTACTGGGAAGACACATAGCAGGTTCTTGAATGTCTCCAGGCCAAGATGATAGCCTTAAGGGAAGGATAATAACAATAGTGTAGATAGCCAAGCAACCATAAAAAACAACGTTTTTAATGCGCTTACAAAAATTTAAAACAAATGGAGCATAACATCACCAACTCCCATGACCCAATTCGTCTGAAGGTGTCTGAAGGTGTTGCTCGACGCGTTTCGTCACGTGGACTTCATCAGGACGTTTTTCATTTTTTACGAGTTCTAATTAATGCAGCATATGAATCCACACACTGGTGGGAAGTAGGGATGAGCCGAACACCCCCGAGTTCGGTTCACATTCGAACTCGAACTTTCCAAATGTTCGAATTCGAACTCGAAATCGAACTCAATGCAAGTCAAGGGGACTCAAAATTCGATTTTTAGAGTGCCCTCCAAGAGGGCATACATGCTAGATATTTGCCATAAAAGGTGTATGGGGGTCCGGGTAGTGCCCTGGAGGACAGGAAACAAGGACAAAAGTAAAAAAAAAAAAACGTTTTTAAAGGGACAGTGAGTTTTCCATGAAATAAGGGTTAAAAATAAAAACGAAAAATTCCTTCAAATATCGTGCCTAGGAGAACCCCATAACCTGCCCGTGAAGTGATGGATTTCTAGGATGTGTAGAAACATTTAAAAAAAAAAATGACGTTTAAAATGACGGTAAATGCTTTTCCTTTAACCCCTTCACTGCTGAGGCATTTCACCACTGTGTGCTGAGCTCATTTTTACCGCTTTCGCTCATCATGTTTAAACGCGATTTGAAGCCACATTTTAATAAATGACCCAGACATATTATATATCGTTGTTTCCGGCAGTCTATGCAGATTCATAATATATAATTTTTATATGTATACGTCATGTCCTGCCTGTATATTATAACAAAAAATACAATAAAAATTGAATTTTTAATCATCTGCAGTGTGTAAAGTGTTTTTTTTCACATTTTATCACATGAGCGTTTGCGGTTATATTTTCTATGGGGTGCGCTTGTACAAAAAATTTGAAATGGGGACTTGTTACTTTTTTTGGGGGGAATTACGTGATTTTTAGCAAACACACCCCATAGAAAAAAATCATTAGTGCAGCATCATTGTTCACATTATAATTGAAATGTGAACAATATTGCTGCATTAATAAAAACAACACACAAAAAAAAACTTTTTTTTTTTTATTTATTTATTTTTTTAAATTTATTTATTATTTATTTTTATTTTTTTATTATTTTTATTTTACTTTTTACCTAGTCATGTTGGGTATCATTCGAAAGGCCATGCTCAGGCCTTTCAAATGACACCCTCCATGACCCCCTAGCTGCCACGGTTCTGGAGATATCGGGGTTCACAAGAACCCCCTATCTCCACCAGGGGATTTCCTTGGTCAGACAGCGAGGGGAGTCCCGGGGGTGTAGCCGCCATCCAAGATGGCAGCCCCCACCGGAGATAGGCTGCACTTCGGCGCCGCAAGGCGCTGAAGTGCAACCCAGCACTTGAGGGGTTAAAGCCAGGCACCGCTTAAAAGGGGAGACTCTCCCCTTTTAAGCGGTGCCTGGCTTTTAGCGCTGCTCCTTCCCGATCGGGAGGGAGAGGGATCCAAACGGATCCCCCCCCTCCCTTCCAGGCTATCTCCCGGCATTGCCGGGGGGTCGCCTGGAAATGACGTCATCGCGCATGGCGCGATGACGTCATTTACGCCGGGAGGAGCTTGACTTCAGCGTCTGAGGACGCTGAAGTCAGAACGCCGTGGGACCCCGGACAGAGAGGTGAGTATCTCCGCCGGGGGTCCCGCACAGCTGATGACGTGTGGGGCACGTCCTCAGCATGCAACGTGCATCAATGAGGATGTGTCCCACACGTCTTCAGCAGTGAAAGGGTTAATCTATTCATAAACAACTGCTTGGGGCATCAGCCTGTATGAAAAGACATTTTAGGACGCGCAGAAAAAGTTTAGTGATTTTTTGGGCTAAATTATGGTGCAGAGTTTGGATGACAGTAACAATAGGTGCTTTAAAATTGGGCCTTTAGCGTCGGCAACAGTGCCGTCACACAGTAACCCCTCTGAGGATATGAATCTGGTAAAGGCGTCAGTGCACCCAGATATTGTGCTTTTGGTGCCAGGCCAGCAAGTGCATTCATACAGTAACCCCTCTGTGGTATTGTGGAAGAGTGCAGGGGTGGACCATGCGGTCCTATATTAAAAAGATATGAATCTGATAAAGGCGTCAGTGCACCCAGATATTGTGCTTTTGGTGCCAGGCCAGCAAGCGCATTCATACAGTAACCCCTCTGTGGTATTGTGGAAGAGTGCAGGGTTGGACCCTGCGGTTCAAAAAATTAAAATGATATAGATGTAGATGTATAGATATAGATCAGGAATTTATTGGGAGGTATAATGTTATTGGCAAAAATCAGCATGGTTTCATGAAACACAGATCATGTCAGACTAACCTAATTACGTTCTATGAGGAAGTAAGTAGAAGTATAGATCAGGGGGTCGCAGCGGATGTGATTTACTTAGATTTTGCCAAAGCTTTCGACACAGTTCCACACAAAAGGTTACTACTTAAATTAAGAAAAATTGGTCTAGATGAAAATACTTGCTCTTGGATAGAAAACTGGCTAAAAGATAGGGTACAGAGAGTGGTCATAAATGGTACATTTTCAAGATGGAGACCAGTGGTAAGCGGTGTCCCTCAGGGGTCTGTTATAGGACCAATACTATTCAATTTATTTATAAATGACCTTGAGATAGGCATTGAAAGTCATGTATCAGTGTTTGCAGATGACACAAAACTAGGAAAAGTAATACAATGTGAGCAGGATGTTACTTCGCTGCAGAGGGATTTAGATAGATTGGGGGACTGGGCACTTAAATGGCAGATGAAATTTAATGTAGATAAATGCAAAGTTATGCACTTTGGAGTGAAGAACACACAAGTAATTTATACCCTAAATGGTACGGAGTTAGGGAAATCCAAGCAGGAGAAGGATTTGGGAATAATCATAGACTTCAAACTAAGTAACAATGTGCAATGTCAAACAGCAGCTGCCAAGGCAAGCAAAGTATTGGCATGCATTAAAAGGGGAGTTCACTCACGGGATGAAAACATAATTTTGCCTCTGTATAAATCAATGGTCAGGCCGCACCTTGAATATGCCGTGCAATTTTGGGCACCGGTCTTAAAAAAAGATATTATAGCGTTAGAAAAAGTGCAGAGACGGGCAACTAAATTAATAAGGGGAATGGAAGGGTTAAGTTATGAGGCAAGACTAACAAGCTTAAACCTGTTTAGTTTAGAGAAACGGCGCCTTAGAGGGGATCTGATAACCTTATATAAATATATACGGGGCCATTATCAACCATTGTCTGATAACCTATTCATTAACAGGACTATACATAGGACAAGGGGTCATCCATTTAGACTGGAAGAAAGAAAATTTAGCTTAAAGCATAGGAAGGGTTATTTTACGGTGAGAACAATAAAGCTGTGGAATTCTCTGCCTGTTGAGGTGGTTGGGTCAGAGTCTGTACAGACTTTTAAAAAACGACTGGATGACTTCCTGCAGACACAGAATATTAAGGGTTATAATATTTAATATGTGGGTAAAAGCTTCTTGATCCAAGGAGAAATCTGACTGCCATTCTGGGGTCAAGAAGGAATTTTTTCCCAGTATGTTGCATTTTGGCAAGCATTTCAGACTGGGTTTTTTGCCTTCTTTTGGATCAACAGCAGTAGGTTATGTGGGAGAGGCTGAACCCGATGGACGCATGTCTTTTTTCAGCCTATATAACTATGTAACTATGTAACTATGATGTGGCACAGGCGTCAGTGCAGTCAAATATTGTGCCTTTCATGGCAGCAAGTCCCTTCACACGTAACCCTTTTGTGGTATTGTGGAAGAATGCAGGGTTGGACCCTGCGGTTCAAAATATTAAAATGATATAAATGTGGCACAGGCATCAGTGCAGCCAAATATTGTGCCTTTCATGGCAGCAAGTGCCTTCACACAGTAACCCTTTTGTGGTATTGTGGAAGAGTGCAGGGTTGGACCCTGCGGTTCAAAAAATAAAATGATATAGATGTGGCACAGGCATCAGTGCAGCCAAATATTGTGCTTTTCATGGCAGCAAGTGCCTTCACACCGTAACCCTTTTGTGGTATTGTGGAAGAGTTCAGTGCTGGAGGTTTTGTGAATGCCGACGACATCCCCGATCTATTCCGTTACGTCAGCATCAGGGGATTGATAGCTGCTGATCCAGGACTGATTCATTTTTATAAATGTCAGCCGGTCTACAGAGTCGGTGGACAGACGCACTCTTTTGTCTGTGACAAAACCTCCAGCGGCACTGAACGTCCTTTCAGAAAGCACGCTAGATAAAGGGCAACCTAGTAGCTGCATAGCATATTGGCTAAGTTCTGGCCAGTGATCCAATCTCAACACCCAGTAAGCCAGTGGATCATCTGCTGGAAAGTTATCCAGGTCTGCCCTTGCCCCTAGGTAGTCCTGCACCATATGGTGAATACGCTGGCAATGGGTGCCTACATTTGACGTCCCTGGGCTTCGTGGACTAAAAAAATTTAAAAAGGCATCAGTCAAGCGGCCCCAGCCTTCACAACTATTGCTCTCATCGTCCGCAGCCTCAGAAGCACCTGTGTCATCACTTGGTAACCTACCAGTGCCTGGAAAGGTGTTACACAAGTGTCGCTTTAGAGCGTCTTCAAGTTTTTTCATCCTGTGCTCCCTCTGTGTGGGCAGGATGAGCTCTGCAACTTTACCCTTGTATCGTGGATCAAGAAGGGTTGCCAACCAGTAATGATCCCTCTCCTTGATAGCACGAATCCTGGGGACCTTTAGCAGGTTTTGCATAATAAGGGAGCCCATGCAGCGTAGGTTGGAGGTGGCATTAGCTTCCGAGTCTTCCTGCTCAATGAGGAGGATGACCCCATTGTGCACTTCCTCCTCCCAGCCACGTACCAGTCCTGGTGTTTCTGGGCACACAGAACCCTCCCTTGAGGAATCCCCACCTTCAATGCCCCCACTACTCAAATATTCCTCCTCCTCATCCTCCTCATCCTCCTCCTGTCTGATCTGAGGAGGACCCGCTGGAATGCTGTCTGCGGAAAGACTGGGGCCTTCAGAGCTAGGGAAGGTCTCCTCTTCCTCCTGCTGCTCTGCCTCTAGAGCCACATCTATAATTCCCCACAGAGTGTGCTCCAGCAGGAACACTAAAGGAATTGTGTCACTGATGCATGCACTGTCCCTGCTCACCATCCTCGTTGCCTCCTCAAATGGTGACAGTACAGTGCATGCATCCTTGATCATCAGCCACTGCGGGGGGGGTCAAAAAAAACAAGTTGACCTGAACCTGTCCTTGTGCCATACTCACACAGGTACTCGTCGATGGCCCTCTGCTGCTTGTGCAGACGCTGCAGCATTGCTAATGTCGAGATCCACCTGGTGGGCATGTCACAGATCAGACGGTTTGTGGGAAGGTGGAATTCTCTTTGAATTTCTGCCAAGCGACTGCTTGCTGGGAATGACCGTCTGAAGTGGCTGCAGACTTTTCTGGCCTGGATGAGAAGCTCTGCCAGCCCTGGGTACCTGGTTAGGAAATGCTGTACCACCAGATTTAGGACGTGTGCTAGGCATGGTACATGCGTCAACTTACCCTGGTGTAGGGCAGAGAGAAGGTTGCTGCCATTATCACAGAAGTCCATTCCCAGCTGAAGCTGGCATGGTGTTAACCATCTCTGCAGCTGCCCGTGCAGAGCTGACAGAATTTCTGGCCCGGTGTGGCTCCTGTCCCCTAAACAAACCAGCTCAAGCACAGTATGGCATCTTTTTGCTTGAGCCATTGCGTAGCCCCTGCCACAAAGTCGGTTTAACTGCCACTTCGCCAGAGACACGGATGGAGGAGGAGGAGGAGGAAGAGGGAGAGGTGGTGGAGCAGACAGACCTCATACAAGCAGCTTTCTGGAGGCGTGGTGGATGAACAAGCTTCAGCACATAGCCCTGTCTTGGATCCCTCCCAGCTGCAATCAGAGTTACCCAGTGTGCCGTGAAGGAAATGTAACGACCCTGTCCATGCTTGCTGGACCACGTGTCTAAAGTCACATGCAGCTTGCTGCTGACTGCCTTTCCCAATGACTCGATAACATTGTCTTCCACGTGCTGGTATAGTGCTGGAATGGCCTTGCGTGAAAAGTAATGGCGTTTTGGAACCTGCCACTGTGGTACAGCACATTCAGCAAATTCACGTAAGGGAGCAGAGTCCACCAGCTGGAAAGGCAGCAGCTGCAATGCGAGTAATTTTGCTAAGCTGGCATTTAGACGCTGTGCTTGGGGATGGTATGGGACTATATTTTTTCTTACGCTGCAGCAGCTGGGGCAACGTAATCTGACTGCGTAAATCTTCAACTGATGAGATGCTGTCACATTGTGAGGAAGGAGCTGGTACATCCATTACTGTAGCATCATCCTTGTCAGTGGAGGTTGTAGCAGGCAATAACATGGCAGGACATACAGTGGGGGTAGAGACAGATGAGGAGGAGGAGGACCTACGCAAAGTTTTGCGCCAACGGGATGTGTGGCAGGAGGACATATGTCGCCTCAAGCGCGTGGTACCTAAGCGTCCGATGTCTTTCCCACACTTGAGCCTCATCTGACATAGATTACAAATAGCAACGGTGGGGTCTGCTGCACATTTCTTAAAGAACTCCCAGACAGCAGAGTTCCTGGATGTGTGCTTTAAGACAACAGCGCTCTGCACCTGAGCAGCTCTGACATCTGATGCCTTGAACTGGCTAGTGCTGCGGTTGGTCATAGAGGATGCTGTGCCTCGTGTTTGCTGTGCCTCCTCCTCCCCCTCCTCCTCACTTTATTCCTCTGTTAGATCAGGCACCCCGGTGGAGTCAGTGACCTCATCATCATTGTCATCATCCCCTATCTCCTCGTCACTGGAGCCAACTTGACAGTATGCTGCAGCTGCTGGGGCAACATGAGTGCCAGTTATTTGTGTGTCATCACTGGCACCCCCTTCCTCTAGGTTGATTATACTCCCTTCCTCAACCTCAGAGATTGAATCAGAGCACTGTACTTGCTGCGCATCCTCAAGCAGCATGTCACTCTCATTGTAGTCAAACAATTCAGCTGACTCCTCTGTGTGTGATAGAAAGGCTACGGCAGGAGTAGCTGTGGACATGGAGGCTGCATTAGATGCTTTGGCAGCTGAGGTGGACTGTAAAGCACTACAAGCCTGGCTGGCAGAGGACTCGGAGGATGAGGATGGCCTGGTTAGCCAATCCACCAAATCCTCTGTATGTTGCTGCTGCTTAAGATGGCCAGCACCAGTTAGAAAGGACAAGCGTGCCCCTGCAGAGGATGCACCATGTCCACCATGACCAGAGGCACAGCCTACTGACACAGGGCTGCTTGCCCTCTTATCTGTGTCTGGGAGCGTCTGCCTGTCCTTTTTGTTCTTTCAGACATGTTGAGTGATATATAGATTAAATATATACAGAACTATGATTCAACTCTGGTATAAAGATTAAAGATTTACAGAACTCTGGTATAACTCAGTGAGACACCCTGATAGCCGGCAGCCAGTGACAAGACACAGATTACAATTCCCAGAAACCTCCTATAACTCAGTGAGACCCCTGATAGGTGGCAGTGAGAAGACACAAATTACAATTCGCATAAACCTCCTATAAAGCAGTGAGACCCCCTGATGGGTGGCAGTGAGAAGACACAAATTACAATTTGCATAAATCTGCTAAAAGTATGTGAGACCCCCTGATGGGTGGCAGTGAGAAGACACAAATTACAATTCGCATAAATCTGCTAAAAGTATGTGGGACCCCCTGATGGGTGTCAGTGAGAAGACACAAATTACAAGTCTCAGAAACCTCCTATAAATCAGTGAGACCCCCTGATGGGTGGCAGTGAGAAGACACAAATTACAAGTCGCATAAATCTGCTAAAAGTATGTGGGACCCCCTGATGGGTGGCAATGAGAAGACACAAATTACAATTCGCATAAATTTGCTAAAAGTATGTGGGACCCCCTGATGGGTGGCAGTGGGAAGACACAGATTACAAATCTCAGAAACCTCCTATAAATCAGTGAGACCCCCTGATGGGTGGCAGCCAGTGACACACGGATTATAACAATTCCCAAATATTTTGTAGAAATTAGTGAGCCCCAAAATACTGCGTGGTACTGGCTGTGTGACAAGAGACAGATCACCTCAATTCACAAATGTTTTAAAGAAATTAGTGAGCCCCAAAATACTGCGTTCTACTGGCTTTGTGACAAGAGACAGATCACCTCAATTCACAAATGTTTTAAAGAAATTAGTGAGCCCCAAAATACTGCGTGGTACTGGCTGTGTGACAAGAGACAGATCACCTCAATTCACAAATGTTTTAAAGAAATTAGTGACCCCCAAAATACTGCGTGGCACTGGCTGTGTGACAAGACACAGATCACCTCAATTCCCAGATATTTTGTAGAAATTAGTGACCCCAAAATACTGCATGGCACTGGCAGTGAGTCACAAGACACAGATCACCTCAATTCCCAGATATTTTGTACAAATTAGTGACCCCCAAAATACTGCGTGGCACTGGTAGTGAGACACAAGACACAGATCACCTCAATTCCCAGATATTTTGTAGAAATTAGTGACCCCCAAAATACTGTGTGGCACTGGCTGTGTGACAAGACATAGATCACCTCAATTCCCAAATATTTTGTAGAAATTAGTGACCCCCAAAATACTTGCTGGCAGTGACTAGGGATGAGCCGAACACCCCCCGAGTTCGGTTTGGGCCCGAACCCGAACTTCCCATATGTTCGGGTCCGAACCCGAACTCCATGCAAGTCAATGGGGCGGAAAATTCGGTTTTTAGAGTGCCCTCCAAGAGGGCATATATGCTAGATATTTGCCATAAAAGGTGTATGGGGGTCCGGGTAGTGCCCTGGGGACAGGAAACAAGGCCAAAAAGTTTAAAAAAAAGTTTTTAAAGGGACAGTGAGTTTTCCATGAAATATGGGTTAAAAATAAAAACCAAATATTCCTTCAAATATCGTGCCTAGGAGGTCCCCATAACCTGCCCGTGAAGTGGCGGATTTCTAGGATGTATAGAAACACTTAAAAACAAAAAAATGACGTTTCAAATGACGGTAAATGCTTTTCCTTTAATCTATCCATAAACAACTGCTTGGGGCGGCAGTCTGTATGAGAAGATGAGACATTTTCGGACACGCAGAAAAAGTTTACTGAATTTTTTTGGCTAAATTATTGTGAAACTTATGCAGGCTTGGATGAAAGTAACAATAGGTGCTTCAAAATTGGTCCTTTAGCATCCCCAACAGTGCCTTCACACCGTAACCCCTCTGAGGATATGAATCTGATACAGGCGTCAGTGGCAGTGCACACAAATATTGTGCTTTTGGTGCCAGGCCTGCAAGTACTATCATACAGTAACCCCTCTGTGGTATTGTAGAAGAATGCAGGGGTGAACCTTGCGGTCCTATATTAAAAAGATATGCATCTGGTTAAGGCGTCAGTGCTCCCAGATATTCTGCCTTTGGTGTAAGACTGCCAGGCCAGCAAGTATCATCATACAATAACCCCTCTGTAGTATTGTGGAAGAATGCAGGGGTGGACAAAGTGGTCCTATATTAAAAAGATATGATTCTGGTCAAGGCGTCAGTGTACCCAGATATTGTGCCTTTGGTGCAAGACTGCCAGGCCAGCAAGTATCATCATACAGTAACCCCTCTGTAGTATTGTGGAAGAATGCAGGGGTGGACCATGTGGTCCTATATAAAAAGATATGATTCTGGTCAAGGCGTCAGTGCACCCAGATATTCTGCCTTTGGTGCAAGACTGTCAGGCCAGCAAGTATCATCATACAGTAACCCCTCTGTAGTATTTTGGAAGAATGCAGGGGTGGACCATGTGGTCCTATATTAAAAATATATGATTCTGGTCAAGGCGTCAGTGCACCCAGATATTGTGCCTTTGGTGTCAGGCCAGCAAGTATCATCATACAGTTACCCCTCTGTAGTATTGTGGAAGAATGCAGGGGTGAACCTTGCGGTCCTATATTGAAAAGTTTTTTATCTGGTAATGGGCGTCAGTGCACCCAGATATTGTGCCTTTGGTGCCAGGCCAGCAAGTGTCATCATACAGTAACCCCTCTGTAGTATTGTGGAAGAATGCAGGGGTGAACCTTGCGGTCCTATATTAAAAAGATATGATTCTGGTCAAGGCGTCAGTGCACCCAGACATTCTGCCTTTGGTGCAAGACTGCCAGGCCAGCAAGTATCATCATACAGTAACCCCTTTGTAGTATTGTGGAAGAATGCAGGGGTGGACAATGTGGTCCTATATCAAAAAGATATGATTCTGGTCAAGGCGTCAGTGCACCCAGATATTCTGCCTTTGGTGCAAGACTGCCAGGCCAGCAAGTATCATCATACAGTAACCCCTCTGTGGTATTGTGGAAGAATGCAGGGGTGGACCTTGCGGTCCTATATTAAAAAGATATGCATCTGGTAAAGGCGTCAGTGCACCCAGATATTGTGCTTTTGGTGCCAGGCCTGCAAGTGCCATCATAATACAGTAACCCCTCTGTGGTATTGTGGAAGAGTGCAGGGTTGGACCCTGCGGTTCAAAAAATTAAAATGATATAAATCTGGCACAGGCGTCAGTGCAGCCAAATATTGTGCCTTTCATGGCAGCAAGTGCCTTCACACCGTAACCCTTTTGTGGTATTGTGAAAGAGTTCAGTGCTGGAGGTTTTGTGAATGCAGAAGAGGACATCCCCGATCTATTCCATTACTTCAGCATCAGGGGATTGATAGCTGCTGACCCAGGACTGATTCATTTTTATAAATGTCAGCCGGTCTACAGAGTCGGTGGACAGACACACTCTTTTGTCTGTGACAAAACCTCCAGTGGCACTGAATGTCCTTTCAGAAAGCACGCTAGATGAAGGGCAACCTAGTAGCTGGCAATGGGTGCCTACATTTGACGTCCCTGGGCGTCGAGGACTAAAAAAATTTAAAAATGCATCAGTCAAGCGGCCCTGGCCTTCACCACTATTCCTCTGATCATCCGCAGCCTCAGAAGCACGTGTGTCAGCACTTGGAAATCTACCAGTGCCTTGAAAAGTGTTACACAAGTGTCGCTTTAGAGCGTCCTCAAGTTTTTTCATCCTGTGCTCCCTCTGTGCGGGCAGGATGAGCTCTGCAACTTTACCCTTGTATCGTGGATCAAGAAGGGTTGCCAACCAGTAATGATACCTCTCCTTGATAGCACGAATCCTGGGGTCCTTTAGCAGGCTTTGCATTATTAGGGAGCACATGCAGCGTAAGAGGTGGCATTAGCTTCCAAGTCTTCCTGGTCAATGAGGATGACTGTATCGTGCACTTCCTCCTCCCAGCCACGCACTAGCCCTTGTGTTTCTGGGCACACGAAACCCTCCCTTGAGGAATCCCCACCTTCAATGCCCCCACTACTTAAATATTCCTCCTCCTCCTCATCCTCCTCCTGTCTGATCTGAGTAGGACATGGTACATGCGTCAATTTACCCTTGCGTAGGGCGGAGAGAAGGTTGCTGCCATTATCACAGATGATCATTCCCAGCTGAAGCTAGCGTGGTTTTAACCATCTCTGCACCTGGCCCTGCAGAGCTGACAGAATTTCTGGCCCGGTGTGGCTCCTGTCCCCTAAACAAACCAGCTCAAGCACAGTATGGCTTCTTTTTGCTTGAGCCATTGCGTAGACCCTGTCAGGCGTCGGTTTAACTGCCACTTCGCCAGAGACAGAGAAGGAGGAGGAGGAGGAAGAGGGAGAGGTGGTGGTGGTGGAGCAGACAGACCTCATACAAGCAGCTTTCTGGAGGCGTGGTGGATGAACAAGCTCCAGCACAGAGCCCGTCTTGGATCCCTCCCAGCTGCAATCAGAGTTACCCAGTGTGCCGTGAAAGAAATGTAACGACCCTGTCCATGCTTGCTGGACCACGTGTCTAAAGTCACATGCACCTTGTTGCTGACTGCCTTTCCCAATGACTGGATAACATTGTCTTCCACGTGCTGGTATAGTACTGGAATGGAGTTGCGTGAAAAGTAATGGCGTTTTGGAACCTGCCACTGTGGTACAGCACATTCAGCAAATTCACGGAAGGGAGCAGAGTCCACCAGCTGGAAAGGCAGCAGCTGCAATGTGAGTAATTTTGCTAAGCTGGCATTTAGACGCTGTGCTTGGGGATGGTTGGGGCTATATTTTTTCTTACCCTGCAGCAGCTGCCCAATCACCCATAAAAAAATAACTCATAAAAAAGCGAAAAACCAACTGATCCGAATCACCCAAAATGATCCGAATTGCTAAAATGATCCGAATATCCGAAATGATCCAAAACACCGGAATGATCCGAATCGCTGAAATGATCCGAATCAACGAATCGATCTCCGAAATGATCCAAATCACTGGAATGATCTGAATCGTCAAAATCATCCGAATCACCGAATGATCCGAATCAACGAATCGAATTGATCCGAAATTTTCGGATGGTCGATATCTCGTTTTTAGAAATGCTCCCGAAATACAAAAATGTGGAATTCTGTCCAAATTGCAATTCGAAACGAAACGAATAGCACATCTCTGCTGTTGGTGTACTGTTCCGCAATTTACTAGTTTGTGCTTTCTTATTATACTGTCCGTTTAGGACAGGACCCGAAGTTTCCACCTTTCACACCGCCGCCTGGCCATTGGTGTTCCTAGTCCTAGTTGCGTACTAATTTGCCATAAAACTTTCCGTGAAGCCAATTTTTTATCTTTTAAAGTGCATAATCATGTACGTTACCCAATTTCTTAGTTATTGTTTCTACTAGACATTGCCACTTCAGTCCTTATTGATCTTTGTCCATATATCCCATTTTGTAAATATACCTCTTTGAACACATGGAGATGGAGACACAAAAAGACACTGACACATGAAATAGACAGAGGCACAGAAAGGAAGAAAGAGAATCGTGCACACAAAGATGGAGTCACCGAGAGAAAGAGACACACACACACAGACGTATAAACAGACACACAAAAACAGAAAGAGAAACGTTGACACTCAGTGAGGTTACACAAAAAAGGAGAGACTTTGACCTTGGGCATGTCCTCAATGTCATAAGTATTTGCTTCATCATCCATCCTCACTTGTATTTGTCCCCTATCCCTCCCCCTCACAAGTATCTTCCCTCTAGGTGCACTTGTCTCATTATTCCATGCAGACACATTATATGTGATCATTTTTATTTTGAATGTCCTATGTTCATGAGAGTCTTTAAAATTTCCTTTAAGGACTTTAATCGTAAATTAGTGGATGAAGTGGCCTGTCAGTTTAAAGTGATGTCCCACCGGGGACATATTTTAACACTATAAAAGAGGTACTCAATGTAGACTCTGTTTTTTTAACTCAGTATCATAATGTCACGTAACATCAAGCATTGTACCTGGTTTATGTGGTTTTTCTTTCTTCTTTTCTTCTGTTGTTTTGAAGTAGTGTCATTGACTTTTTCCTCTTAGGCCTCATCAGATACACACCATGATGCTTATCTTTGTTGTTTTATGGGCCTATGACCTGGTTCAGTTCGAGTACTCTTCATGACTAGGGATGAGCTGTTCGGGTTCGGAAGGTTCGGGGCTCGACCCGAACTTAGCCTGTTCGAGCAGATCGCGAACCCCGAACATTTCCGGGTGTTCGCCGCATGTTCGACCACAATGGATCACAATGCATTTTCCCACTGCCTGAAGCTCATAATTGGCTACAGCCTTGCACCTGACCACAGGTCTGGTGCAAGACTGGTTGAACACTATGCCAATCACCGCTCAGAGTCCTGATTGGTCAAATTTTGCCCAATCATGGGCTCACAGAGCTAAGTCCCGCAGCACACTATATAAGGTTTCAACGCGCCGATTCTGCACGCATTTCAGAGGAGATTTCAAAGAAGATAGTTGTGTGTGTTGTTACTGCCGGTCTGCCACGCTACTGGGGGGGTCTGGGGGGTCTCATTTCGACCAAATATCAGGGAATTTAGGTGATGTGTGTCTTGTCACTGTGCCAGCAAGTTTTTTTGGGGTTTACAACTTTATTTAAAACATTTGTGTATTGAGGTGATTTTCTGGGTCTTGTCACACTGTGCCAGCAAGTCTTTTTGGGTCTCATTTATACCAAATATCAGGGAATTTAGGTGATGTGTGTCTTGTCACTGTGCCAGCAAGTTTTTTTGGGGTTTACAACTATATTTAAAACATTTGTGAATTGAGGTGATTTTCTGGGTCTTGTTACTGTGCCAGCAAGTCTTTTTGGGTCTCATTTATACCAAATATCAGGGAATTTAGGTGATGTGTCTTGTCACTGTGCCAGCAAGTTTTTTTGGGGTTTACAACTTTATTTAAAACATTTGTGAATTGAGGTGATTTTCTGGGTCTTGTCACTGTGCCAGCAAATCTTTTTGGGGCTCACTAATTTCTTTAAAACACTTGGGAATTAAGGTGATCTGTGTCTCGTCATACAAAAAAGTACCACGCTGTATTTTGGGGCTCACTAATTTCTTTAAAACACTTGGGAATGGGGGCGGAGCCTGGACGAGCATGCGGCTGGCTGTGTGAGAGCTGAGCTCCTGGGCCGCGGGTGACCTTTCAAGCGGAACCGTTTACCACTGACCCGACCAGGTTACATCAAGTGAAGGGAGAAGCTCACCTGCACCCTGCCATGCCGCCGCAAAAACAAAAAAAAGCGGCAGACGGCCCGGTTGCGCCGATTTTCGCGGCCCGCCGCACCCAGGAGATAAGACAAGATGGCGGCCGGACCCTGCCGGAAGATGGAGGGGAAGACTCGGCGGGCATCGCCACCTTGATTCCGGCATCTAAACAGGACATAGCGGCGCTCTTCCAAAAAATAACAGAGGTACAGGAGATCTTGGCTGGGGAGATTGTGAGAGGCTCCCAGGTGGTTAAGGCAGAAATCCAGGCCCTGGGGTCCCGCACGTCGGATTTGGAGGCCCGGGTGGAGGAGGTGGTTCAGCAGGCTAACACGTCCGCAGATGTAGTAAATCAGCTCCAGGACCGGGTGGAGGGATTAGAGAAGGCCATGGAAGATGCGTCCAACCGATCCAGACGCAATAACCTCCGAATAAGAGGCCTATCAGAGGAGGTGTCACAGGCTGCGCTGGAAGCCACGGTGGTGGGCCTGTTTCAGCGGTTGTTGCCTGACCTGCCTGCTGAGAGCTTTCTAATGGACCGAGTTCATCGGGCGCTACGGGCCAGGGGCCCCCCAACTCCCAACCTCGTGATATTATCTTGAGATTGCACTATTATAAAACAAAAGAAAAAATTTTGCGAGCTAATCGCGAGCGGTGCCTGCACTATGAAGATGTGGAGCTTCAACTCTTTCAGGATCTGGCGCCGATCACCTTGGCCAGACGCCGGGACTGGAAGCCAGTGACGGCGTTGCTCCGGGCTCAAGGCCTGAAATACACTTGGGGCTTCCCGTTTCGCTTAATTGTCACCAAAGACTCTCGCACGTTCTCTTGCACGAATGTGAGCCCCTGCCTGCGTTCATGGATCGCTTGGGTCTACAGATGCCGGATGGAGTTCGCTCCACTCTCCCGCCACAAATACAACGTCTCCCGGCGGAGTGGCAAGAAGTCGCCGATTGACCCGCCAGCAGGGCAAGATTTTTACTCTCCTTCCTTCTTTCCATGGCACGCTCCAAGTGCGGAGAGCGTGAGTAATTGCGACTTGGTCGGGTCGCCTTTTTCAGCTCCAGCGACCTTTCCTTACTTTATCTCGTTTAAACCCCTTTTTTATTACATGTGACTGACAGAGTGTGTCCAGGCCCCCCTGTCCGCAGAGCAATGGACTTTTTTGGGAAACCCCACTGCTTCATCTTTATCGCCACTTGTGCTGTATTCGGCTGTCTTAAATACAGGGGATGGCTGCCCGAAGGTCTAGGGGATAGCTTAGCTCACTACCAAGCATGTATTCGTTGCAAAAGTTTATGCGTGTATTGTTTGGGTTGCTGGAAGTTATGTTCGATATATTTACGGTTCTGCTTCGTCACCTGCCGGGTGACTGGTTCTATTCGTGGGATTAGCAGGTGGTCTCCTGATTGCCCTTTGATTCCCCCCCAACGCCTGGTTTTCGGGTTTCTCCCCCAAACCAGGACATGGAATTTGATATTAAATGTTGTTGGTCCCCCGATGTTCCCGTTTGTCTTTTGTGTCCTTCTTTCGCTTTTTCTTGTTCTTATATCTTCTCTTCTACCTCTTCGGTCTTTATTTCTCTCTTCTCCTCCCACCTTTATGCTGGCTTCCTTCTCTCCCTCCTTTTACTCAGGGGTGGGGCCTGTCACGGAGCCTTTTCCCACGTTAACGCATTATGATGGCTAAGACCCTTAAGATATGGTCCCTGAATGTTAAGGGACTTAATTCCCCTGGAAAACGGCGTCTGCTCTTTCGAGAGATGCGTCGCCAACAGGTAGACATAGCCTGCCTGCAGGAAACCAGAATTCCACGGTCCGCCTCCTTCCGGCTCTCTGACAGGCGCTACTCCCAGGTGTATTCCTCGTGTGCCTCTACTAAAACCCGGGGGGTGAATATTCTCGTGCGTAACTCCTGCCCTTTCACGCTGGATACGGTAGTGGCGGGTGGGGAGGGCAGGTATTTGGTGGTGAATGGGTGGCTTGCACATAAGAAGTACTCGGTGGTCTCGGTGTATGCACCGAACGTACCGGATGTGTCCTTTTGGTCTGATTTACAAATGTTTATTTCCTCCCATGCATCCGGAGCTCTGATAGTTGCTGGGGACTTTAATGCTGTGCTTTTCCCCACCTTGGACCGGTCTGATGCTTCCCAGCGTGCTGTGCCCCGAGAGCTCAGGACACAGGATAAACAATTTCACCGCTTTGTTAGGGCCCTAGATCTAGTCGATGTCTGGAGATCGCACCATCCCACCACTAGAGATTATACATTTTACTCGCCCCCGCATGCGTCGTACTCAAGGATTGATTATCTGCTGGCGGCGCCCTCCTCCCTTCCGGAGCTCGGGTCACCCGCCATTGGCTCGATCACGTGGTCTGACCACGCTGACGTAAGCATGCATCTCAGGCTGCCGGGACGCCGGACCCCTGGACAGTGGCGCTTGGACCCGACCCTCTTGGATGCGGAGGGGGTGTCACAGGCGGTTAGGCAGGAGCTGGAGGGCTACTTTCAGGTTAACGGCACAGACGACGTACCCGCTTCAGTGGTATGGGCAGCGCATAAGGCAGTTATAAGAGGGGTGCTCATTAGCCAGGCTTCCTATCGGAAACGGCGCAAGGGTGAAATGTTCACGCAGCTGCAAGCTAGCTTGCGTAAACTAGAATTTAGACATAAGGCGGAGCCTGGACCGGTGACCTTTGATGCTTTGCAAGAGGCGAGAAGGGCATTGACCCAGCTATCTCTAGATGAAGTCAGCAGATCCATGCTCTGGTCCAAAAGATTTTACTATGAACGCTCAAACAAAATGGACACCCCTATGGCAAGGAGGATAGCGGGCCTCCAGCGTCACGGGGGCGTAGGAGCCCTGAGGGACGGGGCAGGAACTGTTCACAGATCCGCCTCTAAAATTAGGGATATTTTCACAACGTTTTATGAGAAGATCTATAACCACTCCCCGCAGGCGACCTTAGATAACCCGACACATGTAGCTAATGTACAGCGGTTTCTGTCCGAGTTGGCCTTGCCGACCCTGACGGAGGCACAGGCTGCAACCCTGGGTGCGCCGATAGATAGCGAGGAGGTGCGGACAGCCATAGGACTCATGCAACCAAACAAGGCCCCGGGTCCGGATGGACTCCCAGGACTTTACTATAAATCGTTTCTGCCCATCTTACTCCCTCACCTTACCACAATGTGTAACTCGGCGAGGTCGGGGACTCCCTTTGCAAGGGACTCCTTGACGGCCTCTATTGTTACTATCCTTAAACCTGGGAAGGACCCTTTGGGCCCGGAGAACTACAGACCGATTTCCCTCCTTAATTTTGATATTAAAGTTCTAGCCAAAGTATTGGCTCTCAGATTGAACGAGATCATACCAACTTTGATTCATGCTGACCAAGTGGGGTTTATCCCAGGCCGTCAAGCATACGATAACACCCGGAGGGCCTGCGACCTGGTCTGGCTTGCGCAGCGTCTGAAGGTACCAGCAGTGTTCCTGTCCCTAGACGCCGAAAAGGCCTTCGACAGGGTGGGCTGGGCTTACCTCTTCCAGGTGCTGACGCACCTGGGGTTCCCACAGGAGTTCACGTCCTCGATTGGAGTAATGTATGATACGCCGGTGGCGCAGGTGGTGGTACCGGGTACGCCCCCTCGTCCTTTTCGCCTCACGAACGGCACTCGACAGGGCTGTCCCCTGTCGCCGCTGCTGTTCGCGCTCTCCCTGGAGCCTCTGCTCTCGGCGGTTCGCGCGGACCCGCTGATTGCGGGGGTAGCATACAGGGGGGAAGAATATAAAGTCTCTGCGTATGCAGATGACGTCCTCTTGTCCCTTACCTGCCCTGTTCCCTCGGTGGCGCGGCTGTTGGAGGTGTTGGACCGGTTCTCGGGGGTGGCGGGGTACAAGGTTAACATGACTAAGTCTACGGCTCTCCTTGTGGGGGCCTCGGATGGGGACGCCGGGATTATGGAACATCGGCATGGTTTTTGCACAACTACAGAGTCCATATCGTACCTTGGTGTTCGGATCCCGGGGTCCCACTCGGAAATATTTACTCTTAACTATGCTCCATTGATACAATGTATAAAAAGTGATCTTGACCGATGGGCTAAACTGCATATTTCATGGTTGGGGAGGGTGCACTGCATAAAAATGAACGTTCTGCCTCGTCTCCTGTATCTTTTCCAAGCCCTACCGATAAGTGTGACGCAATCAGATCTAACGTCACTGCAGACGGCTATAGATGCTTTTGTGTGGGATAATAAGAGACATAGGGTGGCGAGGCAGACGTTGTTTAGACCTCGGGCAGCGGGAGGGATGGGGTTACCCTCTCTCCTTTCGTACTATAGAGCAGCACGGTTAGCCCAAATAGTAGCTTGGCACTCCCCAATGGGCGCAAGGAGATGGGTGGATCTGGAGTCTTCCATGATGTCACCGGATCTTCCACAATTCTGGCTCTGGACTTCGCCACCTTATCGTCCAACATTACGCACGGAATGCCCGGCCATAGTAGCTGCGGTGAAATTATGGGACTCTGTCGCAGTTAAATGTGACCTTACAAGTTATCCGTCGCCTCTGACTCCGATCTTGCGCAACGAGGAATTCCCCCCGGGCTTGTGCCCGCAGCCTTTTGGCCTGCTGGAAGATGCGGGTCTTCAGCGACTGGTGGATTTCTACCCTAAAGGAGCCCTCCTGCACTATCCGGATCTACAGGGCACACACTCGCTGCCTCCATCTACTTTTTTCCGATTTTTACAAATGAGGGACTTTATCACCAAACCCCACCTTCGAGCCGCAGCACTCACCAAGCCTTCGTGGTTTGAGCGTTTGTGCCTTCAGGAACACTACCCCAAAGGTCTTATCTCCACAATATACTCTTCTATTACCTCGACCCTTGAATGGAAGGAATTGACATACATTAACGCATGGCATAAAGACCTGGGAGAGGAATTGGAAGGCGATGAGTGGTTGGACATCTGGGAGGCAGCTAGGAGGTCCTCTATATGTACTACGCACCAGGAGCAATCTCTGAAAATGATATTCCGCTGGTACACCACCCCGGAGAAACTTGTCAAAATGAAAGTGACTACCACTGATGTGTGTTGGAGACTGTGTGGCGATAAGGGAACCTTCCTGCACATGTGGTGGTCATGCCCCCGCCTTAAACCACTATGGTCGAAACTACATTCTCTTGCCCAAACCGTGCTGGAGAGAGACATACCTTTTGTGCCGAAAGTTTTTCTCCTTGCGTCCCCCTTGGAGGACCTTTCCTTGCGCCAGAACAAACTACTTGCTAAAATGTCGTTGGCAGGGCGTCGAGCCATAGCGGCAGAGTGGAGGGCAATGGAGCCCCCCCGCTTTGGCAGGGTGCTGGCTAATATCAGAGACGTGGCCCTTATGGATGAACTGTCGGCCAGAGTACACCACACTATGGATGCGTTTTCTAGATTGTGGGAGCCTTGGGTGAACCATGATGTTTAGATAATGATCTACCTAATGATTGCAGGGACTGGAAGATTGGGGTTATCGTGTTGTGCCAGCTGGGTCTTGGAGAGAACCTTTCTCCTCCCCTTTCCCTCCTCTCCCCCCCCTCTCCCTTTTTCTTTCTCTCCTTCCTTTTTCCTTCCTCTCTCCCTCTGCCCTTTAGGCCTTTTCTCTTCCTTCTTTTCCTCTCTACTTTCTACATCCTTTTCCCTTCTTTCTCCTGTTTGTCCTCCCCAGTTTGTCCTATGAGAAGATGTTGTGACAGGGTGGGGTGTATTATAACTTGCTGATTTGTTCTAGCTATGGTTGTATCCTAGCACCCCCTGGAGTCGTTTATGGCTTGTACATCACAATAAATCACAATAAAATATGTTTTCAAAAAAAAAAAACAACTTTGGGAATTAAGGTGATCTCTGTGTCTCGTCACACAGCCGCAAGTTTTTTTGGGGCTCACTCAATTCTTTAAAACACTTGGGAATTAGGTGATCTTCTTGTGTCTCGTCACACAGCCAGCAAGTTTTTTTGGGGCTCACTAATTTCTTTAAAAACACTTGGGAATTAAGGTGATCTGTGTCTCATCATACAAAAAGTACCACGCTGTGTTTTGGGGCTCACTAATTTCTTTAAAACATTTGGGAATTAAGGTGATCTGTGTCTCGTCATACAAAAAGTACCACGCTGTATTTTGTGGCTCACTAATTTCTTTAAAACACTTGGGAATTAAGGTGATCTTCTGTGTCTCGTCACACAGATAGCAAGTTTTTTTGGGGCTCACTAATTTCTTTAAAACACTTGGGAATTAAGGTGATCTTCTGTGTCTCGTCACACAGCCAGCATTTTTTTTTGGGGCTCACTAATTTCTTTAAAACACTTGGGAATTAAGGTGATCTGTGTCTCGTCATACAAAAAGTACCACGCTGTATTTTGGGGCTCACTAATTTCTTTAAAACACTTGGGAATTAAGGTGATCAGTGTCTCGTCATACAAAAAGTACCACGCTGTATTTTGGGGCTCACTAATTTCTTTAAAACACTTGGGAATCAAGGTGATCTGTGTCTCGTCATACATACAGTACCACGCTGTATTTTGGGGCTCACTAATTTCTTTAAAACATTTGTGAATTAAGGTGATCTGTCTCTTGTCACTGGCTGCCAGCTATCAGTGTGTCTCACTGAGTTATACCAGAGTTATTTAAATCTTTATACCTGAGTTGAATCAGAGTTCTGTATATATTAATCTAAATATCACTCACCATGTCTGAAAGAACAAAAAGGACAGGCAGACGCTCCCAGCCACAGATAAGAGGGCATGCAGCCCCTGTGTCGGGAGGCTGTGTCTCTGGTCGTGGTGGACGTGGTGCATCCTCTGCAGGGGCACGCTTGTCCTTTCTAACTGGTGCTGGCCGTCTTAAGCAGCAGCAACATACAGAGGACTTGGTGGATTGGCTAAGCAGGCCATCCTCATCCTCCGAGTCCTCTGCCAGCCAGGCTTCTAGTGCTTTACAGTCCACCTCAGCTGCCAAAGCATCTAACGCAGCCTCCATGTCCACAGCTACTCCTGCCGTAGCCTCGCTATCACACACGGAGGAGTCAGCTGAATTGTTTGACTACAATGAGAGTGACATACTGCTTGAGGATGCGCAGCAAGTACAGTGCTCTGATTCAATCTCTGAGGTTGAGCAAGGGAGTATAATCAACCTAGAGGAAGGGGGTGCCAGTGATGACACACAAATAACTGGCACTCATGTTGCCCCAGCAGCTGCAGCATACTGCCAAGTTGGCTCCAGTGACGAGGAGATAGGGGGTGAAGATGACATTGATGATGATGAGGTCATTGACTCCACCTGGGTGCCTGATTGAACTGAGGAATCAAGTGAGGAGGAGGGGGAGGAGGAGGAGGCACAGCAAACACGAGGCACAACATCCTCTGTGACCAACCATAGCACTAGCCAGTCCAAGGCATCACATGTCAGAGCTGCTCCGGTGCAGAGCGCTGTTGTCTCAAAGAACACATGCAGGAACTCTGAACTCTGAAAAAATATAGTCCCAACCATCCCCAAGCACAGCGTCTAAATGCCAGCTTAGCAAAATTACTCGCATTGCAGCTGCTGCCTTTCCAGCTGGTGGACTCTGCTCCCTTCCGTGAATTTGCTGAATGCGCTGTACCACAGTGGCAGGTTCCAAAACACCATTACTTTTCACACAAGGCCATTCCAGCACTATACCAGCACGTGGAAGACAATGTTATCGAGTCATTTGGAAAGGCAGTCAGCAGCAAGGTTCATGTGACTTTAGACACGTGGTCCAGCAAGCATGGACAGGGTCGTTACATTTCCTTCACGGCACACTGGGTAACTCTGATTGCAGCTGGGAGGGATCCAAGACGGGGCTCTGTGCTGGAGCTTGTTCACCCACCACGCCTCCAGAAAGCTGCTTGTATGAGGTCTGTCTGCTCCACCACCACCACCTCCTCTTCCTCCTCCTCCTCCTCCTTCTCTGTCTCTGGCGAAGTGGCTGTTAAACCCACACCTGACAGGGTCTACGCAATGGCTCAAGCAAAATGCCATACTGTGCTTGAGCTGGTTTGTTTAGGGGACAGGAGCCACACCGGGTCAGAAATTTTGTCAGCTCTGCAGGGGCAGGTGCAGAGATGGTTTACACCACGCCAGCTTGAGCTGGGAATGATCGTCTGCGATAATGGCAGCAACCTTCTCTCCACCCTACGCAAGGGTAAATTGACGCATGTACCATGCCTAGCACATGTCCTAAATCTGGTGGTACAGTGTTTCCTAACCAAGTACCCAGGGCTGCCAGAGCTTCTCATCCAGGCCAGAAAAGTCTGCAGCCACTTCAGACGGTCATTCCCAGCAAGCGTTCGCCTGGCAGAAATTCAAAGAGAATTCCACCTTCCCACAAACCGTCTGATCTGTGACATGCCCACCAGGTGGAACTCGACATTAGCAATGCTGCAGCGTCTGCACAAGCAGCAGAGGGCCATCAACGAGTACCTGTGTGAGTATGGCACAAGGACAGGTTCAGGTCAACTTGTTTTTTTTTCCCCCCACAGTGGCTGATGATCAAGGATGCATGCACTGTACTGTCACCATTTGAGGAGGCAACGAGGATGGTGAGCAGGGACAGTGCATGCATCAGTGACACAATTCCTTTAGTGTTCCTGCTGGAGCACACTCT
Organism: Leptobrachium leishanense; assembly: GCA_009667805.1. NCBI lineage: Eukaryota > Metazoa > Chordata > Amphibia > Anura > Megophryidae > Leptobrachium > Leptobrachium leishanense. The sequence goes on along the minus strand of CM019063.1, from coordinate 506,706,113 downwards.
ACGGGGAATTATAGATGTGGCTCTAGAGGCAGAGCAGATGGAGGAAGAGGAGGCCTTCCCTTGCTCTCAAGGCCCCAGTATTTCCTCAGACAGCATTCCAGCGGGTCCTACTCAGATCAGACAGGAGGAGGATGAGGAGGAGGAGGACTATTTAAGTAGTGGGGGCATTGAAAGTGGGGATTCCTCAAGGCAGGGTTTTGGGTGCCCAGAAACAGAAGGGCTTGTGCGTGGCTGGGAGGAGGAAGTGCACGATACGGTTATCCTCATTGACCAGGAAGACTCGGCAGCTAATGCCACCTCCAACCTACGCTGCATGGCCTCCCTAATGATGCAAAGCCTGCTAAAGGACCCCAGGATTCGTGCTATCAAGGAGAGGGATCATTACTGGTTGGCAACCCTTCTTGATCCACGATACAATGGGAAAGTTGCAGAGCTCATCCTGCCCGCACAGAGGGAGCACAGGATGACAAAACTTGAGGACGCTCTAAAGCGAAACTTGTGTAACACCTTTCCAGGCACTGTTAGATTACCAAGTGCTGACACACGTGCTTCTGAGGCTGCAGGTGATCAGAGGAATAGCGGTGAAGGCCAGGGCCGCTTGACTGATGCATTTTTAAAAATTTTTAGTCCTCGACACCCAGGGATGTCAAATGTAGGCACCCATTGCCAGCGTCTTCACCATATGGTGCAGGACTACCTAGGGGCAAGAGCAGACCTGGATACCTTTCCAGCAGATGATCCACTGGCTTACTGGGTGTTGAGATTGGATCACTGGCCAGAACTTAGCCAATATGCTATGCAGCTACTAGGTTGCCCTCATATAGCGTGCTTTCCAAAAGGACGTTTAGTGCCGCTGGAGGTTTTGTCACAGACAAAAGAGTGCGTCTGTCCACCGACTCTGTAGACCGGCTGACATTTATAAAAATGAATCAGTCCTGGATCAGCAGCTATCAATCCCCTGATGCCGAAGTAACGGAATAGATCGAGTATGTCTTCTGCATGCACAAAACCTCCAGTACTGAACTATTCCACAATACCACAAAAGGGTTGCGGTGTGAATGCACTTGCTGCCATGAAAGGCACAATATTTGGCTGCACTGACGCCTGTGCCAGATTTATATCATTTTAATTTTTTGAACAGCAGGGTCCAACCCTGCACTCTTCCACAATACCACAGAGGGGTTACTGTATGGTGATACTTGATGGCCTGGCACCAAAGGCACAGTATCTGGGTACACTGACGCCCATTACCAGATCAAAAACTTTTCAATATAGGACCACATGGTCCACCCCTGCACTCTTCCACAATACCACAGAGGGGTTAGGCTAGGGTCAGATGAGCACATTTTCTATGGACTGTGCGTCCGTGCAGTACGGACGTACTTACTGACTGACGACAAGGTAGTGGCCACACACAGTCGGTTTTTTTCACTGACGTATTTTTTGACTGATGTAGCAGGGAAAATAAATTACAATGAAAGAACATTCTGTCCGTCAAAAATGCTGGACGTATAAATGCAGTCCGTCTGACCTTGTTGCATCACTCACACACAAAGCTATGCGGACGTTGTGGACGTGGCGCACTCTGCACGTCCGTTCTAGCAGTATTACGTTCTTGCCTAACCTGCTTCCGTTTGCAGCGTCCGTCAGCCCCCGCACTTCTGTGCGGACGTACTTCGTGTGTGGGGCTCCATTTAACACAATTGTATGCTATCACAGACGTACTGTACTTATGTGCGGGCAACACGGACGTTAACACTCCGTTCGTCTGACCCCAGCCTTACTGTATGATGATACTTGATGGCCTGGCATTAAAGGCACAATATCTGGGTGCACTGACGCCCATTACCAGATCAAAAAAAATTCAATATAGGACCGCGTGGTCCACCCCTGCACTCTACCACCATACCACAGAGGGGTTACTGTATGATGATACTTGCTGCCCTGGCAGTCTTGCACCAAAGGCAGAATATCTGGGCGCACTGACGCCTTAACCAGATGCATATCTTTTAATATAGGACCGCAAGGTCCACCCCTGCACTCTTCCACAATACTACAGAGGGGTTACTGTATGATGATACCTGCTGGCCTGGCATTAAAGGCACAATATCTGGGTGCACTGACGCCAATTACCACCAGATCAAAAACTTTTCAATATAGGACCGCATGGTTCACCCCTGCACTCTTCCACCATAACACAGAGGGGTTACTGTATGATGATACTTGATGGCCTGGCATTAAAGGCACAATATCTGGGTGCACTGGCGCCCATTACCACCAGATCAAAAACTTTTCAATATAGGACCACATGGTCCACCCCTGCACTCTTCCACAATACTACAGAGGGGTTACTGTATGATGATACTTGATGGCCTGGCATTAAAGGCACAATATCTGGGTGCACTGACGCCCATTAACAGATAAAAAAAAAACACTTTTCAATATAGGACCACATGGTCCACCCCTGCACTCTTCCACAATACTACAGAGGGGTTACTGTATGATAGTACTTGCATGCCTGGCATTAAGGCACAATATCTGGGTGCACTGCCATTGACGCCTGTATCAGATTCATATCCTCAGAGGGGTTACGGTGTGACGGCACTGTTGGGGACGCTAAAAGCCCAATTTTAAAGCACCTATTGTTACTTTCATCCAAAGCCTGCATAAGTTTCACAATAACTTAGCCAAAAAAAACACTAAACTTTTTCTGCGCGTCCTAAAATGTCTTTTCATACAGGCTGCCGCCCCAAGCAGTTGTTTATGGATAGATTAAAGGAAAAACATTTACCGTCATATGAAACGTCATTTTTTTGTTTTTAAGTGTCTCTATACATCCTAGAAATCCGCCACTTCACGGGCAGGTTATGGGGACCTCCTAGGCACAATATTTGAAGGAATTTTTGGTTTTTATTTTTAACCCTTATTTCATGGAAAACTCACTGTCCCTTTAAAAACGTTTTTTTAAAAACTTTTGTCCTTGTTTCCTGTCCCCCAGGGCATTACCCGGACCCCCATACACCTTTTATGGCAAATATGTAGCATATATGCCCTCTCGGAGGGCACTCTATAAAACCGAATTTTCAGCCCCATTGACTTGCATGGGAGTTCGGGTTCGGGTTCGGTCCCGAACAAATGGGAAGTTCAGGTTCGGCTCGAACCGAACTCGGGGGTGTTCGGCTCATCCCTATTCATGACCTTAATAGTCCACTATTCAGTATTTTTACAACACCCATTCTAACCCCCCCTTCAGTTGACTCTTTATTGTTCAATTCCTTGCGTTTGCTCAGTAAAGATTCTGGACCTGAAAGAAAGTTATACTCTCGAAAGCTTGTCTTTTAAATGTAACATTAGTCCAATAAAGAAGGTATCACCACATACTGCGATACTCTGGTAATTGTTCCATTTTAAATATACTGGTGTTGATGGTATTGCACTATTCTTTTTTATTGTATGTTCCCAAGCAAGGGAACCTCCATCTGGGCGTCCCTTTCCGCTGAACCCAGGAGGTATTCGTACCCACACAGAGTAGACACCACATAAACTGTGAGAGGACTCCTTGCAGATTCAAAATCCAAATGGAGACTGACTTTATTTACATTTTGCAACTGTTTAAAACACACACACACACACAGGGAAATGTACAGAAACAATGGAAACACGCCCAGCATTGGAACAATGGTTTAGGAGTCAGATAACAATCACCTGGATGAACCTTGTTGCTGGGGGGGGGGGTGATGGAAGCATGTGAAGACAAAGAATCCATTACTTACAGGGGGTGTATGCTATACAAGACAGGCTAGTAATACAGAGGTCACACTATACAGAGAGAAGGTACACGGAAAACACAAACACCCTGCATCTATAATTGTAGATACAGGATAACTTAACAAAGGAAAGAGCAGGGAAACAATATGAGACATCATGCCCACAACTCTCAAATACAGTTCTTCGCCCATGTACTTCAAGTCCAAAGTGACACACGTCACATTGTATTTCTTTGGAGTTTTCTCAAAGTTCTATGCTACACCTTATATTATTTGGTAATCAGAGGGGAAGTTACCAGAGAGTACACCAACAAGATAAGTTTCCATTGTTAATTTATTGGGTGGACCGCGTGTGTGGGAAGAGTGGTGTATTTAACTCCAGGGGGAATAATTTGTTCACCTTAATCTATATAAAGTAACACTGAAATTATATTGTATAGAGGTTGAGCATCCTTTATCTTGAATTCTAAAATCTGGTACACTCAAAGGGTTATTCAATAGGAGCCAAACTTACCACAGAATTGCACCAAACCGTGAACTGCAATTTTGTGGCAGTTTGGCTATTCAGAAAGCTGTGGATTCCCCCAATATTGGCAAATTGACAGCAAAATATGGTGCAGTTCGTCTCAGATTCCTGCAATTTGGCGACAGTGAAATTGTCCCATAGATAACTAATGGTTAATCTATTTAGAGAACACCGATCTGCACCGAAGTGTCAGTGAAATGCCCTGATTTTTTGGTTCTTTAGTTCGACAGGTTTAACGCTCAGCGTGTCCTGCCAAGTGGTTCTCCTGTGCTATCGACGCGCTGAGCGCGTCCATGCACAAGAGGCAGCAATCAGCACAGCCTGCCCTTTCAAACGGTGGCTGACATTAACCCCTGGGGAGCCGGATCACGATTCGGCGCCGAAAAGCGCCGGATCGTGGTCCTCTCCTGGAGCTGGCCGACATATTGGATGTCGGCCAAGCCTCCGGGAACTCCCCCTGATGACTGGCGTCATCGTGCATAGCACAATGGCGCCAGTCCTGGAGTTAACCCCTAAATGATATCATTTGATCGGCCAGAGCATGGCCATTCCACCAATTCCAAACATGACCATGTAGAAAGTTTTTTTTAAATAAATAAAATTAAAAATAAAAATAAAAAAATATTTTAAAAAAAATAAAGTTTTTTTTTATTTTTTTGTTTTGTTAATGCAGCAATATTGTTCCCATTTCAATTATAATGTGAACAATGATGCTGCACTACCAATTTTTGTTTTGGGTGTGTTTGTTAAAAATCGCGTAATTTTCCCCCAAAAAATTTTAACGAGACCCCATTTCTAATTTTTTTCAACAAGCGCACCCCATACAAAGTATAACCACAATTGTTCGCATGTTAAAATGTGAAAAAAACACTTTACATGTTGTGAATTATTGAAAATTCAAATTTTATTGCATTTTTTGTTATAATATACAGACAGGGCATGACGTATACATATAATAATGACATATTATGAATCTGCCTAGTCTGCCAGAAAGAACGATATATAATATGTCTGGGTCAAATACTAAAATAAGCCTTCAAAACGCGTTTAAACATGATGAGCGAAACAGGTCCTAGAGTTAACCCCTAACTGCCACCAACGGTGGAGATAGGGAGTTCCAATGAACTCCCTATCTCACGATCCGTGGCAGCTAGGGGTTAAAGTTTGGTATGGTTGGATCGGCCAGAGCATGGCCGTTCCAACGGCTTTTAACAAGCGCACCCCATACAAAATATAACCGCAATTGCTCGCATGTTAAAATGTGAAAAAAAAACACTTTACACATTGTAAATTATTGAAAATACATATTTTATTGCATTTTTTGTTATAATATACAGACAGGTCATGACGTATACATATAATAATGACATATTATGAATCTACCGAGTCTGACGGAAAGAACGATATATAATATGTCTGGGTCATATACTAAAATAAGCCTTCAAAACGCATTTAAACATGATGAGCAAAACCGGTAAAAATGACCTCAGCACAGAGGTGTGAAAAGCCTCAGCAGCGAAAGGGTTAAACAGGCAAATCCCATAGGTTTCAATGTAAAAAAAAAAAATCATGTTTTTATTATTCAACTGTCTATTCTTTCCATTTGCAGCAAAAAGTCCTTTAATTTATTTGAATTTTTTTCTGCGAAATTTGATTCCCATTTTTTTAAGGCCCGTGTCAGACGAACGCAGTGATCACGTCCGTGTTGCCGCACAATTTAATGTCCGGGGTAACATAGAATCATGATCAATAGAGACCCACAAGTGCGTCCGCACCGAACAGCACACGCCAGAACGTAAAACCACTAGACGGACGCGCAGAGTGCGCCACGTCTGCCAAGCATTCTGTGTGAGTGAGCAGATGTCAGATGCAGCGCATTTGTGATGTCCAGCACCTTTACGCTAACAATGGCTTTTCATATCCTTTTCAAATTTTTATCATTTTTAATATTATTTTTATTTCCCATAGTTCCCTTTTTTTTCTACATCTGTCAAGAAAAACGGATCGTGTGGTGTCTACAGTATCTTCCTTCTGTCCGTTATGCACGCACGCAGAGTGCGCTCAGACTGCGTTCATCTGGCTCTAGCCTTAATGGTGTTTTTTTTATTCTGTGACCTTCTTATTATTTTTTTACAAGACCTTTTTTATTATTACCATGCATTTTTATTGTTTTTAGATGCTTTTTAAAAATTGCCTTTTTATTTCTTTTCTACCCGCAGTTCAGCGGCTAATCGGCTTTTTTTTGGAGGCCGATCGGCGGCACTCGGCGACTGAATTAACTGCAGGGTCGGCGAAATGAAATTGCCAAGGTGCGCCAAACGAAAGAGCACCGACATTTCCCCCTACGAAAATCTGAATTTTAATTTTTCTGCTATTAAAATGTCAGATTTTAGTCATTCAGGATAGGGACACACCAGATGAATGCTGCTGCTAGCAAACATTGCTCCTCCTGAGCACTGCAGAAGACTGCAGCACATGCTGGGAGCCTCTGGGCAGCCCCAGTGTGTGACATGCTGCTCAATGTCATGCTGACTTCGAGCATCATGTCCAAGGAGTAACCCCACACCAGCGTGTGTAAACATTGGTGGCTGCAGCATCAAGAGTAGGGATGAGCTGTTCGGGTTCGGATGGTTCGCAGTTCGGCCTGAACTTTGGGTGTTCGAAAGCTCGCAAACTTCGAACTTTTTGGGCGTGTTCGGTTCGAGTTCGAAAAAAAAAGGAAATTTTTAAAAAAGTATAGAAAATGCTTAAAAAAAATACTAAAAAATCTAGAAATACTCTTTACTGCAGAATATTACAAGCAACGGTTTATTAGATATTAAATTAAAAACTAATGTGTACGTGCAAAAATTCTCAACTCTAAATGACCTCTGGTTTTCAAATGTCATAACAACAGGTGTTTTAGGCTGGTCTAATCAATTTGATACATTGAAGACTATACTGAGGGGGTGGGGTGGTGTCTGCTTCTGATTGAGATTTGAGAAGTTTTAATATCCCTCCTAAAACTTCTAATATGCTGTATTTCACCGCTGTGTGCTCAGCTCATTTTTACCGCTTTCGCTCATCATGTTTAAACGCGATTTTGAAGCCACATTTTGTTAAATGACCGACATGTTAGATATCGTTCTTTCCGGCAGATTCCGCAGATTTATAATATACAATTTTTATATCTATACGTCCTGTCCTGGTTGTATATTATGAAACAAAATGCAATAAAAATTGAATTTATAATCATCTGCAGTGTGTAAAGTGTTGTTTTTTTTCACATTTTAGCACATGAGCGTCTGCGGTTATGTTTTCTATGGGGTGCGCTTGTACAAAAATTAGAAATGGGGACTTGTTACATTTTGAGGGGGGAATTACGTGATTTATAGCAAACGCACCCCATAGAAAAAAATCATTAGTGCATCATCGTTCACATTATAATTGCAATGTGAACAATATTGCTGCATTAATAAAAATAACACACAAAAAAAATACATGTTTTTATTTTATTTTTTATTTTTTTTACTTTATACCTGTTCATGTTGCCAAACCAGAGAAAGGTGAAAACCAGGAGAATGGCAGGAAAAGAGAACAATCTGGACCAAATAGCCGATTTGGAAAGTGAGATAAGGCTATGGTCAGACTAACGCATTTTTCACAGCTACCGTCATAAAGTGCGTCCGAACGCATTGCCGTATTTTTTCACGGAATGCACGAAAACGGTCATACGATGCGCATTTTTGTGCGGGATTTTTTACGGATCCAAACCAGGAAACTTTGGGTGTCTGGACGTTATGTTGGCTGGACATGAGCAGGGTCTGACGTCTCCAAATCACGCACACGCCGCTAGTGGACGCAGCGCACTCTGTACGTCCGTACTAGCGGTTCTGCGTTCTCGAAAAAATGCGTTAATTTTCCACTTGCGTTGCGCAGCCGGACTTTCGTGCGACCGTACTTCGTATATTGGCCGTCATTTGCTGCTAGTGCGGCCGTGATTAAGTGCGCCTAAACGCACGTTAAAAATTCGCTAGTCTGACCCTAGCCTAAATGGGAGAATTTTTCTGGTTTGGCTATTTTGACCTAGAATTTTCCATTCTCCAGTCATTCTCCTGCTCTTCACCGCTCTCTGAATAACCCTGACAGGGTTATTCAGAGAAAGGTGAAACTCAGGAGAATGACTGAAGAGAAAATTCTAGGTCAAAACAGCCAAACCAGAAAAATTCTCCCATTTATCTCACTTTCCAAATTGGCTATTTGGTCTAGAATTTTCCATTCTCCTGCTTTTCACCGCCAAAAAATCAGTAAACTTTTTCTGTGGGTCCGAAAGGGTCTCCTCTTTTCATACAGACTGCCGCAGTTGTTTATGGATAGATTAAAGGAAAAGCATTTACCGTCATTTGAAATGTCATTTTTTTGTTTTTAAGTGTTTCTATACATCCTAGAAATCCGCCACTTCACAGGCAGGTTATGGGGACCTCCTAGGCACGGTATTTGAAGGAATTTTTCATTTTTATCTTTAACCCTTATTTCATGGAAAACTCACTGTCCCTTTAAAAACATTTTTTTTTTACTTTTTGTCCATGTTTCCTGTCCCCCAGGGCACTACCCGGACCCCCATACACCTTTTATGGCAAATATCTAGTATATATGCCCTTTTGGAGGGCACTCTAAAAACCGAATTTTGAGCTCCATTGACTTGCATGGAGTTCGAGTTCGGGTTCTGGTTCGGACCCGAACATATGGAAAGTTCGGGTTCGGGCCCGAACCGAACTCGGGGGGTGTTCGGCTCATCCCTAATCAAGAGGACCATGGCTCTCCTGCCACAATCCTCTGTATCTCGAACATCGGATTATCGTATTCTCAGGTATTTTGAAACTTGGAAAAATCCAAAACCCAGAATGGTTGGGCTGACAACAAGCCTTCCAGATAAAGAATGCTCAACCTGTACAGCATTAACTGTTAAATGTCTTTCACAATCAGTTGAGAACCAGTACAGGTTTATTGGATTTTATTTAAAAAGTGCACCTAACTAAGATGACAGATTTAGTCCATCATGTACATATTGACTTGGTAGGAGAGCGGAGGAGTGGTGAGCAATTTTCTACATTTGAGATTTATGTCATCATTAATTATGTTAAACATATGTCTTTTTTGACAGGCGTTTTAGACAAGTAAGAGCACAATGAACAAAAGCAGCGTTCCCACAAAAGATACATATATTTACGTTTGACATTGTATTCTGTATGACATATGGAAAATAACGCAATGAGATTAAATGCACAAGGTTAGAACATACAAGGAACACACAAAATGTTGTAATTCATTCCTCATAATACAAATACTCCTCCGCAAACACCCCCACAAGGTCACAAATTAGGAACAGCCATTCAATTCTCTGGAGGCTTTGTTTACACTAAATTCCTGAATCTTTTCCAATTATGCCCGGTCTCGCTGCGTAAAAAAAAAGACAAAAATGATATGCTCGCCGATGACAATCCCCTGATCTGTCAGTTGGTTTCCAAATACAAAAAAATGTTCTTACCAGATGTTATTTGTAACTAGATTTTTCGGAGTATCAAGGCAATCTGTTGTATGTTACAGCAGGCTATTTTCTAGGTGTAGTGAAAGCTAACCTGATCAGTATCGCAGGGTTTTGTATGGCTGACACATTTGCTAGTGGGGTATTTTCCTTTGATTTTGAGTACACCTGTCACATTTGTGATGTGTATGAATAAAGTAACTGTTATTCTTTATACTTTTATAGGGTTTCTTATGCACGAGTGTGAATAAAAGAGGTTTGGGGAGCGTGGGAAGCAAATGAACAAGACCAAGGAGATTAATGAGAACATGACAGATAAGTATTAAACTCCCCAGCGGTAATCCCGAGTGTGGTTCAGGGTTAAATTTCTGTGCCGAAAACGGTAACCCTGAGCCACACTCGGGCTGATACATACCTTGATCCTGCGTTCCCTCAATGTCCTCCCGCAGTCTCCTAAAGTCGATCGCGGCGTCCTGCTTCCAGGTTCCCTTCCCTGCACGCGCCGTCACCCAGGGAAGCAGGACCCAGTGGGAGATACAAAAAAAATATATATATATCCTATACAAAAAAATGTACCCTTTTGACATTAAAATTAATGTCATAATCAGACCGCCCGGGAGGTTAAAGAAGCTAAAGAAGGCAGAGAGAGTAGTGCGGTAATGTTCTGGAGGCTGTGTTCAAAGATCTATGGTTATTAAAAATCCAGACTAAGGTGCAAATCACAGAGACCCAAGTGTTTAGTCTGTTTATTGATGGTTCAGGCATCATACATCACAGTAACAAAGTTCAAGAAAATATAATGACATGACAGAAATACAAAAAAAAATAGAACAAAACACTACATATTAGAACAAGCATATTACATTTGTATAAATCCAAGTTAAAGACACAGTACAGGTTACGAAACCAGGTATGATTGTCGGACCATAAACCGCTACAACAGAGAGCGAGAGGGATCGGGTGTTCAAGCTGGAGGGAATACTATTTTGTGCACAGGAACATGGATATTAAAGCAGATCCAACCTGGGGTTTTATTAAATTCAGCTTGGTAATTGAAATCTGCATTATTGACTTGGCTTTTGTCCCGCTATTGGCTTTTGCCCCGCTATTGGCTTTTGCCCCGCTATTGGCTTTTGCCCCGCTATTGGCTTTTGCCCTGGTGTCTAGGAGTTAGAGACAACAAAGAGAGGAGGTACCTGAGCATGGAAAGTGGAGACATGTTGATGACTGCCTGGGGTAGCTGGGCATTTAAATCTACACCCTTTAAAGGGGGACGTGGTAAACCCATATTGTAAATAACCTGCTACCAACTAAACTTTTTGACACAAATAGTACAGGAAGAACGGGTCGCGCCTATTCCCCACTGGGGCGGCTGCAACCACCAAATGTATCCAGCCCAGCAACATGTATAAAACAGAACAAGAAAAAAAAGGTGTCATCTGCGCTTATTCCTATACCTAATGGCCATTGAAGTAAACCAAAACCTCTAATTTTCTTTTGTTTCACACGGTGTTATAAGAATAAGTGCAGATGACACCTTTTTTTCTTGTTATTTTTTGGAATTCGGCTGCAGCCAAATCGACTGAAGCAGCCAATTTATCACATAAAAAAATTGATTAAAACTAGCCAATACTTTCTCTGACATAGCAGCCAATCTAATTAAAGTGAGTCTCGGGTTTGGATGGAGCTTCAAAAACAAGACACATGAAAAAGTCACCAGTCTTCAAGTCCATATGTAGAGAAGCCACTGCCCACTCAATTAAAATATGGAGTAATTCTGGAGTAGGCCATATAAAAAGTAGGAGGGTGGGAAGATTGATTCTGAGAGACAGGTTTTCTCCCCAATTGCTTCCAGCACACATGAGAAAATCTTTGCCAGTCTACCCCGGGTGTTGACACCTTATGCAGCATCTCCCAGTAATTGGATTGGAGGGGTTTTTAGATCGTAGGGAAGCTTAGTGACCTCCTCAGAGGAGAGAGTAGGAAGAAAGGCAGATAACGAAATACCAGAGCAGAAAGTAATGATCGTAGACGGATTGCGAGTCCTAGACAGAAATTCTATAATTCTTAAAATTTGGTATAAAGATTAACATCCTCCACATGGTTCAAAGTGTCATCAAAAAGGTTATCCTAATTAATTTAGAAGCACGGTTTTAAAGTTAGAGATTCCAGCAGGAGGGCTGTAAACAGTAAATTTTTGGAAGATGGGGTGAGTGAAATAGAGTCATGGTCTGACAATGCTATGGTTTCAATGGACCAAACAATCACAAGAGGAGACCACCAGAAATTAGGAGGAAATCAATTTTAGAGACCAAATGAAGGGTGGTCTGACTAAAACATGAAGTACCCACCAGGGGAATGTACAACCACCAGACATCATGGACATTGAGTTCCTTTACAAAAAAAAGGCCAAATACAGTAGACTTGTGCAAGCTGGAAACATTTGTTTTGTTCTAAAAAAAAATTAATCCAAAACAAAATTAGTTGAAATATCGATTTGCTTTGATTTGTTATTTTATTATTATTATTTATTTATTAAGCGCCAACACATTCTGCAGCGCTGTACAAGGTGCAAAGGGTAAAGACAGGACAATTCAACAATACATACAGGAGAAGGTCAGTATTGCTGCCAGCAGATACAGGAGGATGTGAGTGCCCTATTCCCGTGGGAATTTACAATCTAGATGGGTGAGGGGATTAGAAACAGGAGGGGGCTGCAGTGATGAGTTAATGCAGGGAGATGTGAGGACCATTTTTAGGTCTGCCGGATGCCTTGTTGCGGAGTCGGGTGGTAGGCTTCCCTATACAGAAGGGTCTTTAGGGAGCGTTTAAATTAAGCCAGATTTGGGGACAGTCTGATATTGCGAGGAAGCGCGTTCCATAGGGTCGGCGCCACACGAGAAAGTCCTGCAATCCGGCATGTGAAGAGGTGATGATGGAGGATGCCAGGCGCAGGTCATTGTTGGATCTTAGGGACAGGCTGGGGTGTATCTGGGGATTAGTGAGGACAGGTAGTGAGGAGCGGCATTAGTGAGGGTTTTGAAGGTCAGGGTGAGTAGTTTAAATTTGATTCTGCTGTGGATGTGGAGCCAGTGCAGGGATTCACAGAGAGAAGCGGCAGAGACAGAGCGACGGGTGAGATGGAGAAGCCGGGCTGATGTGTTTAGGATGGACTGCAGGGGGGAGAGGTGGGAGATATGAAGGCCAATCAGGAGGTTGTTGCAGTAGTCCAGGTGGGAGATAACAAGCGAGTGGATAAGTTGCTTGGTGGTGTTGGCAGTCAGAAATGGACGTATTTTGGCAATATTGCCGAGGTGATTGAAGCTAGATGAGGAGAGTGTAGGGGCTGAATGAAAGACTGGAGTCAAGAGCCACTCTGAGGCAGCAGACTTGGACAGAAGGAAGGATAGTGACACTGTCAACAATTATACAGAAGTCAGAAATTGGAGTAGAGTTAGAGGGGGAATTAGAAGGAGCTCGGTCTTGGACATGTTGATCTTCAGGTAGTGAGCGGCCATCCAGGCAGAGATCCCAGACAGACAGTCACTGACCTGAGAGAGAACAGATGGAGAGAGATCGGGAGTGGAGATGTAGATCTGAGTGTCACCAGCGTATAGGTGATACTTGAAGCCATAGCTGGTGATGAGTTTACCCAGTGAGGAGGTATAGATGGAGAAGAGCAGAGGACATAGGACTGAGCCTTGAGGTATGCCGGCTGACAGAGGCATTGAAGAGGACGAATTGCCAGCAAGGGATACTGAGAAGGATCTGTTGGAGAGGGTGGTATCACAGAGACCAAGACAGAAGAGGGTCTCTATGAGGAGGGAATGGTCGACTGTATCAAAGGCAGCTGAGAGGTCAAGTAGGATCAGTATGGAGTAGTGGCCATTGCATTTAGCAGAAAGGAGGTCATTGGTAACTTTTGTGAGAGCGGTTTCTGTTGAGTGTTGGGAGCGAAAGCCAGATTGCAGTGGGTCAAGCAAGGAGTTGGATGATAGGAAGCGGGTTAGGTGGTCATAGACTAGTCTTTATAGCAGTTTTGATGCTAGTGGAAGTAGTGAAACTCGACGGTAGGTTTCAGGAGAATGTGGGTCGAGTGAGGGCTTCTTCAGGATGGGTGTGATGGTGGTATGCTTGAAAGGAGAGAGGAATGAGCCAGAAGAAAGGGATAGGTTGAAAATGTGAACAAGAGCAGGAGTGATAGATGAGGACAGAGAAGATAGTAGGTGTGAGGGGATGGGGTCTAGTGGGTAGATAGTGTGGCGTGAGGAAGACAGTAGAGAATGGACCTCATCCTCTGTGGTTGGGGCAAAGTGGCTGAGTGTCAAGGTAGGGTTGGCTGGGGGGAGGAGCAGTGATATGTGCTTGTGCTGAGATATTTTTTACGGATTGTGAGTGTTTTCTTTATGAAATAGTCAGCAAGAGCTTGAGCGCTGAGGTCAGATGGGGAGGTGGGGCAGGTGGGTAGAGGAGCGAGTTGAAGGTTGAGAACAGTCATTTAGGGTTGGAAGAAAGATATAAGATATAACATATATATATATAAGATATAAGAGAGGACAAGTAAGTTTGTTTGGCGAGGTGAAGGGCAGTTGTGTATGAGCGGAGAAGGAACTTATAGTTGAAGTCATTTTCAGAGTGAGATTTCTTCCAAGCATGCTCAGCAGCACTGGAGCATCTCTGCAAGTAGCGCGTCTGCTTAGAGTGCCAGGGCTGAAACTGGTGACGTGGAATTTTTTGTGTTTGTTTAGGAACAAGAGAGTCTAGAGTGGAGGAGAGTGTGTTATTATAGTGGGATGCTGCACGGTTGGGACATGATAAGTTGTTAGTGTGGGACAAGGGACTTTGTATGAGATTGGAGAATTGCAGAGGATCCAAGGCCTGGAGATTCCTCCGGGTGCGGGGAAGGGATGGAGGAGACAAAGTTGGTTCTGTTGACGGTTGATATTAAAGTAGAGCAGATGGTGGTCAGAAATGGGGAATGGCTGATTGGTGAAGTCTGAAATGGTGCAGAGGTAGGAAAACACCAAGTCGATAGAGTGTCCATTACGGTGAGTAGAGGAAACGGTGGACTGTAAGAGGCTAAAGGAGCATGTAATAGAAAGAAGTTTAGCAGTAGCAGGGGCAGAAGGGTTACCGATGGGGATATTGAAGTCACCTAGAATCAGCTTTGGTACATTAGAAGACAGGAAGTGAGATGTCCAGGCAGCGAAATTGTCATGGAACTGGGAGGTTGGTCCAGGTGGGTGATAGATAACAGCAATTCTGAGAGAGGGGGGAGAACTGGCATATTCAGTCGATCCAAATTTATCAATTCGGACACTATAGAATTCCTTATGCTCCGAAGGTAGGATTAGAAGGTAGGGTTAGAAACTATGGTTAAAATAGGGTTAGATATTACAAAGCAAATTTGTTATATTATTTATTTTATTTATTTATTTATAAAGGATTTTACCAGGAAGGATACATTGAGATTTCTCTCGTTTTCAAGTATGTCCTGGGTTCAAGTACATTGAAGTGTTACATTTACAGAAATACAAAGTAATACAATGTAAGATATTAACAACACAAAATATACAGATTAACAGAAAATAAATATGTAGGAAATATAGTCACTAGGTTACATGTTTACAGGTGCATTCTGTATTGAGGTATGTTAACAGGGAAATTTTGAGTGACTTAAGACTGGTGGAAGATTTGATGATGTCTGGGAGGTTATTCCATAATTGTGGTGCTCTGTAGGAAAATGAGGACCGAGCCACTGTCTTTTTGTATTGTGGTATTGCAAGTAAGGTGCTGGTCCTGGATCGGAGGTTATAGGATGAGGGAGCTGCTGGGGAAGCAGTCTATTCAGGTAGGGTGGCAGCTTCCCAGAGATGCTCTTAAACACCAGGCTGGAAAGGTGAAGGGTGCGTCTGGATTCTAGCGATGGCCAGTTTAGCTGTTTTAACATGTCACAATGGTGGGTCATGTAGTTACATTGTAGCGCAAAGCGGCAGAATGAGTTATACAGTGTAGTAAGTTTATGAAGGTGTGTTTGCGGGGACACGATCTGAAATTGATTCATTATACATCGTTATATATTCATTTTAGATGCTGCCGACATGCTATTCGCATTTTGGAAATACTTCCGAAGTACGAATTGCCGAAATTTCAGACAAAATCCGATTCGTTCAGAAACTATGCACAAGTATACTGTACAGTACGTTGAGGTGGTGTGATGAGTTTGACGGCCTGCCAAGTAAAATACCAGTTCAATTGTGCCAATAAATTCACCAACAATAATGCGGTGAATGGACGAGTGTGAGAGAAGTAAAGTAAAGACATCAAGAGAAAATTCTTCAGAAGATTGATTGGGAGAATATACATCAACCAGTTATTAGAGGGTTTGGTTAATGGGGAATTTGACAAAATTATAAATGTTTCTGGTTCACTCACCTCGGAAAAAATTGGGAAAACATTTACTTCACTCTTTTTTGCCATAGAATGTGGAGGAAGTCTGATATCCAATCCAGGATTTTTGTTCAGCATGTTAGATGCAGAGGTCCAATGAGTTTCCTGAAAAATTACAATAGAGACCTGTGAATTTATAAAATAGTTCAATAATAGATGTGCTATGTATTCATATTTTCTTTTGTTGATGATAAAAGTTAATATGCAGCCAGTAGACGGTTCTCATAAGCTTCTGGGATACGTTTGCTTGCATCTAAAGTCTGACTTAGAAGAAAGTCAACCTCGCACTAGGGAGCAATACTAACTCACTCTTACACTCATTACAGAAATATGTTAGGATGAAACATACTAGACACTTGATGGTGTTTCGTATCAGCATGACAGCAGAAATAACTTGTGTCACACACAATGACAGGGTTATTCAGAGAAAGGTGAAAACCAGGAGAATTGGCAGGAGACGAGAACAATCTAGACCAAATAGCTGATTTGGAAAGTGAGATAAACGGGAGAATTTTTCTGGTTTGGCTATTTTGACCTAGAATTTTCACTCTTCCAGTTTCACCTTTCTTTGAATAGACCTGATAGTAAGAGAAAAAAAAATAATAATAATAATAATGGTCAAGTCTCCTGCTTATGGCGATTTGTAGTGATCATAACGAGATTATTAGTAATTCAGATTCCGAAAAAATACCAATAGAACATAAAAATAATATCTGTATATGGAAATTACAGTAACACCTTGTATCTGAACTGCGCAGGGATTTTTTAGAAATTATAACCCTATACAGCAGCGGGGTTTTTTTACAATGAGAGTGGGGACTTCTCTTACTAATTTGTATCCTGCTATATTGGATGGCTGGAGTGAAGTCTAAATGAAAATGTGCTTTCTCCATGAGAAAAACAACAGTCTTAGTAAAGGGGTGAACGCAAAACTTTCAGGTCTATTCGCTAAAGGTGAAACTCAGGAGAATTGGCAGAAGTGAAAACTCCAGGTCAAAATAGCCAAACCAGAAAAATTCTCCCATTTATCTCAATTCCAAATCAGCTATTCGGTCTAGATTGTTCTCTTCTCCTGACAGTTCTCCTGAGTTCCACCTTTAGTAAATAGACCTGTAAGTGGTGTTGTGTCTGACTTGGGAAAAACTACTGGAATTGGATTTAGCTTTTACTGTAATATTTTGCCCCACACATGTCCACATCAGTGTGAGTTGGCCCCCATTTCTGGTGATACCACAGGACATATAAGTTTATTAGTATGAAATTATTTAGTGCGGGACCTCCTTGAAACGTATATATTCAAACCCCAAGGGTAGTGGTGGCCGAACTCCAAAATTAGAATATGCCTTAAAGACCACACCAGCCTAAAAGTTCACTATTATAGCAGCGGCACCTTGTGATCACACAGGAAATGACACGGCAAAATAGTCGCTGTTTAAAAAAGTTTCTTAATATAAAAACACCTGGGGAAAAAAGTTGCATTTGATGGAAATTTGCATAATTTTTGCCCATTTGTTTTTAGATTTGTGTATATTAAACATCGCTTGTGTGTTATTAATTTCTTCATTAATATTTAATTCATGAATACATTCTCACACAAAAAAAAATTTATTATTATTTTTTTAATAGTGAGGCCCAATTCCAAAACAAATATTTTTTCGGTCTGCATTGTAAAGAATTTTTTTTATAATGAATGTGTAAGTGATTTATGAACCTTTTGCTTCAGAATATATTAAGCCTCGCCGAGCGATTAAAACTGGCCACTCTTGCCTTTCATTGACGCCTTTCAATTAACGCCCTTTGCCACGAAATTACAGCACAACATAGCCTCCCCGGTGAAATGTCAGCTACCTTTACGCCATCTGTCGGGATCAGTACATCAAAACATAATAGCTGCGATGAATTAGCTTTCTATGTGTGTCCTTCAAATGCAATTAAACTTTTTTTTAAATTATTATTCAAAATTGCACTTAAAAAGTTCCTACACACAGACGTGTCTTCTAGGATGCAATTAACATCATGAAAAAATAAACAAACATTGCAAACTCGTGTCAAAAAATTATTTTAGATTTGAATATCCTTCTCTTAAAACATAAAGGGGCCCAACTCCGACTCGAATTCGGACACCTTTTGAAAAAAAATATCATCTGCTTATTGACGGTAATTCGTTTTATTTTTTTTTAAATATTGGCTGATTCTGTCATGGTCTGTGCCAGGTTATTCTGGAGTAGAGAGGCACAAACACAGGACTCTACAATCAGATGTACTCTAGGCTTGTACACCGATCTTTTTTCCGGTTCGGTTCAGTTCGATTTGTTCGGATGTATAAACTTTTCGATTCGGCTCGTTTCGACCGATTTCTGTTTCGATTCGGTTCGGTTTGGATCGTTTTTCGTGTACATTTTTTTTCGGAATATCGACCATTTTTTGTATTTTCGTGTCACTTTGCTCGTTTTTTGTATCGACTTTTCGGAAATTTCGGAAATTTTCGTTTTTTCGGAACTTCTGTTCTCCTCGTTTCAAAGTGTCTACAATAATTCTGGCGATTCTATCGTGTTTTTTTTTATTAAATAAAGATCCTTTTTTTCTTATGAATAATTGAATATACATTTCACAACTTTATTTAATCATATTAAAATGGTATGAAAGCCAAGGAACAAAAAAAATTAACAAAACGATTTAAAAAACGCTAAACTGACCCGAATGCCACAAGAAACAAGTGATACGCATTTACAAATACAAAATTTACAGAATCAGCGATATAACCGATAATAGTTAAATATACGATGTCCAGAATTACCGAAATGGAACCGAAATCACGAATGGAACCGAAATCATGAATAGAGCGAAAATAAATTTCGATTTGACACATTTCAAGTCCAATCGAAAATTCCGAAAAATTTTCGTTTTGGCTCGGAAAACTTTTCGGATCTGCCATTTTCGGATCTAAAAATTTTCGGATAATCGGCCGCATCCGAAAACACGAATCGGGAAATTTCGTGAAAATTCCCAAATTCCGAAACCCGAAACGCACATCCCTAATGTACTCCAGCTGCTTTATTTCCAGAGACTCCGGACAGGACCGGATTAAGATCTCTATGGGCCTGGAGCTGAAGATTTAGGTGGCTATTTTTGAAATATGTTGAAATGAAAACATATTTTAGGTTATTTAATAGTGCAGATATGAGTATATCTAACCAGGCAAATACTGTATGAGGATATTTCCATTCAGATTTCAATCATTTACAGCGTGTAAAATTAATTTTTCACATTTTATCATCCAAAACGTTGTGGTTATGTTCTATAGGGAATTGTTGTTAAAAAAATTGAAATGGGAACTTGTTACTGCATTTTTCTGAGAAAATATACAATTTTAACCAAAAAAATGAAATGTTTCCCTTGTGTTTTGGAGGATGGTGTTTCATGAAGAATATGACTGTATAAAACACTGACCTTGCTCCCAGCGTGGGAAATGAGAAGGTGAGTTTTATCCATTTTATACCTGACAAATGGACAATGCCATTGCTTTGGAACTAAAAATAAATAAAAACAACTTTTTTTTGTTTTCTTTTAGATTTTACATGGTCACGTTTGGTATCAATGCAAAGGCCAGACTCTGACCTATCCAATGACACCTCACTTGACCTTGTGTGGAGTAAAGATTAGTGACGCAGGGGTGCAAAGTCCCCCCAGTGATTTCCGCTGTAGTGCAGCAGTTTAGTTATTTTATGTAACAATGCATAATAACAGATTGTGCCATCACCTCCACACTTGTTGGTGACATGAGAAATTAGATGGTGAGTTAGTGCAGCATCATTGTTCCCTTTATAATTGAAAAGTGAAAAATATTGATGTTAGAAAGAATAATAAAAAAAATATTTCTTTAATTACATAAACCCTGGTTATATTTGGTATCATTGGAAAGGTCATGCTCTGGCCTTTCCGGTGATATCTCACATGACCCTTTAGCAGCTATGGAGTTGGAGATACAGGGGTCCAAGTGCCCATTAATTCAGACATAGTTCTCCTTTCTCTGGGCCTATTCTGGGTCATGGGCCTGGAGCTGCTGCTCCATCAGTCCCTATACTAATCCGGCCCTGACTCCGGATACGCAACACAAGGGAATACCAACAACACAGGATCGGGTTTACTTGAAGACAGATGGACAAAGCATGAACAGGATGGTAGGGCATCAATTAGTATGGTACAGCCTCCAGTCAGAATTCATTGCACAAACTAACAGATCTATTCAAAGAAAGGAGAAACTCAGGAGAATGACTGGAGAAATGAAAATTCTAGGTCAAAGTAGCCAAACCAGAAAAATTATCCCATTTATCTTGCTTTCCAAATTGGTTATTTGGTTTAGATTGTTTTCTCCTCCTGCCAATTCTCCTGAGTTTCACCTTTAGTGAATAGACCGGTATGTTGCAGATGCCCAGAGCATTAGGGACAACTCCCTTAAAGCAGATAATCAAAATAACACCCTAAAACAAAAGCCTGGTCTAGACATAAAGAGAATAACGTGAAACACATGAAACCAACTGGAAGGTAAAGCAAAAGGCTAAACATTGAGAAAATTAAAAAAATAATAACATGCATGTTAATCCCATTCATGATGGGTGGGTGTGGCCAGTTGGGCAGGGCGTACAGGTACTCCTTTCCACCAGGTGCAGCCGCGAGCCTCTAATTTGGCCCGCCCATGCAGCCGACGTGCGGTGCGAGTCATTGGCTGGAGGAGGACGGCCTGAGTTCAATGACGCATGGCGAGGGGCTGAGGTTGCCCATTGAAGATAGGGAGGCATACATGTACGCCCTGCGTCTTCAAGGTCCTCCGATCGCACAGATGGCATAGAACGTGAGGCAGGAAAGTGTTAACAACGGCAGGAAAAGTGCTGGCGGCATTTAGGCAGAGCATGAACGGTAAAGAAAAACAAGGCTTGTGAGGGTCCTGAGAACGAGCAACAGCACTAGTGGCCTGCTCTACGGTGGGGCCCGCTCAGGTCTCACGTTTTTAGCTCATTAGAGAGACAACTATTCCATGTGTAAATCAGTCTGTTGTCACACAGAAAGGGTGGCCAAAACTGTAATGCCAAAGACGTCACCTCTGCACAAGAGGTGCAGCAACCCACAACGATAGTTTCGGCCTTGTTAGGCCACGTCAGGAGGGTATAGCTTACACCCATCTAGGCCCCTCGAGCAAGGGGTCCACATCTGAATTACCCTGTATACGTATAGTGAGCAAAAACAAGGTCCGTTAGGGTCCTGAGAGCAAGAAACGGCACCAGTGGTCTGCTCTAATGTGGGTTCTTGCTCAGCCCACACGGGTCTTTTTGGGTCCCTTGCTCTCTAGGGCATGGCAGGGGTCTAGTCAAAAAAAAAATAAGTGTGAGAACTCTCCAAGATTTTTGCTCCCCAATTAACTGTTGACATGTCAGACTTAACCACTGCCCCACATGTAAATATGTGCGTGCGGATAAGCTTTCTGTCTTTCATTGTCTTACTGTAAATCCTGGACTTGAGCATTTTAAAATGATACCCCATACATGAGTGTTGTAATATGAAGTCCCACAAACACACGTTTTTAGTATAATTCCAGTAAATAAGGCCTGAAGCACGTAGGGCGTAGGGCCCTTAAGTTGCCTCTGATGCCAGGACGCAGGGAGGATTTTTCTAGAAGGTTTTGGCAACGCGTGAGGAGATTGAGCGGGAGTGGTGTGGGAGGAGTCGACAGGAGGGTTCTTATGGCGCGTGTAGAAAGGGTCTGCGCGCCTTTTTTCTCCTGAGGTAGAGCGGTGAAAATCTGTGCTGCGTTAGAGAAGCGGTGTTTTTTCGGCTTTTTGCCTTAATAATTGTTTTGGGATTGGCGGAAGGTGGTGAGCTGGAGTCGCTACTGGAGGAAGTGCGGGAGGCGGCTCGGCACCGTGGTGTGGAGTGGGCCAGAAGAAGCCTGTCGGAGGTGTTGGCGGCGGATGGGGGTTCTCGGCCTGCCAGGATTTTGAGGCCTCCGGTGCGGTTTAATCCGGGAGGTGAATCCAATGATGTTTCAGCGGCCGAGAGAAGGAGATTGGAGGCTGTGAGAGGTCGTGATCGATTGGTCCAACGGATGTTGGCTGGTGGTGGTGCAGTTGGAAATGAAGCTGGCGTGAGCGCTTCCAGGAGTGTGGAAGGTAGGAGCTTGAGGCCGGCTTCGGGGGCTAAGGATCCTTCCGGTCGGAGGGGTGGTGTGGTGAGCTCTACCAGGAGATAAGGAGTGCGGAGTTCGAGGAGTTCCTTTGGGAGAAGAAGAGGTCGGTGTCCTGCCAGGGGTCCCAGAGGAGGAGCAAGGGCTGTCTCAGGGACTGATGTTTCGGCGGTAAGACATTTGGTGGAAAGGAATGTGGACGGTGGTGTGTCACTGGGTGTTGGTGTGCGGGATGAGGGCACCCAAGAGCTCGAAGTAAATTGGTGTTCAGTTGGTGAAGATGATGGGGCTCCGGAGGCTGATGTGCGGGAGGGAGTGGTTGATTTTGGTACTTCGGGTACTGGGGCTCATCACACTGTTAATTTTTCATCCACAGTTCCATTGTTTCGGGAGAGGAGTCCACAGCAGGTGTGTGGTTTCCAGGCTGCTGGAGTTGGTGGAGGTGGTGCAGGAGGTGTGGAGTCAGTGGCGATGGAAGTTCCAGAAAGTTCGGACGGACCTCGTGTGGCGACAGGTAATGGAAATGGTGGTGATGTTGGTTCTTTCATGTCTTTCTTACAGGGGGCCTTTGAGGCTTGGTCGGGTTCACCAAGGGGTGTGAACCAGGGTGTGGATTTGGCCCAAGCTTGGAAAGGGGCTGGTGGGCCAGTTGTGAGAGCCGGTGGAGCTCTTGGATGTGAAAATTTGATTTCTAATGGGCCGAGTGGCAATGTGGGTTCACTCGGGGAGTCTGCAGGAGTGGCGGATGTGGCCAGAAGGAATGCTTACGTGTCCTTTTCTAATGGGCCTTTGGGGTTTCATTTGAAGCAAGAGGTTAAAGAAGGTATTTGGCGGGGGGAGTATGTGGAACTGTTTTCCCTGCTTCCGTTGGATGAGGTGGCTGTGGTAAAAGATGATTCCTCTAAGGACGGTTTAAAGGAAGAGGAGGAAAGAAAGAAGAGGTTTCGGAGGATTCCTAAGTCATTCGGGAATTGGCTTCGGGCCTTCTGTATTTTGGCAAGTGTGGTGGGGGAAAAGAGCCCACAGCACTGTTCGGGTCTGTTTTGTTATGTGGATGAGATTTGGGAGGCTTATCGAACTTATGGTGGTTGGGTGTGGTGGAAATATGATGAGCAGTTTAGGCAACGTTTGGCGTCTCGCCCAGGTATGGGGTGGGATCAGTTGGACATTACGCTGTGGTTGCGTTTGATGGGGGCACAAAAGGCGTTGCCCTTTCCAGGGGGAGCTGGTGGGGGAGGAGTCAGTTCCCCACCGGCTGGTGGCAAAAAGGGATCGTGCTGGTCAGTGCAAGTTTGGTGCAGGATGCAGATACAAGCACGAATGTTCAAATTGTGGAGGAGCGCATTCCTTGTCCAGATGTTTTAAGAGGGCAAGGCAAGGAGGGCTGCTTTTGGAGGGTCTGGAGAGGGGAGCTTCCCTGGTGAATCTCGACGCGATGTTACCGTGGCTAAGGCTTTATGGAAGACATAGAGATGCAGAGTTTTTACGGGATGGTTTTGGTGTTGGTTTTCGGATTCATTTTGTGGCACGACCTGGGGGCAGTAAGCTTAGAAATTTGAAGTCGGCTAGAGTGTATCCGGATTTAGTTCGGGAGAAGGTGTTTAAGGAGATTGGGGCTGGTAGGATGGCGGGCCCATTCTCGTCTCCTCCGGTGCAGGGTTTGAGGATCTCCCCTTTGGGGGTTGTGCAGAAGCGTAAGGTGGGAGAATTTCGTTTGATTCATCATTTATCCTTTCCACGGGGAGGATCGGTGAATGATGATATTGGTGAGGAGTTGGCCTCGGTGTCATTTGTGTCATTTGATTCTGCGGTTAGTTTGGTTCGTGATGCTGGTCCGGGGGCTTTGATGGCAAAGGTGGATATTGAGTCGGCTTTTCGGTTATTACCTATTCATCCTTCGTGTCATCATCTTCTGGGATTTTGGTTGAAGGTGAATTTTGTGTGGATTTATGTTTGCCTATGGGTTGTTCCATCTCCTGTTCCTTTTTTGAATGTTTCAGTACATTTTTTAAATGGGTGGGCCATGAAGTGGCAGGGTCGGCAATCTGACTCATTATGTGGATGATTTTTTATGTGTGGGAAGAGAAGGGACAGGAGAGTGTCTGCATATTCTTCGGTCTTTTCAGTGGGTGGCACACCGGTTTGGTGTTCCTTTGGCCAAATAACGCAATCAAAGATAAAATGAAAATATTTTTAAAAAGTTAGAAAGTAAAAAAACATAAGTCCATTGGAGGTAAAAAAGTCTTTAAAAGTGGGCATATGGGTCTCCAAGACGCGTTTCGCCGGCTCCCTGGCCAGCTTCATCAATTGGATCGAATTCATCCAATTGATGAAGCTGGCCAGGGAACCAGCGAAACGTGTCTTGGAGACCCCTATGCCCACTTTTAAAGACTTTTTTTACCTCCAATGGACTTATGGTTTTTTACTTTCTAACTTTTTAAAAATATTTTCATTTTATCTTTGACAAGGTGGAAAGCCTGCCCAGAGGGCAGTCTATTGTGGATATACTGCCCCTGCTCATGGATATATGCCCCAGCTCATGGATATTGCCCCAGCACGTGGATACTGCCCCAGCTCGTGGATACTGCCCCAGCTCATGGATATTGCCGCAGCACGTGGATACTGCCCCAGCTCGTGGACATTGCCCCAGCTCGTGGATACTGCCCCAGCACGTGGATACTGCCCCAGCTCGTGGATATTGCCCCAGCACGTGGATACTGCCCCAGCTCGTGGACATTGCCCCAGCACGTGGATACTGCCCCAGCACGTGGATACTGCCCCAGCTCGTGGACATTGCCCCAGCTCGTGGATATTGCCCCAGCACGTGGATACTGCCCCAGCACATGGATACTGCCCCAGCTCGTGGATATTGCCCCAGCTCGTGGATATTGCCCCAGCTCTTGGATATTGCCCCAGCACGTGGATATTGCTCCAGCACGTGGATACTGCCCCAGCACGTGGATACTGCCCCAGCTCGTGGATATTGCCCCAGCTCTTGGATACTGCCCCAGCTCGTGGATATTGCCCCAGCTCTTGGATACTGCCCCAGCTCGTGGATATTGCCCCAGCACGTGGATACTGCCCCAGCACGTGGATACTGCCCCAGCTCCTGGATATTGGCCCAGCTCATGGATATTGCCCCAAGCTCCTGGATATTGCCCCCCAGCTCATGGATACTGGCCCCCAGCTTATGGATATTGGCCCCCAGCTCGTGGATATTGCCCCCCAGCTCATGGATACTGCCCCCCAGCTCATGGATATTGCCCCCCAGCTCATGGATACTGCCCCCCAGCTTATGGATATTGGCCCCCAGCTCGTGGATATTGACCCCCAGCTCATGGATATTGCCCCCAGCTCATGGATATTGACCCCCGGCTCGTGGATATTGCCCCCCCAAGCTCTCATGGATATATGCCCCAGATCAGACCCCAGACCAGACATGGGGCGGCTGTTCGAATGCTCTATCGGCATTCGACAGCCGCCCCATGAGCTCCGCCGTCCGCGCCATACCTACCTTTCCGAGCGGCGCCAGGGAAGTGAAAGTTTCCCTGCTTCCGGTCTTTGAAGGACCCAAGCCGCGGTCACGTGACGGGGCTTGGGTCCTTCAAAGAGCGAAGCGAGGGAACTTTCCCTTCGCCGCTCGGGGGACGGGTTGGATGCACACAGCAGCCGGTAGAGGCTGCGCTCGCAGCCTCTACCCGGCTGCCGCACGCATCCAACCCCCGAGCGGCGGAGGGAACTTTCCCTTCGCCGCTCGGGGTTGGATGCGCGCGGCAGCCGGGTAGAGGCTGCGAGCGCAGCCTCTACCCGGCTGCTGTGTGCATCTTGTAACCGCCGCGGTGAGCTGGCAGCCGGCTCGTGCCGCGGCGGTTGCATGCGCGCGCAACCAACCGCCGCTGGTTGAGCGCGCATGCGCAGAGTAAGGCTTGGCGACGGACACGCCAAGCCTTACTCAATTATAGTATAGATTGCGTTATTTTTTGATGTGAGCTGTCTCAATAAATCTTTGCACAAGCCAACCTCCTGCTGCATCCAGTTGCCATCTTTTAACATCGCCAGCAACCAGAAGCACCGTACAAAGGGAAGCTTTCTGCAGTATCCTGGACGAGGAAATTCAAAAGACAAGGCACGAAGGAGCAGATGCAAAGGGGAATTCTTGGCAGAGCGCAACAGACAGAGCAACATCCGTCACCGCACTAGCGTAAGTGTATCAGTCCTTACTCTCTGCTGTATCCGACAGACGCGGATGTATCCTTAATCCCTTCTTTCTTTCTTGGAGGAATATTGAAGGGACGAGAGGAGCGGAAGCAGTCAAGATCAAAAGGACACACTTGATCATAAAGAGAAAATTATTTTTCTTTTTTCTTTTTTGTGCAATATAAAAGACTGATTTAATTGTGGTTTTTTTAGAGACTGTCATTCATCACCCCCGACGCCAAGGGGCGTATGTTCCTAATAAGAATATGAATATATACACATTTATTTTACACTCTGTTTTATATTTTTTATATGTTACACCAAGCTGTTAAATTAGCATTGCCATACCTCATTATATTGTTGAAATTCCTTAAGAGCCATTACATCGCTACTTTAACAGACACAACCAGCGAGTAGCGCCTGACTAAGGGGTACCCCACACTTTCCCTCCAATTAACCTGTAGCAGCAACAAGGCTCTGCAACCACCCCTAAATTGGCAGCACAGCCGCATAATTAAACACCATAATCTCAACACCGCACAGCGCCTTAGGATACCATTTCTTTCCTATATTTTGGGGGTTGTTGGTGTGCTTCTCGTTGCCCTGATCGTTGGTTAGCATCTTCCTTGGTGAGGAATTTGGCCTTTTTGGAGTTGTTTCCATTAGTAGTGGCCTTGGTACTGTGGGGAGGTGCTCTGGAGGGAAGCAGGATTTTGTTCCGTTCTGACAACATGGCGGTGGTGTCGGCGGTTAATTCTTTATCGGCTTCCACATTACCGGTTATTAGATTGCTGAAGAGATTTGTGTTGTTGTGTCTTGAGTTTAATGTTTTATGCAGGGCAAGGCATGTCCCGGGTCGCCTTAACTCAGTGGTGGATGCTTTGTCTCATTTTCAGTGGGGCAGGTTTCGTTCCCTGGCTCCGTTGGCAGAGGAGGTGGGCACCCCTTGTCCGGAGGGCCTTTGGCAGCTAGGCTCGGAATTTTTGGAAGATGGGTGAGGGGTTCTTTGTCTGAGTCCTCTTGGAAGGCCTACTCACAAGTATGGAGGGATTGGGACGCTTTGGCAGAGCGGTTCAGGTACGTGGCAGTAGGTGGTCTGGATGAGGTAAGTCTGCTTAGAGCATACCTCATTCGACTATTTGAGTCTGGGGCATCTTCGGGAGTGGTTCGGCAGTCTCTTGCCACCTTGGTTTTCCTTTTTCAAGTATCGGGGAGAAGAGATGTTACCAAAGATTTTGTGATCAGATGTGCGGTTCGGGGTTATGTAAAAGGGAGATGCAGGGCGGACGCTAGGCGCCCAGTTTCGAGACAATTATTGGAGGGGCTATGGGATTTCGTTGGGAGTTTTTGTTCTTCACCTTATGAGGTTCTGCTTTTTAGGGCAGCTTTTTGTTTAGGGTTTTTTGGGGCATTTCGAGTGGGTGAGTTGGTCTATAATTCTAGGAGAGGAGGTGGTGGTTTAGGAGCTGATGCGGTTTGGTTGGGAGTCAGGGATTTGGTTATTTGGGTTGCTAACTCCAAGACGGATCAGTTGGGTAGGGGGCGTAGAGTCGGTTTATTCAGTGTGGATAACTGTGTGGTTTGTCCAGTGGAGAACGTTAAGAATTTTTTGAAGGTCTGGGTGGAGTCTAGTGTGGCTTTTTTATGTCACGCGGACGGGTCGGCCTTATCAAGGTTTCAGTTTATTTCTATTTTTAGGAAGGGTTTGGTTAGTTTAGGGAGAAACCCGAAAGATTTTGGTTCTCATTCTTTTCGGATTGGGGCTGCGACGGAAGCTTCAAGGTTGGGTTTGTCGGCAACGGAAATTCAAGATTTGGGAGGATGGAACTCAAGGGCCTTTAAGTCTTACGTTCGTCCTGGTTTGCTGTCATGAATTTTGTACTCTTCTGTTAAAGCTGGGAGGTAATGTGGAGCACGATTTGCCGTATATTATGTTATGTTTTCAACTTTTATAAAAAAAAATATACAAACAACGCGAAAATGTTGAAAAATGAATTATCTATTTTACATGATATATGAAATATACTTTTATATGGAATATATATATTTATTATATTTTATCTTTGTAAATTTGTTGGTTGTTTGGGGTCGAGTGTGGGGGTTTGGAGTATTTGGAGGCTAGGAGTTGGTGTTTGTTTATGATATGTTTTCTTTGCAGGTATGATCGTGGTTATTGGAAGGGATGTGTGGTGGTTTGGTGGGGAATTTTTCTTTTAAAATATTTTGTGTGGGGAGTTTTTTCTTTTTAAGTATTTTGTGTGGTGGAGATGTTGGTAATGTGTTTTTGTTTTTGCAGATCGTCCAAGAGTGGTGTGGATCATTGGAGACTCGCTGATTTTTTGGGCGAGAAGAAGGGCGTTGGTGCGATCCTCTGGAGTTCAGATGGGTCTGCTTGGGTCGGCAACACGGGTACGGTGGATCGGAATCCGTGGACTCCTATGGGAGGAGTTTAAGCCGACAATTTTGGGTGCCCTGAGGCACGGTGAAGTTCCCCATGTGCTGGTGGTTCACATGGGAGGGAACGATTTGGGTGTGGTCCCTCTGTGTATGCTGCTGGAGCAGATGCAGGAAGATCTGCGGCAGTTGAGGGTGTGGTCACCATGGACAGTGGTGGTGTGGTCCGAGGTGATGCCAAGGATGGTGTGGGAGCAGGCAGAGAGTGAGGAGGCGGTGCGGCTGGGCCGTATCAAACTTAATCGCTGTGGTGGTGCGACATCTACCCTTTGAAGAGGAGGAGGCGGAGTGTTATTTTATGGCGGATGGAGTTCACCTGACAGATGTGGGCAAGGATCTGTTCATCCTGGGACTCAAGGAAGGGATTGAACAAGCCCTGTTTTTCCTTGGTGGGGGAGCTCTCCCATAAGGGGTTATGTGAGGAGCTCGTGGTGGGGGCTTGTAGGCAGTGCTGGCTAGGGGTTCCTTTTTAGTTAGGATTTTTTGGTCAGATGGTTGGGAGTTGGGAAGATTTTTGGTGGTTGGTTGGTTTGGAGGTGTGTGGGGGTTGTTGGGAGTCCTCTTTCAGCACTGGATTATTGTTTTATTTTGTTATTTAAATTATTATGTTATTATGGTGGGGTTATAGTGTGGAGTTTTAGCTGTGGCCTATATATAATAAATATATATATAATTCCACAGTTATGTGTTCGCGTTTTCTTGTGTGGTTTTTTGTCTCCCGAAGTCCGACCCGGTCATCAGTAGGCGACTTAATGCACGTCTTCCTGTAAATTGTGGATGGTTGAAAATATAATGGTAACATGTTATTGTACAGACTTGCCCGTTATAACTATAACAGTAAAAGGTTAAGTTACGGACATGCGCATTATAAATATTACAGTGGAAATGTTTTGTACCGACTTGCGAGAATCACATTTACAGTACGGAGGTTGGTTGCATGTTTCCTAATTAGGATCCGCATTTACAGTAAAAATGCGCAATCTCCATACTGAAAATTTAATTGTTATGTTATTTTTATGAATACCGGCTCATTTTGATGAGAACAAGATACATTGGAATAGCACGTTCTCCTCTAGTGAACTGTAAATTAACCGCTCCTGTACAAAGTATAGGGGCCGTTAATTTACCGTAAGCCGTAGCAACCCTCGAGCTGCAAGCTAAGCTTGTGGCTCTGTTGTAATGGCTGCAGTAATCTTTAAATAAACTTGCTGGAGCTGTTTTGACCAACGGGTACAGCCCTTAGCTTAAAGGCTAGGTGTTACGATTCCACATTCCAGCCAGGCCCCCTGGTGGTGAGAGCGGATTTTGGGCTAAGCCACTGCAGACCATCTCCACTGTGGCTGATAGTCTGTGGTCACATGACCGGTTCTGCCCTATTTATATGGCCAGCAGTAGATCAGATCCTTGCTTCAGGATAAGTCTTCTTACTGACTGCCTACCTTGTGATCTGCTTTTGCTTATATTATTCCTGTGTGTGACCTACTGGCGTGACTCCTGGACCTCTCTCTTGTCAGCTCCCTGTACCGTGTATCCAGACATTCCTGTGTATGAGCTATTGGCGTGATTTCTGGACCTCTCTCTTGCCTCCTCCCTGGAACCTGTATTCTGATTTCCTGTATACTGACCTCGGCTTGTATGACCTGCTTTTCCGGCTCCTGATCCCTGGTTTCTGGCTGATAATCCTCTATGGCATTTTAGGCTTGGCTATTCCCTAACTATTCTTGCTTTATTCCTGTTTATGTTCTGTAAGTCTTGTTTTCTTGTCTTTGCCCAGCAACATAGGGTAGTCTGTGTGTTAGAGGCCAACTTCAAGGACCTCATACATAGTTCAGGGTTCTATATTGCTGCTGGGCATATTGGTTGTTCTGGTGTTTATCCCCCACCCTGTAATCTGTATTAGATCAGAAGACCACACAAGGATCCTTTCCCAGTGCAGGGCTCCCTCTTGTGTCTGTATTCTGTCCTGTCATCTCTTGTTTAGTTCTGTGTATTCTGTGTACTGGGTTCTGCATCATGCAAGCAACAAACCTGCCTAAAGGGCTTAACAGCACTCAGTACAAAGGGCGCCCCTTGGCATCTGCCTGGGATGCTCATGACACTAGGTTGGAATCGGACCCAAAGTCTTTATTTGCATCACAGTGGTTGATTACAATATTGCCCCATAAAGTAGGTTAGTTTATTTGTGGTGACTAGTATAGGGTTGCCAGATCAGCCATGTTTTCCTGGACATACAGTGGCAAGAAAAAGTATGTGAACCCTTTGGGATTACGTGGAGTTTTGCATGAATTGGTCATGAAATGTGCTCTGATCTTCATCTAAGTCACAACAATTTGAAAAACACAGTCTGCTTAAAATAATACAACACAAACATTATATGTTTTCATGTTTTTATTGAACAGAAAATGTAAACATTCACAGTGCAGGGTGGAAAAAGTATGTGAACGTTTGGACTTAATAACTGTTTGACCCTCCTTTGGCATCAATAACCTCAACCAAACGTTTCCTGTAGTTGCAGATCAGACCTGCACAAAGATCTGGAGTAATTTTGGACCACTCCTCTTCACAAAACTGTTTCAGTGTAGCGATATTTTCAGGATGTCTGGTTTGAATCGCTCTCTTAAGGTCATGCCACATCATTTCAATCGGGTTGAGGTCAGGACTCTGACTGGGCCACTCCAGAAGGCGTACTTTGTTTTGTTGCAGACATTCTTTTGTTGAATTACTTGTATGCTTTGGGTCATTGTCCTGTTGCATCACCCATCCTCTGCAGAGCTTCAGTTGGCGGACAGATGGTCTTACGTTTTCCTGCAAAATGTCTTGATAAACTCTGGAATTCATTTTTCCATCAATGACAACAATCTGTCCAGGCCCTGAGGCAGCAAAGCAGCCCCAAACCATGATGCTCCCTCCGCCATGTTTTACAGTGGGGATGAGGTTTTGATATTGGTGTGCTGTGCCTTTTTTTCTCCATACATAGTGTTGTGTGTTTTTTCCAAACAACTCAATTTTGGTTTCATCTGTCCACAGAATATTTTGCCAGTAGTGCTGTGGAACATCCAGGTGCTCTTTTGCAAGCTTCAAACGTGCTGCAATTTTCTTCTTGGACAGCAATGGCTTCCTCCGTGGTGTCCTCCCATGTGCCTCCCATTCTTGTTTAATGTTTTCCTCTTTGTACATGTGTCAACAAAAATGTTAGCATATGCCAGAGATTTTTGTAAGTCTTTAGCTTACACTCTAGGATTCTTCTTTACCTCATTAAGCATTCTGCGCTGTGCTCTTGCAGTCATCTTTACAGGACGACCACGCCTAGGGCGAGTAGCAACAGTGCTGAACTTTCTCCATTTGTAGACAGTCTGTCTTACTGTGGACACATGAACATCAAGGCTTTTGGAGATACTTTTGTAACCCTTTCCAGCTTCATGCAAGTCAACAATTCTTGATCGTAGGTCTTCTGAGAGCTCTTTTCTGCGAGGCATGGTTCACATCAGGCAGTGCTTCTTGAAACCAGTAAACCCAAAACTGGTGTGTGTTTTTAAAGGGCAGGACAGCTTTCAGAAACACATCCAATAATATCACACTGATTGGACTCAAGGTTGGCTCACTCCTGCTCCAAATAGCTCTTGGAGAAGTCATTAGGCTAGGGGTTCACATACTTTTTCCACCCTGCACTGTGAATGTTTACATGTTATGTTCAATAAACACATGAAAACATATAATGTTTGTGTTGTATTATTTTAAGCAGACTGTGTTTTTCAAATTGTTGTGACTTAGATGAAGATCAGAGCACATTTTATGACCAATTAATGCAAAACTCCACGTAATCCCAAAGGGTTCACATACTTTTTCTTGCCACTGAATGTTACTTTTTCATACAGAGGGCATCACAGGGAAACGTGCTGCCCTGCAACATGTCTAATTCATATGCTGCAGGAAGGAAATCAAGGCACCTGGGATTCCTTTTGGATTTCTTACCTGCAGCATATGGATTCTACATGCTGCAGGGTTGCTTTTTTTCTCGCGCTACCCATCAGCATGAATAAATCATATGTGTCCAGGAAAACATGGGTCGATCTGGCAACCCTAGTACCACGTGCTATGGTAAATATGTTCACAAGATAAGATTGAGCATCGTCAGCTATGAGTTAACAGATAAGCAATAGGAAACCAATATCACATTAATGTGTCAGATGAGACTGCCAACCACACGTCTAATTACAACGTAGCTGTTATATACAGAGTATTCATACAGGGCATGCTAAAAACAGCCCAAGCTTAATTGGACCAGCCTGAGCCTAATTAAGTGCAGAGATACTAGTTGAAGTCTATGAGAACTGTAACAGCCTAAACCGCATGTAGCATCTATCATCCTGACAGGTCCATCGTGGTCATGAATGACGTTCTGTTATTATGCAGTGTAAAATAAGTGAAGTTGAGACAGTTTAAACGGTGCTCCTCGTGTGATCTGATTTTTATTTAACATCATTTCATTGTTTTATGAGTTGGGATTATTATTATTTATTTTTTTGAGAGTTTGATTTCATATCAAAATTATATTTAACATATGGATTG
This sequence comes from Leptobrachium leishanense, assembly GCA_009667805.1. Classification (NCBI taxonomy): domain Eukaryota; kingdom Metazoa; phylum Chordata; class Amphibia; order Anura; family Megophryidae; genus Leptobrachium; species Leptobrachium leishanense. The sequence goes on along the minus strand of CM019063.1, from coordinate 506,672,448 downwards.
ATCTTACAAAGACAAGCATAAAATTGTTTGGTTTTTTTTAACAAACACTAAGGTCCCTATTACGAACTCCACGCTAACGGTAGCGCTCACCTGCGTAAGCACTACCGTTAGCTGCGGTATTTACCGCCTATTACAATCCAAATGCAAATGGGTTAAAAAACCCGTTTGCGTTTGGGACCTTGTGCTTCTCAGCGCGAGGTCACTGCACTTTGTGCTCCCTATACTTAACATGGGGAGCGCAAATTGTTAATCAGCGCTGGTATTACAAAGTCCCAGCGCTGATTAACGCCTAGCTCTGGTCAACGAAAAGTTAACCAGAGCCAGGACCTGGTGTTAACGGATTCCGCTTCTGCAGAATCCGTTAACACCAGCTTAAAAAATAAAAAAATAAATCTAATACTCGCCCTATGTCCCGCTGCAAGGACCGCGACTCCGATCGCCTCCTCCGGCCGGCGGGATCAGGGAAAGACTGGGGGCAAAAGTCCCCCCAGTCTCTCCCTGGGTATCCCTACGCCGACCAGCCGGATCTTGCGAGGCGAGATCCGGCTGGTCATGTGACCGCCAGTGTCTCTCTCAATGGAGTCCTATGGACTCCATTGAGAGGATGCGCACGGCTGCGTTTAGCGGGCGAAAACAATGCAGGCAGCATATTTTGCGCCTGCATTGTAATCCCCCGCTAAACCGGGGACGGTAGGGGGAATACCGCAGGCGCAGTTTTCTCTCCCTACCGCCACCGGTTTAGCGCGGGGATTGTAATAGAGCCCTAAATAATCCCATGTGTTTCTGTGAAAGAATTTCATAAGTACATGTTAAAACAGACTTTCTACATTGAGCTCAAAATCCTTAATATATAAATCCGTAAATATTTCCAAACACCCCACCGTCCCATGTTCTTGCTGAATTACTAGCATTAAGAAAATTGGGGAATGGATTTTTTTTCTAGAAAATAATGGTTCAGTTCAGCACATTCACTTTTGTGACATATTCATTTAGAAATCATTCATTCAGAGAAAAAAAGTATTGGAGATGGTAATACCACAGCATGTTCCATAACAGTGGTTCCCAGTAGTGGTCCTCAGGTACCTGCTGACAGGCCAGGTTTGCAGATATGTGAAGCACAGCACAGGTGATATGATTTGCTGCTCAGTGATTACTGGATTCAGTCTGCATTTCCCCAAGCTGATCCTTAACACCTGGCCTGTTAGGGGGACCTGAGGACAAGGGTTGCAAACCTGTGATGTCCAGGGTCCCGGGAGGTGTGCAGGGGGACCCTGGAGGAGCTGTTCCGCCGCCTGGCCGAGTGCCAGCAGCTCCGGCGGCACCCGGCATATCTACGCTCGCTCAGGGGGGGGCGTGGCTTGAGGAGGCGGCACCGCCGGCCTTTAAATCGAGAGCACGCACACTGAAGCCTTGCCTTGCCGTGGACTTTCATTTCCCGCATCGCTGCTTTGGAGAAAGATAGTTTGTATACTGACCCTGCTTTTCTGAGGACCCGATTTGTTGCCGAATTCTGCTTGTTATTTGACTACTTTCTTTGCGTACTCCTTGCCTGTTCTGTTTGCCTTCTGGTGCTGCATGTGTGTGCTATCTGTTCCTGCCATACATACCATAGCGCAGTACAAAGTGTCTTTATGTTACTGACCCTGTTTTGTTTTCACCACTATTCTTGCTCTGTGTCCCTGTCTGGTAATCCGCTGCCTGTCACTCGAGGTGTGTGCTGCATATCTTTGCCATATACTGTTGCACAGTATATACCAATCATATCTCTGTTTGGTTAGGGTTAGCGGTCCCGACCATCCAAAGGATCGGAGGGTTAGTGGTCTGTGCCAGGGATCCTACCAGGTCTGTCCAGGGAACGTCAGAAAACCACTGTGAAGTGCAAAGGAATACACAATAGACCCTGCAGATTTGAGCAATTACTTTATGATAAGACGTCTAGGAATACAGAAAATAAAAGCGAGAGATGCGTAAAAGGGACACTCTAGGTACTGTTTACCATTTACTGCAAATACCCTGGGAACACGCATGGTGGACTTAGAACAGCATGTAGAAACTGCAGAGAGCACCCACAACTTCCTTTGAGTCACACCAACACCATCATTAATACACGAGATACTGGAGGCAACGCTAAGCAACTTGCAAAAATTATCGACACAGTCTAACGGAGATGATTCAATACAATTCCTTAACACAGGCGCTTCTAGATCTTTTTCAACCACTGCTATGGGACATTTCAGATCACTTCTGACAGATTGATCAGGCACACCGAGAAATGCATTCGCTGTGGTCGCCTAATGTTAAAGGAACACTCTATTCATCCTGACCACTTTAATGTTTTCCCCTCCCTGATGTCCCAATCTGGCAGAAAACACTGGGTGAAGTGAAAGTTTCCTCACCCCCCCACACCCAGCGTCACCAGCAGCCAAGATTTTGAAATTCCCGTTCAACAGATCAATCACTAGTGACGTCAGCACAGAAAGCGTGCCAGCGTCACCCTCTGAGACTGCCCGAGCCAGCTAGTGATCTCAGACAGGGAGCCAAAGGATCGGACCTGCACCTGCATGTGAAGCTCCGATCCAACGCTCTGCGCAGGCGCTATGGAACTTGTATATGTAAAGTGTGATGCCAGTGGCACTGCAGTTTACGGTTCCTACGCTATCCAGGATCAGAAGTACCTGAGCTGAAGAGGAGGAGCTGCGCGGCGAGGGAGAAAAGCTGAGTAAAATAACCCCAAAAAGAAAATATTTTTTTTTTAAATAATTGGGCAGAGGCAATTTAAGGTCAAAAAAGGAACTCTATTTTTAATGATACCTTTAAATATTGTTTTTATCAAATTCAAAGTATAATAAAGTCAACTTTTCTGTACATTGTGTGTATATCCATGTATTAACATTTCTATATTAGGGTACATACATTATCTATATGTATATATCCAAGAGGTAGGTAATAAGATCTAGTGGTTTGATCGGGAAAAGAAAAAAGCAGGTTATTGTTATGGATAAATAATGCTGAAAAAAAGTTTTGTAAATGAGGATTATTATTATTTTTTAACTTTGAATTACATGCTACCATAATACCTCTTGTAAACACATAATGTATACATTTTTCTACGTGAGCATAATGCGTAAATGACAACACACTATACTAAAAATAAAACAGACCTCTTTTATCAGAGTCGCTAAAATTGGCAGTTTCCGCACATCATTTTCACGCGGAGCAACGTGAAAAATCACAGGGTTTGTTTTTAGATAGAAAATGGTGTATAATGGATACAAATGTGAGACATGACATTACAAGCTTGCTCGTAGCTTTAATCTGGGAATGGAAAAAAAAAAGGTGAACATTCATCTTATCTGGGATTGCTGACGCAGTTGGATTGTAACATGTCTGTCTATATTTAATCTCATGTTAAAAATACTCTAATGTGTGCTTTCAAGTCTTGTCTCCTTCAAGACTGAAACCTAGAAAAAGGGCTGTTTGCGTCATCCCATGTTGGTGTGAAACCTTCAATTTGAACAATGAACACTGACAAATTAAATTGATCACTATAATCATATTTCATCTTCAAAGGAAAGTGTTCCAACATATATTATGGCATAATAAATTACATATGATGCTGAGATAAACAAACATAAATTCACTGACAATTGCAACAATGTTGACAATGTCTGTTGTCTGCGATGTTCGCTGGTAATGAATTAGTGAACAATTTCCAAATGAGTATTAGATTCTAAAACTGTACTTAGAAACATATAAAGGGTTTTTCAATAAGTGTCACGTTTGGTTGTTCCAGCCCTGTCCCCCTGCCCTCCGCATTCTTGTATACTAGAGAAATCTCAATGTATCCTTCCTGGTAAAATCCTTTATAAATAAATAAATATTCATGTGCTGGCATCACCCCAGGCTGCTAGTCCTAGGTTGCAGCTTTTGGGTTAATTGCTGCCTGTCTGCTGCAGCTCACCTGTTGGCCCTTGTGTGTTGATCTCCTCCCTATTTAGAGCAGTGAGCCCATATCCCATTGCTCTGTCATTGTTCAAGTTTGCCTGTGTATCCAGTCTGCTGTGTTCTGAGCTCCTTGCTGTTTATTTCCAGTCCTAGTTTGTATATTTTTGGTTTATGCTTTTTGTTTTGTTTTCCCCTGTTTGTCTGTATCTCTTGCCGCTGTGTCTTCTGGTTCATGTCTAGTTATTCCTGTGTATTTGGTTCATAGTTGTTTCCCTCGCTGTTATTGGTTTCCTGTTCATGTAATATGTTATTCTAATTACCTGGTTTTGACCCTTTTGCCTGGCTGATTTCCCTCCCGGTTCTGGATCCTTGGCATATGTATTAGGTTCTTGTTCTGGTTTTGATTCCTGGCTTTTCCACTTGACCACATTCTTGCTTTATCCTAGTCTGTACTGTTGTTATTATCCTGCCTCCCCTGTATCTCCTAGACTCTGCACAGCGCTTCGGTAATATCTCTTCTATAGAGCAGATCCAGCTATTCTCTAAAGACCGGTCTATCAGAGCAGGGCTGCTGTGGTATATTCGCTCTGCAAAGAGGTCTATGGTTTATACTGTGGTACTCAGTGTAGCAGTTGTCTGCATATAGGGGATTTTACCAATAAGAGCCAAACTTGCTGTCGAATTGCACGGAACGGTGAAGATCACCAAACGGTGCTATTTACAAAGCTGTCAATTTGCCAAATATTGGCGAATTGCCAGGGAAATATGGAGCAGTTCGACTCATTTCGGCAGCAGTGAAATTGTCCCATAGAGAAGTAATGGTTAATCTATTCAGAGAACGCCAAACTGCACCTGTGACGGAAGCCTCCGCTATCTTTTTGAAAGACTTGGGTTCCAAGTGTCAGAGACTGGCTGGTGTGGGCACTCACATCATTGCTCGCACTACATATGGACTTTGTGCCCTTTGGAGAGGAGCGGATGCCAGCCTCATGCCCACTGACTACAGGTGATTACGGCAGAGACTGTTCATGGAGTGTTTGGGCATTGCCATACTGTATGTAGTGGATTTGTTTGGACATGTTCATGGAGTTGTTTTGTTTGTGTTGGTTTAACCACCCCCCAGAAACTGGCTTAGTCTGGTTCTCCCTGCCCTCTTGCTTTAGCCTTTGTTTTACCAGGGAGGTTGTGTGTGTGGGGGAGCCTATTAGGAGGCTCTGCAACATGAAAATGCTGGGGCTGTTTTCCTATACATTCCCCCTGTCTGTTTTGTAACTGTAAACCCTGTAAATAAAGTCATTCCTTCATTCCTGCTTTTACAAAGAATCAAGTCTCATTAGTCATGTGTGGGAAAACTTGGCTTGACTGTGGAATCTCTCTGGAAGGTGACTGTGGGTCTCCTGGTGCGGTTCTGGGACAGTGAAGAAATGGACAAAAAAATGGACTAGTTCTGGTCCTGGAACACTGGACAGAACCCAGTGCGTTCCCGTTACATTGGTGGCAGCGATTAAGATCTGCTTCCTGTTATTGGGGATCTTTAGCCGTGGATGGAACAGCAGTACCGGATATTGAAGAATGACCAAAGGCACAAGTGTGGTGAATCTGGAACGTGATGGAGACTCTCAAAGGTAAAAAGATGCCTCAAGCAATATGGTCTGAACTCCAGCATGGACCTGTTCCAGAGCATTTGGACACAGGCAAGGCCGGTGCAAGCATTTTTGTCTAGTCAGGCGAAGGTGCGTTTTGGTGCCCCCCCTCCCATCCGTGTCATGTCAAGTCATTCAGGATAGAGCTGCCATAATAATCTCTATATATACACATACATATACACACACACTAGGGTTTGCCCCCTGCTCACATGGGTATGTTTGCCCCCTGCTCTCATGGGTATGTTTGCCCCCTGCTCACATGGGTATATTTGCCCCCTGCTCACATCGGTATTTTTGCCCCCTGCTCTCATGGGTATATTTGCCCCCTGCTCACATGGGTATATTTGCCCCCTGCTCACATGGGTATGTTTGCCCCCTGCTCTCTTGGTTATATTTTCCCCCTGCTCTCATGGGTATATTTGCCCCCTGCTCTCATGGGTATATTTGCCCCCTGCTCACATGGGTATATTTGCCCCCTGCTCTCATGGGTATATTTGCCCCCTGCTCACATGGGTAGATTTGCCCCCTGCTCACATGGGTAGATTTGCCCCCTGCTCTCATGGGTATATTTGCCCCCTGCTCACATGGGTATGTTTGCCCCCTGCTCACATGGGTATGTTTGCCCCCTGCTCTCTTGGGTATATTTGCCCCCTGCTCTCATGGGTATATTTGCCCCCTGCTCACATGGGTATGTTTGCCCCCTGCTCTCATGGGTATGTTTTCCCCCTGCTCTCATGGGTATATTTGCCCCTGCTCTCATGGGTATATTTGCCCCCTGCTCTCATGGGTATGTTTGCCCCCGCTCTCATGGGTATGTTTGCCCCCGCTCTCATGGGTATGTTTGCCCCCGCTCTCATGGGTATATTTGCCCCCGCTCTCATGGGTATATTTGCCCCCCGCTCTCATGGGTATATTTGCCCCCTGCTCTCATGGGTATATTTGCCCCTGCTCACATGGTTATATTTGCCCCCTGCTCTCATGGGTAAGTTTGCCCCTGCTCACATGGGTATGTTTGCCCCCGCTCTCAAGGGTATGTTTGCCCCCGCTCTCATGGGTATGTTTGCCCCCTGCTCTCATGGGTATATTGCCCCCTGCTCACATGGGTATATTTGCCCATTGCTTCCAGCTCTCCCTCTCTGCTGCCAGGCCCACCGCCGTTCTTCTACTACTCCGAGTCTCTAGTCGGCGAGCGGCAGCTGGCAATGCAGCTTTGTCGCTTGCCTGGGATGGGATCCACATGACCTGACCAGTCGAATTCTCGCGAGATCGTGCGCTGGTCATGTCACGTGGTTACCATCCTTCCCAGGCGAGCGGCGTAAAGTTTGGCATCCACATTAAGTAGCAATATAGGCCGATATTGAGAGCATTGTGTAGATGGCGGGACTGTTTTAGGAAGGGTTACTATGTGGGCCAAAAGCCATTCTCTAGGGGATTGACCGGACTCGAAGACTGATTGGAAAAACAGTAGCATTTTAGGGTATAGGTCTGGGAAGGTTTTATAGTAATCTGCAGTAAACCCATCTGGGCCGGGGCCTTGCCGTTGGGTAGCCCTTTAATCGCTGAAGTAAGCTCAAATAATGAAAGAAGTTTAGTTAGAGAGCAGTTTAGTTCGTTGGGGAGTTGAGGTAGGTTTATGTCGCCTAGAAAGTTAATTATGTCTTGAGTGGAGGGTTGATGTGTCTCTCTGTCACTATAAAATTCATCCCTGTAATGGCACAAGCAAGCTAAAAACCTTGTTTGTGAGACCTGAGCGGGCACCCACCGTAGAGCAGGCCATTGTGCTGTTGCTCGTTCTCAGGACCCTCACAAAACACCCCCTTGTTTCTCACTATAATTGTAAAGGGTCATCCAGACGTGGACCCCTTGCTTGATGTGCCTAGAGGGGTGTCAGCTATACCCTCCTGACGAGGCCCAAGAAGGCCGAAACGATCGTCGGGGGTTGCTGCACCTCTCGTGCAGGGATGACGTCCTTGGCAATCAGCACTGGCCACCCTTTCTGGGTGAGAGCCGGCTGATTTGCATATGGAAAATTCATCCCTGTAATGGCACAAGCAAGCTAAAAACCTTGTTTGTGAGACCTGAGCGGGCACCCACAGTAGAGCAGGCCATTGTGCTGTTGCTCGTTCTCAGGACCCTCACAAACACCCCCTTGTTTCTCCGTCACTAGTCAGGTTTTATAGAGAGATGTAGTATGTCACGAAACAGTCCGCAATATGCTGAGGCTGGTGTCTGGGTAGTCCCTGTTCGCCACAGATCGTCGCGATGCGTGCGTTAAGCGCTCTAGCCCTTAGTTTGTTTGCTAAAATTTTGATAGCCCTGTTGCTGTATACAGTTGTGTTCAAAATTATTCAACCCCCACTGAAATTTAGTGTTTTGGCCAGTTTGACATTGATTTTGATCATTCAGTCATCTTGCTTACAATTAAATCAAAGAGGCACGTGTAGGTCAGACAAATATAACATAACATTTATAATGAAATAACCACAAATTAGGGATGTGCGTTTCGGGTTTCGGAATTTCGGAATTTTCACGAAATTTCCCGATTCGTGTTTTCGGATGCCGACGATTTTCTGAAAATTTTTAGATCCGAAAATGGCAGATCCGAAAAGTTTTCCGAGCCGAAACGAAATATTTTCGGAATTTTCGAATGTACTTGAAATGTGTCAAATCGAAATTTATTGCTTTGAAACGAGGAGAACAGACGTTCCGAAAAACGAAAATTTCCGAAAATACGAAACGTCGATACAAAAAACGAGCTAAGTGACACGAAATTACGAAAAATGGTCGAAATTCCGAAAAAAAATGTACACGAAAAACGAGTCGAGCCGAACCGAATCGAAACAGAAATCAGTCGAAACGAGCCGAATCGAAAAGTTTAAAAATCCGAAAAATCGAATGGAATCGAACCGAAAAAAAAATCGGTGCACAAGCCTACCACAAATGTCTTTTCTGTGCTCACATCATTATCAGTTTTATTCAACCCCCAAGTGACATTCAATATCTCCTGGTACTGAAGAGAATTCATGGTACCTTGCACACGCTGACGCTTCCCTGTACCTGCAGAAGCAAAACAGCCCCAAAGCATGATTGACCCCCCGCCATGCTTCACAGTAGGCAAGGTGTTCTTTTCTTCATAGGCCTTGTTCTTCCTCCTCCAAACATAGCGTTGATCCATGGGCCCAAACAGTTCTAATTTTGTTTCATCAGTCCACAGAACACTATCCCAAAACTTCTGTGGTTTGTCCACATGACTTTTGGCATACTGCAGTCGACTCTTCTTATTCTTTGGAGACAGCAAGGGGGTGCACCTGGGAGTTCTGGCATGGAGTCCTTCATTACGCAGTGTGCACCGTATTGTCTGAGCTGAAACTTCAGTACCCACATCTGACAAATCTTTTCTCAGTTCCTCAGCAGTCACACGGGGACTTTTCTCCACTCTACGCTTCAGGTAGCGCACAGCAGTCGAAGTCAGCATCTTCTTTCTGCCACGACCAGGTAGCGTTTCAACAGTGCACTTTGCCTTGAATTTGCGAATGATGCTTCCTATGGTCTCTCTTGGTATGTTTAACATCTGTGCAATCTTCTTATAGCCAATGCCCTTTCTGTGAAGAGTAATCACCTCTTCTCTTGTCTTCCTGGACCATTCTCTTGACTTCACCATGTTTGTAACCACACCAGTAAATGTCTAGAAGGAGCTGAGTATCACAGTCATTTTAAAGCTGCCTAATTGGTGCTTATTATGCTTTATTGCTGCTCCGTGACATCCACAGGTGTTTTCAATACCTGATTGAAAACACTTGAATGAACCTCTGTTCTTCAGAGTGGTAGTCTTTAAGGGGTTGAATAATTGTGTCAATGAAGAATTCACAAAAGAAACATTTACTACTGTATTACAAAACCAATTGATGTCATTTTAGTTGCATATGGTTCTTTAAAAAGTCCTTGTAGGATTTCATTCTGAATACAATTACAAATGTACACTAAATTCCCTAAAACCCTTTACAGCATTGGGGGTTGAATAATTTTAAACACAACTGTATGTAACATCTCGCCTTAAGTCGTCTCATCACCCATGTATAATCTAGTTTATCTAATTCTAGCAGCTCTTTTCTTACCTCCGAGACTGCTGTCAGAGTTTTAGCAGTACGCATCCGTTAGTGGGTCTCATCTGCTAATACGATACTTTGTAGTAAGGCTATCCTATGTTCCGTGTGCTGTCTTTTTAACCTAGATCCCCATTTAATCAGGATACTCCTTACCACCTCTTTGTGCACCTGCCACAATGTGCTCTCAGTTACTTCTAAGGAGGTATTATCTCTGAAATAAGCCATTATAGCCTGTTGGACCTCCTCCTTCACCTCCGGGCGTGATAACAGAGTCATTGAGCCTCCAAGGAGCCCTGCCGCGGAGATCGTATCTATCCAGCAAGCAAATCGAGACCGGTGCGTGGTCTGACCAGGCAATTGGCCCGATAGAGCAGTCCTGAACTTGAGTCAAAGAGTCACCTTTGATGAACACATAGTCTATCCTGGTATGTACATCATGAGCAGCAGAATAAAAGGAGTGTCCCTCTTCTCTCTGGGTGCATCAATCTCCAAGCATCATATAGTTGGAATTCCTTTATTAACGCCGCAGATTTAGAGCGTTGTGACTGCAGTCTCTTAGGAGCTCGGGGGGGGGGGAGTCCAACGATAAATTGATGTCTCCACAAACAACAAGATAGCCCGACATGGACTTTTGTGTCCGGGTTAATACTGGGTCAAAAAAGAATGTTGAGATTCATTTGGACAGTAGACATTGACGATAGTGTATACAACATGGTTAAGAGAGCAGACCAGTATAATGAATCTGCCGTTGGGATCTATTACTCTGTGAATTAGATTATAGGCCAGGCTATTATGGATTAGGATCGAAACTCCAGTAGTTTTTCTAAGAAAATAGCATCCTCTTAACCCGTTTGCAAGGATGACATGTCCCACACCTTGTGTTTCCTGCTGGAGCGTGGATGACGTGTGGGACACATCGTCATTGTCACTTATGCTCCTGTCCCTCTCGCAGCGATCTAGTTTCTCTCTCTCGGAATAGGCCAGCTGACAGTAAGACTCTTCCAGGGGAATCGCGCAGGTCCGCTGATGTCATCACATCATGAAGTCAGTAAAACTCCTTACCTCTGGCAGAGCTGGAGAAAATTTTGTAGTGGAAGTAGTAGTCAACTCCATTGGCCTCTTTGACCTCAACTTTGTAAGACTCTCACAGTCTGAGCTTTCCAATGATGTCAAACCTTTCTGTGGGAAATACAAACCCAAAAGACTTAAATGCAATATCACTTAAACACCAGGTTTTGAGAGTCTGTATGGCTAGAGATGAGAATAACAAGTGACCTTAGAATTATTCGTTATTCTCCATCTGCTTGCAAATGAGCACTTCCTGCACAGGTATATGAATTGTTAATTTACAGTAACCTGCTGTAACAGTGGAGCCGCAAGCGAGGATTGTGGCTTGGCTGTAATTACAGGAGAGCCATTAAGGTTAATGAGTGGGGTCGTTATACTGAATGACTCACTCATTAATCATAACAGCTACCTTGGCTATTTCCCCATATGTTCAGATTCCTTTGTGATATAAAGAGCTTATTTCATTAATAATGTTACTCCTATAACATGTGCACGTTCGCTTTAATCATAAATTATTACCATGATTAAGAAGGACATAAGACACTCGTTATTTTATTAGCGACATTTCTATGAGTTTCAAGAGATGAACAGATGTTGCATTCTAATTCTACCTTTTGAAAATTTAAAGCCACTTTTTTTTTTTTTTTGCAGGGAATGTATTTGAATTTCTGGTGACAGAGACAGGTCAAACACTACAGAAACTTTTATCTGCAATGTCACCATAACCTGCCAGTGACTGATAAAAGCCCAAGATAAATGATGTATCTCGGCTATCCGTTCTTGTGATTTGAGGGAGAATTACAAAGACTTCTCCTGTCTTGTACAGAATCAGAGATAATGGCCCATCAAATACCTAAATTCTGGAAAATTATACATTCATATTAGAGAGATCTAAAAAAATATTAATGTACACCGGCTTAAAAGCAATGATATTTTTCTTCCGTTGAAATACACTTGTGGCTTTTTTTAATGGACATATGAAAATGTCTGGAATATATATATTTGGTCTAAATTATACTGCGGATGTGATTCTGGTGTAACATATCTATAACATAAAACAAGGTTCGGCGTGTCCATCACAAAAAAAAACATCTGCGCATGCGCGCAACCAGAACCAGTGGCGGTTGGCTGCGCGCGCATGCAATTGCCGCGGCATGCGCCGGCTGTGCACGTGCCGCTGCGGTTGGCTCAGTGGGACAGGGCGGCTCTATGGAATAGACGCACCCACGTAGCGTGAACATGTGATTGGCAGAAGCGTCCACCAGTGAACGACGTCACCCGTACGGAGACCGCCAGCAGCGCCGCAGGGTGAAGCAGAGGGTCGCTTCTTCTCCTCACGTCGCTCCCTGTTGTAACGTTGGGGGCTTCCAGCCTCTCCAGTGTGCTTGAAGGCAGCATGTCTGATGCTGCTCGCTGACCAACACCCGGTTTAAATAGAGACAGGCAGGGAGGTGGCTGCATGAGGCGCGGCTTGAGAGGGGGGCGCGGTCTGGTGAAGGTCTTTAAAAACCCACAGTTCCTTCTCAGCAGTGCCAGATCGTGGTTATCCATACCTGAGCTCCCTGTACCTGAATTCTCTCGTGATTTAACCTGTTATTGACCTCTGCTTGTTTTCTGACCATTCTACCTTCCGTTGCCCTAGACTATTTTCCTTGTACTATGCTACTGCACTGATATCGACCCGGCTATTCCATTTGACTATTCTATACTCTGTATTCCTGGATTCTGGCTCGTCTGACTACCACCGTGTTGCTGATCTGGTTTTGTATTACGACATTGTCTTTGATTAACCCTTTCTGTCTAGCTAGTATACTTATACCTGGCCAATTTTTAAGGACCAGACAGTTAGGGATTGTTCTACGGCTACTCTGTTGGTAGCTTTTTGGCTCTGTGGAGTGTTGGGCTTTAAGGGCTGTGTGGTGGGATCCAGGAACCGTGACATTACGATCTGGCCAAAATGGATCCCGCAGACTTAACACAACATTTGAGTAACTTTGTATCCAGACAGGACGAGCAGGACCATAGGATGGAACAGTTTGTTCTCGCCTTACAAACTATCCTGACTCGTACGGCTCACCTGGAACCAGCTGGGGTTGCACCTCCGCCTGCTATACCTGTGTCCCCTGTCGTTCAGACATCCCAGGTACACATGACCGCTCCTATGAGGTTTGACGGTACTCCCTCAGAGTGCCGGGGATTTTTGGTCCATGTGGATATTAATTTAAATTAAATCCACAAAAGTTTATCACTGACATAGTCAAAGTGGGGTTCATTATTAACCATCTGTCTGGCAGAGCGTTGACATGGGCGAATCCTTTATGGGAGGCAGAGAAGCCTATCGTACGGAACTATAAAGAATTCATAGCCGAGTTAAAATGTACGTTTAATCCTACCAGAAAGGCCAAGGTAGCTGGCAAATCCTTGTTCCGCATACGTCAAGGGAACAGGACTGTGTCTGCTTATGCCATAGAATTTAAAACATTGGTTTCTGATGTGAACTGGACTGATGAGGCTCTGGTTCTGGCTTTTATGGAGGGGTTATCAGAGTCATTGATGCATGAATTGGCTCCTCGTAAATTACCTGAGGTATTGAGTGAACTCATTGATTATTGTATAGATCTGGATGATCAGATAAGGGACAGAAGAACTCCAAGAGAAAAACCTAAGAGACCGTTACCAAGGTTGGCTCCTGTCTTTCAGGCACCACCCAGAGAGTTATCTCCTCCCTCTGAGCTATGCAACTAGGCCATACTAGGCTTACAGAGGAAGAGAGAACAAGGCGTCTTCGTGAGGGATTGTGCCTGTATTGTGGTTTGAAAGGACATTTACGACTTCAATGTCCCACTCGCCCTAGAATGCATGATAAGTCGGAAAACTACCGCACCTAAGGCAGCTGAGGAGACAGGCCTTGGGTGTGACGTGCATGTCTCCTGTCAAAGACACTAAACTTTTACCAGTATCCGTGGCTTAGGAGACCAAGACCACGCATACTACCGCTTTTGTTGATTCTGGGGCTGCTGGTAATTTTATTGATGTTGAATACACTTCTTCCATTTCTCTCCCTCTGGTTGTAAGAGAAACCCCTTAGCCGTCGAAGCCATAGACGGTAGGCCGTTATCCTGCCCTAGGATTACTCACGATACTGTTACAGTGGTTCTTACCACTGGTCTCTTACATAAAGAAGAGCTCATATTTCAGGTTATCCGTTCACCTTCCAATCCTGTTGTGCTTGGTTTCCCTTGGTTGGTGGAACATAATCCTGTTATTGATTGGGCTAAGGGAGAGATACTATCTTGGAGTCCTACTTGTTTTGGGACTTGTTTAATACCCATTCAACATATTGGTGCCCCTGAACACACCTACAGCTCCCCCATTGTCTACAGAGGGTCCTGACCAGTATGCCGACCTCAGAGCTGTATTTGATAAAAGAGAGGCAGAGAAACTACCTCCACATAGACCGTATGATTGCGCCATAGATATTCATCCAGGTACCATGCCTCCTCGAGGCAAAGTATATCCTCTATCCATAAAAGAGAACCAAATCATGGAGGAGTACATAAAAGAGAATTTGGAGAGAGATTTTATCAGACATTCCTCTTCTCCAGCAGGGGCTGGGTTCTTTTTTGGGTCTAAAAAAGAGGGAGATTTATGCCTGTGTATCGATTATAGGGGGCTTAACAAGATCACCATCAAGAATGTGTACCCTATCCCTCGTATATAGAACTGTTCGACAGGTTAAGGGGATCAGCAGTATACACAAAACTCGATTTAAGAGGGGCTTACAACCTGATACGTATAAAAGAAGGGCATGAGTGGAAAACAGCATTTAACACCAGGAGTGGGCATTATGAATATCTGGTCATGCCTTTCGGTCTTTGTAATGCTCCAGCTGTATTCCAAGATTTTATTAATGATGTGCTCAGAGATTTTTTGCAATCCTTTGTTATAGTATACCTAGACTATATACTGATTTACTCTTCCAATCTGAAAACCCACCATGAACATGTCAGACAGGTATTAGCAAAATTACTAGACAACGGTCTTTATTGCAAACTGGAGAAGTGTTTATTCGACATTACCACTGTAAAATTTCTTGGGTACATTATCACTCCAGAAGGTTTTGAGATGGATCCTTCCAAACTCACGGCCATCTCAGAATGGCCTCTCCCTCAAGGCCTCAAAGCCATATAGAGGTTTCTGGGGTTTTCCAACTATTATAGGAGATTTATCAAGAATTATTCCACTGTAGCCTCTCCTATCATTAATATGACACGTAAAGGTCTGAAGAATCAGGTCTGGTCTTCACAATCCAAACAGGCATTCCAAGTTCTTAAGTAGGCTTTCACTTCCGCTCCCGTGTTACGGCATCCTGATCCCAGAATTCCATTTGTCCTTGAGGTTGATGCTTCTGAGATAGGCATTGGGGCTGTCCTATCTCAAAGAGAGTCTCCAGGGAAGCCTCTACATCCTTGTGGGTTCTTTTCAAGAAAATTATCACCAGCAGAACGCAATTATGATATCGGTAACAGAGA
This sequence comes from Leptobrachium leishanense, assembly GCA_009667805.1. Taxonomy (NCBI): domain Eukaryota; kingdom Metazoa; phylum Chordata; class Amphibia; order Anura; family Megophryidae; genus Leptobrachium; species Leptobrachium leishanense. The sequence goes on along the minus strand of CM019063.1, from coordinate 506,657,151 downwards.
ATTGCTTGCTATTGTGTCTGCCCTGTCAGAGTGGAGACATTTGTTGGAAGGTACTCTTGACCCTTTGTTGATAATCACTGAACATAAGAACCTTACGTACATCGGGGATGCTAAACATTTGAACTCGAGATAGGCCAGGTGGTCATTATTACTGTCTCGGTTTAATTTTGTGTTGACTTACAGACCAGGTGACCGCAATGTAAAGGCTGATGCCTTATCTCGTCAATATGACCCGTATGAATCAAATACACAAGACCACAATCCTATAGTTCCTCCTGAACGTATTGTTGCTTCCACGGTCTTGTCTGTTTCCTCGCCTTTCCTGGAACGCCTCCAAGCAGCTCAAATGGGGGCTCCACCTAACAAGCCTCCAGATATGTTGTTTGTACCTGAAAAGGAAAGACAAGAATTACTCATAATGTTTCATGATTCTAAACCAGCAGGTCATCCTGGTATTACTAAGACTCTTACCAGTATCTCCAGACAGTTCTGGTGGCCCACCATGCGACAGGACGTACGTCTGTTTGTTTTGGCTTGTCAAGTCTGTGCAAGAAGCAAAACCAGTAAAACCTTGCCTGTCGGTCTATTGCAGCCTTTACCCACGCCTAAGAGGCCTTGGTCTCATCTATCTATGGATTTTATTGTGGACTTGCCGAAGTCTAAGGGTCATACTGTGGTTCTGACAGTTGTCGACCGCTTCTCCAAAATGGCTCATTTTGTTCCTTTACCTAAGCTTCCTACAGCCAAAGAACTGGCGGTTGTCTTTGCTAGAGAGATTGTACGAATACATGGGGTTCCATCTGAAATAGTCTCTGACAGAGGAGCTCAGTTCGTCTCTCGTTTCTGGAGGGATTTCTGTGCGGAGATGGGGTGCGATTGGCCTTCTCTTCAGCATACCATCCACAAACCAATGGGGCAGTAGAGAGGGCAAATCAGGGTCTCGAGCAGTACATACGTTGCTTTACCACACAACAACAAGACAATTGGTCGGAGTTGTTGCCCTGGGCTGAGTATGCATGTAATAACGCCGTTAATGAGACTACTGGCCACTCTCCTTTTTCTACCATCTATGGTTTTTTCCCTCCGGCTCTACCACTTGAGTTTGCTGAACAAGCCATCCTGGCTCTCGATGAACATCTCACACAATTACAAGAGATTTGGAGACAGATTTGTGAAAACATGGAGCGCAATGTTGCTGTCCAGAAACGCAAGGCTGACAGGCATAGGTTACAAGGTCCTTCCTATAACGTGGGGGATAGAGTTTGGTTGTCCACTAGGAATGTGAAGTTGCGGGTGCCTTCTATGAAAATGGCACCTCGGTTTATAGGTCCATACAAGATCATTCGCCGCGTTAACCCTGTGGCTTATGCTCTTGCCCTTCCTAAACATCTTCGCTTGCACAACGTCTTCCACACCTCCCTACTGAAGCCTTTGTTGTGTAACAGGTACACGCAGATCGTTCCTCCTCCTCCACCTGTTCAGGTTGATGGGGAGACAGAGTATGAGGTTAGGAAAGTTCTGGATTCTAGGCTGTTCAGGGGTGCTCTGCAGTACTTGGTCGATTGGGTGGGTTATGGTCCAGAGGACCGGTCCTGGATTCCAGCTTCCAACATGTCTGCCTCTAGGTTGGTCAGGGCGTTCCATGCCTCGCACCCCGATCGCCCTGGTGGTCGTCCTGCCACTCGCCCTGGTGGTCGTCCTGCCACTTGTCCTGTTGGTCGTCCGGTGGCCTCCCGTGGAGAGGGGGGTACTGTAACATTTGGGGCTTCCAGCCTCTCCAGTGTGCTTGAAGGCAGCATGTCTGATGCTGCTCGCTGACCAACACCTGGTTAAAATAGAGACAGGCAGGGAGGTGGCTGCATGAGGGGGGGCGCGGTCTGGTGAAGGTCTTTAAAAACCCACAGTTCCTTCTCAGCAGTGCCAGATCGTGGTTATCCATACCTGAGCTCCCTGTACCTGAATTCTCTCGTGATTTAACCTGTTATTGACCTCTGCTTGTTTTCTGACCATTCTACCTTCCGTTGCCCTAGACTATTTTCCTTGTACTATGCTACTGCACTGATATCGACCCGGCTATTCCATTTGACTATTCTATACTCTGTATTCCTGGATTCTGGCTCGTCTGACTACCCCCGTGTTGCTGACCTGGTTTTGTATTACGACATTGTCTTTGATTAACCCTTTCTGTCTAGCTAGTATACTTATACCTGGCCAATTTTTAAGGACCAGACAGTTAGGGATTGTTCTACGGCTACTCTGTTGGTAGCTTTTTGGCTCTGTGGAGTGTTGGGCTTTAAGGGCTGCGTGGTGGGATCCAGGAACCGTGACATTACGATCTGGTCAAAATGGATCCCGCAGACTTAACACAACATTTGAGTAACTTTGTATCCAGACAGGACGAGCAGGACCATAGGATGGATCAGTTTGTTCTCGCCTTACAAACTATCCTGACTCATACGGCTCACCTGGAACCAGCTGGGGTTGCACCTCCGCCTGCTATACCTGTGTCCCCTGTTGTTCAGACATCCCAGGTACACATGACCGCTCCTATGAGGTTTGACGGTACTCCCTCGGAGTGCCGGGGATTTTTGGTCCATGTGGATATTCATTTTAAATTAAATCCACAAATGTTTATCACTGACATAGCCAAAGTGGGGTTCATTATTAACCATCTGTCTGGCAGAGCATTGACATGGGCGAATCCTTTATGGGAGGCAGAGAAGCCTATCGTACGGAACTATAAAGAATTCATATACCCATGTGAGCTGGGGCACTTATACCCATGTGAGCTGCAGGCAAATATACCCATGTGAGCTGGGGGCAGTTATACCCACGTGAGCTGGGGGCAATTATACCCATGTAGCGCTCACTCCCGGAGGAGCCGCTGAAAATGAACCACGGGTCAGTCTCCCCGCACTAGGGAATAAATATACTCCAACACAGTTGTAAGTTTTTATATTTATATAGTTTACTAAAATATTTAAGCAGATGTTGAAACACGGTATTCACAAGTATTATTACAGTATTTTCGTATCCCGGTAAAACGCGTAGCGGAAAAGAAACGAAACACGAGGCTTCGTATTTCGGAAAATAAAATATTCGCACCCGAACATAAAAGCAATGCAATTTCCCGATAGTTCAGAAAAAGAAAACACGTAGCAAAACCCTGAACATACAATCCCTTCGTATTACGGCAAACGCGCAACGGAAAAAGAGGAAAAATATATATTCGGAACGTATCTTTATTTTCAACCCCTATTCCGATTCCCAAAAGAAAATGAGTCCTGCACAAGTTAAGTCCCAGGAGGTGAAAGGTGTATATGTGTGTATGGTACCCGGGTACTGTTCAACTGGCCAGTGAGTTTATTTAAAGAAAGTCTTCGACTAGTCAGTTGGGGCCCTGTGGACTTTAAACAGAAAACAGCAGCTTGACCTTTAATCACAAACAGCCTTGGAGGCCTCTCACCCATCCGACGCAGGCTTTAGGCTCCGCTGACCCAGGACGTCTCTCCTCCGGATTTTGACTGGGGATACTAGCGGCCGGATCCGTTGTCTCACTTTATGCCGCTTGTCCAGCTCACCGCCTGTTCTCCATTCGATTCCGCCGGTCTGCAGCAGTGTCTGGGCTCTGGCGAGTCTCCTTCTCCTCAGGCTAGGTGACCCAAACCGGAACAACAGTTCTCCCTCAGGCTTTGGGCCTAGATTCTCCCGCAATCTCCTCGGTGCGTCTGCTTTCTCTGCTTCCCTGGCGCGCTCTGGAACTTTCTCCACGAGGCAGAGGATGTAAGTGTCCAGTCCCCACCCACTTCCTGTCTTCTTGCAAAGCATGCCGGGCATTGTAGTCCCAATGTCCAGTATCTGATCGCGATAGTCTCCATCTTGTGGCCAAAAATAGGTACTGCCACAGCAAGATGATTTTTAACACAGCGCTACACCCATGTGAGCTGGGGGCAAATATACCCATGTGAGCTGGGGGCACATATACCCATGTGAGCTGGGGGCACATATACCCATGTGAGCTGGGGATGCTTATACCCATGTGAGCTGGGGCCACTTATACCCATGTGTGCTGGGGGCACTTATACCCATGTGAGCTGGGGGCACTTATACCCATGTGAGCTGGGGGCAAATATACCCATGTGAGCTGAGGGCAATATATATATATCCATGTGAGCTGCTTCACTTAACAATAGACTGCCCTCTGGGCAGGCTTTCCACCTAGTTAAATATAATTTAATAAGCAAGATGAACACGTTATATGTAAGATGTTGGCTTTGGTTTGCTGGTTACAAATAGCCTAATGTCTAAACTAACGATCTTATCCGTAGGGCACGAACATAAAATGAACTTAAAAAACACATGAGTTCACAAGGTTTTAATTCTGGTTCTATGGCAATAAGAAATAAAAAAAAATATATGTGCAGAAAGACAGAGGCCTGGAATTGTGGGAGGGGTTTACCTATCATCAAGGTCTCTGCCTGTGAAGCCCCTCCCTCTTTTCCCTTCTCTATATTTACTATCCTTCAACTCCTTGATTATTAATAGGCCCTTTTTACTCCAATTACAGGCCTCCCCCACCTCTTGGTTCTGGCACCCCTCAACCGATTTTTGCATTTTAAATATATCCTACTTTTTAATAACATACACACCAAAAACATGTTCATGTTTCGACCTACTTGGACCTCCATCAGCAGAGAGTATATATCAGACCTCCCAACTTTTGGCAGGTCTGAAATCAGGAGAATAGGGGTGTAGCTGCCGAGGGGGGGCTATCCCATGGCACAATTTAGATTACCAAAAGTAGCCACACACACACAAGGGGCCAATCAGGGTTGCTCATAAACAAGCGCAACATTAGCACCCATTTATGGGCTTACAAAGCCCTGATTTTAACTAAACTCCAAGAGTGCCATGACACAGTTCTTGCGGTGCATTTCCCTCAGTCCTCCCGAATACCAGGTGACAACATGAGGCTTCCGTGTGATCAGGAGGACTGGGGGAAATCTGTGTGTCACATGACCAGACTTGGCAGACTATATCATGGCAGATCTGATATATGGAACTAGGGATGTATATTTATATGTGGTACATCAGTGTAGCATTGGATAAAGTGAGAACATGCAATACAATGTGTGTGTCTCTATGTACAGTATATGAAGGGTTGATTAATGTCCAAAATAGTTTTATTGAATACAGCATGATCATGATTCTTCAGCTATCATAGAAAAAAAATATTATGAATCCACACTATCAACTAGCAATTGTTAATACTTTAACATCATGCATGCTTAATATTAACCTTGTCACGCTGGGCAGTGGTGCCCGGCGGGAGGGCTTTAACGCTGGCTGGTACTAGTACGGCTGCTGCTGCAGGCCCTCCTCCAGCCCACCCAAGCAGCAGATGCATGGCGCACGTCATTGGCTGCTAGTTGATGGCCTGAACCAGACTGTCCCGTAGCAGCGAATGCAGTGCGGTGTGCACCTGCTAGTGGAGACCCATTGAAGTCAATGTCCCACCCGACACAGGGACAGCATAGTAGACCCTGTAGCGGGAAAGGATTAGAAAAACTTATATATTTATTGTTTTCCCCTTTATTTTTGTCTCCCCTTGTTGTTATAGTTTCTTCTATTCTATAGCACTAAGTATTTTTTCTTCAGTTGATATTTTTATATCTGTGTATACATAGATTTCTTATTGTGTTTGTGTGCTATAGATTTCCGACAAGACATAGGGCTGGATTACACTCTTGGTGCTAACGTTAGCGCTCACCTGAGTGAGCGTTAACGTTAGCCCAGGTAGTCACCGCATATTACAATCCAAACGCTAACGGGTTAAGAAACCCGCTACCGTTTGGTACCTTGCACTTTTCAGCGTGAGTGAGGTTACTGTACTTTGCACTCTCCATGTTAAGTATAGGGATCGTAAAGTATTAATCAGCGTTAGGATTACAAAGTCCTAACGCTGATTAACGTCCGGCTGCGGTTAACAAAACGTTCTGCTGGTGCTGAATCCATTAGCAACAGCCAGAAACCCCCACCCCCAAAAAAAATTCAGATACATACCTACTATCTCGTGGCGAGGTCTGCACCTCCTCCGTACGGCAGGAGCAGGGAGAGACTGGGGAAAAAAGTCCCCCAGTCTCTACCTGCGGATCACTGCACCGACCTGCCGGATCTCTCGAGGCGAGATCCGGCAGGTCATGTGACCGGCACAGGAGAAACTCAATGGAGTCCTATGGACTCCATCGAGTGGATGCTCGCGGTGGTGCTTAGCACTGCCGCGCACATCCCGGGGCTTAGCCCCCAGTAACAATGCAGGCAGCTTTTAGCGCTGTTTTAGCAGGAGGATTGTAATTTAGCCCATAATGTATAAAGTACGCTGCGTAAGGAGTTTATTTAAAATAAACAAATGGGATGAAGTCTCATCCTTTGGTTTACATTTGTGAGTTGTTTTATTGCTTATTGCATTTTCCTATGAATTTCCAATACCATTATAAACCGATTAATAGATCTGTAATAACAGTCTTTCCATCAGGGAAAAATCTACATTACGGTGACACAAATAAAGTCAATTGCTTGTGCTGGAGCGGCAATATTCAACCTTCTCATCTCATGGCACACCGATAAGGAGCAAAAAAATGTCATGGCATACTAACAGTATTTTAAGGATATATATTTTATGATTTAAAAACTAGTATTTATATGTTAAGATAGTGTTTAATATCCTGTACCATAGCACCTCTCCTTTTTCTGTCATTGCTCAATTAAATCTGCATTTTTAGCACTATCCTGTTACTCACACACCTCCTTCTGAGGAGCATATGCAGCACACGAGTGCCATAGCACAGTAGATGAAAAGCACCATGCTTGACATTTCCCCCTACAAGAATTATTTCACAGAGCAACTAAATACATTGCGAAACGCGTGATGCCTAGACATGACGCGTTTGGGGTGATTCATGTATTTTTGTCATGGCAATTTTATTTATTTTTATATAATTTTGTAACACTGTCAAGAACATGCATAAGCAAAAATAAAGCAGCAGCTCACCTGTTTGGTGAGTCACATGTATCCAGCAGGCACAAAAGATGTGAAGCGAGTTTATGACGCACACATACATAAGACAGACCTGTCATGTCCTTTTTCTAGCAATCATAGGCTGATACGCTTTGATTGCTTTACTTTCCCTAGAAAGGAAACTCAGAAACTCATTGCTGAAATTTTAAAATAAAACAGTACGTGCTTGGAAAGTCTGAGGCCACTAACAGGATTATTAAAAGAAAGCCGAATGGCTGCCGAAGGGTAACCGAACGCTGAAAATCAGCGTTTGGTTACCTTTCTTGGCCTTTCGGCTATTCAGAGAGCAAGCAGTTCGCCAAATGTTGGTGAATTGCCTGCACATACGGTGCCTGTTCGGTGCCTGTTCGAGGGCAGTGAAATCCCCATAGCTTTGTCTATTCAGAGAACAAACACCAGCAGTGAAAAGTTGCCGAAATGCCCTGCCATTCAGTGGCTTCATTCGACAGGTTTATTCAGGCGAATCCCATAGGCTCCAATGTTAAAAATATTCCTGTTTAAATCAATATCTAATAAACCGTTGATTATAATATTCTGCAGTAAAAAGTCTCTTTATTAATAGATTTTTTGGGATATCTTAAGCATTTTTCGGTATTTTTTTGCCAAAAATATTTTGCTGATTTTTTTTTTTATTTTATTTTATTATTTTATTTTTAAACGTTTGTTCTTTTTTCTGTAACAGCCTTTTTTATTATCATTCCTTAGACCTCATATGTAAATTTCAGACATTTTCGCAAAACGTCTTTGCAAACAGCGTTTCACTTTTCAAACATTCAAGCGAATGTTTTTATTTATTTTTATTTTTAACTCCATTCGTCTGCGGTGTCGGGTTTTTCAGGCGGCTGCGCTGTGCGTGTGATCGGCTCCTGCCGATTTGGAATATTGGAAACTTCCAATATTTAGTTATCAGACAAATTCTGAATATAAGAAATGGCCAGTATAATCGACCATTACAAATCTCCAGAACATTGATTTATAACACATAAAAAAATGTTAGGGGGCTAGGGTCAGGGCTAGGGTGAGGATTAGGGTTAGAGCTAGGCTTTGGGTGACATTTTCTGTGGGTCATCAAATTAGGGTCATGGCTACAATTAGTTTAGGGCCAGGCTTAGTGCTAGGGATAGGGTTACAGTTTTTGGCTGTCATATGATTAGTGCTAGGGTTGAGTGTAGGGATAAGTTATGGCTAGGGTTACCTTTTTTTTATTATTTTACAATTCCGATTAAATCTGAATTTTTCTGAGCTATTATATATATATATTATAATATTTTATATTCACACCTGGCCTATTGTAATTGGAAAAATTCACACTGAATTCGATTTTTTTTATTTTTAGTTGGAAAACCAATTCGGAACAATTCAAATGTCAATATTTCAGACAATTAGGGTCACAATTTTAGCACCAAATAGGGATTAGGGCCCTAAGTGTTTTTGACTTCCAGCACTTTCTGTGATAGGATCTGCTCAATCTAAGGGAGGCACTTTCCTGCATCTCTCATAGATCTTAAACAGATGAATGGAAATTAATAACTAAAATGTTAGGTTCAGGCTCTTATGAGTCACCATGTATCAACTCTGAGTTTTATTATGACCATACATATTGATAATTTTATTGTAGCTCAGACCCTTTTAATGCTCCACATATTTTCGAGTTTTCAATGTTTCTTTATTTTTAGACAAACAACTGCTTATAAAGCCCCAGCGATGCCAGGGTGCCTGAGCCTGCATGTTTATCAGTATGATACTCTCACCCCATGTGTTTTTAAGAAAGTGACAAAATAGTCTGTTTAGATCCTAATATTTAAAAATAAAGTTATATAGCTGGCGTGAGTCTAATCGTATGTGTGGGTAACGAAAATGTGTAACTTGCATTGAAACAGTGGGACTCTCACAGCAGGATACTAGTGGTGTTTGTGAATAAAACTCCTTTTGGAATAATAGTAGTAGAAAGGTGTGTGTGTGTGTGTGTGTGTAACCTATCCTTTAGGCTAGGGTCAGACTAACGCTTTTTTCGTGTTGTCCGTGAAAAAGTGCGTTCGAACGAATGGATGCATTTTTTTCACGGAATACGCGATAGCGGTCATACGATGCGCATTTTCATCTGTGATTTTGTACGGATCATCAATAAAACCCTTTTTGTGTCTGGACGTTATGTTGGCCGGACATTAGCAGCGTCTGACGTCTCCTAATCACACACACACGCCGCTATGCAGACGCAGCGCACTCTGTACGTCAGTACTAGCGGTTTGACGTTCTAGAAAAAATGCGTTCGTTTGCCACTTGCGTTGCGCGGACGAACTTTCGTGCGGCCGTTCTTCGTATGTTACCCGGCATTGGACGTCATTTGCTGCTAGCACGGCCGTGATTTCGTGCGGTTAAACGCACGTTAAAATTGCTTTCGTCTGACCTTAGCCTTATAGAAACATTTTATATGTAATGGAAGAATGCTGTGACTTCAGATACTCAAACCTCATACAGTCACTTTGTGTATAAAAATAAACACAAGGCATACTTAATTTATGTAGCTTTGAATATATATATCCTTTTTTTTAATAATAAAGTATAAAGATATAAGCACAAAAATAAAGAGGGCCGGCAATTACCTATAAAATAGACATACTGTATAGCCACATTATAACAATACGTTTCTTTCATACTCCATATTCTTAAAGGTTATCTGTCTTTGACCTATGACTTTGAGTTCAGAAGATACTATTCTTATCCTTCCCATGAATGCACCATTGAATTGTTTGAATGCCCACTGTGACAACGCTGTAGAGTTAGTTCGGTGCCTAAGAATTTGCCTTTTTTTGGAACATTTTGAAATGTCATGATTGTATTCAGAGTAAAGTTGATACACTATATTGCCAAAAGTATTTGCTCACCTGCCTTGACTCGCATATGAATTTAAGTGACATACCATTCCTAATCCATAGGGTTCAATATGACATTGGTCCACCCTTTGCAGCTATAACAGCCTCAACTCTTCTGGGAAGACTGTCCACAAGGTTTAGGAGTGTGTTTATGGGAATTTGTGTCCATTCTTCCAGAAGCGCATTTGTGATGTTGGACGAGAAGGCCTGGCTCTCAGTCTGTGCTCTAATTCATCCCAAAGGTGTTCTATCGGGTTGAGGTCAGGACTCTGTGCAGGCCAGTCAAGTTCATCCACACCAGACTCTGTCATCCATGTCTTTATGGACCTTGCTTTGTGCACTGGTGCACAGTCATGCTGGAAGAGGAAGCGGCCAGCTCCAAACTGTTCCAAAGTTGGAAGCATGGAATTGTCCAAAATGTCTTGGTATGCTGAAGCATTCAGAGTTCCTTTCACTGGAACTAAGGGGCTAAGCCCAGCTCCTGAAAAACAACCCCACACCATAATCCCCCCTCCACCAAACTTTACACTTGGCACAATGCAGTCAGACAAGTATCGTTCTCCTGGCAACCACCAAACCCAGACTTGTCCATCAGATTGACAGATGGAGAAGCATGATTCGTCACTCCAGAGAACGCGTTTCCACTGCTCTAGAGTCCAGTGGGGGCGTGCTTTACACCACTGCATCCGACGCTTTGCATTGCACCTGGTGATGTATGGCTTGGATGCAGCTGCTTGGCTATGGAAATCCATTCCATGAAGCTCTCTGCACACTGTTCCTGAGCTAATCTGAAGGCCACATGAAGTTTGGAGTTCTGTAGCGATTGACTCTGCAGAAGTTGGCGACCTCTTCGCACTATGCGCTTCAGCATCCGCTGACCCTGCTCCATCAGTTTACGTGGCCTACCACTTCGTGGCTGAGTTGCTGTCGTTCCGCGTTCTTATAATACAGCTGACAGTTGACTGTGGAATATTTAGGAGAGAGGAAATTTCACGACTGGATTTTTTGGCATCCTATCACAGTTCCACGCTGGAATTCACTGAGCTCCTGAGAGTGACCCATTCTTTCACAAATGTTTGTAAAAACAGTCTGCATGCCTAGGTGGCCATGGAAGTGACTGGAACACCCTGAATCTGATTATTTGGATGGGTGAGCGAATACTTTTGGCAATATAGTGTATTAAAGCAATCACTGCATGACCGTAAGATCCAGGTTGCATTCCTCTTTATCTGTATAATTCCTTATGTTTAAAGGGGAGGTATTGGAAGATGATCCTAGGGTTCTTGGTTGCAGCTGCTAGAAGCCTTCTATTTCCATTCTGCTCCATTTAACCAGTCATATTGACTGAAGTGCATGAGACTGGGCATCTCGTGCGGTGAAGTGCATGAGACTGGGCATCATAGACAGGCAGAGCTCTTCCTGCACCTGTCGGGACCTCAAGTGAAAAAAAATAGCTGTGCACAGTGGGAATAGTCATGTTTGTGGGGGGAGGTAGTGCCAAAGTCTGTGGAGGTGATTAAGGGTCTTTGGGGGCATACTACGGTCTGTGGGAAGTGCTTGGGTCTGTGACTAAGGACGTTCCACAGAGCAATATATTCTTAATATAGCTGGGGAAGCTTATAGCGAAACGCGTTTTAGTGTATTAGGCTATTTCATAGAGTATTTTTATGATATTATTTTTTGGAATAAAAGATAGAGGTCATGTTTTTAACTATACATAGGTTCCTCTTGATTTTTTGAGCCTTTATTACTTGGTCTTCTATCGGCATTACCCCTGGGAGGTAAACAAAGTAGCAAAACAAGAGGACATAGTCTTAGATTAGAGGGGCAAAGGTTTAAAGTAACATCAGGAAGCATTATTTTACTGAGAGGGTGGTGGATACATGGAACAGCCTTCCAGTTGAAGTGGTAGAGGCCAAAACAGTAATTGAATTTAAGCAAGCATGGGATAGGCATAAGGCTATCCTAAACAAAAGATAAATCCAGGTAAAGTATCCATGTAATTGGGCAGACTAGATGGGCCAAAAGGTTCTTATCTGCCGACATTTTTCTATGTTTCTATGTTTCTATGAGGTTACCCCATACAACAAAAGGAGCTGGAGAATGAATCGGGAGAGGATCACCATCCAGACCTCAAGCAAAGTTGGTGAGGTGCTACCATGTGTACCAGAGGTTAGAGTTCAAGGAGCCAGAGGAGGGTCAAGAAATTGTAAGTAGGGTCTTGATGAGACCATCATTAATTTCTTTTTCTTGATATACAAAGAAGCAGGCGGCTCGCCCTATGAGTGTTTCTCCCTTGTGCTTCCTATAATGATACTCTGGGAGAGTTGTTTGGTTTTCTATATCTATCCCAATGTTTTGGAGCATTGTACACTGCTGGTTCTCTCACTTGATGGCACTGGGAAGAAAGAGTTATATGGGTATATGATCATGAAAAATGTTTTTTTGTATAGTGCTAAAGAACACGCACAATTTGTTAAAACCTTTTAAAACATGTCCATGTGATGAGGAACAGCACAGATTCTTGGGTGCCCACTGTGTGTGCAAATGGAATGGGGCTTTTTAGTATTAAATACTGTTTTTTATGTATACAGAATTTTATAAAGTTGCCTTTAGATAGAACATAGTGACTTTTCACTCACTGTTATAAAAAGCACAGAATGAGTCATCAGGCAGCATTTTTGCTGAGGGCTGTTTAACATTGAAATCTTAGTACTTGTGACTTCATATGACTGGTTATATCAGATTGAACATTTGCCATTAATGGGAAAAAAAAGACCACATTATGCGTATTAGTTTAAGAGATTCTAGAAGTGCTAAAGATTCAGCAAATCCATAGGCATCATCATCCAAGCATCTCATTATTCATAACTGAACATTTTAATGCTGCTCACTACATTACAGGACATACATGAATATACCTAGGCTCGTGTAACAAACACAATATACGGTAACACTACTTTACTGTGAACTTCAACGGAGGTTAACAGAATGGGGACAATTTCAGAAAATGAAGGTGGAATGAGAAAAGAGATGTAAAGGTGTGTTGGAGGCACATTGGCAGTGTTAGTGCCCCCTGATGGAGCATTGTTTTTTGGCAGTGAAGGAAGGATCCCTACATTGCCATTATTTTGAACACCTATCGTGGCAAGGAGAAGAATGTGAACCCTTTAGAAACAATTGCATTTATGTATAGATTTATGCAGGGCCGGCCCGACCTTGATGCAGAGTGGAGCAGCGGCGCCAGGCGGCAGAAATTCTGGGGGGGCAAATTTTAGCTGCGCCGCTGCACTATTTTTTTTTATCGGCGACATCTAATTTGCAGTGCCCAGCAGCCTGAGGAGGATCCGCCCACACGCACTGTAATCCTGCACTTCCTGGTGTAGCTGGCCTCATGTGTGGGCAGATCCTCTAGACTGCGGGAACTTCTCTCCTCTCGCCGGGTCCCCGCTGGATACGTGAAACTCTGCTGGGGCATGTGAAACTCTGCTGGGGCATGTGAAACTCTGCTGGGGCATGTGAAACTCTGCTGGGGCATGTGAAACTCTGCTGGGGAATGTGAAACTCTGCTGGGGCATGTGAAACTCTGCTGGGGAATGTGAAACTCTGCTGGGGCATGTGAAACTCTGCTGGGGAATGTGAAACTCTGCTGGGGCATGTGAAACTCTGCTGGGGCATGTGAAACTCTGCTGGGGAATGTGAAACTCTGCTGGGGCATGTGAAACTCTGCTGGGGAATGTGAAACTCTGCTGGGGCATGTGAAACTCTGCTGGGGAATGTGAAACTCTGCTGGGGCATGTGAAACTCTGCTGGGGCATGTGAAACTCTGCGACATGTGAAACACTGGGGCATGTGAAACACTGGGGCATGTGAAACTCTGGGGAATGTGAAACTCTGGGGAATGTGAAACTCTGGGGAATGTGAAACTCTGCTGGCGCATGTGAAACTCTGCTGGCGCATGTGAAACTCTGCTGGGGCATGTGAAACTCTGCCCCCGGCATGTGAAACACTGGGGCATGTGAAACTCTGGGGAATGTGAAACTCTGCTGGGGCATGTGAAACACTGGGGCATGTGAAACACTGGGGCATGTGAAACTCTGGGGAATGTGAAACTCTGCTGGGGCATGTGAAACACTGCTGGGGCATTTGAAACTCTGCTGGGGCAGGTGAAACTCTGCTGGGGCAGGTGAAACTCTGCTGGGGCAGGTGAAATTCTGCTGGGGAATGTGAAATTCTGCTGGGGAATGTGAAATACTGCTGGGGAATGTGAAACACTGCTGGGGCATGTGAAACTCTGTTGGGGAATGTGAAACTCTGCTGGGGAATGTGAAACTCTGCTGGGGAATGTGAAACTCTGCTGGGGACTGTGAAACTCTGCTGGGGAATGTGAAATTCTGCTGGGGCATGTGAAATTCTGCTGGGGAATGTGAAACGCTGCTGCTGGGGCATTTGAAACTCTGCTGGGGCATGTGAAACTCTGGGGCATGTGAAACTCTGGGGGCAATGGAGCTGCTGAATTGCTCCATTGCAGCAGTTCAGTTTGCTGCAGCATCTCACTGAAAGCTTTGCCTGTGAATATTGAAGCAAAATGGTGGAGGATCGCATCATGAAAGGTGCTGTTTCTGCAATATCCACTGTTGTCCATTTTACTATCACTTTAGTTTTAATGTTTACCATGTTCCAATAAATATTTGCTGTTTTGATCCACCAAAACTTCAAACTGAACATTTTCTTATTGGATTATTTGCTCAGTGGATTTGCTCTTTCATTCGGTCCACTTCAGGGAGTTCAATTCAGCAACCCTGCGGTGAATTCAGCATTCACCGCAGAGTCCCCGAAGTGTGCAGAATGTCGAAAAATCACCATAGAACTCCATTGAGGCGCCGACTGCCGGGTCACATGATCTGCAGATCTCACCTCTCGCAAGATCTTGCAGGTCGGCGACGTGGTCGGCATTGTTCACATCAACAGATGCTTTTTGTGAATAGCAGACTCAACATTTTTGTGACATTAAGACAAAGTAGCTCTAACACACACCTCCAATCTCAATAATAGGACACCAGGTATGCACATTTCGAACCTGATTTAGCTTTTGTTGGGGGTCTAGTGATGTGTACGAGAGCAATACAATAATTTGTGAGTTATTCGTTAAACCAGATTGTGTTTGCTGCTTGCTGTAGCTTAGATGAACACCATATTTTATCATAAATCCAAGGCCGGCCCAAGACCTTGTGCTGCCTGGAGCGAAGGATGAAATGCTGCCCCCCCAAAAAATAAAACATGCAGTGTGTATGAGCGTATCACAGAGCACCACAGCAATAAAATTCAAACACTGATACGCACCGTACATTAGAATTTTATTGCTGTGGAGCTCTGTGATACAGTAATGTGAGGTGTGTATAACTGAGCTAGTAAATCAGACAACCGGGTACCAATGAACAACAGCGCTGCATAGTGTTACGATTTAAATTTTTATACTCATAGTTGTACTGTTAAACTCACAGAATTTTATATACCAGCAGAGTCCAGAATCTGACATACCCCAGCAGAGTTTCACATGCCCCAGCAGAGTTTCACATGCCCCAGCAGTGTTTCACATGCCCCAGCAGAGTTTCACCTGCCCCAGCAGAGTTTCACATGCCCCAGCAGTGTTTCACATGCCCCAGCAGAGTTTCACCTGCCCCAGCAGAGTTTCACATGCCCCAGCAGAGTTTCACATTCCCCAGCAGAGTTTCACATGCCCCAGCAGAGTTTCACATGCCCCTGCAGTGTTTCACATGCCCCAGCAGAGTTTCACATGCCCCTGCAGTGTTTCACATGCCCCAGCAGAGTTTCACATGCCCCAGCAGAGTTTCACATGCCCCAGCAGAGTTTCACCTGCCCCAGCAGAGTTTCACATGCCCCAGCAGAGTTTCACATGCCCCTGCAGTGTTTCACCTGCCCCAGCAGAGTTTCACATGCCCCAGCAGAGTTTCACATGCCCCAGCAGAGTTTCACATGCCCCAGCAGAGTTTCACATGCCCCAGCAGTGTTTCACATGCCCCAGCAGAGTTTCACCTGCCCCAGCAGAGTTTCACATGCCCCTGCAGTGTTTCACCTGCCCCAGCAGAGTTTCACCTGCCCCAGCAGAGTTTCACCTGCCCCAGCAGAGTTTCACATGCCCCAGCAGAGTTTCACCTGCCCCAGCAGTGTTTCACCTGCCCCAGCAGAGTTTCACCTGCCCCAGCAGTGTTTCACCTGCCCCAGCAGAGTTTCACCTGCCCCAGCAGAGTTTCACCTGCCCCAGCAGTGTTTCACATGCCCTAGCAGTAAATAGACAGAGATGTTTCACTGTAGGTAAGATCTTTTTGACAAGTAGACGGCTCCTTCTGCTTCAGTTCCTGTTTCTCTGGAAAAAAAAAAGGAATCTCGTAGCTTTTCAAATAAATTCGGCGCATCGGCTGTCGTGTCCTGGGTGTTAAAGAATAAGGAGGATATGCTGCACTCACAAGGGTCCACCAGTCGGCATGGAAGACTCCCCAATCCAGATAATCATCAAGAAAAATATATAGTAGCCGACTCCTGGCAGTGGTGTTTTTAAAAAGATTTATTCCACAATGAAAAAGCACCAGACAACGTTTCGACCCTTTCGGGTCTTTGTCAAGTCTAAAATAACCAGTACACCATACACATATATATAGGTGAAATAACATAATGCAGCTGACAAGTCAATTACACCTTAATCAAAAAAACCTGCTGTATGCCTTAAAGGTGTATTACCAAGATTCAACAGCATGCAGCTTAAGTGATCGATCTCACCACAATTGTTTAACATGATGCACATAAGTGAATATAAATAAAACAAATGTATAAAAACAATCACCAAAAAATTAAATAATCCTACAACAATAATGATATTAACTTCAATATTTATTCATTACTATTATATATTTTTATTGTTTTGTAATTATATTTTTTGGGTATACAAACTGTCCATGATGAAAGGGATGTGGCTGTTCTTCTAAATATCCAACTCTTCCACTATGGAAATGGGGAAAGGTCAAAATCTCTATTTTAAACCATTTGGTTCTATAGTGTTCAAACGGTGTATCCAGTATAATTCTTTCTTTTTTAATGCTAACTCTCTATCACCATCTCAAATTGATTTATTGACTGTGTCAATTACCTGAAACCACAGTTGTGCAATATCATCACCTAATGTAACAAAATGATTTGGTATAGGTAATTCAATTCTTTTTAAGCAAATATCTGACTTGTGTTTAGTAATCCTGTGTTTAATTTTTTTGTATGGTCTCTCCCACATATGCCCAACCACAGGGGCATTTAATAAGATACACCACATATTGAGAATTACATGTGAAAAACTGTCTTACTTTAAACTTTTGACCTGAATGTGGATGGACAAATGAATCCCCCTTGATTACAGCATTGCAGCAGGAGCAATTCAAACTAGGCTTGTGCACCGATTTTTTTTTCGGTACAATTCGGTTCGATTTGTTCGGATGTTTAAAATTTTCGATTCGGCTCGTTTCGACCGATTTCTGTTTCGATTTGGTTCGGCTCGTTTTTCGTGTACATTTTTTTTTCGGAATATCGACCATTTTTCGTGTTTTTGGGTCACTTTGCTCGTTTTTTGTATCGACTTTTCGTGATTTTGGAAATTTTTGTTTTTTCGGAACGTCTGTTCTCCTCGTTTCAAAGTGTTTAACTCTATTCGTTTTGATGTAAACTACTATGGTTTACTTTTTTTATACTTTATATATTTTTTTATAATAAATTTTTGGTTTGTTTTTCGGATCCGATAATTAATTCTGTCGATACGATAATTCTGGCGATTCTATCGTGTTTTTTTTTTATTAAATAAAGATCCTTTTTTTCTTATGAATAATTGAATATACATTTCACAACTTTATTTAATCATATTAAAATGGTATGATAGCCAAGGCACAAAAAAAATGAACAAAACGATTTAAAAAACACTAAACTGACCCGAATGCCACAAGAAACAAGTGAAACGCATTTACAAATACAAAATTTACAGAATCAGCGATATAACCGATAATAGTTAATTATACGATGTCCAGAATTACCGAAATGGAACCGAAATCATGAATGGAACCGAAATCATGAATAGAGCAAAAATAAATTTCGATTTGACACATTTCAAGTCCATTCGAAAAATCCGAAATTTTTTCGTTTCGGCTCGGAAAACTTTTCGGATCTGTCGGTTTTCGGGTCCGATCCGATTTGGAAATTCGGCCGAATCTGAAGACACGAATCGGGAAATTTCGTGAAAATTCCGAAATTCCGAAACCTGAAACGCACATCCCTAATTCAAACAAGGGAACGTCCCCTGTTTGGGCTTACCAAAAAATGGTGTAGCGATACAACTGTCACGGAATTCAGTGTGCACCAATGTCTCTCTCAAGGACCGACCTCTCTTGTAGGACATCAAAGGAGGCAAGCTGAATTCCGGGACAGTAGGATACATATCTCTCAGAATATGCCAGGTTTTACACAGTATTTGTCTCAAAGCTCTGAAATGTGTCCCAAATTTCGAGACAAATGCCAATCTATTATATTGCTTTTTCCGATGAGCCGACGCAGCTGGTTTATCTCTCACAAAAGTAAGCTGTTTTTGAAAAAGTTTAGCCTCTCTCACTGAATCTAGTCACCATTTCTCCTAACCTTGTCTCACACAATCCTGAGTCATCCACAATTCTTTTTACTCTAAGAAACTGACTGCGTGGAAGTGACCGTATTAGGGTGTCTGGATGTGCACTATCAAACCTCAAAAGGGCATTTCTATCAGTTGGTTTTTTAAATAGATCTGTCACAAACCGGTCGCCCTGTTTAATGACCATTGATTAAGGTGTAATTGACTTGTCAGCTGCATTATGTTATTTCACCTATATATAGGTGTATGGTGTACTGGTTATTTTAGACTTGACAAAGACCCGAAAGGGTCGAAACGTTGTCTGGTGCTTTTTCATTGTGGAATAAATCTTTTTAAAAACACCACTGCCAGGAGTCGGCTACTATATATTTTTCTTGGTGTCCTGTGTGTTGACATTTCAGTGGCATGTTCTAGAGCAAAATTCCTTTGCATTGCTCCAGAATTAGCCGACAGCGAGTATTATCGATCTCAGTGCACCAACAGGTGCTTCTGAAGATCAAGTATACCTGATCTTGGCAGTGAAGGGGTTATTTTTGGTGAGTGGGGGGTCTACAATTTCCATTTGGGGCAGAATTTCTATTTTAACCACTCTGCTGCTGAGGACGCAACTCAGCACGTCCAGCCGCAGGAAGCGTTGGCTGCGGAGGACGCGCTGAGCGTGTCCTCCCTTTGCAGCCAGCGATCAGGCAGATTCCGGCCGATTGCTGTGCCCCCCGGTGCAGGCTGACCTCTCTCCCTCCCCTTCCGTGAGGGGCAGCAGTCAAAGTCAGGCACCGTTTGGAAGGGCACAGCCTGCCCTTCCAAACGGTGACTGGCTTTAACCTCTTGGGGGCCGGAATGCTATTCGGTGCAAAAGAGCGCCAGATCGCGTTCTTCTCCTGGAGCTGGCCGACCTCTTAGATGTCGGCCAAGCTTCTGGCATCTCCCCCTAATGACTGGCATCATCGTGCATAGCGTGATGATGTCAGTTTTAGAGTTAACCCCTAGCTGCCACCAATGGTAGAGATAGGGGGTTCCAATGAACCCCCTATCTCCCGATCCATGGCAGCTAGGGGTTAATGTTTGGTATCGTTGGATTGGCCAGAGCATGGCCTTTCCTACAATACCAAATATGACCAAGTTAAATTTAAGAGAAAAAAAATGAAAATAAAAAAAGTTTTTTTTTTTTTTGTTTTGTTAATGCAGCAATATTGTTCCCATTTCAATTATAATGTGAACAATGATGCTGCACTAACGATATTTGTATGGGGTACGTTTGTTAAAAATCGCATAATTTTCCCTCCAACAAAAGTAACTAGTCCCCATTTCTAATTTTTTTAACAAGCGCAACCCATAGAAAATATAACTGCAAACGCTCGCATGTTAAAATATGAAAACAAAACACTTTACACGTTGTAAGTTATTGAAAATTCAAATTTTATTGCATTTTTTGTTTTAATATACAGACAGGACATGACGTATACATATAATTATGATATATTATGAATCTGCCGAGTCTGCCTGAAAGAATGATATATAATATGTCTGGGTCATATAATAAAATAAGGCTTCAAAATGCGTTTAAACATGATGAGCGTAACTGGTAAAAATGAGCTCAGCACACAGGCGTGAAATGGCTCAGCAGCAAAAGGGTTAAAGCCAACACGCAGATCATAAAGGTAGCGCTGGTATATTTTACTACGGAGTGAAGTCTTCTACTGTGGTGTACCAACGTCTACCCACTTCCACAACATGGAAAACTGCTTCCCGCAATACCAAGTGCTCGGAGAGCAGGCCTCCACATCTCATTTGATTCTTTAATGCTGAGGGCATACTGTATATAATTTACAAACCTTTAATGTAGAATAAAAATGACATACACACATTAGACATGTGCACAGCACAAAATTTCATTTTGAACTAATGGATTAGTCCTAAAATGCAATTTATTTAGTTGCTAAAGAAATTCGTTTTCAGTTCTTTAGTATGAAAACTAATTTCATTCATCCAAAAACCAGTGGATACAATTACTATTGTAGTGGTTCCTCAGAGGACTGAGATCGCTGCTTGTTACAGTATCGCTCACTCTCAGCACAATGTGTCAGGCAAAGCTGTTACAGTAACTGACTGCTGCTCATCACAGCGATCAGAGTTTCAGTAAAACTAGTAAATAATATTTTTATATATAAGAGGTTAGAACAATATTATTTCCTTGTTTTACTGAAACTCTGAGCGCTGTTACAGTCAGTTACTGTAACAGCAGAACCTGATACATTGTACTGAGAGATAATATAACAAGCTGCCGATCTCAGCGCTCACAGCCACTGGATTTAAAGGGCTAAAAAAAGGCTCCTCTCTGTATAATGTATAGAACATCCTCCCGTATTAATTAATACCCCTCTCTATATAATGTAGATAACATCCACCTGCATTAATTAATGCCCCTCTCTGTATAGAACATCCTACTGCATTGGCATGTGGAGGGTGCAGAACTTCGGAATGCAATGCTTATCCAGAGTGAGAAATTTTACTTAAACTTTGTATCTCTGTGGGGGAGACACAAGAATATAAAAGCAGGGGAGAGGGAAAATATTAACGTAAATCAGTCTGAAAGCTCAGACAAGAGATGACTGGTGCAAATTAATTTTTATAATAAAATAAAACACTTTAAATCCAAGGAAAACATTCAAAAAAAATCACACTGAAGGCTCATAATGACAGAGTAACTGTGAGTTGGATACTAAATGTATCAGACGTAAAAAAAACCTTTATAACAAGCAGCACTGGGAGAGATGAGGGACTTTATATAAAACGTGTATTATAGATGAGGAAAGGGGGATAGTGCTCCTGGATAATATAAAATGTATCAGACCCAAGCCCCTATTATGCAGAGCGGGGGGGGGGGGAGAGAACACACGTTTTATAAAGTCCCTCTCTTCTCCCAGCACTGCTTGTTATAAAGGGGTTTTTACTATCCCGCCCTCCTGTCATTAGCTTTCAGTGTGATTTGTTTGAATGTTTTCCTTCTCCAGCTGCTTTTAGCATCTTGTCTGCCTCATAGACATGCAAGGGTTAAGTAAACGTTTCCTCTCCTGTGCTGGCTGTCTGTGCTGTGAGTGAGTATTCTGAGCTCTATCACTGTCAGATTTTCACGAGAAGGGGTCGAGAAGGGGTCGGGAAGGATTACGCATACAAACCTTTTCTGTAGCTTTGCGATGTTGCGCTCTTCATTGCTGGTCTCCTTCACTCATCAATGTAATATCACAAAAAGGACTGAAACTAAATTGTAGTGCGTTTTATTTTAGTTTCTTTCGTTTTTTGTACTGAGTAGTTTCGTATCTCTTGAGTCATACTAAAACTAAATTATCCCAAAATTCTGACTAAATCGTTTTAGTACTAAAACGAATGCACATGTCTAATACACATCAGCAATTGTTATAGTCACCCAATGCATGGAAGAATTTGTATTCTCTATCAAATGGCACCATGTCATGTTTGCACTTTAAGCTGTTCCAGCTCCTACATGGCGCTGAGCTCTCGGTCTATGTATATTTGAATGTAAATGCATTTTATATGCCAAGCTATTATTGCCAGAAATCATAATAGGCATAATTATGTTCTCCTGGAAGCCGCAAGCTCGCTTATTATTAAGCGGCCAAAGTACCACTCAATCATTTTTAGAATATTTTCTAAAATATAAATTTAATGATGTGTTAAATAGTTCCCCTTTCAATATAACACTGTATTTAAAATGACAAACTCGACAGATTTAGTTTGAAAAGGAACACTTTGCCGAGACACCCTTCCTTACCTTTTTAACATTTACTGAAGCTTTCTGCAGAATGCATTCTGTGCAAATAAACGTCAAATATAATATGCAAATATACTAATACTGTTTGATGGGATTGTGTGGGGGTAGGCTGTCGATGTTAAGGTTTCATTTATTCCAAACAAAATTAGAGTGTCAAGATTAACGTTAAATGTTTAATTGGAGTCAGTATTTTGCTCAATGCTGTAATTGTGGGGGGATATTAACTAAACAGCAATTATGATGCCCCTGTAGGAGATACAGTATATATATATATTATAACTCCTGCACTCCGAATGAAACAGTCCACTGCCCGGTGCACTCCTAGCTCAGATAGATTTCCACATACAAATTGTATCAGCAGCACTCCCGGTCTTTACCCAAAGAATCGTTTTAAAAATCGTAATAAAATGATTCTTTGAGTAAAGACGAGTAGTGCCGCTGATACAATTTGTATGTAGAAAGCTATGAGCCAGGTGTGCACCGGGCAGTGGACTTTTTCGTTCTGAGTACATTATTCGTATGTATTTTTGTGAGACATTTACACCTTCCAGCAATTCAGAGAACTGCTTTACTCACAGAGCTCATGTGCTACAGTACCATATGCAGCAAGGAACTCTGGGTAGGACATGCAAATGAAGTCTCCAACTTCTCACTTTTTTGCATCCCAGGTCTGTTTTAACACAGAACCCTCCTTGCCCATGCAATGCCATACTAGATGGCTCTTTAGCAAAGGTCAGGTTATGCAACGAGTCACAGGCACTCCTGGACCGCTGATTCAGGTTTATTATGCCCTCATCAGCAGGAGACAGTATCACAGCGGCACCAGGCATGAGCCATGGTGGGGCCCTTGTTCAGGAAGAAAGCCCAAAGCCCTGGTCCTCAAGTACCCCTAACAGGCCAGATTTTAATTATTACCTTGGGGAAATGCAGACTGAATCCTGCAATCACTGAGCAGCATCACCTGGGCTGTGCTTCAGATATCTGGAAAACCTGGCCTGTTAGGGGTACTTGAGGACCAGGGCTGGGAAACACTGTCATATAGGAAAGCCAGGAGTCCGAAAGCCAGAGAGAGTACGTAAGCCAGATGCCAGGGTTCTAGAGCCTGGAGGGTAGTCAAACAACCAGATCGGTACACAGGATATCAGCATGGACTATTAAACCAGAAAACAAAAATACAGGGAAAACCCACGATCAGAATCACACAAGAAACAAGATGAGAAATAGCACACTGGAATATCCAGAAATAAGCAAAGATCACGGTGACAGGAGTAACAGACAGACAGGGAAACAGAACCAATAATATACTAGAACAAAATATACAAACAGAGCAGGAACTAGAAGCAGGAAGCGCTGAAAAGGCAAAACTCAGAATGACTTGGGAAGACTGAAAATCATGGAGCAATGCCCTATGGGAGCGGTGCTCTTTAAATAGGGAGAGGAACAGGACATGACAGACAGCTGAGGGGAGTGCAAACCCAGGAACCCAGGAACCCAGGAATGGCAACATGAACCAAGACCCGTACAAGACAAGCCCACACACAGGGGACAGGGCTGGAAAAGTGTGGAACGTGACTGATAGACCGTGACTCGTTGCTGTTTGATGCTTTACCCCCCAAGGGCAAATCAATACACATTTAAGTTATGGTGGAGGGCAAAATGTGAGATTAAAAGCCTCCACATAATCTCACTAAATATTAGTGATGTAACAATAAAATCTGCTGAAATCAGCCAATACTTGTAAAGCAAGATCTGCTAATATCATGGACTTACATTTATCATATTATATGCAATTCTAGTACTTTAAAACTCGATGGTTATAATGATATATTGCTAAATACGTGTATTTTATAAATTCTAAGGCATCATGAAACTTTAAAGATGTCACAGCGGGGAAGTACAGCTTTGATTATAGTTAGAGAAAATTTCTAATTAGCTCATGTAGTAACAAAACTATAAACAGATTCTCCTACCAGGGAAGGAAGAAAGGTAATTAATTTCAAACTGTTCTCAAAATCAACAGTGTGGTACTGCAGCCTATTAATGCATTAAATAAAGTGAGGGCTAAGCATGTATTAGGGGATTGCATTTATAACAGTAACAGAGAGAGGATCTTGCATTTAATTGGCTTATCCTCTTAATTTCCATATTTCTTTGAAAGTCAGAATATATTTTTCTATCAAAAGCTTAGTGCTTCAATCATGATTAATGATCACTCTGTAAACAGGTAAAATCTCACTTTGCTTCTATGTGGCTAGTCATGTGTGAACCTTGGTACCAAATGAGGAGATGCTAACAGCTTGCAGGCGCAGTAATAGTTTAAAATGGTCTGAGATTATTGGGAGCAATAGAAAATGTGGACGTACATACAAGACGATACTCGGGCTGGATTTACAACTCAGGAGCCTGTAGGCACAAACCTGGAGTGCCCCTACTCCCCCCCCCCACCAAAAAAGTGCCAAAAATACCTTCCCCTCCACACTTGCTGGCAGTGTGGGAAATGAGAACTTGCATTAGTGCAGCATCATTGTCCACTTTATAATTGTAAAGTGTACAGTAGTGCTGCATTAGGAAATAAATTAAAAATATTTTTATATTTACTTTATACATACAACTGTATGATCACTTTTGGTATCATTAGAAAGGCAATATTCTGGCCTTTCCAATGATGCCGTATATGTCACCCTATCCTGTAGGGCTCCAGAGATAAAGGGGTCTAAATGATTGTAATTTTTTTTACCAAGCAAGGCACAACCTTATGGTAGGAGCCTGTACTCTGCCTAATTATAAATCTGACCCTGATATGCTACATATCAGATGGGAGTATTATTTGCTTTTGATTTGGTTTCACCACGCTCCTTCTTTTACTTAAAACCAAACATTGATCAGGGCTCAGCAAGTGCTTTGTGTTGGATTCTATGATTTTATATTCAGAATTCTGCATTTTACTTGTATGAGAACTCTTACTGTAGCATTTGCATGGAATACAGGAAAAGTGGCAAACATTGAGGCACCATAGACTGCATCCACAAAAAGTATTCAAGGTTAAAATAGCAAAGGCGCAGTGGCATGGACAGCAGGTAACATCATAAAAGGAAACACAAAGATTGTGAGATTATAAATCTGCTCTTTTCAGAAAATATGTGAATGGCTTAGATTTCTGAATTTAAATTCATCGTCTTTTTGAATATGCGTTTATCTAATGGAGGTGTCAACAACCTTGTCCCTCAGATACTTTGGACCTACATAATCCATGATGCCTAGTCAGTGCAAGGAGTGTCTGAGAATCATGGGTGGAACTGGAGGATGGGGTAACATATCCCCCCCCCCCACATTTTTTGTGTGTGTCTAGGACATATTATATGGGTGGTGTTTATGCTTTAGTTTACACCCTAAGGTTACTAAATCCCCCAAATTTATATTTGATGAAGGGTAAGGGCAGAACTAATAAACATTGTTTGCTAAGCTGTAGTGTTTTAGTTACATTGTGTCTCTGCCCTGCTTGTCGTTCCTGCACCCTGCTGAGCATTATGGGAAATGTACTTTCAATACATCTGGGGGTTGCAGACCCTTTACCTATGTTTCTCCTAGTCTCCATGGTGATTTTCTCGTTTTACCACTCGGATCCCAACAGAATATATCTGGCCTGCCAGTATGATCATCCCTTTTACTGCAAGCTGTTGACGGCAGCTTATGGCACCTAGTAGAAAGAAAACAAGCCACATGCGCAATGAAATGCCAGTCGACTCGCCATATCATACGGTTTAACGAAGAGCAATTTTAAACAAATGTTTCAGGTCCTTCCTCATAGTGAGGGCACTAATCACAGATGAAGGGGCTTCGTCCTAAATTTGCACTTCATTAAACCATATGGTATGACGAGTGGACCGGCGTTGCGCATGTGGCTTGTTATTTCTCTACCGGATGAACTTCTCATGGCCCATGTGGAGATTGAATGGTATTTCACAATCAATATCCTGTTGTTGTATTTAAGGAGGACTTTGTTTATTTTCTGCATTTGAGGGGCATCTTGTTGGCGCACTCCCTCCCCTCTTGCTTCTTGATTTACCTTGGTAATGTGGGAACACCTGCTTTTATTTCCACAACCTCCAGTATCTGATCTCCGTCTCTTTCATATGTATAAAGCAGGCGTCTCAGAGATTCCCGATCCACATTCCATTTCCATCCTAGCGAGTTATATGACCAAGGCCGATTGACTAGATGGGCACTGTCACAATGTTTAGCATCTTGGACATTATACCCACAGGGCTTAACCTTTGCGGCGCATCTTCTGGAGCCCAAAAGCAAACAAAACTTGTTTGCAACAAATGAAGTTCATTAGCAAAGATACAGCATAACCCCTGACTGGGTTCTCTTGATCTCAGGCTGCTGTGTCTGCTATCTCTGATTGGGTGTACACCATGGTTGCAAAGGGTTTAATATATTTCCATTCTTTAGTTCATAAACTATCACTTAACAGAAGTTTCTTTGCCCTGTATTTTTTTCTTTTTTATTAATAATGGCTGCAGGAGAGAATGATGATGGACCTTTGAATCTTTTATAATTTTCCAGCTCTCATTACATTTGTGGGAGTCCCCATTTGTGGGAGTCCCCATTTGTGGGAGTCGGCTGGAATATCACAGGAGCCATTCACATTAACAGGTGGAGATATTAGGGGTTATTCAGAGAGCACTGAAATGTCTATAGGGAATCAAATTTCCCCACCCTGAGTGAATTCAGCATTCACCACAGAGTGCAAGGAAAACCCGCCGACTACCAGCCAGAACCACCACAAAAAACACGCCGAACATGTTGGAAAAAGCCAAGCTGCCGATCACAGCGCAGAGCAGACGCTGGAAAAAGCCGACAAGCTGAAGAACGGGGTAAATAAGAAAACAAAAATATGATTGCAATTGTGAAAATTTAAATGCTGTTTGCAAAAAAACTACTGAACTAAAATGCCTGGAATTTACCTATAAGGTCCTATGAATGATAATAAAAAGGTCTGTTACAGAAAAAAGAGAAACTGCTATTAAAAAAATGGAAAAAATATTTTGCCAAAAAATCCCCAAAAATGCCTAAAAGATCCTAAACTTTTACTGCAGATTAAAATAATAAAATGGTTTATTAGATATTGTATTAAAACGGGAATATTTTTAACGTCGAAGCCTATGGGATTCACCTGAATAAACCTGCTTAATGATAGCACTGAGCAGCAGAGCACTTCAGCAACCTTTCACTGCTGTTCGGTGTCTCTGAATAGATTAACCATTGCTTCTCTATGGGGGATTTCACGGCCTTCGAACAGGCACAGTACTTGCTGGCAGTTCGCCAAAAATTTGCCTGCTCTCTGAATAGCCGAATGGACCCGAAATGTCACCATACAGGGAAATTCACTGTTCGGTGACATTTCAGGGCCAGATCGGCTCTCTCTGAATAACCCCTATATACTTGCTAGCCTACTTGTTTATGTTAACGGGAAAGTCGAAATAGGGCCTCAAGTTTCTACATGTGAGACAGACCACACAGAAACATTGTTTTGATACTTGTATGACATTGCAACTTGTTGTATCTATAGACACTCATCACTCGGGTATTGTTAGTCAGCATAGACAAGAAAAAAAACTCTTGAATGTCTAACATTCTAACCTAAGCTTTTAATTAAGTGCGATTTAATGAGAAATGACGGCCAATTAAAAAGAACAATAAAATATTTCTAAATGAATTGCATACAAGAATAAAAGGATGGTGTAGTAGCAGATGAATTTTCTGATAAAGTGCAATCGATCAGGAAATTATACACTGGAAACAAAATGGCATCAGAAGAAACCTAGTAACCCATTCACTACTGTGATCATGTAGACATGATCAGCGGTAGCAGACACAGCAACCCAAGATCGTGTTAACATCATCTGCGGCTGTGGTGTATGATTGCAACATTTGTTGCAAACAAATTTTGTTTGGGGGCACCTTCTGCAGCCCAAAAGCAAAGGTTTAGCCCTGTTGGCATAATGCCCAAGGTGCTAAAACTGGTTAAAATCAGACTTTTCCCAGAAAAACACAGAGCCACGAGTTGCAGTTCTGCCTGCAGTAACTCCATTTGGCCAGTAGATGGAGACATTTGCCTGCCAAATAGGTTACTACAGTAAGAAATACATAGGGGATATTCCCAAATATTTCACACTCTATAATCATGATTTTTCCAAAATACCACTGGTTCCTGACAGAGGATTTTTGGAAAATCACTTCGTAGTGAAAGGGTTAGGCTAAAATACTGGACTGTCATCACACACAGAACTTTGATGTGAGGCTATATGATTAAGAGCACATAATAAGCGCTGCGGAATATGCTGGCGCTACATAAATTATAATAATAAGACATCCACAATAAGACTAATAACAGTTATGGTCAAAATACATAAAATAAGGCTGAATAATAATTTCAATTAGGGATCTGCATGGCTGAAAAAAATTTTTGTTTAGTTTTGTTTCGTTACGTTTTTAAATCATTTTGTTTTGGTAATTTCGTAACTAATTTTGTTTATCGATTTGAAATTTCGAATCGATTCGAATTTCATATATCAATTCGATAGTTGATATCAATTCGAATTTTGGATCACTAGATAAAACCCCAAATTAATCAAATTTTGCTGGTAAAAGAAAAGCTAGGGTTAAATTTTAAGCTGTGTCACAGATTTAGTACTTGAGTCAAATTTAACAGTTCATTTCAAATTCGACAGTTGATGTCAATTTGATAGCTCTAGACACTCTTGCTCCTCTTCGACTCTGCAAGGCCCCACGCCGCCAGCTTCAGCCCTGGCACACCCTCCAAACTCGCTACCTGCAAAGATGCTCCCGCACTGCAGAGCGTGCCTGGTGGAAATCCCGCTCTGAAGCTGATTTTGTTCACTTCAAGTTTATTCTCCGGTCATACACCTCTGCCCTCCACTTGGCCAAACAATCATTCTTCTCATCTCTTATATCTACGCTGTCCTCCAACCCTAAATGGCTCTGGTCCACCTTCACTACCCTCCTCTACCCACCTGCACCTCCCCCCACAGCTGCCTTCAGTGCTCAAGACCTGGCAGACTACTTCCTCAATAAAACTCTAACTATCAGACGCAACATCCCATCACAAGATAGTTATCTGCCACCTCCACTCCCAGAGGTCCCCTCTGCACCCTCTGCCACTTCCTCCCAGCCACTGAGGAGGAAGTCAATTCCTTATTGTCCTCCTCACATCTCACCACGTGCCCGCTCGACCCCATTCCCTCACATCTAATTCCTCCCCTCTCCTCCTCCCTCACCCCTGCTCTCACACACATCTTCAACCTATCTCCTCCACTGGCTCCTTCCCATCCGCCTTCAAACACGCGCTAGTTACCCCTTTACTAAAGAAACCATCCCTCGATCCCAACTCTCCATCAACTACGCCCTGTATCCCTGCTTCCCTTTACCTCTAAGCTCTTAGAAAAACTAGTCTTCAACCGCCTCTCCCTCTTCCTGTCCTCCAATTCCCTAACTTGACCCCCTGCAATCTGGCTTCCGTTCCCCTACACTCAACTGAAACTGCCCTCACCAAAGTTCACCAACTGTTATGATCTCTGCTTGTTCAGATATGAGGCTGGGCTGTCAGGTTCACCATTGCTTTATTGCAGGACACTTACTGTTATATACAGGCTTGGATAACTGCAGGAACACAGGATCATGCATCTGCCTTCATTACTGCATCACACTAACTGACCCTGAAGATGGCTGCCGTGCCCTCTGACCTGTGTCATCCTGGGCGGAGCCACTAGTTAAAGTGATAGCACAGGTTTAGTATAGTCAGCTATAACACCTTCCTCCCCACCCCAAAAACAAAACCAGAACAACATAACAAAAACCTAGTAACAAATCAAAAACCAGAACAATCGAACACAGTTCATCTGAGGAACTTGGAGAGTGTCACTGAAAAACTGATGACTAGTCTTCTGAAGAAAATTGCGGGGCCAAATCATCATCCACATCTTTCTGGGCCCTACGCGAGGACCGACGGAAGTCTCTTATCCGTTCTTGAAGAAGTAAGCGGTCAGGAGGGCGTCGGTGACGTTGGGGACGTCCACCAGCAGGCGGGGGTGTTGGAGGCGGTAGGATTGGATGAAAGATCAACTGGTGGGGTCAAGGAGGGTACAGAGGGGTCAGGGGGAACCTCTGAACCAGAGTCACAAATACCCACAGGAGACGAGTCCAAAGTTTCCGAGTCAACCCAGACACCATTCCAGATGTCCTCCGACGCATTAGATGTGGACACCGGACCCCGTAGGGTTGGGGACGTTAAGGGTTCAGGCACCCGTAAACGAGACCGTAGCTGGTCTACATGTCGTCTGGTAATGGAACCATCTTCCAGGCGGACTCTGTACATCTTGGGTCCCAAAGATTCTGCAACGGTAGCAGGTAGCCACCGACTGTTGGCAGATCCATACGATCGAGTCCAGACCTCCTGGTGGGTTGCAAAAACAGGAGACTCTTTGGACTTCACCATCTTTTCTTGGGATTGTAATACATGTTCATGAACGGTCTGAGGGCGAAGCATGTCAAAAGCAGTCCATGGCTGTCTTCCCAACATAAGCTCAGCTGGTGTTGTACCAGTGGTGGCATGTGGTGTAGTTCTGTAAGTAAACAGGAAAGAGTCTAACTGCTGAGGCGATATGGACCTCTGGCTAGTCACAGCCACTGAGGCCTTGAAATAGTTCTTGAAAGTTTGTACAAACCGCTCTGCTTGCCCATTGGTGGCTGGGTGATAGGGGGCGGTTAATTTGTGCTTGATATTATGCACCGTAACAAAACTCTGGAACTCCTGACTTGTGAATTGGGCACCATTATCTGTGACAATCTCCCTGGGATACCCAAACGAAGCAAAAAGATGCAATAATATGGCAACTGTTGCCTTTGTAGTCAGCTGGGTAACTGGAATGACCTCTGGCCATTTTGAGTGGGCATCAATTATAATCAAGAAGGTTTGTCCCCTTATGGGACCCGCAAAATCCAAGTGAAGGCGAAACCAGGGAACCGTGGGCCAAGTCCAGGGTTGAATGCATCCTCGAGGAGGGTCTCTGGCAGTTTGTGCACATCCTACACAAGCATTGACATATGCCGTGATATCTGCATCTATGTTCGGCCACCACACATAGCCCCTTGCTTTCTGTTTCATCCGCGTGGTTCCAGGGTGACCAGTATGTAGCAAGTCCAAGATGTGTCTCTGGGGTTTTTGGAATGACCACTCGGTCTCCCCATAAGACACAATTATCCTTCACAAACAATTCCATTCGCTTCCTGTAGTAAGGTTCATGTTCCTGTGATACCGTCGCAGGCCAGCCGTCTCGTATAAAGGTAAGCACGTTTGTCAGAAGGGTATCCTTCACAGTATGGGCTGCTATCTCTCTGGAAGTAAGGAGGTGTGAGGTGGTGTACCTACAACTCTGGACTGATGGTGTCGACTCTAGAGGCAGTTCTGTGAGACGGGACATTGCATCTGCATTTGCATTGTCATCATGACTTCGATACTGTATGCGGTAGCTGTATGCTCCCAAGAACAGGGCGTAGCGCTGGAGACGGGCTGCAGTTGTCTGAGAGATTCCTTTGTCAGGGCTAAAAATTTGAAGAAGCGGTTTATGATCCGTTAAAATGGTAAACTCTCTACCATACAGGTAAAGGTGAAACTTCCGAATTGCCCATATCAATGCAAGTGCCTCTTTATCAATTTGAGAGTAATTGCTCTCTGTCTTCGTCAAGGATCTGGAGGCGAAGGCCACCGGTTTCTCAGAGCCATCCGGTAGGATGTGGGAAAGAACAGCGCCCAGACCATAAGGAGAGGCATCACAAGCCAGGGTGAGAGGCTTCTGGAGGTCGTAGTGCACAAGCATACGTGACGCTAACAGTTTCCGTTTAGAGGACTCAAAAGCATGTTGACATTTAGCTGACCAGTCCCACCTGGAGTGTTTCTCCAGGAGCTTATGCAGTGGAAACAATGTATGAGCAAGGTCTGGAAGAAATTTATTATAGTAGTTAAGCAGGCCAAGGTAGGATCGTAGTTGATGGACACTTGTTGGGGCTGGAGCTTTGACTAAAGCATCGACCTTGTCTTCAACAGTATGAATGCCCTCTGCATCTACTAAGTGGCCACAAAACTCCAATTTAGGCACCATGAATTTACATTTTGTCAAATTTACCTTGAGACCTTGGTCCTGAAGTCTTTGTAAAACGAGCTCTACATTCTGCTTGTGTTCTTGGTCCGTGCGACCAGTGATGAGCATGTCGTCTAATAGACACTGAGTGAAGGGAATGTCTGCTAAAATTTCATCCATCTTTCTTTGCCAGATGGCTGGTGCAGATGCAATGCCAAACACCATTCGATTGTATTCGTACAAACCCCTGTGAGTGTTAATGGTGAGGTATTTTCGAGAAGAGGG
Source organism: Leptobrachium leishanense (assembly GCA_009667805.1). NCBI lineage: Eukaryota > Metazoa > Chordata > Amphibia > Anura > Megophryidae > Leptobrachium > Leptobrachium leishanense. The sequence continues at coordinate 506,624,285 of CM019063.1, read as the reverse complement.
GTGGACCTCAAACTGTAAGTAAGCTTGTCGTAGATCAATCTTGGTGAACTTTTGTCCCCCAGCAAGTGAAGCGAAAATGTCATCTACTCTGGGTAGAGGATACTGGTCAACCTCCAGTTGGCTATTCAGCACCATGCGAAAATCCCCACAGATGCGCAATTCACCATTTGATTTCTTTACTGGAACAATAGGTGATGCCCAAGCACTGCGCTCTACCTTGGAAATGACACCCTGTTCTTCTAGCCGGATTAGTTCAGCGTCCACTCCCGCTCTAAGGGCAAACGGTACTGTCCGAGCCTTGAAGAATTTGGGATGAGCATCCGGTTTCAGCTTGAGCCTCACACAGTCATTTTTGATTTTCCCTAACTCGTCAACGAAAACCTCAGGGAAACGCTGTTTTAAGGATTCCACCCATCCATCATCATGTCCTGACGGAACTGTCAGGGTGTTGCAAGGATTCTTGATGATATCTGGCATTCCCAGATGAGTGATCCAATCTCTGCCAAAGAGAGGCGGTCCTCCGTTTCTCAGGATATATAGTGGTAGTCTCTTTGTCTGGCCCTTGTATGATACCTTTACCTTTGCACAACCAAGTGGATGGAGTACTTGCATTGAGTAGGTCTGCAGCTTTATTGGAGTGGGGCGGACAGTTGCCTGGATCTGAAGATGTTTCCACTGTTTTTGTGTGATAACTGACACTGCAGCTCCTGTATCAACGTCCATCTTTAGTCTCTTCCCTTCAATGGTTACTTGTACTGTCATTGCAGGGTGTGACGAGTGTATACGATGTATAGATAAACTATGTAATGCCTCATCGTTGTCTGAGTCAGATGAAGATGATGTAATTTCTGTACCTTGTAAGTCTTCTTCTTAGGGTACTGCGGCTTTTGTCCTTGTACATTCCTATTACGGCAAACCCGTTGGAGATGGCCCATTTTTCCACATTGATGACAAGGTTGATCCTTAAACCGACAGGTTTTGGAGTCGTGGTCTGTATTACCGCACCGGTAACAAGCTGGCGTGGGTTTGGGTCTGTATCTCCAGTTGGCTGTAGCAACTGCGGTTCTGAAAACGTCCTCTTTCACCCCTTCTTTGTGGATCTGAGGGTGCAATTCCTCCGTATCCCTGACAGCCATCTCCATGACTGATGCTATCTCAACTGCGCTTGTAAGGGTGAGTCCCTTTTCTGTCAGAAGTTTCCTTTGAATCGTTTCACTATTCAGTCCCAGGACAAACTTGTCTCTCAAAGCTGTCGGTAGGTACTCCCCAAATGAACAGGTGGAGGCCAATTTGCGAAGGGCCACCACATAGGCTTTAATATCTTCGCCCGGCTGCTGCTGCCGTTGATAAAAACGAAATCTTTCTGCAATTTCCAGCGGTTTTGGCTGAAAGTGATCCTCTAATAGTTTCAGGAGTTCCTGTAGAGCCTTGCTTGCTGGTTTCTCAGGGAACAGAAGGTCTCTTAGAGTGTCATATGTGTTAGCCCCCACGGCTGTGAGAAACACTGCAACCTGTCTCTCAGGGGGTATGGTGTTAGCACTGAAGTACTGCTCTAATCTCTCAGCCCAGGAGCTCCAGGAAGTTTTCTCTCCATCAAACTCAGTTAATGTGCCTATCAGTGCCATGATCTTGCTGCTGGATGGCAGTGTGTGCTTTATCTGGCTTTCAATCCCTGTTTTTTTTTTTTTTTTTCTTTACTTCAGGCTGAGCAGACCTTTACAAATCTCATTCTCGTCGCCACTGTTATGATCTCTGCTTGTTCAGATATGAGGCTGGGCTGTCAGGTTCACCATTGCTTTATTGCAGGACACTTACTGTTATATACAGGCTTGGATAACTACAGGAACACAGGATCATGCATCTGCCTTCATTACTGCATCACACTAACTGACCCTGAAGATGGCTGCCGTGCCCTCTGACCTGTGTCATCCTGGGCGGAGCCACTAGTTAAAGTGATAGCACAGGTTTAGTATAGTCAGCTATAACACCCAACGACCTCCTAAACTGCCTTAAAAAACACGGCCACTATTCTATTCTCATCCTGCTGACCTCTCGGCTGCTTTTGACACTGTTGACCACCCCCTCCTTTCTACAGACCCTCAACTCTCTGGTCTTCGGTGACACTGCACTTGCTTGGGTTGACTCCATATTTATCCACAGGTCCTTCTGCGTGTCCTTTGCTGGTTAAACTCCTCCTCTTCATTTGCCTCTATCTGTTGGTGTACCTCAAGGCTCTGTCCTTGGTCCTCTGCTCTTTTCCATCTACACTTCCTCCCTGGGCAAAATCATCAACAGCTTTGGCTTTAATTACCACCTCTACGCTGATGACACTCAGAGCTACCTCTCTACTCTGATCTCTCTCCCCTGTCCTTTCAAAAGTCAGTGACTGTTTATCTGGCATCTCCTCCTGGATGGCCTCCCACCACCTAAAGATCAACATGTCAAAGACTGAACTCCTACTTATTCCTCCCTCCAATGCCTCCCCACCTCCTGACTTCTCTATCACGGTGGGTATCACCATCTCCCAACAAACCCAAGTGCGCTGTCTTGGAGTTACACTTGACTCTGCTCTTTCCTTCATCCCCACATCAAGTCTCTTTCCTCCTCCTGCCGATACCAACTGCGTAATATTTCCAGAATTTGGCCATCTCTTACCGCTGTCACCACAAAACAACTCATACACGCCCTAGGTAATCTCCCGACTCGACTATTGCAATAATCTCTTAACTGGCCTCCTTCTGTCCCGCCTCTCCCCCTACAATCCATCCTGAACGCCTCCGCCAGGCTAATTCACCTCACCCACCGCTCTGTCTCTGCCGCTTCCCTCTGCGAGTCCCTTCACTGGCTCCCCATCCACTGCAGAATTAAGTTCAAAATCCTTATCCTTACCTACAAAACCCCTCACTAACTCAGCTCCCACTACCTGTCCTCACTAATCACCAAATACACCCCAGCCCGCTCCCTAAGGTCAAACAGTGACCTGCGCCTAGCTTCTACCCGCATCACCTCTTCCCATGAGAGACTGCAGGATTTCTCATGCGCAGCCCCCACTTCTGGAACGCTCTCCCTCGTACTGTCAGACTTTCCCCTAACTTCTCTTCCTTCAAACGCTCCCTGAAAACATTCCTATTTAGGGAAGCCTACCACCCAACTCACTGACGCAACCGTCAATCACTCTCACCTTACAGTCCTCTCCTCCTGTTTCCAACCCAAACCCTCCCAGATTGTGAGTTCCTACGGGAATAGGGCCCTCATCTCCTCCTGTACTGTTTGTCAAATGTTGTTCAATGTATTGTAACCCTGTCTATACTGTGCCTATTGTACAGCGCTGCGGAATATGCTGGCGCTTTATAAATAAAGAATAATAATAATATCAGTTGTTCAAATTTTTCTTTTATGATGATGACACAGTGTAAAGCGAAATAAATTCATTAAATACCGTTTCGAATTCATATCGTATCGATTCGTTATTCGGAAGTACTTCCTAATAAGAATTATCACATTTCGTTCCAAATTCCGAATTTTTCCGAAACGAATGCTCATCTCTAATTTCAATGAATGCAAAAATATCCAAACAGTTTCCCATAGTCCTTGGTAAAGTGCGGCGTTGGATCGAAGTGTGAGATTACTACTTAAAATGAAATTACGACTTGCAAAAGTTTCAAGAGTAATTTTACCACTCAAACATACGATTTCACATGGAAAACCAAACAAAATGCCCAAATAATTACAAAGAACTATGTAAGGAGATCATGATGCGATTAAAACAAAGTCCTTGATGGATAGCTGTGGCACTGCAGGCTTTTCCAGCTCTATTTCCTACAATGTTCCATCATCCCAGGATGCTTGACCAGCCTTAAGGCATCAATCAAATCCTGCAGTGCCAAGGATACCCATGACTGATCTATTGCCATAGAACATCACTGAAATATTACAAAATCCTAGTCTATACATACATAGAAGTGTGTGAAATGCGTATACTGAATTAGGGTTGATTTTCTATTTATTTTTAAACACACAGTGAGTTATTTGGCCATTTACGCCTTTAGCCATTACGGGTAATGGGATGCAAACCATTAGTGGTGGAGCCGGTGATCAGCCTCTGGCCATAATATGCGCGCTGGAGAATGATATAGTTAAATTATAGCAACCAATTATAAAAGTAAACCCAAACAGACTATTTAATAGTCTTGGCGTGTGGGTTAAATTTGTGCTGCACGGGGAAGGCCGACTCCTGCTGATTAACTACAGGATGATGTCAGATTCACTTTCCGCAAGAAGAATGAGATGAGATGTGAAAATACATGCCTCGTTTTTGATCTACATAACAAGTGTGCTGGTTGGAATTTTTTATTGACATACACACGTATCTTTTCACATTTGTAAAATATTGTGGTATTATTTCTTTACCTTTTTTTTTCTTTCTTTACGCGCGATATGCTGCATTAAACAAGTGTTTGGTAAGATTGTTGATTAAACACTCATTCAGGAGCCCTATGATCACCGATCTTACCTGACACTCATATGTTGCAGCATATTGCATTGCTGGATTTCCGTGATCCTTTTTATTCTTCAGATTATACTTACCTTAGAATATGCTATATACTGTATATCTAGACATATAAGTATTTCTTATTTATTTTGTTTTAATCCACAGCCAGGTCATTGTTGCTGCTGCCCTTTTCCGTGTTTTTCTTTTTCAATCCCAAAGTGGAAATGTTTGTGGTGAGAGTATAAATCTAAACCTACCAGCCTGTCTCTTAGCTGAGAAGCAGCATGAGGACATATAGGGCCATATTACATACTTGGTGCTAACTTAACTCCATAGACTATAATGGTCTGGTAAGTTTAAACAGCTCTGGTTAAATTAGCACCAACTATGTATTATGGCCCATAGTTTGCTTAGAAAGCAGCTTTTGGTTTCATTAGGTTAGGACCCACCTGACCAGAGGTGCTGTGATGTGGCGCGTGGGCTTACACTTTAATGGCCATTCAAGTAAACCAAAACCTCTGTTTTGTTTCACATGGAGCTATGGGGGTGAGAGCAAATGACAACCTTTATTCTTGTTATGTTTTATACATGAAGTGGACTGGATACGTTTAGTTGATGCAGCCGCCCTGATAGGGAATAGGGGAGAAACCATTTTTATATATATATACACTATATTGCCAAAAGTATTCGCTCACCCATCCATATGCGAGTAAAGGCAGGTGAGCGAATACTTTTGGCAATATAGTGTATATATGTATGTATTTCTTATGTGTACTCCCCCTCAACCCCTTCACTGCCAAAATTGACTATACTCGATCTGCTTGGCACAAGCCTGGTGCTCCGATTTTGAGTACAGTTGATGTGTTGTTCCACAGAAGCAATGCAATTGCTTTTATTGAAAGCAATATCCTTTGCACTTGTCCTCCAGAACACGTCCCTAATGATTTAGCATGATGCCCGAGGTGTTAACGCTTTATGAAACCAGATGGGAATGTGTTTGACTGACATCTCTCAAGATGATATTGCAGTTCTGGTTTCTGCAGTACTTCCTTTTGGCCAGCAGATGGCATCATGTGTTTGCCAATAGGTTATTGGAATATTCCCAAATATGTGTAGTTAATTAAAAATTATCTTCCAAAAAACACTGGTTTCTGACAGTGGTTTTCTGTAAAATCCCGTGGTATTGAAGGGATCCATTTGTTGTTTTTGTTGCCTTGTATTGGTGTGTAGAAGAGTGAAGACACTTACACAGCGCATGCACACTACCATGCTGTTATTTTTTTTCCCTAGCTGCTAAGAATAACTTGGTCTATAACAATTTTTCTAAAGGTTATAACAGTTACTGAACACACTCGACTGTTGGTTTGAAGGATACATCATTAACGCATATATAATAGTTCATGATTCTGGTGTCTGATAAGGGTCAAAGAGCAGTATACTAGGCACAAATTAATAGAATAGTCCATTGACCATACGGAAGTGAAGTCATTAAGTCTATCTTTGATCACACGCATACAATACCTTCTGCTGGAATCATAGATAAGTAAAGGGGGAGGTATCAGCTAAAAAGATTCTGAGTAGGAATGGTACAGATGGACAAATGATGTTTCGATGTGTTACACCACAGGAATGCAGATGTGCAAACTTTCTGTCTGTAATACACCATAATAATGGCGTTTATTTAAGGATGAATGAACCATTCTGTGATTTACATCTTGTTCGGTAATTGATCAGATGCCGACAAGTGTCTTTTTTGACAAGCTAATCTTTTCACATGAATAAGCCTATCAATCAAAATATGTCGTAAAGAGGAATGCCAGAATTCCTTAAGGCTGGGGTCAGACGAACGCAGTGCGAACGCGCGTGCAGCCGCACTTTATCACGGCCGTAGTAGCAGCAAATGACGGTCAATGACGGGCAATATATAAAGTACGGCCGCACAAAAGTTCGGACGGACAACGCAAGCGGCAAACAAACGCATTTTTTCGAGAACGTGATACCGCTAGTACTGACATACAGAGTGCGCTGCGTCCGCTAGCGGCATGTGTGCGTGATTAGGAGACGTCCGGACGCAAAAAGGGTTTTATTGATGATCCGTACAAAATCACGGATGAAAATGCGCATCGTATGACCGCTATCGCGTATTCCGTGAAAAAATATGTCCATTCGTTCGAACACACTTTTTCACGGACGACGCGAAAAATGCGTTCGTCTGACCCTAGCCTAACATGGAACGATTTACAGCATATATTATATTGATTATACAAAATAGTCACTATCATTATCAGCATCATCTATAAATCACCAACAGTTTCCGCAGTGCTTTATAAGAAGAATTGGGGCATCCGCTAACAAATTTATAAATAAACTTCGTAACCAGATACGAAAGGTGTAGAGGCCCCTGCACATGTGAGCCTACAGTCTAGAAGAGATAAGGAGGAACACATGAGTACCTACCATCTAGATATGTGTGTTTCGTTTCATACCAAATCGCAATTCGGAGAAAATTATACCAATTCAGATTTCGGAAGCCCCATTTCCAAAATACTGAATCAATATCGTCAGGAACAGCATGAAAATGAAATTAACCAAAATGGAATATAATTGATTCTGGTTCTATGCATCGATTTGTTATACCATTTCACAGATTCAGCACCATGTCCCTGTCCATTGGCCGTGATGGGAAATTTGTATTCAGCGCCATGGTGCGATTCGGTGACAGTGAAATTCCCCATAGAGAAATAATGGTTAATCCATTTATAGAACTCCGAAAAGCACTGACATGTCAGTGAAATGCCCTGATTTTTGGTGGTTCGTTCAACAGGTTTAAACAAGGAATCCCATTAAAAAATTCTGAGGTTTTCTTAAATATTAATTCAACTGTTTAATATTTTCATTTGCAGCAAAAAGCCTTTTTAGCTATTGATTTTTTTTCTTAGAATTTTTGAGTTTTTTGAATTTATCTTTTTTTTTAGGTGTAATTTTTGGATTCCCAGTTATTTTAAAATGACCAGGCTTTTTTTTTCTCCAGTGCTGTCTGCCATCTAGCAGTTATTTCCTATCCTTACAATAAATCTGGCCATTCCAAGGACTGGCCTATCAGATTAGGGTTTCTTTCTGTGTGCTGCTAGGTGTCTGTGTGAGTTTGGCTCACGCCTTAACCCTTGACATTACAACGGGTCTGCGCGGTGTCATTTCTCAAAGTTATTTCTATAGTAAATCCCTCTTATTCCCAATTATTTCACATCGTATAATTAAATAAAATTAATAAGAAAAAAAGAAAAAAAAAAACACTGGTTCCCTACAGTGTTTTTTTAAAAAAAAAAAAAAATCACTTTGTAGTGAAGGGCTTAATCACATCTGCGCTTAATTCTTATTATGGGATATTAAATGATTTTGTTTGTTTCATCATTGGTGTTCATGCTCTGAAGATTGTGTTAATAATGTCTACAAAGTCCATGTCCATTTCTGAAAAGCGAAAATGTCAAGGCCTGGATGGTCTGGCCCAAAAGGGAGTCCGAATCAATTTGGTATCAGATGCGTCGCATTGACCAAACCATTATATCAGTTTTCTCCCATCTGTTTTAGTGGGTAGATCTCAGAAATGTTTTTATACATTTTTCTGCTGAAGGAACATTATAAGCTAAAATCGGGGGAATAAGGGCAAAAAGCAGAATGGATAACTATTACCCCATAGTAACCCCCTCAACCAACATACAATATTGGTCTTAGAGCTTTAAATGCTTACCTTTTCCCTCCCACCCTACAGTCTCTCTCAATGGTCCCCAAAACAGCAGACAATCACTGTGCCAAGTGGTGCATGCTCACCATGCCCTGACAGACTGTCCACCAGGAACTGATTGATAGCCTTCCAGGTGGAAGGAACTCTACACTTTTGAAAGCTATCACTGTCCCCTAGGGCATCTGAGGGGGAACTTGGTTCTCTAAGGCCAGTAAACTTATGTGGTCATGGAGGGTTAAGTGTCCATTTAAAGAAACCTTTAGCAAGTCTTAGTCTGTTTAGTGTATTATGCCAATTTTTTTTTTTTTGAGAAAGCATTTTACAAGGAAGGATACTTTGAGATTTCTCTCATTTTCAAGTATGTCCTGGATGGCGAGTGTGTACCGTTAGGTGTCTTGCCCAAGGACAATTACTGGAGAGGTGCTCTTTCAGGGATTCGAACCTGCGTCTCCATGATTATAGAGTAGTGATGAGCCGAACACCCCCGTGTTCGGTTCACATTCGAACTCGAACAATTTCAAACGTTCGCGAACTCGAACAATTTCAAACGTTCGGGTTCGACGCGAACACGATTCAAACTCAATGCAAGTCAATGGGACTTGAACGTTGGAATTTTAGAGTGCCCTCCCAGAGGGCATATATGCAAGAATTTTGCCATAAAAGGTGTATGGGGGTCCGGGTAGTGCCCTGGGGGACAGGAAACAAGGACAAAAAGTTTAAAAAGAAACGTTTTTAAAGGAACAGTGACTTTTCCATGAAATAAAGGTTAAGAATAAAAAGAAAAATTCCTTCAAATATCGTGCCTAGGAGGTCCCCATAAACTGTCCGTGAAGGAGAATTTGTAGGATGTATAGAAACATTTAAAAACAAAAAAATGACATTTCAAATGAAGGTAAATGGTTTTCCTTTAATCTATTCATAAACAACTGCTTGGGGCGGCAGCCTGTATGAAAAGAGGAGACGTTTTAGGACATGCAGAACAAGATTAGTGATTTTTTTGCCTAAATTATGGTGAAACTTATGCTGGCTTTGGATGAAAGTAACAATAGGTGCTTTAAAATTGGGCCTTTAGTGTCGGCAACAGTGCCGTCACACAGTATATTAAAATTATATGAATCTGGTATAGGGGTCAGTGGCAGTGCACCCAAATATTGTGCATTTGGTTTGGTGGCAGCAAGTGCCTTCACACCGTAACCCCTCTGTGGTATTGTGGAAGAGTGCAGGGGTGGAGGTTTTGGTAATGCAGAAGAGATCCCCGATCTATTCAGTTACGTCAGCATCAGGGGATTGATAGCTGCTGATCCAGGACTGATTCATTTTTATAAATGTCAGCCGGTCTACAGAGTCGGTGGACAGACACACTCTTTTGTCTGTGACAAAACCTCCAGCGGCACTGAACGTCCTTTCAGAAAGCACACTGGATGAAGGGCAACCTAGTAGCTGCATAGCATATTGGCCAAGTTCTGGCCAGTGATCCAATCTCAACACCCAGTAAGCCAGTCGATCATCTGCTGGAAAGGTATCCAGGTCTGCCCTTGCCCCTAGGTAGCCCTGCACCATATGGTGAAGACGCTGGCAATGGGTGCCTACATTTGACGTCCCTGGGCATCGTGGACTAAAAAAAATTTAAAAAGGCATCAGTCAAGTGGCCAAATAGCAACGGTGCGGTCTGCTGCACATTTCTTAAAGAACTCCCAGACAGCAGACTTCCTGTACATGTGCTTTGAGACAACAACGCTCTGCACCTGAACAGCTGTGACTTCTGATGCCTTGAACTGGCTACGGTTGCTCATAGAGGACGTTGTGCCTCGTGTTTGTTGTGCCTCCTCCTCCTCCTCACTTGACTCCTCTGTTCGATCAGGCACCCAGGTGGAGTCAGTAACCTTATCATCGTCATCACCCCCTATCTCCTCATCACTGGAGCCAACTTGGCAGTTTGCTGCAGCTGCTGGGGCAACATGAGTGCCAGTTATTTGTGTGTCACTGGCACCCCTTCCTCTAGGTTGATCATACTCCCTTCCTCAACCTCAGAGTTTGAATCAGAGCACTGTAGTTGCTGCGCATCCTCAAGCAGCATGTCACTGTCATTGTAGTCAAACAATTCAGCTGACTCCTCCATGTATGTTGGTGAGGCTACGGCAGGAGTACCTGTGGACATGGAGGCTGCATTAGATGCTTTGGCAGCTGAGGTGGACTGTAAACCACTACAAGCCTGGCTGGCAGAGGACTCGGAGGATGAGGATGGCCTGGTTAGCCAATCCACCAAATCCGCTGTATGTTGCTGCTGCTTAAGACGGCCAGCACCAGTTAGAAAGGACAAGCATGCCCCTGCAGAGGATGCACCACATCCACGACGACCAGAGGCACGGCCTCCCTACACAGAGGCTGCTTGCCCTCTTATCTGTGTCTGGGAGCGTTTGCCTGTCCTTTTTGGTCTTTCTGACATGGTGAGTGATATATAGTTTAAAGATATACAGAACTCTGATTCAACTCTGTTATCTAGATTAAAGATTTCCAGAACTATGGTATATCTCGGTGAGACACCCTGATAGCTGGCAGCCAGTGACAAGACACAGATTAAAATTAGCAGAAATCCGCTACAAGTCTGTGAGACCCCCTGATAGGACCCCTGATAGCTGGCAACAGTGACAAGACACAGATTACAATTCCCAGAAACCACCTATAAATCAGTGAGACCCCCTGATGGGTGGCAGTGACAAGACACAGATTATAATTCCCAGAAACCACCAATAAATCAGTGAGACCCCCTGATAGGTGGCAGTGACAAGACACAGATTACAATTCCCAGATATCTGCTACAAATCTGTGGGACCCCCTGATGGGTGGCAGTGACAAGACACAAATTACAATTCCCAGATATCTGCTACAAGTTGTGGGACCCCCTGATGGGTGGCAGTGACAAGACACAAATTACAATTCCCAGATATCTGCTACAAGTCTGTGAGACCCCCTGATGGGTGGCAGTGACAAGACACAGATTAGAATTCCCAGAAACCACCAATAAATCAGTGAGACCCCCTGATAGGTGGCAGTGACAAGACACAGATTAAAATTCACAGAAATCTGCTACAAGTCTGTGAGACCCCCTGATAGGACCCCCTGATAGCTGGCAACAGTGACAAGACTCAGATTACAATTCCCAGATATCTGCTAGAAGTGAGACACCTCCAATAGCTGCTGGCACTGAGAAGACACAGATTACAACAATTCCCAGATATCTGCTAGAAGTGAGACCCCCCAATAGCTGCTGGCACTGACAAGACACAGATTACAACAATTCCCAGATATCTGCAACAAGTGAGACCCCCCCAATAGCTGCTGGCACTGACAAGACACAGATTACAACAATTCCCAGATATCTGCAACAAGTGAGACCCCCCCCAATAGCTGCTGGCACTGACAAGACACAGATTACAACAATTCCCAGATATCTGCAACAAGTGAGACCCCCCCAATAGCTGCTGGCACTGACAAGACACAGATTACAACAATTCCCAGATATCTGCAACAAGTGAGACCCCCCCCCCAATAGCTGCTGGCACTGACAAGACACAGATTACAACAATTCCCAGATATCTGCTAGAAGTGAGACCTCCCCCCCAATAGCTGCTGGCACTGACAAGACACAGATTACAACAATTCCCAGATATCTGCTAGAAGTGAGACCCCCCAATAGCTGCTGGCACCGAGAAGACACACTAAAAGAACAATCTCCTCTCAAAAAACACGTGCTGGGGCTGCGAGGGACGCTTTATATAGTGTGCTGCGGGACTTAGCTCTGTGAGCCCATGATTGGGCAAAATTTGCCCAATCAGGACTCTGAGCCGTGATTGGCATAGTCTTGCACCTGTCTTACACCTGACCTTACACCTGACTATGCAAGGCTGTAGCCAATTACAAGCTTCAGGCCAGTGGAAAAGTGCATTGTGGTCCATTGTGGGCGAACATGCGGCGAACACGCGTAAATGTTCAGAGTTCGACGAACAGTCGAACGGGCGATGTTCGAATCGAACACCGAACAGATCAAACCGAACACCTCATCCCTATTATAGAGCAGTGATGTAACCTCTACGCCACCCACCTGGTACAACTATTGCACTACTGTGTTAAAAATCATAGCAATCCATATTATTTTGTGTGGCTTCACTCTGAGGTAACAGCATAAACCAAAGGGAAAAAATATATATTTTCTAGTAAGTTTCATGCACGGACAGTAATAAAAAAAATTGGAGAAAAAGGTGAACTATGGTAATGGATATCTATTAGTGTTATCTGTGTTCCCAGGAGCATTTTATTGATGTATAATGTAAACATAGGGTAGCTTTAGCCACAAGAAAACCTGAAGCGCTTAAAGGCAGCTTGCAGCCCATTAATATCGGTTTGCTATATGTCTTTTAAAAATACTGGGAAGTAATCTTAAAACGGCACAGGATAGTTATCCTAGATAGTGAGTGTGAGTGTGAGTGTGAGTGTGTGCGTAAAACACTTCATGAAAATGCTGGAAGTATTAAACTCTAGAGCGTTTCTTTCCCTACTACAGGCAAGCATATCGTTGAGGTGAAGGAAGCCTCTCCGACCTGAGACATCTAGGAAAGATAAAAAAGGCTGTGTTCGTCTTGTTAATTCGTCCCACGGCAACATTTTCTTCGTCTCTTCCATTACTTATAAATGCACGACAATTATTTAAATATGAGGGAGCAGAAATCTATTTCTAGACGTTCTGTGGGATTTTAAGCACATTTTATTTGAAGTTGACATTTGGTTTAATTTGATTGTGTCCTTAGGGGAGTGTGTATAATATTAATTTGCGGAGCGCTGTAATTTTAATATGCTATGAGCAGACCAGGCACTCTTTATCCTGTCGCCTGAGCTCAAACACAATGAGCTGTGTGACTGAATAGTATACTATATGGAAAGGATATATAACCTCTGCACTGTAAGGGCTCTATTACAATCCTTGTGCAAACGTTAACGCGTGCGCAAAAACGCATTAACGCGAGGGGCAAAACCCTTTGCGCAGAACGTCGTATTACAATGTCCGTGCAAAAAATGCACGTTAACGTCTACCGCGGGTGAACCTGCGCAAACCCTTTGCGAGCGTAATGTACTTTGCGCGTGCTATACTTAACATTGTGAGCGCAAATGCGTTTGTGCGCTGGTACGTGGATGGTATTACAATCTTAGCGCAAATTTTAACGGACAACGTTTGCGCGCATAATTCTAACATCTTTGAAAAGCTGGTGTTAATGGCAAATCTGAACGTCCTGGCCGAAACCAAATACACCAGCCCGAAAAAAAAATACAGCAAAGTATAGTTACACATTCTACACATACCCAAACAATAAAATAGAGAAGTTGTGCGTGTTTTTATTATTACTGCAGCATATATACTCAGATTGATTTTGACAGGAGCAAAAACTGAACGGGAGACAATTGTGGTTCTTAATTCTGATTCGCTGAATTGCGTGAAAAAACAGTCCGCACACCGATTTCTGTGCGTGCGTTTTTGCGTAACTTTTTTATGCACATTATTTTTTGACAGATGACAAAATGCACATGGATTGTAATATCAGCGTTAATTTACGCTCGTTAACGTTTACCGCTTCGTGCACAAATTAACGCGCTGAGCGAACATTTTTGTGCAACGAATGTAATAGAGCCCTAAATGTGTAGGTAGAAACATAGAAAAATGTCGGCAGATAAGAACCTTTCGGCCCATCTAGTCTGCCCAATTACATGAATACTTTACCTGGATTTATCTTTTGTTTAGGATAGCCTTATGCCTATCCCATGCTTGCTTAAATTCAATTACTGTTTTGGCCTCTACCACTTCAACTGGAAGGCTGTTCCATGTATCCACCACCCTCTCAGTAAAATAATGCTTCCTGATGTTACTTTTAAACCTTTGCCCCTCTAATCTAAGACTATGTCCTCTTCTTTTGCTATTTTGTTTCCTTTTAAATATACTCCCTTCCTCTACCTTGTAGAGGTACTCCTGTTCTCATGAGCGTCAGCATAAACGCTTCACTACCAAGTGATTTTCCAAAATACCACTGTCAGGAACCAGTGTTTATATATCATTTTCAATCTTTTATACAGTAGGAAATATTTGAATATTCCCAATGTGTTTCTTACTGTAATATCCTATTTGGCAGGGAGATGTCACCATCTGCTGTTCAAATGGTGTTACTGCAGCTCTTAGTTCTTTGCAGAATCAACTGGGGAACTATCTGGTAGGCACATTCCCCATCTGGTTTAAAATAGTGATAGTCAGACAATCCTTTTGGCAGACGGTCCTTGACATGATCTGTAAGGTCTCGGGATCACCTCGTGACTTCACCTCGGCCGCTATGCTATTGCATTATACCACAGCTGACCCAACAGCCTATAAACGCTCAATTGACATACAGATTTTGAATGCAGCTAAAGCAGTATTAACCTGACACTGGAAGTCCCCCTCCGAGCCTTCAATTCTCAAAAAGCTCTGGGAGATGCATAACATTCCTAATATTGGAAACTACATACAGAGTTTCTGGCTCATCTGACAAAAACATGCATCGCTTGTTTTACTGGTCTGACTCCTCCCCCTTGCGTAGTCCTCCGTGTTCTCTCTATTGTGACTTTCTTATTATCCCCTTGATACCCTCAGGTACGACCCTGACGTGTGTTACCCCCCCACATTTTAACTCTGGCCATATTCCGCTGTGGGCCTATGACTGACTGCTTGCTATTGATATTATATCATCTGCATTTTCACCTGTTTATGCTCTCTGAGTAGGACTTTACGTCGAAAATGTTTACATTCTGTACATACCTGTATTTTTATACTGCATGTTCTCTCTGCTTGATTTCATGCCTTTTATACGAATTCTGTGACCTGTTGCATGTTTTGTTCTCATGTGCTTATTGTTGACGGAATGTTCTATAAAAATTTATTACAATAAATAAAGAAAAATAAAAAAAGTAATAGCACCTCGGTCGTCGTGCTATACGTTTCGGTGCATGTTCAGGGGCCCAGATGCAACTGAAATTGGTTTGCAACAAACAAACTTCATTTGCAACGATGGAGCATAGCTTCAGATCGTGTTAACACAATGTCGGGCTGCTGCATAAACATGATTAGTGACATGCTGATTATACCGCAAAAACTCACTTTTATAGTAATAAAGGGATATCTTTTAGAAAAAAGCATTGTGCCGGTTTCAAAAGGGCATACAATTTTATTTTTATTTTTTCCTACTAGAAAGACTCTTTAATAAACACTTAGGGTGTCATGGCCTCTATTCATATTTCACTTTTATCCATTCACGCAGCAGTATATAGAATGGAAAGAGAAGAGGCTGAAATAATGCTGATTCAATCTCTGCACTGTAATCCTTAGCAAGCTGACAGCGTCACGCATTTCGCAACACACAGGCTCATAAGGAGCGCAGTACTCACGCGGTTTTAATGCATGCATAGTATATACTATACAAATGCATTACGGATGGAGGATCTTGGACAAACAGTCTGTCTGATTCATTTTCCTGTATCTTTTTCTACAATCAGTCTACAATAATTAATAATTGATACATATAATAAGGAACTTACCAGACCACTTAGTAATAATAAAAAATATAGCTGGTACGTGAATATTTGCACTAGATGGGGGGATACGTTGTATTCATTTTTGTTTGTATTGGGAGACTTTGATTTTTTTATTTTTTTTTAAAGAGTGGTCCAATATACTTTTTATAATATTTATGTAATTTTAATTACTACCAATAAAGGTGATGTTTCAAACCAAACAAATATGACAAAAATGTCAGTAATTTCCCATATAGTGCTCTATTATAGTGATATACTGTATCTTTTTACACTGTTGTAACCAATGCAGTACTGACGTTGACAATAATTCCTTGGTTTTCCCATCATTTCGATCATTAGTATGCCCCATCAGAGCACCTTTCGTTGCACATATTCACTCTTTCAGGGTTATTCAAAGAGAATCGAAAAGTCACTGCACGTTCGGCGACTTTTCGTTCTCTTCAATTCGGTGCGATTCGGCTATTCTAGTTCGCCGACCCTGCAGTGTATGCAGTGAGAACCACAGGGCCGTTGTAGTGCAGGGAAAAGCCGCACGCAAACCCGACGAACACTCACTGCAAAACCTGGCAAACGCTCACCGAAACCCGCAAAAACATCTGGATTAACCCCGCCGAACACGCCGGAGAAGCCCGACTAGTCACCGATCAAAGCGCAGAGCAGCTGCCGGAAAAACCCGGCACGCAGACGAAAGAGGTGAAAAAAACAACAGCTCGCTTGAAAGTTAGAAAAATTGAAACGCTGTTTGCAAAAAAACTGAGCGAAAATGTCTTGAATTTACATATAAGATCCAATGAATGATAATAAAAAGGGCTGTTACAGAAAAATGAAAAAACAATTTAAAAAAAAATTGCCAAAAAATTCCTAACAGATCCTAAAAAAATCTATGAATAAAGAGACTTTTTACTGCAGAATATAATAATAAACAGTTTATTAGATATTGAATTAAAACTGGGATATTTTTAACATTGAAGCCTATGGGATTCGTCTGAATAAATCTGTCGAATGAAACCACCGAATAGCGGGGCATTTCGGCAACTTTTCCCTGCTGTTCGGTGTTCTCTGAATAGACGAAGCATTGCTTCTCTATGGGGATTTCACTGCCCTCGAACAGGCACCGTATGTGCAGGCAATTCGCCACGATTTGGCGAACTGCCTGCTCTCTGAATGGCCAGGAAAGGTGACCGTACGCTGAATTTCAATGTTCGGTTACCTTTCAGTCACAATTCGGATCTTTGAATAACACTGTTTGTATCTAAATTTAAAGATCCTTCTGAAACCTCAGACAGATTTTACGTTTGCAACTGATCTGCAACCGCTTACACCAAATTGATGGTGAAAGTGATATACAGAGTGCCAGATCTTATTTTTACTTCTAATTTAGCATTTTCTTACAAAACAGAATATGCATCCGAGAGAACAAGCTGATTTTAAATGAGAAAATGATGACTTGCCGAGCTTGGAAGATTGAAGCCTTGAAGGACTAATTTGTTGATATGAAATTTTCAGCGGAGAGAGAACATGTCCTATTTCACGTAAATTATCCAACTTGAATAGACTTAGTAGCCAATAGAATATAATTCTGAAGAAAAGAATTGTAAAGAGTGATTTCTTTACTGTCTGAATTTGTCATTTCTTATGTTTGATTTACAGATTAAAACACACAAAGAAATTAGGGAAGCACAGACAATATAAAGAGTGATTTTTAAACTTGCCATGCTAAAGGAACAGGGTCACCCTTATATTGCCTGCAGTACAGGAGAGACTATGGACTTTATTCACCAACCTCTAAAATTGCCACCGAATTGTGGAGCCCTGCTCTGTAAAAAAAAAATATAAATAAAAAATAATAAAGTTTTAAAAAAATAACAATTTACATTCATTTAGATACCCGTATCTCTGTAGCACTTCAGGCTAGAGGGACATACAGTCAGGTCCAGAAATATTGGGACATCAACACAATTCTAACATCTTTGGCTCTATACACCACCACAATGGAGTTGGAATGAAACAAACACAATGTGCTTTAACTGCAGACTGTCAGCTTTAATCTGAGGGTATGTACATCCAACTCAGCTGAACGGTGTAGGACTTACAGCAGTTTGCAGATGTGCCTCCCACTTGTTAAGGGACCAAAAGTAATGGGACAGAATAATAATCATAAATCAAACTTTTCCTTCTTAATACTTGGTTGCAAATCCTTTGCAGTCAATCACAGCCTGAAGTCTGGAACGCATAGACATCACCAGACGCTGGGTTTCATCCCTGGTGATGCTCTGCCAGGCCTCTACTGCAACTGTCTTCAGTTCCTGCTTGTTCTTGGGGCATTTCCCTTCAGTTTTGTCTTCAGCAAGTGAAATGCATGCTCAATGGGATTCAGGTCAGGTGATTGACTTGGCCATTGCATAACATTCCACTTCTGTCCCTTCAAAAACTCATTGGACGGCGCTTCACAGTGCAGATGGAAAATGACTCAAAGCATACTGCAAAAGCAACCAATGAGTTCTGCAGCATTTGGCTGAATGTGAGCAGATAATATTACCCGAAACACTTCAGAATTCATCCTGCTGCTTTTGTCAGCAGTCACATCATCAATACATACAAGAGAACCAGTTCCATTGGCAGCCAAACATGCCCACGCCATGACACTACCACCACCATGCTTCACTGATGAGGTGGTATGCTTAGGATCATGAGCAGTTCCTTTCCTTCTCCATACTCTTCTCTTCCTATCACTCTGGTACAAGTTGATCTTGGTCTCATCTGTCCATAGGATCTTGTTCCAGAACTGTGAAGGCTTTGTTAGGTGTTGTTTGGCAAACTCTAATCTGGCCTTCCTGTTTTTGAGGCTCACCAATGGATTACATTTTGTGGTGAACCCTCTGTATTCACCCTGGTGAAGTCTTCTCTTGATTGTTGACTTTGACACACATACACCTACCTCCTGGAGAGTGTTTTTGATCTGGCCAACTGTTGTGAAGGGTGTTTTCTTCACCAGGGAAAGAATTCTTCAGTCATCCACCACAGTTGTTTTCCGTCTTTTGGTGTTGCTGAGCTCACGTTGCGTTCATTCTTTTTGAGAATGTTCCAAACAGTTGTTTTGGCCACGCCTAATGTTCTTGTTATCTCTCTGATGGGTTTGTTTTGTTTCTTCAGCCTAATGATGTCTTGTTTAACTGATAGTGACAGCTCTTTGAATCTCATCTTGAGAATTGACAGCAACAGATTCCAAATGCAAATAGCACACTTGAAATTAACTCTGGGCCTTTTATCTGCACATTGTAATTGGGGTAATGAGGGAATATCACACACCTGGCCATGGAACAGCTGAGAAGCCAATTGTCCCATTACTTTTGGTCCCTTAATAAGTGGGAGGCACATCTGCAAACTGCTGTAAGTCCTACAGTCATGGCCGAAATTGTTGGCACCCCAGACATTTTTCCAGAAAATCAAGTATTTCTCACAGAAAAGTAATGCAGTAACACATGTTTTGCTATACACATGTTTATTCCCTTTGTGTGTATTGGAACAAAACAAAAAAGGGAGGGAAAAAAAGCAAATTCGACATAATGTCACACAAAACTCCAAAAATGGTCTGGACCAAATTATTGGCACCCTTTCAAAATTGTGGATAAATAAGATTGTTTCAAGCATGTGATGCTCCTGTAAACTCACCTGGGGCAAGTAACAGGTGTGTGCAATATAAAAATCACACCTGAAAGCAGATAAAAAGGAGAGAAGTTCACTTAGTCTTTGCATTGTGTGTCTGTGTGTGCCACACTAAGCATGGACAACAGAAAGAGGTGAAGAGAACTGTCTGAGGACTTGAGAACCAAAATTGTGGAAAAATATCAACAATCTCAAGGTTACAAGTCCATCTCCAGAGATCTAGATTTTCCTTTGTCCACAGTGCGCAACATTAGCAAGAAGTTTACAACCCATGGCACTGTAGCTAATCTCTCTGTGGGTGGATGGAAGAGGAAAATTGATGAAAGGTTAGAACGCAGGATAGTCCGGATGGTGGATAAGGGCCCCCAAACAAGTTCCAAAGAAATTCAAGCTGTCCTGCAGGCTCAGGAGCATCAGTGTCAGCGTGGACTATCCGTCGACATGCAAATGAAATGAAACACTATGGCAGGAGACCCAGGAGGACCCCACTGCTGACACAGAGACCTAAAAAAGAAAGACAACAGTTTGCCAAAATGTACTTGAGTAAACCAAAATCCTTCTGGGAAAACGTCTTGTGGACAGATGAGACCGAGATAGAGCTTTTCGGCAAAGCACATCATTCTACTGTTTACTGAAAATGGAATGAGGCCTACAAAGAAAAGAACACAGTACCTACAGAGAAATATGGTGGAGGTTCATTGATGTTATGGGGTTGTTTTGCTGCTTCTGACACTGGGTGCCTTGAATGTGTGCAAGGCATCATGAAATCTGAGGATTACCAAAGGATTTTGGGTCGCACTGTAGAGCCCAGTGTCAGAAAGCTGGGTTTGCATCCGAGATCTTGGGTCTTCCAGCAGGACAATGACCACAAACATACATCAAAAAGCACCCAGAAATGGATGACAACAAAGCGCTGGAGAGTTCTGAAGTGGCCAGCAATGAGTCTAGATCTAAATCCCATTGAACACCTGTGGAGAGATCTTAAAATTGCTGTTGGGAAAAGGCGCCCTTCCAATAAGAGAGACCTGGAGCAGTTTGCAAAGAAAGAGTGGTCCAAAATTCCAGGTGAGAGGTGTAAGAAGCTTATTGATGGTTATAGGAAGCGACTGATTTCAGTTATTTTTTCCAAAGGGTGTGCAACCAAATATTAAGTTAAGGGTGCCAATAATTTTGTCCAGCCCATTTTTGGAGTTTTGTGTGACATTATGTCCAATTTGCTTTTTTTCCTCCCTTTTTTTGTTTTGTTCCAATACACACAAAGGGAATAAACATGTGTATAGCAAAACATGTCTTACTGCAATACTTTTCTGTGAGAAATACTTGATTTTCTGGAAAAATGTCTGGGGTGCCAACAATTTCGACCATGACTGTACACCGTTCACCTGAGTTGGATGTACATACCCTCAAATTAAAGCTGACAGTCTGCAATTAAAGCACATTGTGTTTGTTTCATTCCAACTCCGTTGTGGTGGTGTATAGAGTCAAAGATTTTAGAATTGTGTCGCTGTCCCAATATTTCTGGACCTGACTGTATAAGGTATCATTGGAAAGGCCAGAAGAGGCCAAAACATCTGAAGAGCCAAGGTTGTTGACTCCTGACCCAAGACATTTCATGCCATCAAGATAAAAATTTAAAGACGAGATTCTAATTATAAATTAAATAAAATCTGTTCCAGAATAAAGTGTTTATATTTCTAATAATTTTACGTGCGCTGAGCTCATTCTGACCGTTTTATGCCCATTATTTTTAGATGACAGCCTAGGTCCTATTTAACTAAACCCCCCCCCCCCCCCAGACAAATAAAATTAAAATATATATTTTTCGTCGTAATTTTTTTTAATTTTTATTTTTTGTTTTAGCTTTTTTTTTTACACCAAACCTAGTCCTGCTGCATTAATTAAAATTAATTAAACTGAACTGATCCAAATATTTCCAGATCAATTTGTTTTCAGATGACTGAAAAAAATGCGCTCACCCACTGAACAATGTAAACAAAAAACTTATGAAAGGGGTTTTAAAAAAAAAAACATTAGTGCATGAAATTGTCTGGAAACCATATATAAGGCCTATGAATAATAATAAAAAGGTCTGTTAAAGAAAAACAAACTTCATTTAAAAAAATAAATAAAATCACCGAAAAAAACAGGTAAAATGCCTAAAAAAAATAGAGACGTTTTTGTTGCAAATTAAAAGAATAAACAGTTGAATAAATATTTTAATAAAAACTGAATTTTTTTTAAATTGAAACCTATGGGATTTGCCTGATTAAACCTGTCTAATGAAACCTCAGGAAATCAGGGAATTTCACTGCTGTTCGGTGTTCTCGGAATAGATAAACCATTGCTTCTCTATGGGAATTTCACTGCTGCCGAAGATCACTGTAATTCAGTGGCAATTTGCCAAATTTTGCCGAATTGCCAGCTTTTTGAATAGCCAAATGGCCAGGAAATTCACTGTTCGGTGCTCTTTGAATAACCGTGTATATTTGCTCATCATGTTTGTAAGTGATTTGAAGTCATGTTTTATTGTAGGACCCACACATATTATATATTGGTGTTATTTTTCAGGGACTCTATTGATTCAAAATCTATCATTACAAGTGTATATGGGAATTCCCTTTCCAGAAAGAATTCGATCAGGCTTACTTGTACAGCTTTTAGGAGTTTAAATTGGGAATGCAGAGCACTGTACATTATCGGTCAGTCAATGTTTCTCACTGAGAGCCATTGGATTGGTTGGATGCTCGAGACGGCCCAGTCCTTGTAATAGCTGCCACAGTCAAAGCTCCAAATAGTGTTATTTTATTCAACTAAAATATGACTAATGCTAAGTGCCATTTTAGTGACAGGACTATGACTAAAATGAATTGACTAAATTTTGTTCCAACATTTCCTTCTATTTTTTTATTCGTTGATTAGAATGCAGATTTAGTTTTAGTTTTAGCCAAATGTCAATAGATTTTATTCAAAGTTTGTATCGTCGGCTAACATGCCTAAAATGCAATTTTTAGTTTTAGTCGTAGCAGACTAAGACTAAAACTAAACTAAAATTAGTCTCTCCCTAAATGTTCTTCTAGTTTTTATTAAGCAACAGAAATGTCAATAGATTTTTGTTATAGTTTTAGTTATAACTTGACTAAATTTTTCAGTGACTAGACTATAACTAAGTCTTTGACAAAATAATTAGTCGACTAAATTGACACTAGCTTCAATGGACGCTGTGAGCAAAGGACCGGAGCAGAGGGACCCCACTGCTGACTGTAACAATGCTCTAGGATTGGGTAGGAGTGTGTGTGGGCCCTAGAAAGGGGCTAATATTTAGCCTCTCCATTGTATTTCTAAAAAAATTTAACTCAAGAGTATCCTTTAAGCGATTTTTACAACTTCTAAAAGGCGGGAAGGATTTGAATTAGGTAATTATAGAAGTCTTTTAAGCAATAGATTAAACTTTTTGGCAGCAAATGCTTAAAACTGAAGCAGCTAGCTGTGTATTCAGTGATCAAGGCCAACGCATTTCTCTCCACAGCCTTAGTCGTCTTTGATGTAATAGCAAAGTGTGTATTTCAAGTAAATCAAGGTAATCCATACTGGCAAACACCTTTGCACCACTTATCCAATGGATACATCTGTGTTCCATTTGGAATCATTAATTGGTAATATATCATCAAAATGCATTCTAAAATATAAATATTCAGTTTTAGGAAAACATATCTCCCATCTGGGCTTTAATTCACAAAGCTGCAAAGAAATATATTTTATTTACTCTCATTTAACTATTAATATGCACACCCTCAACATATTTGCTTTTCCAACGAAAGACGTTTGTGATTTAGTATATGGCTTGGTTACCAATTACAAATTACTGATCTGCAAAAGTAAACCGTCAAATCAAATATCTAATGAATATGCCGAGGTTTTTTTCCCAATTAGGATTAACAGACTTTAATTTAGATTTAAACACTTTGTCTGATTCCTGTGTTTAATTAACTTCTATGAAACAAAAAATATTTTGAATCTTCAAAGAATTAGGTCTATTTACTAAAATCAATAGAAAATAAAATCTATTTCATTTCAGGTTTTAACACTTCAAAAAACGGAAAAATTCAATGGGTAATTCCATAGACAGGCACAGTGCCTATCAAATTTGTACACAGAGTGATACAAGCATATGCCATCTAAATTGTTTTTGGGTGTGTTTTTGGCTTCCAGATACCTTTTTAGTTTGCATAGCATTTAATTCAGTAAAAAGGACATAAGAGCGGTCCATGGTAACAATCAATGAGCTTTATACTTTCTTAACTTTTACTTGAAGGCATGTTTAATATGGAAATTGGGTAGAACGTAGCACTACAACCCATAGCGTCTAAGGGATTAATTACATAAGAGAGCCCCCCCTTATGTCCAATAAACCCCACAAATGTTATCCCCTAGAATAAATATCCGCCACCCGTGTCTCGCATAGTATTCTCGATCTACCCATATGCACCTAATCTATATCTCTAACTCTCTCTAATTAACCCCTAAAACAAGTGTCAAGTCGAGAAGGAATGCTCAGGAACTCCATTGCTCCACTATTTTTATAGGGGGAAAGGAGTTCCCAAAGGTATCCCACACTTGTATGCAGGTGTTCAATCATATGTTTCCTTGTTAAATCACAATAAATATATTATTTATCATATATTTGTCCTTGAAGCCCAGCCCAGATACGCAGGGCTTTTTCTTCTGCCGGTATGAGTCAGTACTCTGTACCGGCAGGACAGCTGCTCCTCCGCTAGGATGCAGAGGACGCCTGTAGCCCATGGTGGAAGTTCCATTGATCAGCTCCAGCCTGGCGCTGACCATGGACTTCTCCCGCAGGGAGCTGTCATCTTGGATGTGGGAATTAATCCCAACCACTGTCATCATCAAGCATGGGCGTGATGATGTTGCTTGTGGGAGTTCCCCTCCCACTTAGCAGTGAATGCCCTATTCCTTATGGAGGAGATACTTTGGAGCAGCTAGAGGGTGATGTGAGGTATCATTGGAAGATGTGTCTTTCCAATGATACCAAACATGACCAGGTTTCATGTAAAAATAAAAATATAAATATAAAACCCTTTTTTCTATAAAACCGTTTTTTTCTATATTCATTTTTTCCGCTAATGCAGCACTATTGTTCACTTATCAGTTATAAAAGTGAACAATGATGCTGTACTGTGGAGCTGTGTGATATTCTCATACACACCGCATATTACTGTGAGTGTTGTTGCTGTGGAGCTCTGTGATACGCTCATACACACCATACATTACTGGGAGTTTTATTGCTGTGGAGCAGTGTGGTACACTCATTCACACTGTGCATTACTGTGAGTTTTATTGCTGTGGAGCTCTGTGATAAGCATGGGTGTGTATTGAGGGAATAGTTTGAGGGGGTCAGCAGCATTTCATCTTTGGGCCCAGGCAACACAATGTCATGGCCTGGCCCTGGCTCTACACATTGGCTGAACGCTGGCGTGCGTCCTCTATTTGTTAGGTCAAGTGAGCGTACCCCATCTTTTCATTGGTTGCTCACTGCCTGACGCTTTATGGCGAGTAACCACCTTATTTAAGATAGCAGTCATTAATTCAGGGTGGGTAGAAATCTTGGAGAGTTCTCACATTTATTTTGTTAGAGTTTGACCTCTACCCTTAACCATATCTCTCACCCAGCTCCTTATTTCTAACTCTGCCTGTGTAACCCCATATGTTTAAATGCATACAAACAGCAAATCAGTGGGATATGAAAACTTGTAAACAATCCTACAAAACCCTGGACAAATCAACAAGTATCAGTTCATCAAGGTCAGAATGTTTTCCCAACCCAACTATTTTTGTCACTTCCCCCACCCTCACTGCATTTGTATTAGTCCCATTATATTTTACTCTAACATTTTTTTCCCTTTAAATTCTATCATGTGAGTGGACATCTAGATGTCAATTCAACCTACTGAACTGTCACTGCACTGGGTGTCAAACTCAAATTAGTCATTTATTCTGAATTTATAACTTCAAGCCTAGATATTTTAATATGCTTTGAGTTATGACCTTTTTTCCAGCTCCTGGTTTTATTAGGTTTTGTAAATGCGTCCAATTCCCAGAAATGTGTATATATGCATTCCAATCTGTTCTGACACTTTGTAATGAGACTGTAAAGATGAGTGTAAATCAACAAGTTTGAATTTTAAAAGGTGTCCTATCAAATTTGCTAAATTTAGGTCAATATTTCCAGTTCAGCCATTTTCCTAAAACAACTTCCACCTGCACTTCCCCCACCTTGCCTATGATTGACGGAGGATTCAACTTACGAGTAAGGGATTACACCTGATGGGCATTCTAATTTATCTGTAATTGTGTTACACAGAAAGGCAATAGCAAGAATCCGAGACAAAACTGAAAAAATTACGATACAGGTGAGGGTTTAGTGCAGATCTTTCCAAACCTTTTGTGTTTGTAACACACTTTTTAGACATGCATCATTTGGTGACACTGTTTTTCAGTTTTACTGGCAAACTCAGTTTAAACTAACTCGTTATAATACAGACACGCATTGTAACAACAAAATACAGTGGCAAGAAAAAGTAGGTGAACCCTTTGGGATTACGTGGAGTTTTGCATGAATTGGTCATAAAATGTGCTCTGATCTTCATCTAAGTCACAACAATTTGAAAAACACAGTCTGCTTAAATTAATACAACACAAACATTATATGTTTTCATGTTTTTATTGAACAGAACATGTAAACATTCACAGTGCAGGGTGGAAAAAGTATGTGAACATTTGGACTTAATAACTGGTTGACCCTCCTTTGGCAGCAATAACCTCAACCAAACATTTCCTGTAGTTGCAGATCAGACCTGCACAACGATCTGGAGTAATTTTGGACCACTCCTCTTCACAAAACTGTTTCAGTGTAGCAATATTCTTGGGATGTCTGGTGTGAATCGATCTCTTAAGGTCATGCCACAGCATTTTAATCGGGTTGAGGTCAGGACTCTGACTGGGCCACTCCAGAAGGCGTATTTTGTTTTGTTGAAGCCATTCTTTTGTTGAATTACTTGTATGCTTTGGGTCATTGTCCTGTTGCATCACCCATCCTCTGCGGAGCTTCAGTTGGCGGACAGATGGTCTTACGTTTTCCTACAAAATGTCTTGATAAACTCTGGAATTAATTTTTCTGTCAATGACAACAATCCGTCCAGGCCCTGAGGCAGCAAAGCAGCCCCAAACCATGATGCTCCCTCTGCCATGTTTTACAGTGGGGATGAGGTTTTGATGTTGGTGTGCTGTGCCTTTTTTCACCACACATAGTGTTGTGTGTTTTTTCCAAACAACTCAATTTTGGTTTCATCTGTCCACAGAATATTTTGCCAGTAGTGCTGTGGAACATTCAGGTGCTCTTTTGCAAACTTCAAACGTGCTGTAATATTCTTTTTGGACAGCCATGGCTTCCTCCGTGTACTCGATTCTTGTTTAATGTTTTCCTTATTGTAGATGTGTCAACAAAAATGTTAGCATGTGCCAGAGATTTCTGTAAGTCTTTAGCTGACACTCTAGGATTCTTCTTTACCTCATTAAGCATTCTGCGCTGTGCTCTTGCAGTCATCTTTACAGGATGACCACTCCTAGGGAGAGTAGCAACAGTGCTGAACTTTCTCCATTTGTAGACAGTCTGTCTTACCGTGGACACATGAACACCAAGGCTTTTGGAGATACTTTTGTAACCCTTTCCAGCTTCATGCAAGTCAACAATTCTTGATCGAAGGTCTTCTGAGAGCTCTTTTCTGCAAGGCATGGTTCACATAAGGCAGTGCTTCTTGAAACCAGTAAACCCAAAACTTGTGTGTGTTTTTAAAGGGCAGGACAGCTTTCAGCAACACATCCAATAATATCACACTGATAGGACTCAAGGTTGGCTCACTCCTGGCTCCAATTAGCTCTTGGAGAAGTCATTAGGCTAGGGGTTCACATACTTTTTCCACCCTGCACTGTGAATGTTTACATGTTCTGTTCAATAAACACATGAAAACATAATGTCTGTGTTGTATTATTTTAAGCAGACTGTGTTTTTCAAATTGTTGTGACTTAGATGAAGATCAGAGCACATTTTATGACCAATTCATGCAAAACTCCACGTAATCCCAAAGGGTTCACATACTTTTTCTTGCCACTGTATATGGGGACACAACATATCTCATGAAACTTTTTCATTTACGTTTTTTAAATAGGATTTGTAATTGTTCTTATTGTTATAATTATTATTAGCTGATTTTGCATACTCACACTCTGTCCCCCCTTCCGTGGCACATTCTTTGCCTCTTTTCCATTGCCTTCCTCTCTACCCCCATTCATCCTACTCCTTTCCTTCTCATGTCCATTTTCTCCGCCTCCCTTCTTTCCATATAAATTCTCCCCCTCTCAAATCCTTCTCCCTCCATCTTTATCATGTCCATCTCCCCCTTTATTATGTTCATCTCCCCTTATCATGTCCATATCCCCCTTTTATCATGTCCATCACCCTCCATCCTTATCAGGTCCATCTCCCCCTTTATCAGGTCCATCTCCCCCTTTATCAGGTCCATCTCCCCCTTTATCAGGTCCATCTCCCCCTTTATCAGGTCCATCTCCCTCCTTCTTTATCATGTACATCTTCCTCCATTCTTTTCATGTTCATCTCCCCCTTTATCAGGTCCATTTCCCTCCTTCATCATGTACATCTCCCTCCATGTTTATCGTGTCCATCTCCCCCCTTATTATGTTCATCTTCTTCCATCCCTTTTCATGTTCATCTCCCAATTTATCATGTCCACCGCCCCCATCCTTCTACCTTCCTTTTGAATGCCTTTGTTTCAGCCAGCAACAGGGGGCTTTGCTTCCATCCGTGGCAGCATGGAGAGCTGGGCGAAAGTGAGGTTATATGATCACTTCCTTCCAGCGCTGCCACTGTTTGAAGGCAACTGGCTGGGAGGACGCGGGGTCCTGATGCCTCCCAAAATGATGGAGGAGCTGCGGGCAGATAATCGATGCTCCGCATCATGGCATTGATTATTTGCTCTACTCCCCAGTGTGGCGACACAGTAGAAGCCTGTCGCCGACACACTGTGTCACAGCACACCGTTTGGAAACCTCTGGTTTAGTGGCATAAATTATGGGTAACAGTTTTCAACAGTTAACATGCCACACGAAACAAGTAAAATAGAGGAGTTCCATGGGTCAGGTGGGATCGACATTTTGTTAGCAAATCATTCAAGGTTGACTCATAAAATGTTTGTTCCAAAGAAGCAAGGTAACTTGGGTCCAAAGTCAAGAGACAATAAACCATCCTCAGAATGTCTTTCATTAAATCGAAACAGAATAAAGAGACTGGCAATCCAACCTACGATATGAGCAATGTAATGGGTGTGCAGTGTTTCTCATATATGGCTGTATTTTTTTTATAGCCAAACAAAATGCTCACCCTTAAAATTGGTCATATTGTAGATTGGCATGCTGGGTCTCTTTCTTCTGTTTCGGGTTGTGATGGAGTGTTAGCCACTCTGGACCATGGAGCATCCATCTACCTATGGACTCTTTCAGAATATTTGTGTGCATGTATACCCCTTTCCTTCTATTTACTTTCTTCAAATCAACAGATCGATTAGGACAGCAATTCCATGTCTTCGATCTAGGGCAAACATACCAGGAAGGCAAGAAAAACACCAAAAGCTCCTTTGAAACAGCTGTTGGGCAACTGGTGCGAGCTCCACGGGCGTCAGCCAGCCCAGCAGCATAACAGAAGCAATGAATACAAGAGGCACTCAAAGTTGCACAGAAGGAAAGTTTATCGAAGGACAGTGTCCAAACTAGAACAAGACAACATGAGCAAGTAAAACAGATGTGATCAAAGCTATACACGCACATGTCACTTTGACACACAAGACACAATACAAAATGTCTGAAGAACATGAATGTGAATTTAGCATAAAGATAACATTAGTAATAATGGTTTCCCAGCGGTGAAATCGTTTGTGCGGTCTTTGGAAATGGCCAGAATAGTGTTTAGTATAGGGTGGCTATTGCTGCTGCCTTCTTCCTACAGATTATTCAAATTACTACTTTTGAAAGCAATCAAAAAGTTTTCTTCTCTGTATCTTGACCAAAGTGTTTTTTTTTTTTTGGTGAAAACATTTTAATGTAGCGTTTATCTGAAAACCTTGGATGTTTAGTTAGCAGTTTTGCTAAATCAGTGTTATTTTATCCTACATGTATTATTTATTCTGAGGTAATTGAGAGATTTAACCCCTTCACTGCGGAGGACGTGTGGGGAACGTCCTAATTGACTCCCGCTGTATGCAGAGGACGTTCCCCACACGTCCTCCGCTTGCAGGAGCCCCGGCGGAGATACTCACCTCTGTCCGGGGTCCTGCGGCGTTCTGGCTACAGCGAAGCCAGGCGCTGAAGATAGACCGACGCCCGACGTAAATGATGTCATTGCGCTGTGCGCGATGATGTCATTTCCAGGCGACCCCCTAGCAATGCCGGGAGATCACCTGAAAGGGAGGGGGGATCCTTTTGGAAACCTCTCCCTCCCGATCGGGAGGGTTTTCAGAAAAAATCCAGGCACTGCTTTGAAGGGCAGTGTCTGCCCTTTAAAGCGGTGCCTTTTTTTTACACTTTTTTTAACCCCTTTGCTCCGGTGGGGGCCACCATCTTGGATGGCGGCTCCACCTACGGGTTGCCCCTCGGCTCCTGACGTGTCGTGCATAGCACAATGATGTCAGATAGCCGGGGAACCCCTAGTTGCCCATGGATTTCCCAAGGAAATCCCTTGGTGGAGATATGGGGTTCCTTTTAAACCCCGATATCTCCAGATACCCAGCACACAGCGGTGAAATGACTCAGCAGTGAAAGGGTTAAATAGTGTAAATTTGCACATTATTAACCCTTTCAATGCGGAGGACGCGCTGAGCGCGTCCTCCGCATTCCCGCTGTTTTGCGGAGGACGCGCTGAGCGCGTCCTCCCATTGGGGTCAGCGTTCGGCCGGATTCCGGCCGATCGCTGGCCCCCCGGTGCGGGCTGACATCCTCGATGTCAGCCGCGCATCCGGGACCGCAGCCGCCAGAATTAGGTGTCATCGCGGCAGCGCGATGACACCTAATTCAGGCGCCCCCCCCCGCATGTGCGGAGGAGGCGCCTGAAAGGGAGGGGGGGAGGTCCTTCGGACCTCTCTCCCTCCCGATCGGCGGCTCTGCGGGGGTTAACCCAGGCATCATTTGGAAGGCACAGCCTGCCCTTCCAAATGGTACCTGGCATTAACCCCTGGGGAGCTGGATCGCGAATCGGCGCTGAAAAGCGCCGGTTCGCGATCCTTTCCCGGAGCTGGCCGACATCTTGGATGTCGGCCAAGCCTCCGGGAACTCCCCCTGAGGACTGGCGTCATCGTGCGTAGCACGATGACGCCAGTCCTAGAGTTAACCCCTAACTGCCACCAACTGTGGAGATGGGGAGTTCCAATGAACTCCCTATCTCCCGATCCGTGGCAGTTAGGGGTTAATGTTTGGTATGGTTGGATCGGCCAGAGCATGGCCGTTCCAACAATACCAAACTTGAATGTGAAAAAAGTTTTTTAAAAAAAATAAAAATAAAAATTAAAAATAAAAATATATTTTAAAATAAATTATAAAAAAAAAAATATATATTTTGTTTTCTTTTTTTTGGTTTGTTAGTGTAGCAATATTGTTCCCATTGCAATTATAATGTGAACAATGATGCTGCACTAACGATTTTTGTATGCGGTGCGTTTGTTAAAAATCGCGTAATTTTCCCCCAAAAAAAATGTAACGAGACCCCATCTCTAATTTTTTAACAAGCGCACCCCATACAAAATATAACCGCAATTGCTCGCATGTTAAAATGTGAAAAAAAACACTTTACACGTTGTAAATTATTGAAAATACATATTTTATTGCATTTTTTGTTATAATATACAGACATGACATAACGTATACATATAATAATGACATATTATGAATCTACTGAGTCTGACGGAAAGAATGATAATAATATGTCTGGGTCATATACTAAAATAAGCCTTAAAAACACGTTTAACATGATGAGCAAAACCGGTAAAAATGACCTCAGCACAGAGGCGGGAAAAGCCTCAGCAGCGAAAGGGTTAAGTGTTTATTCTTCTTTTACAGAAATGTTTTGTGATGGAAAGTTCTAGGTACAGGAAGGCATCCCTTATCTTGAGCAATTTTACGGAATACACCTGTAAACATGTAACATAGTGAGTATATTTCCTACATATTTATTTTATGTATTAATCTGTATATTTGTGTTTTGTTTTTAATATCTTGCATTGTATTACTTTGTATTTCTGTAACGACTAACATTTCAATACCCAGGACATACTTGAAAACGAGAGAAATCTCAATGTATCCTTCTTGGTAAAATCCTTTATAAATAAATCAATAAATGGGGTCTGCACAAGTAGTGTAACAGACAATAATGTCTCGTTATGATCACTACAAATCCACATAAGCAGAAGATCTGAACGTTTTATTTTCTTTATCACATTTAGGCTAATGTCAGACGAATGCATTCTGAGCGCACTCTGCGTACATGCACAACGGACGGACGACGGACGTACTGACGGAAGATACTGTAGACATCACACGGTCCGTTTTTGTTGCTGGACATAGAAAAAAAAGGAATTATGGGAAACAAAATTAATCTGAAAAATGATAAAAATTTGAAAAGGATATGAAAAGGCATTTTGCGTCTGACATCTCATCACTCACACAGAACGCTAAGCGGACGTGGCGCATTCTGCGCTTCCGTCTAGCGGTTTTACGTTCCTGCCTAACTTGCGTCCATTTGTCACGTGCGTTGTGCTTCGTGTGTGGGTCTCTATTGATCATAATTCTATGCTACGACAGACGTTAAACTGTGCGGCAACACGGACGTGATCACTGCGTTCATCTGACGCCGGCCTTAGAGGGTTGTTAACAGAGCACCAATAATTCAGGGGAATTTCGGTGCTCTTTCGTTCGGAGCACTTTGGTGCGCTTCAGCGATTTCAGTTCACCGACCTGCGGTGAATTCACTATTCACCGCAGGGTCCCCGAAGTGTGCCGAACAAGGAGTCGCCAAAGACCACCACCAAACTGACCTCCGAACACCATCACTGACCTCCGATCAGCCTGTTGAACACCGCAGGAAGACATCCGATCAACCTGCTGATGATTGCTGAACTCCACCGAACTGCAGCTTAAAAAAAAAAACAAACGAGCGCTGCAATTTTTTTAAAAAAGCCATTTAAAACCATTAAAATGCATAAAAATGTGTGGAAATAATAGAAAGGTCCTATAAAAATGTGTGTTAGAGAATAAAAAAAATGCCATTAAAAAGTGGGAATCAAAAATCTCACCTAAAAAGTCCAGAAAAATACCTAAAAACAAAGGCTTTTTGCTGAAGCCGAAAAGAATAAACCGTTGAAAATAAAACTAATAAAAACGGTAATATTTTTTGAATTGACTCTTATGGAATTTGTCTGTTTAAACCTGTCAAACCGAATCACCGAAAATCTGGGCATTTCACCCACATTTTGTTGCAGATCACCATTCTCTGAAGAGATTTGCAATTACTTCTCAATGGGACAATTTTACTGATGTTGAAGATCGCCGGATTGCACCATATTTTGCTGTTAATTCGTCTGTATTTAGCGAATTGACAGCGCTCTGAATAACCGAACTGCCACGAATTTGCACCATACGGTGAAATTCAGTTTGGTCAATTCGGCGGCAATTTTGCCTCTTATTTAACCCTTAAAGTGTATTTGGCAAAAAAAAGCCAATTTTGCCTATTTGCCAATAATGCAGACCTCATGTGAAATTGTGGTAAGAGACGCCATCTAAGTTTCGAACCTTTCAATCCAACAATAGTTACGTAAAAGATAAGCGGACACAAACTTGCAAATTTTACATTATTTTAATATTTTAACTATTTTGGTATAACAATCTTTATGCAAATTTGCTATTTTAACTTCGCATCCCTTTTTCCCAATAAATGGTTTTTTTAAAAAAAATAACACTTGGTAGTAAAAGGGCTTGAATGGGCATTTTTTATGTTACAGAATCCATTCAATATTTGCGAACACAGATTTTTTTCTAAATTCTTTTTTTTAGGAAATAAAGCAAACTGACTAATAATATTATTATTATTATTAATAATAATAATTCCTCATAATGTGAGCCAGAAGTCTTCATAGATTAAAGCCTAATGCCTTTTTCTTTTAGACAAAGTAGCTGACTACAGTTCAGTCTATAAAAATGAAATGGCCGCATCTTTTTATAGAGCTACACACAGTAGAAACTTATAAATATTTTATATGGAACATTTATTGTGGATATGCAAAATTCATTTTGACAGACACTGCAGCCTAAAATGGTCAGGAACACCAGTGATCTTACCCTTTTTTTTTTTTTTTTTATCCTTGTGTATTGTCAAGTTCAAGTTTTTTTTTTTGCCCTAAAACTTCACAAATTTAAAGCATGGGCCGGTTAAGTCTATAGAACGAAAAATATAATAATAATAATGTTGTTAACAAATATTATATTTGTGAATATTCTATTAATACTGCTTTAAAATCTTCTATTGCAATGAATACCACAGAATTGTAATAAAACCTATATACAGTACTTGATGTTTAAACAGGATACTCACCAAATATTGCGAGCAAATAGACCAAAGTTTTTTATGATAGACACTTTTTATCTCCTATGAATGTCGTCCCTGCATATAAATTCTGTATTGTATGTACAGTTGCAAGAAAAAGTATGTGGACCCTTTGGGATTACGTGGAGTTTTGCATGAATTGGTCATAAAATGTGCTCTGATCTTCCTCTAAGTCACAACAATTTGAAAAACACAGTCTGCTTAAAATAATACAACACAAACATTATATGTTTTCATGTGTTTATTGAACAGAACATGTGAACATTCACAGTGCAGGGTGGAAAAAGTAGGTGAACCTTTGGACTTAATAACTGGTTGACCCTCCTTTGGCAGCAATAACCTCAACCAAATGTTTCCTGTAGTTGCAGATCAGACCTGCACAACGATCTGGAGTAATTTTGGACCACTCTTCTTCACAAAACTGTTTCAGTGTAGCAATATTCTTGGGATGTCTGGTGTGAATCGCTCTCTTAAGGTAATGCCACAGCATTTCAATTGGGTTGAGGTCAGGACTCTGACTGGGCCACTCCAGAAGGCGTATTTTGTTTTGTTGAAGCCATTCTTTTGTTGAATTACTTGTATGCTTTGGGTCATTGTCCTGTTGCATCACCCATTCTCTGCGGAGCTTCAGTTGGCGGACAGATGGTCTTACGTTATCCTGCAAAGGCTAGGGTCAGACTAACGCATTTTTCACGTTGTCCGTGAAAAAGTGCTTTCGAACGAATGGACTTATTTTTTCACGGAATACGCAATAGCGGTCATACGATGCGCAGTTTCATCCGTGATTTTGTACGGATCATCAATAAAACCCTTTTTGGGTCTGGACGTTATGTTGGCCGGACATTAGCAGCGTCTGACGTCTCCTAATCACGCACACACGCCGCTAGCGGACGCAGCGCACTCTGTACGTCAGTACTAGTGGTTTCACGTTCTCGAAAAAATGCGTTTGTTTGCCGCCTGCGTTGCGCGGCCGCACTTTTGTGCGACCGTACTTCGTATATTGGCCGTCATTGCCCGGCATCTGCTGCTAGCACGGCCGTGATTATGTGCGGCTGCACGCGCGTTCGCACTGCCTCAGTCTGACCCTAGCCAAAATGTCTTGATAAACTCTGGAATTCATTTTTCCATCAATGACAACAATCCTTCCAGGCCCTGAGGCAGCAAAGCAGCCCCAAACCATGATGCTCCCTCCGCCATGTTTTACAGTGGGGATGAGGTTTTGATGTTGGTGTGCTGTGCCTTTTTTTCGCCACACATAGTGTTGTGTGTTTTTTCCAAACAACTCAATTTTGGTTTCATCTGTCCACAGAATATTTTGCCAGTAGTGCTGTGGAACATCCAGGTGCTCTTTTGCAAACTTCAAACGTGCTGCAATATTCTTTTTGGGCAGCAATGGCTTCCTCCGTGGTGTCCTCCCATGTACTCCATTCTTGTTTAATGTTTACCTTATTGTAGATGTGTCAACAAAAATGTTAGCATGTGCCAGAGATTTCTGTAAGTCTTTAGCTGACACTCTAGGATTCTTCTTTACCTCATTAAGCATTCTGCGCTGTGCTCTTGCAGTCGTCTTTACAGGACGACCACGCTTAGGGAGAGTAGCAACAGTGCTGAACTTTCTCCATTTGTAGACAGTCTGTCTTACCGTGGACACATGAACATCAAGGCTTTTGGAGATACTTTTGTAACTCTTTCCAGCTTTATGCAAGTCAACAATTCTTGATCGTAGGTCTTCTGAGAGCTCTTTTCTGCTAGGCATGGTTCACATCAGGCAGTACTTCTTGAAACTGTAAACCCAAAACTGGTGTGTGTTTTTAAAGGGCAGGACAGCTTTCAGCAACACATCCAATAATATCACACTGATTGGACTCAAGGTTGGCTCACTCCTGGCTTCAATTAGCTCTTGGAGAAATTAGGCTAGGGGTTCACATACTTTTTCCAACCTGCACTGTGAATGTTTACATGTTATGTTCAATAAAAACATGAAAACATATAATGTTTGTGTTGTATTATTTTAAGCAGACGGTGTTTTTCAAATTGTTGTGACTTAGATGAAGATCAGAGCACATTTTATGACCAATTCATGCAAAACTCCAAGTAATCCCAAAAGGTTCACATACTTTTTCTTGCAACTGTATATACACTATTGCGCAAAACTTAAGGCAAATAAACTTTTTACTTCCCACCTTTCACCACGAGATGTATAAAGCTCTCATAGTTGGAGTATAGAATATTATATAATACATATATATATATATATACACAGTGATAAATACAGAAAAAAATATGGAATATACATATATATATATATACGTATATGTGCATGCATCTGGCCAATTCAAATTATAAAAACATATATAATATATATATATATAATGCAAAACCGCAGAAGGTTGCACCTCAAAACTAAGCAGGTGCATCGAAGACATTAAACACAAAACACAAAGAGCACTCCATATTATTGACCACCTTCTTCCATCATTTTCTGTGGCAAAAAAAAAAAAGCACAGTTTTAAAAATGTTCAAAACAACCTGACTGAGGTAATAAATGATGGGGATTCAGGTCACAAAGTATGATCATAATTTGCTTAAGCCTATCACAGTCGCCAATGTACCCCATCGTTGACAGGTCCTATCTACCTTGACCGAGTCTGCACTTACAGGATCAACTCACCCTAGAGCTCCCCAGCAGGCTATACTAATATATATATATATATATATATATATACATATACAGTGGCAAGAAAAAGTATGTGAACCCTTTGGGATTACGTGGAGTTTTGCATGAATTGGTCATAAAATGTGCTCCGATCTTCATCTATGTCACAACAGTTTGAAAAACACAGTCTGCTTAAAATAATACAACACAAACATTATATGTTTTCATGTGTTTATTGAACATAACATGTAAACATTCACAGTGCAGGGTGAAAAAGTATGTGAACCCCTAGGCTAATGACTTCTCCAAGAGCTAATTGGAGCCAGGAGTGAGCCAACCTTGAGTCCAATGAGTGTGATTTTATTGGATGTGTTGCTGAAAGCTGTCCTGCCCTTTAAAAACACACACCAGTTTTGGGTTTACTGGTTTCAAGAAGCACTGTCTGATGTGAACCATGCCTCGCAGAATACAGATCTCAGAAGACCTACGATCAAGAATTGTTGACTTGCATGAAGCTGGAAAGGGTTACAAAAGTATCTCCAAAAGCCTTGATGTTCATGTGTCCACGGTAAGACAGACTGTCTACAAATGGAGAAAGTTCAGCACTGTTGCTATTCTCCCTAGGCGTGGTCGTCCTGTAAAGATGACTGCAACAGCACAGCGCAGAATTCTTAATGAGGAAAAGAAGAATCCTAGAGTGTCAGCTAAAGACTTACAGAAATCTCTGGCACATGCTAACATTTTTGTTGACACATCTACAATAAGGAAAACATTAAACAAGAATGGAGTACATGGAAGGACACCACGGAGGAAGCCATTGCTGTCCAAAAAGAAAATTGCAGCACGGTTGAAGTTTGCAAAAGAGAACCTGGATGTTCCACAGCACTACTGTCAAAATAGTCTGTGGACAGATGAAACCAAAATTGAGTTGTTTGGAAAAACACAAACAGGGTTATCCAAAGAGATCCGAATTGCTTGAGAAAGGTAACCGAACGCTGAAAATCAGCGTTCGGTTACCTTTCCTGGCCATTCGGCTATCCAGAGAGCAGGCAATTCGCCAAATCCTGGCGAATTGATTGCACATACGGTGCCTGTTCGGTCCCTGTTCGAGGGCAGTGAAATCCCCATAGAGAAGCACTGCTTCGGCTATTCAGAGAACACAAACCAGCAGTGAAAGGTTCCCCTAATGTCCTGCCATTCGGTGGTTTCATTCGGCAAATTTATTCAGGAGAATCCCATAGGCTTCAATGTTAAAAATATTCCTGTTTTTAATTCAATATCTAATAAACCATTCATTATAAAATTCTGCAGCAAAAAGTCTCTTATTTATAGATTTTTTAGGATAGTTTAAGCATTTTTCTGATTTTTTTTTTTTTTATTAAAGTCCGATTTTTTTTTTTTTTTTTTTTAGTTTACTTATTTTTTTTGTAACAGCCCTCTTTATTATCATTCCCTGGACCTCCTGTGAAAATTTCAGACATTTTCGCTCAGTAGTTTCTTTGCAAACAGCGTTTCTTTTTCCCAGATTCATACAAATGGTTTTTCTAATTTATTCACTGCCTCCTCTACGTCACAGCTGCTTCGGCTCTGTGTGATTCGGCTCCTTTTCGGCTCCTGTTCGGCTCCTGTTCGTTTTTCAAAGGTTAATCCAGATGTTTTTGCTTGTTTTCAGCGTGCATTCGGTTGGTTTTCGTCAGGTTTTCGGCAGCTTTTCCCTGCAATTCGGGGACCTGTGGTGCTTGCTTGCTGAATACACCGCAGGGTCACCGAAATGCAATCGGCAAAAGGAACCGAATTGAAGAGAACGAAAAGTCACCGAACGTGCGGTGACTTTTCGAATCTCTTTGGATAACCCTGATAGTGTTGTGTGTGGAGAAAAAAGGCACAGCACACCAACATCAAAACCTCATCCCCACTGTAAAACACGGCAGAGGGAGCATCATGGTTTGGGGCTGCTTTGCTGCCTCAGGGCCTGGACGGATTGTTGTCATTGATGGAAAAATTAATTCCAGAGTTTATCAAGACATTTTGCAGGAAAACGTAAGACCATCTGTCCGCCAGCTGAAGCTCCACCGAGGATGGGTGATGCAACAGGACAATGACCCAAAGCATACAAGTAATTCAACAAAAGAATGGCTTCATCAAAACAAAATACGCCTTCTGGAGTGGCCCAGTCAGAGCCCTGACCTCAACCCGATTGAAAT
This sequence comes from Leptobrachium leishanense, assembly GCA_009667805.1. NCBI lineage: Eukaryota > Metazoa > Chordata > Amphibia > Anura > Megophryidae > Leptobrachium > Leptobrachium leishanense. Next base: position 506,585,183 of record CM019063.1, on the reverse strand, counting down.
GCTGTGGCATGACCTTAAGAGAGCGAGTCACACCAGACATCCCAAGAATATTGCTACACTGAAACAGTTTTGTGAAGAGGTGTGGTCCAAAATTACTCCAGATCGTTGTGCAGGTCTGATCTGCAACTACAGGAAACGTTTGGTTGAGGTTATTGCTGCCAAAGGAGGGTCAACCAGTTATTAAGTCCAAAGGTTCACATACTTTTTCCACCCTGCACTGTGAATGTTTACATGTTCTGTTCGATAAAAACATGAAAACATATAATGTTTGTGTTGTATTATTTTAAGCAGACTGTGTTTTTCAAATTGTTGTGACTTAGATGAAGATCAGAGCACATTTTATGACCAATTCATGCAAAACTCCACATAATCCCAAAGGGTTCACATACTTTTTCTTGCAACTGTATATATATTTGAATTGGCATGCACGAGGATAAATACAAATCTGTCATCAATAGCATCTTGAGAAAAGCCGACAGAGGACTGAAACGTTGCTGTTTTTGTAGGCACAATAAAATATTATTTTATAAGACTCTCTGTGGTGCGCGCCTTTCTGGTGAACTAATATTAAAATATATATTATATATATATATATATATATATTTAAATTTTTTATTTTATTTATCTCTGCGCATGCATCTGGCCCTGCGCATGCATCTGGCCAATTGAAAATATAAACAAATACATATATAAACTTATAATTTTCCAGATGCATATACAGGAATAAATCAAATTAAATAGAATATGATACATTACAGGGAGGTGATTTGGCAATCCATTGTCAGAATGTTTTATTATTATCATCATTTATATAGCGCCAAATGTTTCTGCACCGCTTTACAATAACCAAAGGGAATGGGATACAGATAAAAGGACATAGGATTGAAACAAGGGGTGTAGAGGGCCTTGCTCATAGGATCTTACAGTTTAGAGGGATTGGGGTTGAAGAAGACTAGAAGGGTTTTACTGGACAACAGGATCATTAGTACCAGTGGCCCGGGAATGGTGGAGCCATAGAAGCGGCTTCAATCATGTGTGAGTAGATGAGCAGAGAACAAAAATGGATCTCAAGCTGTATTATGCAGATGTAGCAGCGCTATATGGCCAGGAGGTGGCACCATCTTCCTGTCAAATTGTACATACATTTGAAAATGTGCTTTTCATATTTCAAACACAGTTTCAATGCAATTTTGTTTTTTATATATCCAATGGGTCCTGTAAGTGGTTTTATGTAAAATGACTTGGTAGTGAAGGTGTTAAGTGTCTGAATACATACTTCAAGGTGTCGTTTTTTAAAATTAAATTTGCAATGTTGTCAAAAATCTAAAAATCAGTTTTATGCTTTGTCATGGGACATTGTGTGCAGATTGATCTAAAAAATAAATTGACATCATTTTTGCATACAGTTGCAAAATACGAATGCACTGACTGAATGACAACGTTTACATTGGCCTGTTTGAAATGTGAGACCAGCATTTAAAAAAGTAGATATTAAATAATAATTGCAATATTTAGATAGTTACTTGAAACATTCCCACCAGAGAATGTATTCTGCTTAGACATGAGTCTATACATTTTTAATTAGAATATATGGTAACTGCTGATGGATTAGGATAGTCTATTTTAAATCTATAATAATCAATTCCATGCAGGATTGTGCTCTACTCCATTGTGAGTAGCGTTTGGATTTCTTTCATACGATACAGCTGAGTCAACCACGTTAAAAAAATACACTGGTACTTCAGACACTTGGGATTCAATTAACCGACAAGAAAATCTAGTGAAACTGCAACTCCCTAACTATCTTGATGAGAACGCAGTGACATTTACATAATCTGTAATGCAGCCTATTAATGAGTTGATACAATGTCATTGCACTTTGAGCTAATGATGTACAGTATATCTCCATGCTTTACACACAAAAAAAAACTGTTTGTACCAGAAATTACTTAGTCATAAGATTAATATTATTACTTGTGTGCATAAATTGAGGGAGGAAAAAACTCCTCTTATAAGAGGAAGGTAACCTCTAAATCTGGCTCAAACCACTGAAATCAATAAATTCAAGCACCTTCAGTAAGCTATTAGGGGCACTATTCCATTGTTGCCAGTAACCGGCAGCTACTAAGGGAAAATAAGCTTTGGTATGAACCAATATCCCTTACCAGCTCCCATTTACCGTGCCAATCCAACCCAGCCGATGTATTATCGCCTTGATGTGGAATAATAGGAAACTCCAACAGATGCTAGCCGCAGCGCCAGGTGTCACTCCTGGTATTGGCTCCATGACGCAGGGTTGCCGTCAAGGGGTAACAGTTCATGATATGTTCTGGGGCCAAGCAACTCCAGGGGACCCTGGTCCTTGCTAAACCCTGTCCCTGTCTGCCAACCAGGACTGGGTATACAAGTGTCATTGACCAGCCAACCCAGGAGGGCGAGGGTAGGAGCCCAGGGGTGCAGAGACACACAGGAAGCAACAGATAAGGTAATAAGGAGGTTTTATTATGGGTATAACAAAATGAGGGGTAAAGCTGGAATAGGGCTGACTAAAAGATACAGGGGGGGACTGAGAGACAAGATGGGAAGGGGTTAACCAAAGAACATACAGAACTCAGGACAGAGAAGGGAGCTAACTGACAGACTGATGGACAGGGAAGGAACAGGACTAACAATAGATAAAGGGGCACACAGAGACAGAATATGTAGAGGTTGATTAACAGATTGACAAGGGTGATGAGAGTAGGAGTCCAGGTATTCAGGCAATGGGACAACTAATAACATAGATGAGGTCTCCGTAGTGGATGAAGGTGTCACAGCAAACAAATTAGGATATCTATGCAAGGTGTCCAATAGAGGGATAGTCCATGAGAGTGGTCAGAGGCAAGCCAAAGGTTGGGGGAAAACAGAGAGACGCAAAGTCCGGTAATTCAAGGCAAAAGGGGTCTGCAACATGCATTGCCCGTGCGTGAAAAAGTGTGCACGTGCTTCGTGTATTGTTCTCTATTGACTCCTTTGAAAAGCTACGACGGACAGAAAAGAGTGCGCTCGTCTGTTTAAACTGCTAAGGCTGGGGTCAAAGAACACAGATTACATGTGTTAGAGACAGTCCTTACATGGATGGGTAAAACCAAGGCTTCAGCAACAAAGGTGTCACAGGTGGGCTGGCAGAGGACTCCAGGTGCAGAGATATCCAAGCAGGATACAGGTGGGCAATCTAAGGATATATGGTCAAAATACAAGCCAATGGTCAAGGGAGTACAGTAGCTGCATAGTCATCAATTAGAAAGACAGAGTGCACTGCAATGACAGCAAGTAAAGGAAACATGACTAACCAGCAAGAGAGTCATAGAAAAAGACTGCTTTTTTATAGGGAAACACTCAAACACTCAAACACTCACCCCTTTCATTCAGGTGTCAGACATGCACAGATAACGAGACAGACACCAGGCGCATTAAGAATAGAGCCGGCACGCCCACACGTACACATGGCTCTCCAGCAATGCAGAGGGGAATGCAGAGCCGAACAGGGACATGTTGCAGGCTTCGGGTCCATCGAGCAGCCAGGACACACTGCTGGACCCAAGCCTACCGCGATGCGGGAGCCTCCCATGGCGGCACAGGGGGAGGCCGAGCAGGAGGAAGACCACAATTGGGGATGAGACCCAGCTCTGGCCCAGGAGCAGGAGGCCACACCAAGAGCCCAGAAAAGGCTACGCCCCATGCCGCCTAGCAGTCAGGACACCTCGAGCCAGAGGGGCCAGTTGAGCGGGGCGCCACGACAAAAGAAATACAAGCTGAGGTCTGGTGTAGGAGAGGTACACTTATGCAGATAAGATTTGTAATACAAAACCAGATACTCAGACTAGCAGGGGTCAAGGAGTGGAGAAGGCAGGAACATAATCATGGAATAAGCCAGAGGTCAAATACCAGGAGATCAAACTATAGAGCACAAACAGGAATACAAAACCAAACAGCAAAACTACAACAGGGCAACTTCCTGGAAACACAGGAAGCCCTAAATTCCCTGGGCCCTGTCTCCTCCAGACCTGTCAGCTTCAGCGCACAACCTAGAGAATGTCACAACAGTGCACCCACAGTGACACTCCATTAGAATAGATGCAAAACAGGAGCCTCCCTGGCCAAATGGGAGAACAGACAAAGTGCAGAGAGCTCTCTGAACCACCAGACGGCAGGACAGGGATTAGGATAAAAGAAGGGGGTTAAAGAAATATGCACAGTGGAAGCATGCATTCTACATGCCAGACCACCAGGAGTGGAAAAGGGGTGCCAGACAAAATCCCTACAACCAGGTTCCCTAATGCCAACATCCCGATGGCCAACTTCCAGACAGAACAAGTGCCAGACATACCAAGTTTCCTACACAGACAACTCCCTGATGGCCAACTTCCAGACATCCAAAATCCCAGCGGCTAACTCTAATACTAACACCCTAACCCTTAGGGAATTATGCTTAGGGGTTATGGTTAGGTTTAGGGAGTTAGGGTTAGAGTTAGCTGCTGGGATTTTGGATGTCTGGACGTTGGCCCTCAGGGAGCTGTCTGTGTAGAGAACTTGGTATGTCTGGCACTTGTTCTGTCTTGAAGTTGGCCATCTGGATGTTGGCATTAGGGAACCTGGTTGTAGGGATTTTGACCCAAACCCAGAAAAGGGGTGTCTAAACTTATATAACATGTGATAACAGCGTGAAAAGTCTAGGCACTGGTTAATCCCCAAAATTCAGAATAGTGGTAAATAAATTGAAATTCCTAAAACGTCTGCAACACAATCGGGTGTATAAACCTTTCAGCCATGATAATCTTCCTCAAATTCTGAGCAGTTCTTTCACTTATTTTTTATAGAGATTGATGGTATTGTATACACTACATACACTGTTGGAATACAATGTGTACTTTTGCCGTGCATATTACTTTTATTGTAAAGCAATTTATTACTAGTATTCACTGCTTTTGTGCCCATTGTGAGCCTTCGCAAGCTTTACCGTTCTTATAAGCGTTCTCCCCATATTGTGAAAAACCCATGATGTCAAAGTCCTGTACTGAAGCAAAAATAACATGAAAAAGTACAATATATTTTAAAAAATAACCTATATTAATGCACATATATATTAGAATTTGATTTGATATTTCATATTGTTCATATTTTATGGAAAATGCATGAAACGAGCCAGTAACGAGAAGTTCCAGACGCAAACGTTTTTCTGCAGCTCTGCGCACGTTCCTTTTTTTCTATTAAACTGAATAACAAACAGCAACAATTTTACAGCCAGCCTACACTTTTAGAATTAAACTTTGATTCTTGCTGTTCAGCAAGAGGAATTAGTCCAGAAAACACATTTTGTACAGAAAATAAACCAAACCACAAACGCGATGGCTATACGAAGCGCAGCTCCTGATTCCTTGTTGGTGAGCATTGTGTGGTGACATTTATTGTAATGAAATGGCTTTTTGGAAATGTATAATAAATAATAACAATAACATATTATTTAAGTGTTCTTCAACGTTCAGTAATCAATAAAACCCAAATGTTCCTTGACTGGCATTCGATGATTGCCATCATAAAACGACACAATCAACACACTCTTTTGCAGTTTAAAGTTTTCCTTCCCATGTGCGAGATTATGCGAAGCTTCAAAATTGCAATTTAAAGAGCAATTTATCCTACAATTTAAAAAGTTTCAAGATGAGAAGTTTCACCGTGTTCGCACTGTATGTCCCGATTGTTATTTTCCTGTAGGAAAAATTGATGTCGTGATTGCTGAGATAAATTTATTTAATCATTCATATATTCCTTTTTTTGGGGGGGAAATAATGAAAGTCATGTTTTCTACAATGTAAGAAGTGATTTTTTTTTAGATTTTATGTATGAACATTTATTGTAAAACACATAAATGATATAGTTATGTTTGTATTTAACCCCACCAGTACTAAGTACTTTTTTGTGGACACATAGCATTAATTTGAAAGTTGGGGTTCACTGAGGGCGGGATTCACCAAACGGGGATGTTCTCGCATATCACATTTTGCTTAATTTCATGGGTGTCTCGTCGCAAAGTTATTGTAAATGTCTAGGTCTTAAGCCCGACTAGACCTTTTCTGATTGGTCAAATGGTTTACACGTGGCCAGACTATGTCAAAACTCTTCTCTGAATGGTTTTGTAGAGCTGGTTATGGGATTTTCTGGGGTGTGTGTCCAACACGTAGGACTAGGAAGCCCTTAACCCAGGTCCTATACCAGTCCTTGAGATGGCTGGGTTTGGCAATATTGGAAAGTAGACCTATAAAACAGGGATAGCGTAAAAGGAAGGGAAAATACCAGTCCTTAATTTGGCTGGTAACAAGCGACAAGGAAGTAAGGTAAAGCAGAACAAGAGTAAATAGAGTGGTCAAAATCAAGCCGAGTCAAAGGAGCATAGAAATACACAAATAGATATCCAAATCCAGTCAAACACGATAAATCAGTCAGAGTATATTCAGAGAATAATCCCAAAGGGCACTTAACTTCCCTGGTGTTACGATTCTGCCATAACTTCTATGGCAGAATCGTTACAATTTTTTTCAGCCCCTAGCGGTATTAGTGCGGCTCGGAGTTAACTTTCAGTGCTGAAAGCGTTATCCCCGAGCCACACTCGGGGCTGTATACATTACCTGTCCCTGCGCTCTCGCTGTCGCCTCCGGACAATCGTGACATCACACTTCCTGGTTCCCTTCTTGTGAAAAGGGAACCAGGAAGCAAAATGCCGCGATCACGGGGGTCAGCGAGGAAGCGCAAGACAGGTTTGTATCCAGCCCGAGTGTGGTTCGAGGATAACGCTTTCAGCACTGAAAGTTAACCCCGAGCCACACTCGGGAACACCGTCAAGGGGGGGGTTAAGGGCCAGCAGTACTGGAACCACGAAAGGGCACTGAATCTATGGTTGAGCAAGTTTAAGTCTATTGCCCTGGTTTGTGATTGGTCCGCTGGGTCACATGGCACCGGGGGTAGCTGCCGGGTAGCTGCGGCAGTAACTTCATAGTCAATTGCGCGATGGGCCGGCGGCGGCTAAAAGACACCGGGCCAGCGGATGGCCAGGAGGTGTGCAGCAGAGAGGGGGCCAGCGAGGGCCAGCACTGGGACCTGCCAGGACCGGCACAAGGTCTAACAGGTTTGACACGGATTGGCCATGTGTAATCAATTTGGCCAAACTACTTCAGTCAATCTGTTGGCGCTGTACAAGTATTTGTAACTAACTGACAATTGCTACAATCTGTAAAACCCAGATCTTCCATGATTGGTGTCAGGCTGATTACTTACTCAAAAAATACCAAAGCACAATCAGTATAATGAAGTGTTCTCGGTTTCCCATCCCTTGTAAACACTTATGTGCATCTTATACACTACAATAACCAGAGAAAATTTTGCAACAATAATTTCAAAATTCCAATATGATTATTTACATATATTAAAGAATGAAAAATAGAGCATGACAGACTGGTTTCATTTAAAAAGAGTTAAAGGGATACTCTAGGCAACATGAGCACCTAAGCTTTTTTAGGTGGTCATGATGCCTGGAGTATGCCGCCCTCTGTCCCCCCTCCCTCCGCTCAGTCGATCAGCTGAAAAAGCTGAAAACAGCTGAGAGAGGTGGAGAACTTTACTCCGCCCTCCCAGCTGTCAGCCAGCAGAGCGGGATTCATATTTCTCGCTTCTGCCGACTTTTGCCGAGTAGGAGGCGTCATTGCGCTTTTTGGTTCGTTAATGCAGCAAGACCCCATCTCTAATTTTTTTAACAAGCGCACCCCATACAAAATATAACCGCAATTGCTCGCATGTTAAAATGTGAAAAAAAACTACTTTACACGTTGTAAATTATTGAAAATTCATATTTTATTGCATTTTTTGTTATAATATACAGACAGATCATGACGTATACATATAATAATGACATATTATGAATCTGCCGAGTCTGACGGAAAGAATGATATATAATATGTCTGGGTCATATACTAAAATAAGCCTTCAAAACACGTTTAAACATGATGAGCAAAACCGGTAAAAATGAGCTCAGCACAGAGGCGGGAAAAGCCTCAGCAGCGAAAGGGTTAATACCACAAATGTCTTTATAAACCACTTATCTGGTATTAAATTCCTTTTAAGAGACCTCCGCCTCCTATTTGAAATTGACCTATGGATTTGACGGAACAAAAAGAACCATACGGTGCAGTAACGTTTTACAGACATCAAATAAAGTCATTATTCGTTGATTGATGCAGATGTCAACTCACACCCACACTCTGCGATCCTTCAATATCGAGTCCCGGTATATTCCAGTACAACTTTTACCTCAAGGAAAAACAAAACTTCCATTTCGCAGATACAGTATATCCATTCAATTTCCTATTGTAAATGTGAAAATATACTCACAGATTAATGAGCCTCGTCTTGCAAGTGGCCCAGTACAAAGGCGTCTGTGAACCCAGAGTTGGTATCCAATTTAGAATGAGGTCGATGTTTTCATGGCTATATGTCCCATCCAGGAACCATCCAGGAATCGTTTCCTCACGGAAAAAAATGCCAAATTCCAAAACCTAACTTAATTTTTCCTTTTTACATGCAATTACTTCAAGCGAAGAAAAATAAACGGCAGCATGTGTTTTATAAGGTGGTTTTATTTGTAATGCACAAATAATCTAGTTACTGCTTATGAATGTGTTAGTGTCCCTTTAATGACAGGCCAGCCTTAGAATAATGAGCTATTCTCTGGAAACTCAGTATTCATGGTTTGAGCAGGTATTCAGATATGAATACCAACTTGGAGATCCTGGTGATAAGGTATTTTGCTGTTCCGGTCTCACGGCATCCGTTGCAGAGTGCAGCAGCTTCCGTTGCTCTGGCAATACGTCTGTTTTGAAAGACAGTGACCGACCAGCTCTGGATCTTACTGATCAAAACTCCAGAATTAAAGTAAATGGTCTTCTTGGATAGACTGAGGTTTAATAGGACTTGACTGGTGACTTGTTATATTTAATTGTGTGCACAACTGATGATTGTGTGTGTGTTTGCATACATATAATAAGGGTATGAGATGGGTGGTTCAAGGAACGGACGGTGCCCTGGTCCCCGTGAGATCTCATAACACCCCTGGCATCCATCAATGTAAATTCTGTCTTCAGCTTGGGTCAGTTGCTTAATTTAGAATAAGCGAATTCACACAAATATCAAGATCAAAAGATTCGATAAATATTATTCACATTGAAAATCACAAGGCAGGAGGCGGAGTCAGCTTCTGATCTATTTGCGTACCCTAACGACTCACCCCCGTCCAACATTTATATTTGGCTGGTGGAACCCGGCTGACCCACTATACCTGCCCAGGACTGCTGTTTGTGTCCCGAACGGTGCCGATTTGGGGAGTTTTGCAGATCGCGGCCTACAGCCGGCGGCCATCTTTGCGGCGCTACTCACGCTGCTAAGGACATTCCATCCCAGTCGAACATTTCGCCTGACCTCATGGGGAGAAAATCGGGTAAGAAGCCCCAGCTACCGGAGAGTCCCTGGCAGAGAGACATCCGCGATTCCATGGGGGACGGCCGACGGAAGAGGCAGGCGGCTCCGCAAACTTACCTATCCCCCACGATGAGTTCATCAGACGGAGAGGATCCGTACTGGTCGGAGGCCTCGGCAGCAGCTCGGAGATCGCCTCGTGACCTGGTGAAGGTGAGACAACCAAAGGATGGTCCAGATCCCTCGAAATCAGCGGTAGCTTGCACGGTGGTGATGGAACCGAGGATCTCCCGGGACGAAGCGGAGGTGCCCCAGACCGCCCGTGGACCTCTACCCCTCCTGGAGAGCGATATTCGACGCTTATTAGGCAAAACAATGGCGGAGATGAGAGCTATGTGGCGAGCCGATTTTAGGACCATGCGGACGGAACTGAGATCTATTAAAGGACGGCTCTCGGTTGTCGAGACGCGCGCTGAGGAGACTGCGGTGACACAGGCTCTCCTCACGCCGCAGATAGAGGCCTTACAATCTCAAGTTTCGCTGCTCACAGGTGCGGTGGAGGCGGCAGAGGTGCGGCACCGCAGGAGGAATGTCCGGATTAGGGGGATCCCGGAGTCGATCGGCGCAGATGCCTTGCTGGCATATGTCAATAAATTTGAAATGCATGTCATGGGGGCACAGACTGGGACTACCCTCATTTTTAGACATGCCGTCCGTCTTCGTAAGGCGGCCACAGCTCCGGTGGAATCCCCACGTGACGTGCTTGCAATCGCTGTGGAGGAGATGGATAAGCGCAGGCTAATGTCTAACCCGGTTGCCCGAGCCCCGATACTTTATGAGGACCTCTCTCTTACACTTTTTAACGACCTTCCCTTTGTGACGCTTGTAGCCCGGCGGCAGTTTAGGGAGATATCCTCCTTTTTTGAGGAGCAAGGGGGTTCGTTATAGATGGGGGGTGGTGGGATCGATGCATATTTGCTATGACAACATGTCACATTTGATATCTACCCCGGAGGCGGCCTGGCACCTGTTGCGCACCCTAGGCATCTCCCCTCAGACGACACCTGGCTTAGATCACGGGGGTTCCCCCATTGCCTCGTTGGACCCGGGTTAGGGTCATTTTAAATCTTTTTCCATTTTTATTTTTCTTTTATGCTATGTTATGTTTTTTCTGCACTATCTTCACCTCTATATTTTCCTGAAGAGCAATGCGTTACCTCCTGTGTGGTTACAGTTCCTTGTATTGGCCCTACGGGGTCCCACTTTTGATGTGCCGCCTATTTTAACATGAGCGATTTTAACTCTGAACTATATGCACCCTTATATTTCCTTGAAGAGCGAAGTGTTACCTTTATGTGTTTACTGTTTCTTGGACTGGCCCTGCGGGGTCTTATTTTTGATGTGCCTTTTCTTGTGTTATGAAAAATTTTAAAATAAAGAATTATAAAAAAAAATCACAAGGCAAACTCTATAGACAAAGAATTGGTCTGGTCTTGGTGTAAACAATTCCCAGAACAACATTACAGCATGGCAGGGACTGGTATGGATTCTAGATCCTTGCCTGGTTCTCTGACATCCTTGTGTATGAGCATTTATTCCATTATTCAAAAATTGATAACTGGGTTGAAAATGAAGAGACATCAGACATGTACAGGTATATCATAGGGCCCGACTTGACAAAATGCAGAGATAGATTAAGAATCTTCCCCGCAGTGCTTTGAGAACTGAAATACGGGATTTGGTGACTAAACACCCTTATTAGTAAACACAATTACCTCAAAAAAGAGGACAAATGCCCTAATTATTAATAATAAAAGCAATTCTTTATTAATATACTTTAAAAATTATTAGCACCATTCAATAGTAATTGGTTCCAATGACAAAATTGTGATCTGCCTATAGTAATTCAGTCGCTAATTTTTGATACCTGGCTACCTCAGATACCAAATTATTCGATGAATGATTAATCATAGAGGTTATTTGGCAATTAATATAGTGTAATGTAGAGGCGGTACGCTAAACTGCTAAATAAATGATGATTCGAGGTAGTTTAGCCAATTCAATTGCACCAGCATTCACACCTTCCAATTCAAAAACATTACTCAAATTGTTTATCAAATGCACTCAAGATTAGACTTGATTTGGAAATAATTTGTCTAATATTTTATCAAAAGAGTCATTTGAATTAGTTTTCATTTGAAGGAATTGGCTGCTTTCTTGAGAATGAAACTGATGTCTGCACCACAAATTGCTTATATTACAAGTCCCATCAAATTAAGAGACCACAGTCACAATTAGTAGACTAACAAATTGATTTGTATGTAGAGAACTTTAATAAAACACTGTAGGCCTCAGTTATTTTCACAATTGTTCTTTAGGATTTGCGACAAGAAAGTGAAGCCGCCAATATGCAGGGAGATTTTAGATAATTGCAACATAATATCCTCAGATCAAAAAGTATTGTCAATTCATCAGATAGTAACAATGTCTAAGTTAGTAGACTGGTAGATAAATTGATTTATATGAAGAGAACAATACTTAAACACTGCAAGCCTCAATTACTTTCACAATTACTCTTTAGAATTTGCGACAAAAAAGTGAAGCCGCCAATATGCAGGGAGGATAAAAAATAATTGCAACATAGTATCCTCAGATCAAAAAGTAGTGTCAGTTTATCAAATTGTAACTGTTTTGAGAATAAAACTGATGTCCGCACCACAAATTGCTTATATTACATGTCTTATCAAATTAAGAGACCACGGTCACAATTAGTAGACTGGCAAATAAATTGATTTATATGAAGAGAACAATACTTAAACACTGCAAGCCTCAATTGCTTTCACAATTATTCTTTAGGATTTGCAAAAAAAGTGAATCCGCCAATATGCAGGGAGGATTAAAAATAATTGCAACATAATATCCTCAGATCAAAAATTAGTGTCAGTTTATCAAATTGTAACAATGCCTAAATAAACTTCTCTAAGGTGCTCTGTACATTCAATATGAAACACCGCTAATTAATCTACACACTTGTATTTAGAACCAAACAATACACCTCCTCAGGTATGTTGAGTCACCAGTATCGACAGATAGATCTTAAGCTGTCACAAACAACCATACATAAATATTGGAAGCCTCATAGGCAAAATATTTTATAATTTTACAGAATTTCATCTTATTGATGATAGAAATGTATCATTCTGCTAAATTAGCATGAACCTGCTCAACGCGCGTTTCCTTGCCGCACTAACGTCAATTTCATCAGGAGCTCTGGTGATCCTCCTTTCGGAGTCCATCTAAATAGTTTTCTAAGGCAGATTCATAATCAATGATATTTGGGTTCAGCTACTCGTCTCCAAACAGAATAGTACGGGTCACTATGAGGATCAAAAATGTTTAAGCTAAACGTAGTCAGCCATGCTTTGTTCCTCCACCATACATCCAAATCTCCCCTTAGCTCCAATCACATGACTGAAGTTACCTATTAAATCCACTGAATTTTTTGCCTATTAGTCAGGCAACCTCTACTGGGATTGTTGTCAGTTATGGTAGCTAAGGACATTCTGTTCCCAATATTTACATTTTAGATTTGAATTAAATAATAATCTGCCTCATTAGATCATTATAAGTTTTTATTAACATAAGAAATTAATTGAATCCATAAATGCTCCTTTATATTATACTTATTAGTTAATATATAACATGGTATGATTGTCATGGATCAAATAATTTTATATAAGGTCGAGTATTAGGTTCCTATATATGGGGTAAAATTAAATCCTTCATTCAATCCATTTGGATTAAGGGTGTTAAATTGGTAGATCCAAACACATTCCCTCCTCCTTAAATGGAGATAATAGTCTCCTTGTCTTTGTAGTTTTGCCACTTTTTCCACTCCACAGAATCTTAGGGCATTTAGATCGTTATTATGATGTTGTTGTACATGTCTGGCAACTGGAATGTCTAACTGATTGCGGATTGAGCGACTATGTTCAAGGATGCGTTGTTTAAAGGGTCTAAATGTTTTGCCAACATAGAGTTTTCCACATTTACATATAATTGCATATACCAGACCCTTGGTGTTACAATTAAAGAATGATTTAACTTTAAATTCATTCGTACCCAGAGAGTCCTTAAGTTTTCCAGAATTCTGTTGGATGTATTTGCATGCACTGCAGTGTCCACATTTATACGTGCCATGCAGTTTATTATGTAACCAGGTTTTGCAGGGGTCAGATCTACTTTGATAATGACTTCTAACTACTGTATCTTTGATGTTTTTGCACCTTCGTGTTGTAATAGTAGCGTGCGGGGATAAGACTTCCTTAAGTTGGGGATCCCAAGTAATTAGAGGCCAATACCTTTCCATAATGTTCTTAACCTTCTGCCAGCCTCCATCAAAATTACCAACACATCTGATAAGGGATGTATTTTCTCCTCGTTTTTTATCCTGCATATGTATATTAATAAAGAATTGCTTTTATTATTAATAATTAGGGAATTTGTCCTCTTTTTTGAGGTAATTGTGTTTATATCATAGGTCCCCACCAGATTTAAAAAGCAATTATACAAACGTGTTGAAATTACCTTGAGAAATGTTAACAGTGCAGAGAAATAAAGGCTCAAAACCTGCAAAAATGATATAAACAAAAGCTTATGTTGGAGAAAGAGAGGCTGTAATTCTGTTTCTGCTGTGGTGACTTTGGCCGTGATGGGATTTGTTCAGTCAGTTATCCTCAGGTTTTGTGTGGCCAAACAAAGTTGTCTCAAGTCACTCATTTGTCAGTAGGTGAAATTAAGATTCATTTCTTTAGATTGAGCTCAGTCCGTGATTCTGCTGCTTTGTGATGAATAATACGGCTTCTAAGAGATACTCGCTATGAATGGATAACTTCCAGTGGTTGACGTCTATGGACTAATATCCACGTTGCGCTTTTGCTCCTCAAAGATGCCATATATGAGGACCTGGTAATGAAGGAAACTTTAAAATTGTAAAAAAAAGAGGAAACATTTAGAAACACACACATGTTGGCCACCAAGGAGACCCCTTTGCATTCATACATAGTTAATACACACTCATAGGTCTTCAATATATGTGAATATACTTAGCACTAACATTTGGGAGCCTTACCCTGTCTGGCTGCAAGTCCCTGGTTAACACGGTGTCCCCTTAGCACCCATGTATTGACACAGCCATGCTGTCGCATCACCAGATTGATGATGAACCGCCTTCATCTCTACGTTGTGATGTTGGGTTAGTTGTCACTTAGTCATTGAATAAGATCCTTTCTGATGTGAATTGCTTAAACAGTGATCAATCCTATTGGTATTCAAGTATTATTATCCTTTATTTATATAGCGCCACATATTCCCCAGCGCTTTACAACAGTGTATAAGGAGTTGATACATTGGAATGATATGCTCTGATTCGGGGGGACCATGCTCCCAAGAGACCTTACAATCTATGAGATGTACAAGTATTTTGTGAGGTAGGCGCATCCATATCGTTAGGTGTCTTGCCCAAGAACACTCGCTGGTGGCGTCTTCTGAGTGGGATCGAGTCATCTTTCAATGATTGTAGAGCAGCGACCTGGTGGTTAGATTGATCCTGCTTCCCGTAAAGTCGACATTGCTTCTCCACAGTTGCATTGGAAGGATGTGATGAACGGGATATTGACTTGCTTCTCCACAGTCGAAGAGCAGAGATGTTACCACTGGACTCCACAGCCGATATTGTGTGCTATGCAAGTATGTACTGTTAGGTGTCTTGCCCAAGGATACTTACTGGAGAGGTGCTATGGCTGGGATTCGATCCTGGGTCTCTACTGTTATAGAACAGTGACGTTACCTCTACTCCACCCAGCAGGTACGTGCCAACGAAGTGACACTGAATGACGTGTACCACTTCACACGCACATACCCTGGCACTCCGTCATGACAATGACCAGTGACAAGAGGCCTACACCTATGCAAACTGCTTCAGGCCATTTTAGCATCACCCTATTGTGGTGGTTATTCTAGACCTTGTGGCTCGTTAATATACTCTTGCTTCTCAACTAACGTTTATTTCTGTGCTCCCAGACAACATTTTGTTTACCCTTCCTAATGTTCCTCTACAGGCTTGACCAACTTTTTTCATTTACTATTCTCTGATATACGCTTGATTGAGGCCGGCCACTATAAGGATTGAGGTTCTTACAGTTGGTTAGGATTCGGCTCTGTGACAGGGCCATTTAAAATTCTGACAAAGAGATGGTATTTTTTTCAGGTGTGCACATGAATAATGAGTGACTTTGCGACCTATACATAGAATACAAAGCGCAGGAAGCATAAATACACCATTAGCTGCCAAGTGAGTCGAGCTGCAACTCAACCTGGAACAGCAGCGGAGCCACTAATATTTATGAATGGAGCCATCATAATCACCTGCTCGCTTGTAAATGATATCGCCTACACCAGAGTAAAGCACATTATTTCTTTCATAATTTTTGCCTCAGTTCTGCATTTTATGTCATGAAAAAGTTTCACAGAAACATATCTCATTAATTTTCTGAAATAAAAAAGATTTACACGGTTATTCAAAGAGAATCGAAAAGCCACCGCACGTTCGGTGACTTTTTGTTCAGTTCGGTGCGATTTGGCGATCCATTTAGGCGACCCTGTGGTGTATTCAGCAAGAACCACGGGGCCGCCGAAATGCAGGGAAAAGCTGCCGCAAACCCGATGAACACTCACCGCAAAACGAGGGCGAACGCACACCGAAACCCGTAAAAACATCTGGATTAACCCCGCCGAAGACACCGGAGAAACCCGAGCAGGAGCCGATCACAGCGCAGTGCAGCCGCCGGAAAAACCCGACACCGCAGACGAAGGAGGTGAAGAAAATAAAAAAAACAGTACGCTTGAATGTTTGAAAAGAGAAACGCTGTTTGCAAACAAACTATTGAGCGAAAATGTCTGAAAATTACATATAAGATCTAATGAATGATAATAAAAAGGGTTGTTACAGAAAAAAGAAAAAACGATTTAAAAAAAAACCTGAAAAAATCCCAAAAAATGCCTAGAAGGTCCTAAAGAAAATCTACAAATAAAGAGACTCTTTACTGCGGAATTTTATAATGAACGGTTTATTAGATATTGCATTAAAATGGAAATATTTTTAACATTGAAGCCTATGGGATTCGCCTGAATAAACCTGCCGAATTAAATTTAGCAACTTTTCACTGTTGGTTTTTGTTCTCTGAATAGCGGAAGCATTGCTTCTCTATGGGGATTCACTGCCCTCGAACAGGCACCGAACAGGTACCGTATGTGCAGGCAATTTGCCAGGATTTGGCGTATTGCCTGCTCTCTGGATAGCCGAATGGCCAAGAAAGGTAACCGAACGCTGAATAACCCTGTTAGAGAAAATGGGTTTGATTTTGTAAAATACCATCTGAGATTTGGGAAATTTTGAGTGCAAATTACTTACAATGGCTTGTCCATGCTTAGCAAGGGCATGACATACTAATTCTCAGTGATGTGGAATTTAGGGATGTGCGTTCCGGGTTTCGGAATTAAATCAGGGTTAAATTGCTTGTTTCATTAATTTGACAGACCACATTTATAAACACCTAAAAATTCAAGTCAGTGCATATTTAAAGGTAACAAGTTGTATCTGTCAAATCTTGGCATATGATGTTCTCTTTTTACTTATATTCTATGTCAGGTGAAAAAATGGACATATATATATATATATATTAGAAGATGCATGCTGTTCCCGGGTAATCCATACTTCTGAATTATCCTTTGTCATTATTCATTATTAGGAATAGTTGGATTTAATCATCATATTTCTGTTGCCCTGGTCTCTGTGTTATTCTAGTAAATTAGTTTACATAGACTGTATGCAATTATTTACCAGAAAAGGGGTCTACGTTTCAAACAACAAGGTCACCATAATCAAGATGATGGTGTTGGTTTCCAAATGGACACATCACGGCACTCGTCATTATGAGAAGCAGTCAAATGTCAGGAAAGAAAGATATTTTTATGCCATTTCCTGATTTTATATTGATTTTATTGTAATGTACTCTAGACATTATAGACATTTGTTTACATTCATTGAGCTTTTACTCCATTTCAGAAACGCATCAGAATGTGCTGTGATGGGTTAGTAAAGGTAAAGGTTATTAAAGTGCTGCTTGTGTACAGGCATTGGGTATATCTCCTTTCAAGGGCAAAATTGATGCCATGGCCCATTAAATTAATTAAAAAATTAACGTAAAAAATAACACTGTTTTACATGTGAACTCACGAGCAGCCTTTAGGTTTATCAGTGGTATATTTTAGATCTCTGGGAATGGAAAGCGAATTCCAGCTCAGCAACTGATTTATAGTTTACAATTCTCTTGCGATTTTCTATGGGTTTGGGGTTTAAAAAAAATAAGCAAGTGATTTAGGACTGGAATTATTTCCAGTTTGAAAAAGAACAAAATAACTGAACCATAAGGTATTTGCTTCTGTCCCTAGAAAGACATTGAACTTTTTTTATCAACACTCGCTGATTTACGTAAAGAAGCTATACATAATTTGATATTGTGTTCCTTGATTTGTTGTGCTGAGCCAATTCAACCCTGTTGGTTGAGCTCATTTTTGCCATCTTTTACTCATCGTGTTTTTACTCTATTAAAAAGCCATGTTTTATCGCTGAACCCATACAAATTACATATCAGGGAGGAGGGTTCGGCTGACTCAGCAGATTGAAAAATATAGCATGTGTATATGTGACGTAACAGCAAAAAGCGTAATCAAAGTTTAAAAAGTGAGGACGTGCTTTGGCTGAGCTCGGCCTGCTTGTTGAGGGACTTTTTAGCTGGCTTACCTATACTGATTTCCTCATCTGCAGTCCCTGAGTCACTAGCCATCGTGGGAGAGCTGTCCGGAGCCCGATTTATTTATTTATTTTAAGAAAAAAAATTCCCCCTCCGGACGTGAGATGCCCGTTGCCAGCCATTTTCTCCACGAGTGGGTGCTGCCGGTGGCCATCTTGGGGCCTACCTCTATGCCGCTGGTCTCCTCGTTGTGCCCGCTAGAGAGTCCTAATTCGCCCCGGCTCACTTCCCCCCTCGGCTTAGTGGTGCCTGCTGCCCTCTGCTGTGCTCCTTGTCCCCCGACTTCTTCCTGGATGCGGAGGGCTGAGAAGACGGAGGGCCCCATCTCTCTGCCGCTGAGACTGGTCGGATGGTAGGGGCGGATGGAGAGCGCGAGGGGTGAAGGTCCCATGTTCCGTCACCTCCACCTATGTTTGGCCTGGAGGCTGCGCTTTCCGGCCTGGAAGGCCTGCTGCAGGGGACGGTGGATGATGGATGGCCGTTGACTCAGGGTGATTTTCGGACCTTCGTGGAGGTCCTGCGGCGCTGGAGAGGAGTGCCAGTCCCGGGAGATAACGTGGAGGCTTCTGACAGAGGGCAGGCACGCACGCCTGTGCGACCTGAGGAAAGTAACACTGCTGATCCTCGGGGTGGGAGCGGCGACTTGGAGAGTGGACTGCAGTCGGCCTTACCTGTGGCAGGGCACTTTCCGCCGAGTGGTCCTCCGGCACCCGTCGACCATGGATCCCTCCCGCGGGCTGCACCTGCTGGAGCGCTGTGGTTGCCTGATGCCTCTGGCGGAAACGTGGAGACAAAGAGGTGCCCAGTTGTGTCGATCAGGGGGCGTCTTGTTCTGGGTCGCTATCTCCGTCTCCTTCGCTGCCGCTGCCTACAGCTCTCATTGGGAGGGCTGGTGAAGTGGGCTGCTGTGTGCCTCGGGATCTGCTGGAGTTGCAGGCCTTGTTTCGCGAGGATGGGCCTACGACTGGCCTCTTTGGCGGTGCCCTGCCTGTTCTACGAGACATCCCATTTCAGGACGCTGGTTAATGGGACCCCTTTGTGTTCTATATCCTTTGTTATGTTTTTGTTTTTGCCGCTTATGTGTTTCTCTCATTGACTCTTATTTTTGATTATGTTTCATTTATGAAGACTTTCGGCCCTTTTTTGAGCCGCTTGAGTTTTGGATGTCCCCGGCTGGGGCCTTCTCAGCAGAGCTTGCGGTCTTCTCTTTATTTTTCTCCCTGTGCCCCTTATGAGGAAGATTTTCATCTACTGTCATTTTTGTTTCCCCTCCCTGATGTTTTTTTTATTTTACCCTTTTTATTGTTTTACTATGCGATTCAATAACCGACATACTATGGTCCTGCGAGACCATTTACTTTTCTGTTTGACTTATGTTTCTGTGCAAAACCCAAAATAAAGAATTTAAAAAAAGTTTAAAAAGTGTACATTTTTGTTTGTGTGTCAATAATTTGCAGCATATAAATTCATTTTTTCCCACAATTTCTCAATCCAAACCTTTATGGTTACTAAAATATTAGCCCTGTGTATCGCCTTTCCACCTGGGCAGAACCTACTGTACCGTAGATGATATATTGTTCCAGATTGGGTCCTGATGCACTCTGGGTGTTGGAGACGTGGCCTTGTGGGTACTTGAAGGACATAGGGCTGGATTCACCCCTATGCACCCCTTCAAGTGATGTGTCAAGGTTCACTATCAATGCCCTAGATCCATGGACAGGCACGAATGTGATGATGCTGGGTGCAACAACTTGCCATATAATTCCTAGAAAATAGAATGACACTGAAATGGTCCACACCAAATTACTGTTAGAGGAAGGATATGGACAGAAGGGACCTACAGGTGATGACACAAGCCAGCCCTACAAACAGGACGCTGCCCAGAGTAATACATTAAATGTGACAGTGTGACTCTGTGTGACTCTCAGTTTGTGAGTGTTTTGAACGAATCTGTCAAAGTCTGTTTCAGTATGTCAAAAAAGGGAAAACAGATGCCGGCTACATGAAAATTTTATTTGGAAATCCGTAATGTTTCAGCTGCTTTCACAAGCCAAGACTTGACAAAGGCTGTGTCAACATCCAAAACATAGCAGGTTTCCAAATAAAACATTATTGAAGCTGACTGGATCCTGACCAGGGATAGCAGAGGCGAAAGGCAGTGTCACGCTCGTGGCACCCACACCAGGCACGCGCCAAGGTGAGGCACTGGTTCTTGAGAAAAGCCCCAATATACAGAGATACAGTGTAGACAGCAATAACAGGTGAGAGCAACATGGGGTTAACTAGAGATCTCTGCATGGCAATACCACAGCAGCCCTGCTCTGATAGATCCGGCTATCTCAAGGACTGGCCTAAGGTGGATGAAAAGGTTACCTTAGAAGCCGTGCAGAGTCTTATGACAAATACAGATTTCAGGGTTCACTGTAAATGGTACAGGCAAGGATGAAGAATAAGCATAGTCAAGAGAAAAGCCAGAAGTCAGAACCAGAGCAACAACGTCATACAGAATACAGGAATCCGAACCGGGAGGGAAGTCAGACAAGCCAGAAGATCAGAACCAGGGAATCAGTTGTTAACAAACAGCAAACCAAATACAGGAAAGAACTATGAACTGAATAATACAGGAATAAAAGGAAATTGAATCAAGAACACAAATAACAGAGGAAACAACTAGACAAACAGGGAAGAAAAAAACAAAGTAATAAACTGAACAAGATATACAAACTGAGATTGAAACAATACAGCAGGGAGCTCTCAGAACACAGCAGATACTGGAAATCAGGAAAAGCAAAATGACAGAGCAATGCACCATGGGCACATTGCTTTAAATAGGCAGGAGATCAGGACAAGGATCAACAGGTGAGCAGAGAACAGAAACCAATTAATCCCTGGGCTGCAACCCAGGAAATAGCAGCAACATCAAGACCAGCACAGGGTTATGCATATCCAGAGGGCAGGGGGACAGGGCTGGAGACGCAGAACGTGACAGGCAGCTGCCAGGCTTAGCCGAGACCAAGGCGGCCACCGGACTAGGCGAAACCCATGCTCACTCACATCTCTCTCAGTCAGCCATATACTCCAATCCATTAAGCTCACCCCATAGTTATGTTCATCCTACTCAAACCCCTATTTCCATCACACTCGGCAACATAGGCACAAACACTCATCCCACATATAATTTTATTTTTTGCTGATTAATTTAATACTTGTTTCCTGAAATTGTCATAAATGACCCGCCCTTTACCCTGCTCCTGATCCTATGATGCTAGAGTCGACCCTGAAAGTACCTACAAATTGCAGTTTGAAAAAAGTTTTCTTATTTTTATTTTTTATTTTTTTAAACAAGCCACTAAAGCCAATTGGCAAATTAAAATTTGGACTAGTAAAACAAGGACAACAAACATTTTGAAATTATTTACTTAGGAATCGTCTTTTTATATATATTTAAATAGCAAAGAAAAGATGAGTTTGCGGATACAGTCTAGTAAATAAAAACATGATTTTAGTATTCAGATTGAAATGCAAATGTACTTGCAATGGGAGCACATTAACAATTTCATTTTAAGATAATCCTCCTAAAACCACATTAACTAACTTTAAAGGGAAACTCTACCCATCCTGACCACTTTAGCATTTTAATTGGGCAGCAGCATCTGCCTAATTATTTAAGGGGGGAAAAAAGGAGGGGGTTTAATTACACTATAGTTGTCCCTTTAACTGATGACTTGGCATATGTGTCATGTTAAAGTTTTGATAATGTTTACTTGTAATCACTCTATTAGAGGTATATTATTTTTTAAATATATATACTAAGAAGTTATCATTCTGCTAATTTTTGCCTCATTTTTATAATAAATAATAATGTCCGTTGCTATCTGCTCTGAGTTTTATAAACGGTCTGTCCAATGCCATTATTGTGCATTCCATTTATAGAAAATACTCTTCAATAATTAATCCGGTATGAGCTACTCAAGGTTAAAGGATCAGGTTTGTTCAAATAATGAATGCAGAAAATGCCATTTTCAATAAGGCCAAGCTATTGAAATAACATGCCTGTGCATTATTTTGCCATAGGTTTTTAACACGGTACACATTGTTCAACCCGCTAGGCCCCAGGTGCTTTATCTTTGAATGTACTTGGAAATCAAATTAAATGTCAACGAGGGACTAAGTCAGAGGAAGTCGGGTGAGGGTGACACACTAAAGGCTGATTTAATACCAGCAATTTTTGGTTAAAAGAAATTCAGGCTATGCGGTTTCCTCATTTTGGCTAAAATTCCATTGAGGCGAGTGGAATAGAAGTCAACCTGACCCGCACAGGCCTGTATTTACCTGAACAATTAAATAATCTGGGTTAAATAAACCATACAATAAGTACAAATTGATTTCTCGAGCAGTTTCTATGGTCACCCCAAAATAAACACGCATAGGCCCTGTCACATCAGGTTACACCAAAAGACCAGTGTTTCCCAACCTAGGTCCTCAAGCCGCCCCTAACAGGTCAGGTTTGCTGGATATTTGAAGCACTGCGGATATGAGTAACTGCAGGACTCAGTCTGGTTTTGAAATAAATGCATAAGGGATTACCTGTAAAAAACTGGTTACCCAACGAATTGGACGCACAACTACCTAGAAGAGGTGCCTTACACCAATGCTAGAACACGTTCGATGCTGAGCCATTTCACACCTGTGTGCTGAGCTTATTTTTACCGGTTTCGCTCATCATGTTTAAATGCGATTTTAAGCCACATTTTATTATACAACCCAGACAAATTATATATCGTTCTTTCCGGCAGACTCGGCAGATTCATAATATATCATTATTATATGTATACATCATGTCCTGCCTGAATATTATAACAAAAAATGTAATAAAATTAGAATTTTCAATCATCTACAGCAGGGGTGGGCATTTGTTGTGGCTCGGGGGCCACTTTGTGGGAGCGGTGGTTAGCGGAGGGCCGCAACTATTAAAATGATGAAATAGTGCTAGTTTTATTCAATTTATTTATTGTGCTAATTTCATATCATCTATAGCTGCAAGCACATTTAATTTTAAAACAGTTTAATGAGACAAACGTATCCTATCACACTTTTGTACAAAAAAAATTTAAATCAGGAGTGAGATTGCTTGTTGAGATTCTCATCACAGCCTGCAAGTTATATATTGGTATACATGGATATATATATTGACCCCCACTCACATGGGTATATATTGCCCCCAGCTCACATGGTTATATATTCCCCCCCCCCCGCTCACATGGGTATATATTGCCCCTAGCTCATATTGGTATACATTGCCCAGGGCCCCAGCTCACATGGGTATATTTGCCCCCAGCTCTTACCTCTTCTACTGTGGCCTCAGGCTCCGCGTCCGCCGGCGTTCTTCTACTCCCGAGGCGAGCGGCCGCTGACATGCAGCTTTGCCACCAGCCGCGTTCTCGCGAGATCGCATGCTGGTCAGGTGGTTCCCAATCCAGGTGAGTGGCCAAGCTGCATGCCAGTGGCCGCTCGCCTCGGGAGTAGAACGCTCCTGTCTCTTGGCGGGCCGCAAAAAACTGTGTGGTGGGCCGCATGTGGCCTGCGGGCCACAGTTTGCCCACCCCTGATCTACATTGTGTAAAGTGTTTTTTTTCACATTTTATCATGCAAGCCTTTGCAGTTATATTTTCTATGGGGTGTGCTTGTTAAAAGAAATTGAAATGGGGACTCATTCCATTTTTTGGGGGGAAAATTATGTGTTTTTAGCAAACGCCCAATAGAAAAAATCATTATTGCAGCATCATTGCTCACATTATAATTGAAATGGGAACAATATTGCTGCATTAATAAACCAAAAAAAAACTGTTTTTGTTTTTAATTTTTTTTTATTTGTATTTTTTTTTTTTTTTTACATTTTACATGGTCATGTTTGGTATCATTGGTAAGACCATGCTCTGGCCATTCCAATGATATCAAACATTAACCCCTAGCTTCCATGGATTGGGAGATGGGGGGGTCATTTATTTATTTATTTGCGAAGTATTTTACCAGGAAGGATACATTGAGATTTCTCTAGTTTTCAAGTATGTCCATAGGTGGCAGCTAGGGGTTAACTCCCGAACTAACGTCATCGTGCTATGCGCGATGATGCCAGTAGGCAGGGGGAGATCCCAGAAGCTTGGCCGACATCCAAGATGTCTCTGGCGATGACTCTATTCCTGCCCGCCGGGGTCCCGGAGGCTGGGCTGACATCAAGGGGCTGCAGCGATCGGCCGAAATACCGCTCAACGCGTCCATAGCACAGGAGTAACCACTTGGCTGGACGCGCTGAGCATGTCCTTAGCAGCCAAGTGGTTAAACACAAAAAAAAACAGTGGCATAACATGCCAATAATAGGCAGAGTCCCAAATTACGTAGGGAATATATTAACGTATAATCGTTATTTTAAATCTATTAAAACAATACACACTTATCAAAACGTCCTCGTTGGACTGGACCACTATGCAATAATTGCAAACCTGTTGATTATTATTAATATTCTTTATTTATGAACCGCCAGCATATTCCGCAGCACTGTACAATGGGCACAATGTAGACAGTTGTGTTACAATACATTGAACAACATTTGACAAACCAGTACAGGAGGAAACAGAGGCCCTAGTCCCATGGGAATTTACAATCAAGAAGGGTTGGGGTGGAAACAGGAGGAAAGGACTGCAAGGTGAGAGTGATGGACTGCAAGGTGAGATTGATGAACTGGTTGGGGCAGTGAGGCGTATCAGTGAGTTGGGTGGTAGGCTTCCCTGAATGGGAATGTCTTTAGGGGAAAGTCTGACAGTACGAGGCAGAGCGTTCCAGAGGATGAGTGCTGCTCGGAGAAATCCTGCAGTCTATCATGGGAAGAGGTGATGCGGGGAGAAGCTAGGCGCAGGTTGCTGTTTGATCTTAGGGAGCGGGCTGGGGTGTATTTGGTGATTGGTGAGCACAGGTAGTGGGGAGCTGAGTTAGTGAGAGCTTTGTAGGTCATGGTAAGTAAATGCTTGCTCCCTAAATAGCATAAAAAAGGTCTTAAACCAAATAATCTAGTGTAAGTATAATTATACTCTTGAGTCTCCGTGTAGTGGGACTGATATACCACTCTAGTGTTTATTACAATTATTACCTGTGCAAAAAATATATATATATCGGTGGGAGCAATAACGCTTTATGCTAGGCTGCCTCTGCCAAACAATGCCAGCAGGTGCCAAAATGTATACAAGCCGTCCTTGTGGGTCAGCCCTAAATAAAAACCAAATAATTACTGCCTATTGGCTTAATGAGCTCCTGATGAAACCGCCACCAGGTAATTAATATAAACACTAGAGCCGTATATGAGTCCCACTACAAGGAGACTCGAAAGTATTATTATACTGTAGCGCTCACTCCCGGAGGAGCCGCTGAGAATGAACCACGGGTCAGTCTCCCCGCACTAGGGAATAAATATACTCCAACACAGTTGTGAGTTTTTATCATTTAAATAGTTTACTAAAAATTTGAGCAGATATCAAGACACGGTATTCACAAGTATTATTACAGTATTTTCGTATCACGGTAAAACGCGTAGCGGAAAAGAAACGAAACACGAGGCTTCGTATTTCGGAAAATAAAATATTCGCGACCGAACATAAAAGAATGCAATTTCCCGATAGTTCAGAAAAAGGGACACGTAGCAAAACCCCAAACATACAATCCCTTCGTATTACGGCAAACGCGCAGCGGAAAAAGAGGAAAAATATATTCGGAACGTATCTTTATCTTTAACCCCTGTTCCGATTCGTAACAAATTGAGTCCTGCACAGGTTAAGTCCCAGAATGTAAAGAAGGTGTATATGTATGTGTGTGGTACCCGGGTACTGTTCAACTGGCCAGTGAATTTACATGAAGGAAAGTCTTCGACTAGTCAGTTGGGGCCCTGTGGACTTTAAAGAGAAAACAGCAGCTTGACCTTTAATCACAAACAGCCTTGGAGGCCTCTCACCCATCCGATGCAGGCTTTAGGCTCCGCTGACCCAGGACGTCTCTCCTCCGGATTTTGACTGGGGATACTAGCGGCCGGATCCGTTGTCTGACTTCATGCAGCTTGTCCAGCTCACCGCCTGCTCTCCGTTCGATTCCGCCGGTCTGCAGCAATGTCTGAGCTCTGGCAAGTCTCCTTCTCCTCAGGTTAAGTGACCCTGACAGGAATAACAGGTCTCCCTCGGGCTTTGGCCTAGGTTCTCTCCCGATCTCCTCAGTGCATCTGCTTTCTCCTGTTCCCTGGCGCGCTCTGGAACTTTCTCCAAGAGGCAGAGGATGTAAGTGTCCAGTCCCCACCCACTTCCTGTCTTCTTGCAAAGCATGCCGGGCATTGTAGTCCCAATGTCCAGTATCTCTGATCGCGATAGTCTCCATCTTGTGGCCAAAAATGGGTACTGCCACAGCAAGATTTTT
The DNA here is from genome assembly GCA_009667805.1 of Leptobrachium leishanense. Lineage (NCBI taxonomy): Eukaryota > Metazoa > Chordata > Amphibia > Anura > Megophryidae > Leptobrachium > Leptobrachium leishanense. The sequence continues at coordinate 506,558,358 of CM019063.1, read as the reverse complement.
AACACAGCGCTACAATACTTATACTAGATTATTTGGTTTAAGACCTTTTTTTATGCTACTTAGAAAGCAAGCATTTGTAATCAACAGGTACACTTAGCAATTATGTCGTAGTGGTTCAGTCCAACAAGGACGTTTTGATATGTGTGTATTGATCTAATAGTTTCAAATAGTTAAAAATTACACTTTAATACAGTATATTCCCTAAGTTGGGACTCTGCCTATTATTGGCATGTTATCACAGTGTTTTTTTCATACTCAGTCTGCATTTTCCCAGGGTAATCCTTAAAATCTGGCCTGTTAAGGGTACTTGAGGACCAGGGTTGGGAACCACTGCAATAGAGCATAAAAACCCAAGACGCAAAAAATGGTGGTTATTCATAGAATCTACAAGGGTTGCCAGATCGGCCATGTTTTCCTGGACATATTAATATTTCATGCAGAGGGAGAGCACAGAGAAATTGCTGCCCTGCAACATGTATAATTAATTTGCTGCAGGAAGGAAATCAAGACAGTTCACCCGAGATTCCTTTTTCGTTTATTATCTGCAGCGTATGGATCCTACATTCTGCAGCGTTACATTTTTCATGCACTGCCCCTCAGCATGAACAAATTATATGTGTCCAGGAACACACGTCCGATCTGGCTACCCTACACTCTACTCCTCTGGCAATTGACTCAACAGGTAGAAGGTTTGGAATTACATAAACATTTAGGGGACCTGAAAACCTGCTGCCGTAGTCCCTAAAAATTTGAATTTGCTTAGTTTTAGTTATTTGCTTAGGCTCGTGTCAGACGAGCACAGCATTCACGCCCGTGTTGCCGCACATTTTAACGTCCGTGGTAGCATACAATTATGATCAATAGAGACCCACACACAAAGTACGTCCGCACAGAAGTGCGGACGCATGACGGATGCGGCAAACGGACACAGGTTAGGGAAGAACGTAACACTGCTAGAACGGACGTGTGGAGTGCGCCACGTCCGCAACGTCCGCATAGCTTTGTGTGTGAGTGATGGAACGTGGTCAGACGGACTGCATTTATACGTCCAGCATTTTTGACGGACAAAATGTTTTTTCATTTTAATTTATTTTCCCTCCTACATCCGTCAAAAATAACGTCAGTCACAAAAATAGACTGTGTGGCCACTACTGCGTCTTCCATCAAAAAGTGCGTCCGTACTGCACGAGCGCACAGTCCGTAGAGAACACCCTCGTCTGACCCTTTTTTTTAAAATATTTTTTTTTTTTTTTTTTTTTAAAAACATTTTTCATTTTCATGTTTGGTATCGTTGGAACGGCCATGCTCTGGCCGATCCAACGATATCAAATATTAACCCCTAGCTGCCACGGATCGGGAGATAAGGGGTTCATTAGAACCCCCTATCTCCACCATTGGTGACAGCTAGGGGTTAACTCCAGGACTGGCGTCATCGTGCTATGCACGATGACGCCAGTCCTCAGGGGGAGTTCCTGGAGGCTTGGCCAACATCCAAGATGTCGGCCAGCTCCAGTAGAGGATCACGATCCGGCGCTTTTCAGCGCCGATTCGTGATCTGGCTCCCCAGGGGTTAATCACAGCCACTGTTTGGAAGGGCAGGCTGTGCCCTACCAAACGGTGCCTGTATTAACCCCCTGCTCCCCGGCGATCGGGAGGGAGAGAGGTCCGAAGGACCTCCCCCCTCCCTTTCAGGCGCCTCCTCCGCACATGCGGGGGGGCCTGAATTAGATGTCATTGCGCCGCCGCGATGACATCTAATTGCTCCTCCGGGGTCCCGAGTGCTGGGCTGACATCCAAGATCTCAGCCCGCACGGGGGGGGGCGCAACAAATCCACTGCCTCCTGTGCATGGACGCGCTCAGCGCGTCCATAGCACAGGAGAACCACTTAGCTGGACGCGCTGAGCGCGTCCATAGCAGCCAAGTGGTTAAAGGAACGGTGAGTTTTCCATGAAATTAGGGTTAAAAATAAAAACTTAAAAAAAAAATTCCTTCAAATATCGTGCCTAGGAGGTCCCCATAACCTGCCCGTGAAGTGGCGGATTTGTAGGATGTATAGAAACATTTAAAAACAAAAAAGTTACGTTTCAAATGACGGTAAACCGTTTTCCTTTAATCTATTCATAAACAACTGCTTGGGGCGGCAGCCTGTATGAAAAGACATTTTAGGACACACAGAACAAGTTTAGTGATTTATTGGCTAAATTATGGTGGAACTTATGCAGGCTTTGGATGAAAGTAACAATAGGTGCTTTAAAATTGGGCCTTTAGTGTCGGCCAGTGCACTTCACACCGTAACCCTTTTGTGGTATTGTGGAAGAGTGCAGGGTTGGACCATGTGGTCTTTTATTAAAAAGATATGAATCTGGTAAAGGCGTCAGTGCACCCAAATATTGTGCCTTTGGTGGCAGCAAGTGCCTTCACACCGTAAGTAACCCCTCTGTGGTATTGTGGAAGAGTGCAGGGTTGGACCATGCGGTCCTATATTAAAATATATGAATCTGGTACAGGCGTCAGTGCACCCAAATATTGTGCCTTTGGTGGCAGCAAGTGCCTTCACACCATAAGTAACCCCTCTGTGGTATTGTGGAAGAGTGCAGGGTTGTACCATGCGGTCCTATATTAAAAAGATATGAATCTGGTAAGGGCGTCAGTGCACCCAAATATTGTGCCTTTGGTGGCAGCAAGTGCCTTCACACGTAACCCCTTTGTGGTATTGTGGAAGAGTGCAGTGGTGGAGGTTTTGTGAATGCAGAAGAGATCCCCGATCTATTCAGTTACGTCAGCATCAGGGGATTGATAGCTGCTGATCCCGGACTGATTCATTTTTATAAATGTCAGCTGGTCTACAGAGTCGGTGGACAGACACACTCTTTTGTCTGTGACAAAACCTCCAGCGGCACCGAACGTCCTTTCAGAAAGCACGCTGGATGAAGGGCAACCTAGTAGCTGCATAGCATATTGGCTAAGTTCTGGCCAGTGATCCAATCTCAACACCCAGTAAGCCAGTGGATCATTTGCTGGAAAGGTATCCAGGTCTGCTCTTGCCCCTAGGTAGTCCTGCACCATACGGTGAAGACGCTGGCAATGGGTGCCTACATTTGACGTCCCTGGGCGTCGTGGACTAAAAAAATTGGAAAAGGCATCAGTCAAGTGGCCACTTTCACCGCTCTTCCTCTGATCAACCACAGCCTCAGAAGCACCTGTGTCATCACTTGGTAATCTACCAGCGCCTGTAAAGGTGTTACACAAGTGTCGCTTTAGAGCGTCCTCATGTTTTTTTATCCTGTCCTCCCTCTGTGAGGGCAGGATGAGCTCTGCAACTTTACCTTTGTATCGTGGATCAAGAAGGCTTGCCAACCAATAATGATCCCTCTCCTTGATAGCACAAATCCTGGGGTCCTTTACCAGGCTTTGCAGGATAAGGGAGCCCATGCAGCGTAGGTTGGAGGTGGCATTAGCTTCCGAGTCTTCCTGGTCAATGGGCATGGAATAGGCATAAGGCTGGCATGGGATAGGCATAAGGCTATCCTAAACAAAAGATAAATCCAGGTAAAGTATTCATGTAATTGGGCAGACTAGATGGGCCGAAAAGGTTCTTATCTGCCAACATTTTCTATGTTTCTAATGAGGAGGATGACCCCATCGTGCACTTCCTCCTCCCAGCCACGTACTAGTCCTTGGGTTTCTGGGCACACAAAACCCTCCCTTGAGGAATCCCCAACTTCAATGCCCCAACTACTTAAATATTCCTCCTCTTCCTCATCCTCCTCCTGTCTGATCTGAGGACCCGCAGGAATGCTGTATGCTTAAAGACTGGGGCCTTGAGAGCTAGGGAAGGCCTCCTCTTCCTCCTGCTGCTCTGCCTCTAGTGCCACATCTTAATTCCCCACAGAGTGCGCTCCAGCAGGAACACTAAAGGAATTGTGTCACTGATCAGGGCCGTCTTTAATATTGACTGGACCATGGGCAACCATTTTCTTGGGCCCCCCCATAGGAATTTTACTCTCCATCCCATCCTTAAAAAAAAACAACACACATTAAATTTTATGAGACAAGCCTATTTATTTGTATTATAATCATTTTTACAATTACACATCCTTTATACACGAATACATCCTAAATACACGTACTGTAAGAAAAACACAATATTTCTGTGTGTACACATCATGCACAATATATATATATATACGTACTATTGTATATACATCCTTTGTGCACGTACACATCCTATGTACACATTCTATATACTGTACATGTACACATAATATATACATCATATATAGGGATGTGCTGTTCGGTTCGATCGGTTCGGAGTTCGATTCGAACATCGCCTGTTCGCATGTTCGCGAACTACGAACATTTCCACGTGTTCGCCACATGTTCGCCCACAATGCACCACAATGGACCACAATGCACTTTTCCACTGACTGAAGTTTGTAATTGGCTACAGCCTTGCACCTGACCACAGGTCAGGTGCAAGACTATGCTAATCACGGCTCAGAGTCCTTATTGGGCAAATTTTGCCCAAACATGGGCTCACAGAGCTAAGTCCCGCAGCACACTATATAAGGCTTCACACAGCCTTCAGCACGTGTTTTTTGAGAGGAGATTGTTGTGTTAGTGTGTGTTCTCACTGCCAGTCTGCCAGCAGCTATTGGGGGGGGGGGTCTCATTTCTACAAAATATCTGGGAATTGTTCTAATCTTTGTGTTCTCACTGCCAGCAACTATTTGGGGGGTCTCATTTCTACAAAATATCAGGGAATTGTTGTAATCTTTGTGTTCTCACTGCCAGCAATTATTGTGGGGGTCTCATTTATACAAAATATCTGGGAATTGTTGTAATCTTTGTGCTCTCTAGGGATGAGCTGTTCGGGTTCAGACGGTTCGGAGTTTGACCCGAACTTTGGCAGTTCGAAAGTTCGTGAATTTTGAACTTTTTGGGCGTGTTCGGTTCGAGTTCGAAAAAAAAAAGAAATTTTGAAAAAATATAGAAAATGCTTAAAAAAATACTAAAAAAATCGAGAAATAGACTCTTTACTGCAGAATATTATAAGCAACGGTTTATTAGATATTGAATTAAAAACTAATGTGTACGTGGAAAGATTATCAACTCTAAATGACCTCTGTTCACAAACGGGCATAACACCAGGTGTTTTTAGTCTGGTAATCAATTTGATACATTGTACAATATAGTGAGGGGGTGGGGTGGTGTCTGCTGCTGATTGAGATTTGAGAATTAATTTCCCTAAAACATCCTAATATGCTGCATTTAACCCTTTCGCTGCTGAGGCTTTTCACACCTCTGTGCTGAGGTCATTTTTACCGCTTTCGTTCATCATGTTTAACCGCGTTTTGTAGCCATATTTTGGCAGACTTGGTAGATTCATAATATGTCATTATTATATGTATACGTTATGTCATGTCTGTATATTATAACAAAAAATGCAATAAAATTAGAATTTTCAATAATTTATTATGTGTAAAGTGTTTTTTTGTCACATTTTAACAAGTGATCGTTTGCGGTTATATTTTCTATGGGGTGCGCGTGTTAAAAAAATTAGAAATGGGGTCTCGTTACATTTTTTTTTTGGGGGAAATTTCGCTTTTTTTAACAAACGCACCGCATACAAAAATCGTTACTGCAGCATTATTGTTCACATTATAATTGAAATGGGAACAATATTGCTGCATTAACAAAACAAAAACAAACAAAAAAACTTGTTTATTTTTTTTTTAGATTTTTTTTTAAATATTTTATTTTTTATTTTTTAAAAAAAACATTTTTCATGCTCATGTTTAGTATCCTTGGAAAGGCCATGCTCTGGCCGATCCAACGATATCAAACACTAACCCCTAGCTGCCACGGATCGGGAGATAGGGGGTTCATTGGAACCTCCTATCTCCACCATTGGTGGCAGCTAGGGTTTTACTCCAGGACTGGCGTCATTGTGCTATGCATGATGACGCCAGTCCTCAGGGGGAGTTCCTGGAGGCTTGGCCGATATCCAAGATGTCGGCCAGCTCCAGGAGAAGATCACAATCCGGCGCTTTTCAGCGCCGATTCGTGATCCGGCTCCCCAGGGGTTAATCACAGCCACCGTTTGGAAGGGCAGGCTGCTCTCCGAAGGACCTCCCCCCTCCCTTTCAGGCGCTTCCTCCGCACATGCGGGGGGTCACCTGAATTAGATGTCATCGTGCCGCCACTAAACTCTAAACTAAACTCTACTAAACTAAACGCCACTAAACTAAACTCTGCCTATCTCCCATACTTCTAAACCACCAAATACCACCTTAAATCAAGGAACCCTACCTCAGCACTGCCTACCAGCCCCCGCCACAAGCTCCTCACATAACCCCCTTATGCGAGAGCTCCCCCACAGATAAACAGGGCTGGCTCGATCTCCTCCTTGAGCCCAAGGATGAACATGTCTGTGCCCACATAAGTGAGATGCACCACATCATCCATATTATAAAGAAAAGCATCTACCTCGACGGGGAGATGCCGCACCTCCACACCAGAGATTTGCCGGATAAACCTCGCCATCCACCTGTTGACCTTCACCTAGCCAAGCCTCACCGCCTCCGGCTCCACCGCCTGTCTACACATGAACCTCAGCAGCCTCTCCGACCAAACCATCACCGTCAAAGGTGACAACTCCCTCAGCTGCCGCAGATCCGCCCTCATCTGCTCCAGCAGCCTTCCGCGAGGGACCACACCCAGATCCCTCCCCCAAGTTTAACACCAACACATGGGGGACCTCACCGTGCCCAAGGGCACCCACCACCGTCGACATAAACTCCTCCCACAGGAGCCCACGAACTCTGAACCACCGGACTCGTGTTGCCGACCCAGGAAAATCCAGCTGCGTGCCGGTCGTCCAAACCAATGCCCTCCTCCAGGCCCCGAACACCAGCGAATCTCCCCGAATCCACACCACCCGAGATGGACCTGGAAAAAAAAGAAATTAACACCACCTCCTCCACACTATCCAACAGAAAAAACTCCACACCTCCACAAAAAATTAGCAAGCAAAACAGTGTCCATACCTGTAAGGAAAAAAACATCCTAACATACTATACATAAACCCCCCACCTACATAACTCACAACCTACACATATATATCCCATCCCAAAACACCCAAAAAACAATCTAAACATTATAAACATAACTCCATGTATCTTATTTGTCAGTTTATATATTCCTATGTTACTTTTTTTTAGATATATATATATATATATTTTTTTTTTTAAAAAAAAATTGATTTCTTGGAGTACTGTGTGCAGTGGAGTACTGTGGAGTACTGTGCAGTACTGTGTGCAGTACTGGAGACCTTATCTCCAGAAGGATATAGACATCTTAGAGAGAGTTCAGAGAAGGGCTACTAAAATGGTGTACGGCTTGAAGGAGAAAAGTTACCAGGAAAGGCTTAATGATCTTAATATGTACAGCTTGGAAAAAAGACGAGACAGAGGAGATATGATAGAAACATTTAAATACGTAAAGGGAATCCACAAGGTAGAGGAAGGGAGTATATTTAAAAGGAAACAAAGTAGCAAAACAAGAGGACATAGTCTTAGATTAGAGGGGCAAAGGTTTAAAAGTAACATCAGGAAGCATTATTTTACTGAGAGGGTGGTGGATACATGGAACAGCCTTCCAGTAGAAGTGGTAGAGGCCAAAACAGTAATTGAATTTAAGCAGGCATGGGATAGGCATAAGGCTATCCTAAACAAAAGATAAATCCAGGTAAAGTATCCATGTAATTGGGCAGACTAGATGGGCTGAAAGGTTCTTATCTGCCTACATTTTTCTATGTTTCTATGTTTCTGTTTTTTTTTATTTATTTATTTTTTTTATATTTATTTTTATATAAAATCAATAACATACAAAACACATCATAAAAACACATACAAACAATTCAGTAACACATGCAAAACATTCTCCACCTACCCAACTGAAACCTCCGGACACTAATCCCGGCCAAATGTAGGTACGAAAAGCCCGAGACGTCCACCTGCCCAGCTCCTGAATTTCTTCGTCAGACAAACCAAGCCGCGAAGCCTCGGTTGCCGCTCCAATCCGGAAAGAACAAGACCCAAATTCATCCAGATTCCTCCCCAAACATAACAAACCTTTCTTAAAGATGGCCACAAACTGTTATCTCGCCAAGGCCAAACCGTCTGCGTGACATAAAAAAGGCCACATCGAACTACGCCCGCACCTGCAAAAAAGCAGTCATGTTCCTAACCAGGCAGATAAAACAATTATCAATCCTGCTAAAAATGACCTTACGACCCATCCCAGCTGATCCGTCTTAAACCTAGAAACCCACACAACCACCGATTTATCGGCCAATCATATGGCATCAGCGCCCCAAACCACCCCTTCCTTTCCTCGTGTCACACACCAACTCACCCAACCTAATGGCCCCAAAAGACCCCAAACTAAAAGCCGCCTACATGAGCGATGCCTCATAAGGAGAAACACAAAATCTCCCCACAAATTCCCCCAAACCCTGCAGTAAATGCCCGGAAACCAGACACCGCGTGACCACACTGCCTCTTCCCCAGACATACCCACGCACCGCACACCGAATAACGAATTCCTTAGAAATCCCTTTTTCCCTGAACCTGAAAAAGGAACGCAAAGTAGCCAAAGATTGCCTCACCACCGCCGGTGAAGCCCCCAAGTCAAACAGACCCGTAATGTACACCCTCAGCAAGTGATCCTCGTCCCACTTAGCGATGCCAACATACCTGGAACGCTCTCCCAAGGCTTCCCAGGCCGCCACACTCGAGAATACGACTTCCAAGTTGGTTCCGACAAAGATCCCCTTACCCATCTTCCAAAAAACCAAGCCGAGCCGTCAAGGACGCTCCGGACAAGGGGTCCCCACCACCTCTGCATTCGGAGCCAAAGACTAAACCTGTCCCACTGCAAATGAGACAAAGCCTCTGCCACTGAATTAAGGCGCCCCAAAACGTGCTGCGCCCTGCGAAAAACAGTACATTTTAAACAGAGAAGCCCAAACCGCTTCAGCAACCAAATTACCGGCACCGATGAGGCCGAAAATTAATAAACCGCCGACACACGACCATATTATCCGAACGAAACAAAAACCTCCTACCCACAAGACTGCTCCCCCAAAGTTCCAAGGCCACCACCAGCGGAAATATTTCCAAAAAGGCCAAATTCTTAACCAACCCGGACTAAAACCATCGGTCTGGCAAACGAGATGCACACCGACACCCCCCAAAGTACACCCTAAACCGACTGAGGCATCCGTAAAAAATTCCAAATCCCTGGCTCACATTTCCACCGAAGGAACCATGGCCACCCTTGTAAAAAGAGACAAGGACCTCCAAACCTCAAAATCCTCTTTCATACTGCCCGATATCCTCACAAAAATGATTACCACCAGGGGCAAGAAACCTGCTCACAAAAACCACGTACTCCAACCACTGGAGCCGTGCCACCTCCACCCGAAGACCCAGCTGCGAGCCGGTCGTTTTCAGGAGATTCCATTTCTCCGCCCAGTTGCCGACGATCCACATCCAGCGGGAATGTGCTGCAAACAAAGCCATTAGTATCCCATCAGTACAGCCACCCATACCAACCCTTATTATCTCCCGCTCTGCCATAAAGTGCATCATCGCTGCACACTCGGAGAGGCAAACCCCCCAGCCCGGAGCTTAATCGTAAACTCGGCAAGCATTGCCCATTGTTGGAGCTATAACATACTCCTGTCCACTCCCTAACGAGTTTTAACCGCCTGCATGTCACCTCCCTGTGCCCGATCCTGCCCTCTAGAACTTTTTTCCTTTTTTTTTTGCATCTCCTCACTACCAGTTTAGGGTCCCCCGGACCTAGCCTACGCATGGCCCTCTCCCAAACCGAGGCCTCCCACGACACTCCAATCTGGAAGGAATGTCCACCCGGAAACTCTTAGGTCCTTCCCCAAAAGCAAATAACCATTTTAAAACTAGCAATAAACTGATGCCGCGACAATGTCAAGTCATCGCCAGGCACCTTACGGAAGGTGAACGAAGCCTGAAAATGCTTCTACATTCCCCACTGGGGAAAACAGTTTCATCCTGTGCCCGAAACAGGACCTCCCCAGTAACGCTACTTCATACCATTGTCTGCGCCAAAATCCCTACAATAGCTGCGCAGACAATGGCCTCCTGGTACGTTAATCCTACTGATAGCCTTTGACATATTTCATCCTGCTCCGCCCACACTCTTGCATAGGACATCCTGGTGGAAGGTGCCAACAACTCCCCCAAAATACACTCCTAAACCATACTGCCCTGAAAGAACCATAACACCCCCGACCCCAATCAGACCCGGCATTTACAGACCCTGGGACAGCATGAGCCCGTAACCGCGTAAGGTCTGTACCCAGTACCTCAAAAGAATCTTCCACTGATAGGGCAACTGCTCTCTCCTGCCTCACAATCAATTTTCTGACCACTAACCTCCTCTTCTCTTTTTTTAAAAAAAAAAATAATCCAGGAAGAACAAAATTCCACACACAAAATTCCCCCATAAAATACTCCACATGAAATTCCTCACACAAAATTCCTGACACACAATTCCCCACACAAATGAAATACCCCACACGAAATTCTCTACGTGAAATTCACCACAAAATAATTCCTCATACGAAATTCCCACACGAAATTCCTCACACAAAATTTCTCCACAACAAAACCTATAACAGAGTTCTGCTCCACTATGCTTCCAGGATGCAAAGAGCACTAGAAGCTCCACCCCCCTCACAGGATTCCTCCCGGCTGACCGCTCCCCAAGTCCCGCAGACAAACCCCTCATGGAACGAACAACCTCCCTCCTGTTCACGCTCTCCAAACCCCCTCTCCTACCTAAAACCGAAAAATACGTAGAAACAAAAAACAGGCCTCTCCCGAACTCCAGATATCGCTAAAGCCAAACCACGCAAGAACACTCTCCCCACCGGAATAACCCGACAGGCAAAGTTAAACGACCAATAAGCGACTGCAGATCCCGCAACCAAAATTCTTAACCCTTTCACTGCTGAGGATGTGTGGGGAACGTCCTCATTGACTCCTAAGGAAATATAGGGGTGGAGATAGGGGGTTCCTTTGAACCCCGATATCTCCTGATCTACAATCTACACTCAACCTGAACCGAATCAATCTCTATCCATAAAAAAAACCCATAATGACTGCTGCCGGGCCCTTGGTCTTATAACAGGCAGAAAATTCCAAAACCATTGATCTGTGAAACTTGGATTTGCACCTTTGTATCACCACAGGTGCCGCGCGCGCCTCCAGACAAGCCGGGCTACGATCTCCAATCACACCACCACCGTTCATGGCAACCAGCTCCGTAGCTGGGGCAGTCTTCGTGGAGCAGCCGACCTTACGACACTTGCTCCCCATCGTTGTCACTCATGTGAACTACCAGCACGTGAGGCACCAATCACTCCCGCAGAGCTCTTGCCACCAAGGGCAAGAAACCTGCCCATGAATACCACGTACTCCAACCCCTGGAGCCGTGCCACCTCCAACGGAAGACCCAGCTGCGAGACAGTCGTTCTCGGGAGAGCCAGTCTCTCCGCTCAGTAGCCGATGCTCCACACAAAGTGGGCATGTCCTGCAAACCAAACCATTAGTATTCATGGAGCAGCCGACCTCGCGACACTTGCTCCCTATTGTTGCCACTCACGTGAACCACCAGCACGTGAAGGACCACACCATACCGTAGACTTCTTACCACCAGGGGCAAGAAACCTGCCCACAAAAACCACGTACTCCAACCACTGGAGCCGTGCCACCTCCACCCGAAGACCCAGCTGCGAGCCGGTCGTTTTCAGGAGATTCCATTTCTCCGCCCAGTTGCCGACGATCCACATCCAGCGGGAATGTGCTGCAAACAAAGCCATTAGTATCCCATCAGTACAGCCACCCATACCAACCCTTATTATCTCCCGCTCTGCCATAAAGTGCATCATCGCTGCACACTCGGAGAGGCAAACCCCCCAGCCCGGAGCTTAATCGTAAACTCGGCAAGCATTGCCCATTGTTGGAGCTATAACATACTCCTGTCCACTCCCTAACGAGTTTTAACCGCCTGCATGTCACCTCCCTGTGCCCGATCCTGCCCTCTAGAACTTTTTTCCTTTTTTTTTTGCATCTCCTCACTACCAGTTTAGGGTCCCCCGGACCTAGCATACGCGTGGCCCTCTCCCAAACCGAGGCCTCCCACGACACTCCAATCTGGAAGGAATGTCCACCCGGAAACTCTTAGGTCCTTCCCCAAAAGCAAATAACCATTTTAAAACTAGCAATAAACTGATGCCGCGACAATGTCAAGTCATCGCCAGGCACCTAACGGAAGGTGAACGAAGCCTGAAAATGCCTCTACATTCCCCACTGGGCAAAACAGTTTCATCCTGTGCCCGAAACAGGACCTCCCCCAGTAACGCTACTTCATACCATTGTCTGCGCCAAAATCCCTACAATAGCTGCGCAGACAATGGCCTCCTGGTACTTTAATCCTACTGATAGCCTTTGACATATTTCATCCTGCTCCGCCCACACTCTTGCATAGGACGTCCTGGTGGAAGGTGCCAACAACTCCCCCAAGATACACTACTAAACCATACTGCCCTGAAAGAACCATAACACCCCCGACCCCAATCAGACCCGGCATTTACAAACCCTGGGCCAGCATGAGCCCGTAACCACGTAAGGTCTGTACCCAGTACCTCAAAAGAATCTTCCACTGATAGGGCAACTGCTCTCTCCTGCCTCACAATCAATTTTCTGACCACTAACCTCCTCTTCTCTTTTTTTTTTAAAAAAATAAATCCAGGAAGAACAAAATTCCACACACGAAATTCCCCCATAAAATACCCCACATGAAATTCCTCACACAAAATTCCTGACACACAATTCCCCACACAAATGAAATACCCCACACGAAATTCTCTACATGAAATTCACCACACAAGAATTCCTCATATGAAATTCTCAAACGAAATTCCTCACACAAAATTTCTCCACAACAAAACCTATAACAGAGTTCTGCTCCACTATGCTTCCAGGATGCAAAGAGCACTAGAAGCTCCATCCCCCCTCACAGGATTCCTCCCGGCTGACCTCTCCCCAAGTCCCGCAGACAAACCCCTCATGGAACGAACAGCCTCCCTCCTGTTCGCGCTCTCCAAACCCCCTCTCCTACCTAAAACTGAAGAATACGTAGAAACAAAAAACAGGCCTCGAGTTCCAACCTGACACCCTCCTCGTAGAACTCAAGCCCGCACCAGGCCCAACTGTGTCACCCCCGGCCTCCACACGACTGGAAGCTCGCCCTCTCACCGACTCAGACCTCGTACTCCCAGACGCCGATCCACTGCTGGAGTCACCATCTGGGCTGAACCGCTCCGGCGGACAAGAGCTGTGGCCGGCCGAACTCCGACATCCGGCTCCGCCGATAGCGCCTCCATCACTTTCCTCCTCGCCCACTCGACACCACAATGCCTTGCTGCTGCTCGAACCTCCAACATCAATTCCTCCATATCACTGCCCTCCGCCATCACCTCACAAAAAACACACGCTGACGCAGCTGCAGATTTCCTTTGCGAGTTACCTCAGGAGAAAAAGCCGCGCAGAGCCACAGAGCTCGCACCCTTTATATCCTCCTGGAAACCCCCGCCCCTACAATTCCCGCTCTAACTCCTACACGCGCTCAGGGCCGGTGCAAGCTATTTTGCCTAGTCAGGCGAAGGTCTGTTTTGGTGCCCCCCCCCTCGTCATGTCAAGCCAATCAGGATAGAGATGCATAATAATCTCTATCGTGAGTGTTCGGTGTCGTCACGCAGAGATTAAAGGATGCTTAAAGTTGGTCTTGCAAGGACAACCTTTAGCAGTGTTGTGAGTCACTGATTGGGGGGACAGCCACCAGTGCTGTCTTTATGGACTCATATAAACACTGTCTTTCTTCTGGAAAGACAGTAGTTACATTTGTCAGACTGTAGGAACAACATATTTTCACCATAACCACTCTATTAAGCTATAGTGGTTCTGGAACTTAGATTGTTCATTTAACCTGTTTTTCATTTACAGAAAAAAAAGAAACTATGGTTTTGTAAAGTGCATTTTATTAACATTTGTTCAACACAACAAGATAGAAAACTATAAAATAAAATTTAACAACAAAAAAAGTACATGAAAAAGTGCAAAAATGATCACCTAGAGCAGGGGTCAGCAACCTTGACTCCCTGATATTTTGGGAACTACAACTCCAAGATGCTCAGTCAGCCTAATGGGTGACTGAGCATCTTGGAAGATGTAGTTTCCAAAATATCAGGGAGCCAAGGTTGCTGACCCCTGACCTAGAGTAGGCTAAGAAGTCACAATGTTCCTGTTCAAACATCAACTAGAACTTAGAAGTTAGAACGGTCAATATTCATAGTTAAACAATAAAACCACTACATACAAATGTTGCTACTGTGCTACACTAAAACAGCTAGTGCCAAGGCAAACCTTTAAGAACTTTTACTCAAAGTGCATGAAGAAGTGCAACTAAGATCAATGAGATTTAAAAAAATAACATTCTTTTTACATTACAACCATATAACCAAACTACAACAAAACACAAGTTTCCCTGCAAGTGCTATCAGTGCAAATCTAAAGTGCTTGTACAGATATTGCACACAAACTAAGCGTGAATTTTATAAAAACTTACTTACCCTTTCTTGCTTTTGCATTCACAAAATCGTGAAGAAAGTTCTGAAAGTCAATATTTTGTGCAATGCGATTTTCAATAGAAATCATTGCAAGACCCACCAATCTCTCTTGTGACATGGAGGACCGAAGATCATTTTTTATTAATTTCAGTTTTGAAAAGCTTCGCTCACCAGAGGCAACAGATATTGGCAATGTCAATAGAATGCTGAGTGCAATGGTAACATTGGGAGCAAGGCCATTCTTGGCTGCAAATGCCAGAATTTGATCCGGTGTCATTGCAGGTTTCAATATAAGCCAGTATTGCAAGTTCTTCACACAGTTGAGCTCCATCCAAATCCGAATCCTCTGAGTTTTTATCTGTCAAAACATCCTGCAAATCTAGACAGTTCTTCATCAGAGTTTCCTGCGGTACATCTGTCACGGTGGCTCCCCGTACCCCCCGGCGCCTGGCAGCAGCTTCCTCGCTGCTCGCTAGCCAGGCGCCGAGTGATATTGCGGTCGCTTCCGCACACGTGGGGACGCCGGGGCGGGGCCTGGCGGGCTGACGCGGACCCGCCGGGTTTAAAGCCCAGACTCGCAGAACAACGGCGCCCTGACGTGGTAGTTACTTCCCGCAGAGCTCTTGCATTCTATTGTATATTTTTGGCTATTCTGTGTACCGACCCCTGGCATTGGCAAACTGACCATTCTGTGTACCGACCCCTGGCATTGGCAAACGAACCATTCTGTGTACCGACCCCTGGCATTGGCAAACGAACCATTCTGTGTACCGACCCCTGGCATTGGCTTATTAACTATTCTGTGCAACACTCCTGGTATTGGCGTTTACTCTTCTATATTGGTTTTGTGGTCAGTCTGTGTGGCATCCTAAGCACGCATCAGACTACCTCTTCTATTGTTTAGGTCTTGGGAAGAGCCAACCATTCTAGGTCTTGTGTACCCTCCTAGTATCGTTCTTTGTGTCTACCTATCTTTACGTATTCTGTATCTGTCTAGACGTGCCGACCATTCTAAGGATCGGAAGGGTAGTGAGCGGTCTGCGTAATAGGGACCACCATCTTGGTAATCAGGGGGATCCGTGACATTACGTCAGGGCCAATGGATCCCGCAGACCTCTCATCTCAGTTGACAAGAATTGCAGCCCGACAAGAAGAGCAGGACCACAGGATGGACCAAATTGCTCTTGCTCTGCAAACCCTGTTGAATCGATCCACTACTGGTGCTGCAAGTCCTCCAGAACCAGTAGTGCCTAGGGCCAGTTCGGCCTCACCCGAGGGGTGTAGGCTCAGTATGAAGGCACCCGTACGCTATGATGGTACGCCTAACCTGTGTCGGGGTTTTTTGACCCAACTGGAGATTCTATTCGAAACAATCCAGGGTCCTGTGTATCCGATAAAGCCAAAGTAGGCTACCTAATTAATCATTTAACTGATAAAGCGTTACTGTGGGCCACGCCATTGTGGGAGAAACAAAAAACCTATCATATATGACTATGAGGGCTTTACCTCTGAACTAAAACGTACGTTTGATCCCTCTAGAAGGGCCACCAATGCAGGCAGGTCCTTATTCCACATTAAGCAAGGCAATAGGAGAGTCTCCGACTATGCCATAGAATTTAAGACCTTGACTTCTGAGGTACACTGGCCTAACGACGTTTTAACCTTGGCGTTTACCGAAGGCCTGAACGAGGCCTTGATGTTTGAGCTGGCTCCCTTGAAGTTGCCAGAACATCTGGACCATTTGGTTGATTTCTGTATTGCCATGGACGACCAAATTAGGGACAGGAGGCATTCTCGAGACAGACCCAGAAGGCTTTTGCCTCCTTTACCCTTGGTACCCAGACACACCAATACGTCAGGTACTCCAGAGCCAGTAAGAACCGATCTACCGGTCGTGGAACCTATGCAGATAGGTAGAACAGGTATTTCAGAGGCTGAGAGAACTTACAGAAGGGAAAGGGGCTCTGTTTTTACTGTGCCGGGGCAGGGCATTTTCGTCTTCAATGTCCTCAAAGACCCAGGGGTGGCAGGGGTGACACTGGCAAACCGGGCCAGAGAACACCTACTAGCCAGGTAATCGGTTCACTCTATGCCTCCTTTGTTGATAACGAAAAAAAAAAAACCCGGATTCTGGTGCCCATCTCCTTAACCTGGGAGGGGTGCACCTCAAGACTGAGGCGTTCCTAGACTCTGGAGCCTCAGGTAACTTTATGGATAGAGTGTTTGCCTCTAAGAACCTCATGCCTCTAGTTCTCAAAGAAAGACCCCTAATGGTGGAGGCCATAGACGGGAAACCCTTGTCATGTCCCCACATCACCCACGACACTATAGAGGTATGCATGAAAACAGGGGTTTTGCACCAGGAAACCATACGATTCCAGATTATTGACTCTCCCTCATGCCCCGTCGTCCTGGGGTTTCCATGGTTGACTGAGCATAACCCGGTGATTGATTGGGTCCAGAGAGACATAAAATGTTGGGGCCCCAGTTGCCAGTTGAAATGCATGGGCAGAGTCACTGTTATTGGTAGCCTTAATATCGCCACAGCACCTCCTTTATCCACAGTAGTCCCTGACTGTTATCAGGCATTAAAGGAGGTTTTTTCGAAGGCCAGGACTGAGGTTTTACCCCCACATCGCCCGTATGACTGTGCCATAGAGTTACTCCCCGGTACCATGCCTCCCAGAGGACATGTATACCCCTTGTCGCAAAAGGAGAACGATATTATGGAGGAATATATAAAAGAGAATCTTGAGCGTGGATTCATTAGACGGTCCTCCTCCCCAGCAGGAGCTGGTTTCTTTTTCGTCTCCAAGAAAGAGGGAGACTTGCGACCATGCATTGATTATAGAGGTTTAAACAGAATAACCATAAGAAATGCATATCCTATTCCCCTTATAACAGAGTTGTTCGACCGACTGAAAGGGGCCCGTATATACACGAAGCTCGATTTACGCGGGGCCTACAATCTGATAAGGGTGAAAAAGGGGCACGAGTGGAAGACGGCTTTTAATACGCGTAGCGGGCATTACGAATACCTGGTAATGCCCTTTGGGTTATGTAACGCGCCAGCTGTGTTTCAGGATCTCATAAATGACACTCTAAGGGACTTTCTGCAAACATTCGTCATAGTGTATCTCGATGACATCCTGATATACTCTCCAGATAAGGAGACCCATCACACCCATGTGCAACAAGTGTTAAGGAGACTATTGAAGGCCGGCTTATACTGCAAATTAGAAAAGTGCCTCTTTGATATAGAGATGGTGCACTTCCTTGGGTATATCATAACCCCTGAGGGGTTTCAGATGGATCCTGGTAAATTGTCGGCAATCCTCGACTGGCCCCTACCCCAAGGGCTTAAAGCCATCCAGAGGTTTCTAGGTTTTACCAACTATTATCGAAGGTTCATTAAAGACTTTTCGGCCTTGGTAGCTCCTCTCACGGCCATGACTAAGAAAGGGGTGGGAAATCAGAAATGGACACCCCAGGCCAGGCAAGCCTTCGAGGCCCTCAAACAGGCATTCACGACTGCCCCTGTTCTCCGACATCCTGATCCGGCTCTGCCTTTCCAAGTTGAAGTTGACGCCTCCGAGCTAGGTCTTGGTGCAGTCTTGTCCCAAAGGGAGGCACCCGACAAACCCTTGCATCCATGCGGCTTCTATTCCCGAAAGTTGTCCCCGGCAGAGAGGAACTATGATATCGGAAATAGAGAGTTGTTAGCAGTTATCGCAGCCTTGACGGAGTGGAGATACTTATTGGAGGGGTCTAGGGACCCCATTGTCATCATTACCGATCATAAGAATCTCACGTACATTGGTGACGCCAAACGGTTGAATGCCAGACAAGCGAGATGGTCATTGTTTCTTTCAAGCTTTAATTTCGTCCTCACATATAGACCTGGGTCAAGAAACATTAAAGCAGACGCATTGTCAAGACAGTACGAATCCTACGAACATAACATCCAAGATCAGCATCCATTGTACCCCAGGAAAGAATTATAGCTCTCACCACGATTAGTGTCTCGTCTCCTCTAATGTTAAGATTGCAGACCGCCCAGGGTACAGCTCCTGGGGGAGACCTCCTGCGAAACTCTTTGTACCTGAGAACGAAAGGGAAGAAGTATTAAAACTGTATCATGATAACAAAACCTCTGGGCATATGGGGATCACCAAAACACTGTCTAGTATACGTAAGCTCCTCTGGTGGCCCACGGTGCGCCGTGATGTTAGAGATTACATAACGGTGTGCGAGGTGTGCACAAGACATAAAAGTCCCAAAACAGCGCCCATTGGTTTACTCCAGCCTCTGCCAATCCCCGAACGACCATGGTCGCATTTAGCCATGGATTTTATAGTAGAGTTACCCGAGTCAAGAGGTAATACTGTAATACTCACGGTCATAGATCGGTTCTCCAAGATGGGCCACTATGTTCCTCTTCGTAAACTACCTTCGGCACTCGAACTGGTGCCCATATTCATAAACAATGTGGTCCGCATACACGGTATTCCTCTTGGATATCTCCGATAGGGGTACCCAATTCGTCTCTAGATTCTGGAAGGGTTTTTGTAAGAATGTGGGGATAGACTTATCTTTCTCCTCGGCCTATCACCCCCAGACCAACGGAGCAGCAGAACGCGCTAATCAGAATATAGAAAAGTATCTAAGATGTTTTATATCTGACAAACAGGACAACTGGTCTGATCTTCTACCATGGGCAGAGTATGCTTTGAACAATGCAGTGAGCGAATCCACAGGACATTCACCTTTCTTCACTGTTTACGGTTTTGATCCTCCCGTGCTCCCTGCTACGTTTCCTGATACCGCGATTCCTGCTCTGGATGAGCATTTAGTGTCTTTGAAAGAAACTTGGGGAAGGGTTAAACGGGCACTGGAGGAAAGTAGCGTTATCCAGAAAATCAAAGCAGACAGTCACAGGAGGCCGGCACCCGTGTATCAAGTTGGGGACAGGGTTTGGCTTTCTTCACGGAACATCAAGCTTTTAGTACCCTCTATGAAACTGGCACCCAGATACATAGGGCCCTATAAGATTCTGCGGCGCATCAATCCGGTCTCCTATGCTTTGGCACTACCCTCCCATATCAGGATACACAATGTGTTCCACGTGAGTCTGTTGAAGCCACTCTTGTGTAATCGGTACACCAGGGCCCGTGTCCCTCCTCCTCCTGTCTCTGTGGAGGGCGAGGAGGAGTTTGAAGTCAAGGCCATTCTGGGCGCCAGGGTGTCTAGGGGAGTCCTTCAGTACTTGGTTGACTGGGTGGGCTACGGCCCGGAGGATCGCTCTTGGCTTCCGGCTACTGAGGTTCATGCTCCTCGATTGGTGAGGGCTTTCTATTTGGCTCATCCCCGTGCCCCTGGGGGTCGTCCAGTGGCCGCCCGTAGAGGGGGGGTTCTGTCACGGTGGCTCCCCGTACCCCCCGGCGCCTGGCAGCAGCTTCCTCGCTGCTCGCTAGCCAGGCGCCGAGTGATATTGCGGTCGCTTCCGCACACGGGGGACGCCGGGGGGCGGGGCCTGGCGGGCTGACGCGGACCCGCCGGGTTTAAAGCCCAGACTCGCAGAACAACCGGCGCCCTGACGTGGTAGTTACTTCCCGCAGAGCTCTTGCATTCTATTGTATATTTTTGGCTATTCTGTGTTACCGACCCCTGGCATTGGCAAACTGACCATTCTGTGTACCGACCCCTGGCATTGGCAAACGAACCATTCTGTGTACCGACCCCTGGCATTGGCAAACGAACCATTCTGTGTACCGACCCCTGGCATTGGCTTATTAACTATTCTGTGCAACACTCCTGGTATTGGCGTTTACTCTTCTATATTGGTTTTGTGGTCAGTCTGTGTGGCATCCTAAGCACGCATCAGACTACCTCTTCTATTGTTTAGGTCTTGGGTAGAGCCAACCATTCTAGGTCTTGTGTACCCTCCTAGTATCGTTCTTTGTGTCTACCTATCTTTACGTATTCTGTATCTGTCTAGACGTGCCGACCATTCTAAGGATCGGAAGGGTAGTGAGCGGTCTGCGTAATAGGGACCACCATCTTGGTAATCAGGGGGATCCGTGACAAACTTTGAGCTGCTGAATATTGTACAGAAACTGGAAGTGCCTACTGTGATGCTGTAGCTGCTCAAATCTCTCTTCAGAGAATTAATGCAAACATCTAAAATACAGAAAAAGCACTCCACCTTAAATTTTTTGCATGATCGTCAAATGGCTCATCTGCAGCTTCATAGCAAAACATCCTCTTCTTTACTCGCCTCACTAAAGGGGAAACACAGGATCGATTTCCATTTCTATTGCGAATTCTTTTGCCTCTTGAAGAAAGTCCTCAAATCCATTTCTGAACGGTAATTTTTTAAAAACTAGTCGTGGATTCCAAAACTCCAATCACATCTGTAAGATACATGGTTTGGCTTTGAAGAAGCTTACTAACAAAGTTGATCCTGTTTAATATATTGTACCACAAAACAATGAAACACAAAAATTTAAAATTATTTAGTTCTTTTGCCAAGGATTCAGAATCTGACTGTGCCATTGCTGAATGCGAGGCATCTCTTGAAATTTCACATAAAGTGTCAAAAATTTCTCCAACCTGGAACCGAAATGGACGAACAGCATCTATTCTTGAAGACCATCTGGTGTCAGACAAAGGCTTTACAGTTAGTTTGCCAATGTGTTTCTTCAAGACATTCCAACGAAGTGTGGATCCTGATAAAAAAACATATATTTTCTGCAGATTAGAGAAGAATGTTGTTGCATCCCTGCATGACATGGCTGCATCATTCACAACTAGATTCAAAGTGTGAGCACTGCAGGGAACATAAAAGGCACGAGAGTTTAAGTCCATTATCCGTTTTTGAACTCCTTGATGTTTACCTTTCATATTGGAGCCATTATCATATCCCTGTCCTCTCATATCACCAAGTGGAATTTTAAGTTTTTCAAGTTCCTTCAAAATGGTTTCAGTTAGACCCTCTCCAGTTGAGCTTTGGATCTGGATGAATCCCAGAAATCTTTCTTTTATACTGACCTCTGGTTCAGCAGTAGGGGACTCCCCTTCCTTGATGGACACAAATCTGACTATTCTAGTCATTTGTTCAATGTGACTAATGTCTGGGGTGCAGTCGAGTATAATAGAATAATACTTGGCATTATTCAGTGATTGCAGAATGTGTCTCATTATTTCTTTAGCTATAAGGCCAATTAGTTCGTTTTGAATGTCCTTCCCCAAATAATGTTTGAAAATGTCTTTGTTTTTTACATTTTTCAGATGTTCCTGCATAACTGTATCAAAAGTAGCCAGCATTTCCACAAGTTGTAAATAATTTCCATTATTTTCGCTGTATAATGTATCTCTGCTACCTCTAAAAGCTAAGCACTGGCGACCAAGAAACTTCACTATACCTAGAAGGCGCTTAATAACATTTTGTCAATGTTGCGTTTCTGCTGCCAAAAATCTCTGGTAAGCAGCATCTATTGTTTGTCCAGATCCAAGTCTTCTAGACAATTCATTCCAGTCTCTTACAGCAACAAGATGAGATTTGGACATTTCGTGAATTGAAAGATTTTGAGACATCTTCTTCCAATCATTGTAACCTACACGAATCAAATTTGAGGTCACTTTAGTTGTAAATAGCTTACAACAAAAACAAAACACTTTGTTCAATATAGCAGAATAAACCAGCCAGTTCTAAAGGCTTCTTCTCCATTTGGCAGCCGTCGCTTGTAATTTGCTTTTGTAAAACGTCGATTTAATGCATCCTTGGGGAAAATAAAATTTTCTTTTTGCTTTGCAGGACCTTTCCTGACAATAGCATCTCTTACTGAGGTGGTGAGAACAGCTGGCCAATTGGCTGGATCAGATAAATCGAGCAATTCTAAATGAGAAGATTGCTCCACCTGCACAATTTCTTCTGTTTCTTCTCATCTGATCCCTCTGATTCAGTAATCTTTTCAAGGCAGACCAAATGTGCACATGACGCAGATGTTGAAGGTTGCTCATCATCTCCTTGTTCTTGGTTTTTCCTTCTTTGGCACTTGCTTCATCCGGATTAGAAGCCTCTTGTGCTGTGATAGGCTGGTTGTATGAGGCAGATGATTCTTCATCAATATCGATATCTATTGGATTGTCTATTGGATTGTCTTCCACATTGGAAACTGCTTCTGGCGCAGGGGTATCTGTATCTTGCCTTCTGACTTTGTAAGAGGACAAATACTTTTGTAAATCGCCCGACATCGATTCCCAGTCTTTTCTTTTTCTGCTCGCCTCTTCTGAAAGCTGCTCCTGATGCTTTCTTCTCTTTAAATAGCTTTGGCATTTTGAATGCACTTTTCCTAATACGTAAAGAAACAGAAAGATGTTCGATTTCAATTATTAAGGTAACCCTTTCGCTGCTGAGGCTTTTCCGCCCCTATGCTGAGGTCATTTTTACCTGTTTTGCGCATCATGTTTAAACGTGTTTTGAAGGCTTATTTTAGTATATGACCCAGACATATTATATATCGTTCTTTCCGTCAGACTCGGTAGATTCATAATATGTCATTATTATATGTATACGTTATGTCATGTCTGTATATTATAAACAAAAAATGCAATAAAATATGTATTTTCAATAATTTACAATGTGTAAAGTGTTTTTTTCCACATTTTAACATGCGAGCAATTGCGGTTATATTTTGTATGGGGTGCGCTTGTTAAAAAAATTAGAGATGGGGTCTCGTTACATTTTTTTTTGGGGAAAATGACACTATTTTTAACAAACGCACCGCATACAAAAATCGTTAGTGCAGCATCATTGTTCACATTATAATTGAAATGGGAACAATATTGCTGCATTAACAAACCCAAAAAAAAAAAAAAAAAGTGTTTAATTTTTTTTTTAAATTTTTTGTTTTAATTTTGTTTTATTTTTTTATTTTTATTTTTTTTTTTTTTTACAAAATTTTTCACTGTAGTGTTTGGTATCGTTGGAACGGCCATGCTCTGGCCGATCCAACGATACCAAAATTTAACCCCTAACTGCCACGGATCGGGAGATAGGAGTTTCATTGGAACTCCCTATCTCCACATCTGGCCAGGCAGTTAGGGGTTAAGTCTAGGACTGGCGTCATCGTGCTACGCACGATGACGCCAGTCCTCTGGGGGAGTTCCCGGAGGCTTGGCCGACATCCAAGATGTCGGCCAGCTCCGGGAAAGGATCGCGAACCGGCGCTTTTCAGCGCCGATTCGCGATCCAGCTCCCCAGGGGTTAATGCCAGGCATCATTTGGAAGGGCAGGCTGTGCCCTTCCAAATGATGCCTGGGTTAATCCCCTGTGCGCCGCCGATCGGGAGGGAGAGAGGTCCGAAGGACCTCCCCCCCCTCCCTTTCAGGCGCCTCCTCCGCACATGCGGGGGGGGCGCCTGAATTAGGTGTCATCGCGCCCCCGCGATGACACCTAATGCTGGCGGCTGCTGGTCCGGATGCGCGGCTGACATCCAGGATGTCAGCCCGCACCGGAGGGGCCAGCGATCGGCCGGAACCCGGCCGAACGCTGACCCCAATGTGAGGACGCGCTCAGCGCGTCCTCAGCACACCAGCGGGAATGCTGAGGACGCGCTGAGCGCGTCCTTAGCATTCAAGTGGTTAATAAGGAAAAGTAAAATTTCATCTATGCGTCCATCTTCAACCTCCAACCCTTCCTTGATGGAGACTCTTCCTTTCCCTGCGGTAGCCAGAGCAATTCAGCCTTGTCATGTCATAAAAAGACAGCAGTATACCAGGACACAATGAATTCCAGTAGCATACCCAGTATGTCATAAGACAGGAGTATACCCAGACGCCAAGAATGCCAGTAGTATACCCAGTATGTCATAAGACAGGAGTATACCCAGACGCCATGAATGCCAGTAGTATACCCAGTATGTCATAAGACAGGAGTATACCCAGACGGCATGAATGCCAGTAGTATACCCAGTATGTCATAAAAAGACAGTTGTATCAGATGTCTGTAGGGGGGTATATATACCCCCCATCAGGTTGTGTGCAGGCTGTATAGTGGGTAAATGGGGTGTCTAGCCATACATTTCAATATTAACATAAACTGCACAGGTTTAATCCTAAATTATTTATTGGAAAGCGTCACATGACATTAAACGTATTGGTGCTCAGTTAAAAAAATAAAAGGTATCTACATTGCACTCGCACTCCCTGTGTCAATTATATATACTGCTGTCTTCGCTACGCTAACTTTAAAGCCTGAGACGCACTGAGGGTGTAGCTACGCACAGGCACAGCGTAGCAAAGCAAAGATTTTGGAGGCTTGATTTGATTTCACTCCGCTCCGCCTCGCAGTCAGTCTACACTGGATCACGTTTGCTTCTCTCCGCAATGGACAGGTATCCAATACTTTGCAGATCAAAATAGAGAAATGTTTGTTTCTCAGCAAATGAAGCAAAGCACATTTCATTAAAAAAAAAAAATTATTGGAAAAACTTTTAAATTACATTGTAACATGCCAAAACTTTATTTTCACAAAGCGCATGTTTATAGGCAAGGTCTATACACTCCGTCCACTTATATCAGCCGCCCGACCGCACTGATACGTTATGCCCATGATCCATCTAGAAAATGTCTATTGAATAAAATACATGATGTAAATTACTGCCAATTTAATCCGAATACTATCAAGCCCAGATACATATATACAGACCAGATCATGCCAGCCCACAGATACATATATAGACCTCAGATCATGCCCATAGTCATAGATACATATAGACCTCAGATCATGCCCATAGTCATAGATACATATAGACCTCAGATCATCATGCATTGCACATAATATATAACAGACCTCAGATCATGCCCACAGATATATATAATAGACGTCAGATCATGCCCATATATGGGTATATTTGCGGCCCCCAGGCTCATATATGGGTATATTTGTGGCCCCCAGCTCATGTATGGGTATATTTGCGGCCCCCAGCTCATATATGGGTATATATTTGCAGGCCCCAGCTCATGTATGGGTATATTTGCGGCCCCCAGCTGCTCATATGGGTATATTTGCGGCCCCCAGCTCATGTATGGGTATATTTGTGGCCCCCAGCTCATGTATGGGTATATTTGTGGCCCCCAGCTCATGTATGGGTATATTTGTGGCCCCCAGCTCATGTATTGGTATATTTGCGGCCCCCAGCTCATATATGGGTATATATTTGCGGCCCCCAGCTCATGTATGGGTATATTTGCGGCCCCCAGCTGCTCATATGGGTATATTTGCGGCCCCCAGCTCATGTATGGGTATATTTGCGGCCCCCAGCTGCTCATATGGGTATATTTGCGGCCCCCAGCTCATGTATGGGTATATTTTCGGCCCCCAGCTCATGTATGGGTATATTTGCGGCCCCCAGCTCATGTATGGGTACATATATTTGCGGCCCCCAGCTCATGTATGGGTACATATATTTGCGGCCCCCAGCTCATGTATGGGTATATTTGCGGCCCCCAGCTGCTCATATGGGTATATTTGCGGCCCCCAGCTACTCATATGGGTATATTTGCGGCCCCCAGCTGCTCATATGGGTATATTTGCGGCCCCCAGCTGCTCATATGGGTATATTTGCGGCCCCCAGCTGCTCATATGGGTATATTTGCGGCCCCCAGCTCATGTGTTTTATTTATGGTATAAATTTTCCCCCAGCGAGTCTCTTACCTCTCTGCTCTGCTGACTGTGTCTGTGACAGTGTGCACAGCACTGCTCAGCTCACTGGCTGCTGCCTGCTGACTTCTGCTGCCTCAGCCTGCCAGGCCCCCCTGTCGCCCGCTGGCATTCTAGTTCTACTCAGTCCACTCTCAGGCAGTCAGGGAGTGAGACGAGAGACCAGACCAGGGACAGTCAGGGACCAGGTAGTAGGTTTTTTAGTAGAACTAGAAGCAAGTTAAGTAACTTGCGTTTAACCACAAGTTTAGGTTTAGCTTAAGCTAGGCACCGTCGCTCTGCGTCCGACTCGTGTGACACGTGACGTCACGTCTCGAGGCGACTGGTGCGAGCGGCCGCTGGCGCTGGGCATGTGATGCACACGTGCACGCACCTTTCCCGCTCGCCTGTGATTGGATTCGGGAAGCAAGGGAACCACGTGGTGCTTGTTGTCCCCTCCCTCTCATTGTCTCCTCCCATCCCAGGCGAGCGAGCGGCCAATGGCCATGCTCGGACGGAGCCTAAGCCTAGGCTGCGCCTGCTGTCCCATTCTTTTCCTCGGCTCGGTCATCCGATTCCGCCCCGGGCCGGCGCCCCTCACACTGGCAGGACGCCAGACAGTAAGGCGGCCGCCTGTGCCGCCTTACGTTAGCGCCGGCCCTGCACGCGCTAAGCTCCTGCTCACCTAAAAATCCTCCTTGCGTCCTGACATCAGGGGCAACTTAAGGGCCTTACAGCTGAGTTGCTTCAGGCCTTCAAATCCGCTAGAACGGACATGCGGAGTGCGCCACGTCCGCAACATCCGCATAGCTTTGTGTGTGAGTGATGGAACTTAGTCAGATGGACTGCATTTTTGACGTCCAGCATTTTTGACGGACAAAATGGTTTTTCATATTAATTTTACTTCCCTTCTACATCAGTCAAAACAAACGTCAGTCACAAAAACGGACTGTGTGGACACTACCTTGACGTCAGTCAGAAAGTACGTCCGTTGTGCAGACGCACAATCCGCACAGAATGCGCTCGTCTAACCCTAGCCTAATAGAGAACACAACTGTGCAACATACATTATAGCCATTGGGATGACGTTTAAATTAAGGGTGTCAGGTCACATTCAAGGCTTGGTAAAAGACACCAGCTATCGTATTGTTTCTGAATTTTTAATTCATTGTTTTATATGGACCTTTGCTTTGAATATCATGCCGTATTATATTTTTCTGGGACATGTTTAATAATGAACTTAATACTTATTGGTAATATATTAAAATGGTCAAAACATCAAGTCCACTTTTTAATCTTAGGCTAATGTCAGATGAACGCAGTCTGAGCGCACTCTGCGTGCGTGCATAACGGAGGGACGTACTGACGGAAGATACTGTAGACACCACACGGTCCGTTTTTTTAAGGGATGTAGAACCAAAAAGGGAAGTATGGGAAATAAAATTATTTAAAATTAAAATACAGGTACAGTCAGCCAGACCATAAAAACCTTTGAGCGTCAACATGATGGACGTCGCAAATGCGCTGCGTCTGACGTCGCAGCATAACGTACACAGGCCGCTACGCGGACGTGGTGCACTCTGCGTGTCCGTCTTTGCAGTTTTACGTTCTTGCCTAACTTGCGTCCGTTTGCCACGTGCATTGTGTGTGCGCAGTTCAGTGCGCACGTACTTCGTGTGTGGGTCTCTATTGCTCATGATTTTATGCTACGACGGACGTTAAACTGTGCGGCAACACAGACGTGATCATTGCGTTCGTCTGACACTAGCCTAAAAAACGGACACCTTGTGTCAGTATCTCAGCCATGGTCCTCAGGTCCACCTATCAGGCCAGGTTTGCAGGATATCTGAAGCACAGCACAGGTGATATGATTTGCTGCTCAGTGATTGCAGGATTCAGTCTGCATTTCTCCAAAGGTGATCCCTTACAACCTGACCTGTTAGAGGGTGCTGAGGACCAGGGTTGGGGATTAGGGATGAGCTGTTCGGTTCGATCAGTTCGGAGTTCGATTCGAACTTTGGCCGTTCGCAAGTTCGCGAACTTCGAACTTTTTGGCATGTTCGGTTCGAGTTCGCAAATTTTTTTTTGGAAAAAAGTATAAAAAATGCTTAAGACATCTTCCGGGAGGCGGGCCTAAGTAATGGCCGCATTTTAAGACAGCTCCATTCGCAGAGGGTTTCCATCTGATGGCATCTGAGGCATCCCTGCCTGCCACGCCGCTGCCGACTAACTGATTGTCGCCCTCTTCATCCCCGGAGGTCCGTGGGCCAGATTTTGGCCGTTCCATACCCGCACGGCTGTGCGGGTGCGTGACCCTTCTGTAGGCCCGGACTGAAGCCTGACGCTGCGCTCGAGCGTGCTGCTATCGCGCCCGTTGGGGTGAGTGCGCCATTTCCTTTACCCTCCGCTGCCTCGGACCCCTGTGTTGAGGCGCCGGCTTCCTCATCTTGCGCTGGGGCTTTCTTCCTCAGCGCCGTTTGCTGGGGTCAGTTTGGCGGCACCTGGTCCGGCGCCCGTGGACAGTTGCCGGTAGCTTCCGGCGGGAGTGCTCTCGCCCCTCACCGTCCTCGGAGGGCTCAGTCCTGGATCCAGGCCGTATATCCCACTACCTACATGCCATCCTGCTGTGTTAAACAGGAGAACACTTGATAAGGCAGACTACCTTCTCTTTAGTTTTTGGGAGAGGGGGGGGGGAGAAAAGGAAAAACCACATAAAACAAAAAAAAACCAAAAAAAAAAACGGAAGAAAAAGAGGGGGAAAAAAAAAGGGAAAAACCGCACAAAACTAAAAACCAAAAGGAAAAAAGGGGGAGAAAAGAAGGGGGAAAAAAACACATAAAACAAGAAAACACTCTGGACGCTCCGCACTGTCTGTATATCATTTTTCTGGACACTCCGCACTGTCTGTATATCATAATTTTTCTGGACACTCCGCACTGTCTGTATATCATAATTTTTCTGGACACCCCGCACTGTCTGTATCATAATTTTTCTGGACACCCCGCACTGTCTGTATCATAATTTTTCTGGACACTCCGCACTGTCTGTATATCATAATTTTTCTGGACACTCCGCACTGTCTGTATATAATTTTTCTGGACGCTCCGCACTGTCTGTATATCATTTTTCTGGACACTCCGCACTGTCTGTATATCATAATTTTTCTGGACACTCTGCACTGTCTGTATATCATAATTTTTCTGGACACCCCGCACTGTCTGTATATCATAATTTTTCTGGACACTCCGCACTGTCTGTATATCATAATTTTTCTGGACACTCCGCACTGTCTGTATATAATTTTTCTGGACACTCCGCACTGTCTGTATATCAGAATTTTTCTGGACACTCCGCACTGTCTGTATATCATAATTTTTCTGGACGCTCCGCACTGTCTGTATATCATTTTTTCCGGACACTTCCATTGTCTGCATATTACAGTTGCCAGGCCTACGCCTCACCATGGATAAATTCGTGGCATCATCCACAAAAAGTTCAAAACGCCTTACAACCAAATCTCAGGGCAAAGGTGCATCGGCCCCGACACGATCCCCGACTCACTCCACATCTGATCTGGGAAGCCCACCCTCCAGCCCACACCTGAATACCCCTCCACCGCCCACTACTGTCATGCAGATGGCGGAATTCACAGCTATGCTCTCGCCATTGCTAGATGAAAAATTGGGCCGACTATCGACCGCCATTGACCTGGCGCTCTCCCAGCTCACCTCGCAAGCACAAAGACTGACTGAGGTGGAAGAAAGGGTGTCCACTCTGGAGGATGGACTGACCCCCCTCCAAACATCTGTGGAATCTCACGACTCGCTCCTTTCCTCCCTGATAGACAAAGTTGACGACCTAGAGAACAGGAGCCGTAGAAACAACTTAAGAATAGTGGGACTCCCTGAAGCCGTAAAAGGTCCTCAACTACACCACGTTGTGTCTTCATGGCTCCCCACAGCCCTGGGACTAGCGGATAATTCAGCGCTGACTGTGGAACGGGTACATCGTCTGGGACCGGACCTTTCTCCATCATTAGGCCGCCCTCGCACTGTCATATTTAAACTGCTGAATTTCTCAGACAAAATCCGCATCATGCAGGCGTATAGGAAAGCCAGTACCCTAGAATACAATGGAACTACTTTACGCCTCTTCCAGGACTTCTCAGCATCTCTGGCGGCCCGTCGCAGGGCCTTCGCCCCCATCTGCTCCAAATTGGCGGCGGCTAATGTGCGGTTCACGCTCCAATACCCTGCTCGCTTGCGAGTTCACCTTCACGGCCAAGTCACCTTTTACGATTCACCAAACGACGCCTTGACCATATTGGAGGATGACACTGCACGTTCCCCCTCATCGACATCCACAAGGCAACGCTCATCGAACCCCCCAACCTGATTGTAGCTCCAACTCTACAACGGGCTCAGCGTGGTCCTAGAGATGCAATGGATCCCTACGACTTTTTCCCCTTTTGTTCGATTTTACTAACTCTCCGGTGCTGGACTCCACGGACAGGACTAGATCCAACCACGGTCCGAACCGTATGTTTACCACTCACCACCCGGATCCTTTTGGTTAATCTTGGTTATATTGTTTATGGTTCTTCTGTTTGTTTTCTGGTTCGTTTTGTTTCTTCCAGATGCAGACACCCCTATGTTCCTGTTGGGTGCTTAATTTAAAATGTTTCTGATTAGCCTTTTGAATCATAGGCAGGAGGTAACACTGGTCGCTAATGTATATGGGGCTGTGGAGCAGATGCTGGGACGGTTCCCGGCCCCACTTAACAAATTGTTCTCGACGGTTAAGCTTAGAACCCGCTATTGGTATCCCCCATGACCCACGAAACTATGTCTGAAAGTACCCTTCCTATAGAACCACAGATTTTTACACGCAAATCGTTGAAACTGGTATCCTGGAATGTGGAAGGCCTTAATTCGCCTATCAAAAGGAAAAAAGTACTACAATACTTGAAAAAGTTAGATCCTGACATAATTTTCCTACAGGAAACGCACTGGACTTCCCCAAACCAGTCACTACGCGCCCCCTGGATAGGCTTCCAGACATCATCCGTCCATACGCAGAAATCACGTGGTACCACTATCCTTCTCCACAAACGTCTCCCATACTCTGACTTGCTTGAGATTAATGACCCAGAAGGCAGATATACCTTTCTCGCCCTAACAGTGGGACAAGAACCCCTACAACTACTTAACATCTATGCTCCCAATAGCCCCAATCTCACTTTCTTTAAATCACTGTTACCATTACTCCATTTACACGACTCTTCCCGTAGGATTGTGGGGGGTGATTTCAACGAGGTCCCAGACCCTATCTTAGACCGAGCGCCCAGTCGTACGATGGCTAGGGGACGTGCTCAACACACAGGCCCGACCTTCCTCAGGTCCCATTTTGACCTGGATGACGTGTGGCGCTCCCACCACCCTACGGGCAGGGATTTCACATTTTACTCCGACCCGCACAAATCCTTTTCCCGCCTAGACCTTTTTCTGGTCTCAAGCTTACTTTCCAACCGTGCCCTACGGACAGACATTGGCCCAATAACTCTCACGGACCACGCACATATCACACTAGAAATCATATTGGAAACCCCGGTGCCCTATTCTAGGAACTGGCGCTTTCCTTCGCATCTCATGACCTCCGGTCTCTTCACCTCTCACGTTGAACTGGCATGGAATAATTACACGGACGATAACATTGAGCACGTCGACGACGTCAACCTTTTTTGGTCTGCGTCGAAGGCAGTGCTTCGGGGTCAAATAATGGAATATGCCGCTCGCACAAAAAAAAGAGACTTCTAGACACCTCTCCGATGCCCACTCAGAGCTCCTTAGCAGCTATAGAGCTTATCTCTTAGACTCAACCTCCACGACCCTCCAAAAATACAAAAATGACAAGACGCGATACGACTCCCTGGCCACAGAACAGGCACACCGTACATGCCAACGTCAAAAACAGGCTCTGTTCCGCTTTGGCAACAAACAAGGTCGACTTCTTGCTAATTTGGTACGCTCCCAGACCCAGACTAGACCCTTAATTTCAAAACTCAAGACCTCGGACGGAACCATTCTTACCAAACCTAATGACATAGTGGATCACTTTCGTACCTACTTTGCGGACTTCTATAAAGCAGGCCCCGATGACTGTGCCGCCCAACTAAATCTCTTTCATACAGCCCAAATGCCTAAACTCTCCCCAGGAGAACGCGACGCACTCTCAGTACCCATCACACACGCCGAAATCAAAGCGACAATAACCTCACTTAAAAACGGAAAAACACCGGGCCCAGATGGCTTTGGGGCGGAATATTACAAACTCCTTTCTGGCCTGGTGATTCCCCACTTAGTTACGCTGTATAACAATATCCTGGGGGGTGGGACCCCGACCTTTAATGACCCCACCCCCGACCTTTAATGAGGCGCGGGTGGTGGTTCTCCCCAAACCGGGAAAGGACCCAACATTGGTTACCTCCTATCGTCCCATTGCACTACTAAATACTGACCTCAAAATACTGTCCTCCATCATGGCCCGCCGTCTTCAAAAACCTCTTGCACGCCTCATAGGGCCTCAACAAACAGGATTCCTTAATGGCCGCCATTCCACTACCAATATACGCAAAGCCATAGCGGCAATATGGTCATCTTCCCTCACGCCACAATCCTCAAACCTCTTACTGAGCTGTGACGCAGATAAGGCGTTCGATAGGATCTCGTGGAATTATTTAATCAGATTTATTAAGTTTCATCATTTTGGTAAGACATTCTTAACACTCTTTCGTGCACTCTATCTTACGCCTTCCACTATGATCACAGCAAATGGACTCAACTCCGCCCCCTTTAACCTAGAACGAGGAACTAGGCAAGGATGTCCTCTGTCCCCGTTATTATTTAACCTGGCCCTAGAACCTCTAATACGTATCATAGAAATGTCCCAAACAATATCAGGAATTCATTTGTCCCCCACAGTAGTATTAAAAGTTGTAGCCTTTGCAGACGACTTGTTGATATTCCTTTCAGACCCCGCCTCCGCGATCCCCCCCTATTGAAGTTGTTTGACTCCTTCCATGTAGCCTCCGGCTTCCAAATCAACTACGCCAAGACAGTAGCTCTACCTCTAGGCCCCAAACCACAGGGTTCTTGGCTCCAGGGCTTTCCCTTCTCCTGGGCACCCTCGCCGTATATTAAATACTTGGGTACTATTCTACCGATTGACCTCTCCCGCTTATACAAACTCAACATAGACCCTCACTTAGCCCAAACAAAGGCACTTTTGGAGGCCTGGAGCTCACTTCCACTTTCTTACTTGGGGCGGGCCTCACTTATTAAAATGACCTTATTTCCCAAATTACTATACACTATACAAGTATTGCCTCTCCTACTGAAACCTAATGATCTTCAGTTATTCAACAGGTTGTACGCGTCCTTTATTTGGCAAGATAAGCGGGCACGTATACCACTCCTTAGCCTTCAGCAACCGATAGCGAGGGGAGGTATCAACTTCCCCAATTTACTAGATTATAACCAAGCAGCACTATATCGTTACGTATTGGATTGGCTGAATGATACTTCCCGCTTCACAGCCTTACATGTGGAACAAGCGCTACTTCCTGCCTCCTCTTTACTAGCATTTCTTCACCAACACTCTCCCGCCATCCCCCCTCCCCTACGCGATAACCCTTTGCGCTCCACGACGAAATTAGCTTGGGTCAGAATTCGTAAACGCCTCCAATTGTCCTGGCAAACATCCCTTTGGTCCCCTATCTTGCATAACCCTCACTTTCAAAATGCCTCCCCTGCTCCTATCTTTCGAACCCTGGCTCAACGAGGTTTTAGACTTCTACACCATTACCTAGATGGAGCATCAAGTCTGCCTTATTCTTACACAACCTTGACAGAACGCATTGCCCCATTAACTATACACCCTGTTTATTACTTACAACTCAGACAGTTCCTTCTCGCACAACTGCACACCTTATCTCCCACTGATTTAACTAACCCGTTAGACACGCAATTACTCGTACATAGTTCATCTCCTCCCTCGACTTCAACCATTTACACACTTCTACAACATTCACTCCCCACCTCGAAACCCTGGAGGGCTATCTCTCGATGGGCCACTACTTTTCCAAACCTTACCCCCAACGACCTAGTGTCGGCTACTCTGGTATCAAGACGCACTCTCCCATCCGCCAATTATTGGGACATGTTTTATAGGATACTCCACCGAGCCTACATGGCGCCGGATAGAATGGCCCGTTCAGGACTATTACCTAATGCCAACTGTTTAAAATGCAATTTTTCCCCAGCCGACCTCCATCATTGTCTCTGGTCGTGCCCCTTTATTCAATTATTTTGGGACACCGTACGCCGATTCAGCTCCCTGGTTCTCCGAATCGAGATTCCCTTCACGCCTAACTGGGCTATTTTCAACTTACCAACTTCACAGACCCTTCAACCCCTCTCTAGATGCCACCGGTTTTGGTTAGGTCTCCTAGCAGCGACGGGCAAAAAGGCCATATTATCTCAATGGATATCCGGTACCCCTCCCTCATTCCGCATGATGTACGACAGAATCTATTCCATATTCTTGGCTGACTGGTCTGAGGCCTCACTACATCAGACTGAGAAAACTCAACAATTCTTTACCCACTGGTCCCCTTTTATTTGTGCCTTACCACCTGAGGTCAAAACCTCCCTACGAAACACGTTCTGCGATGCCCCATGGTATTCCCTACAAATGCTGCGGAACACCCCTCCGATCCCCTCAGATACCTCTGACCACTTGTTAGTTAACTTTCTTGCCTCCACTTCCCGGGATACCCTAACCCAGCCGTCCACCTCTGAGCTTTAAATGCTGACATTACCATGACACTTCGGTACTGGATTGTGATGTAATACTTTAATTAACACCGGAAACTGTGTTTTTTTTTTACATTGTTACAGATTGTACATGATATGAAAAGGGAAAAAAAAAAAACTGTTACCCCTTTTTCTGTAAATTCATCTTGATCTGAGACGAATAAAAATATGTTTAAAAAAAAAAAATGCTTAAGAAATACTAAAAAATCTAGAAATAAAGAGACTCTTTACTGCAGAATATTATAAGCAACGGTTTATTAGATATTGAATTATAAACTAATGTGTACGTGTAAAGATTCTCTCCTCTAAATGACCTGTGTTCTCAAACGGTAAACAACAGGTGTTTTTAGTCTGGTCTAATGAATTTGATACATTGTATGTATGTAGACTATACTGAGGGTATGGTGTCTGCTTCTGAGAAGTGTTAATTTCTCTACTAAATCTTCCTCTAATATGCTGCATTTCACTGCTGTGTGCTTAGCTCATTTTTACCGCTTTCGCTCATCATGTTTAAACGCGATTTGAAGCCACATTTTATTAAATAACCCAGACATATTAGACATCCTTCTTTCCGGCAGACTCCGCAGATTCATAATATATTATTTTTATATTATAATATACATTTTTATATGTATAAGTCATGTCTTGGCTGTATATTATGACAAAAAATGCAATAGAAATTGA
Organism: Leptobrachium leishanense; assembly: GCA_009667805.1. NCBI lineage: Eukaryota > Metazoa > Chordata > Amphibia > Anura > Megophryidae > Leptobrachium > Leptobrachium leishanense. The sequence goes on along the minus strand of CM019063.1, from coordinate 506,522,359 downwards.
ATTTTTAATCATCTGCAGTGTGTAAAGTGTTTTTTTTTCCACATTTTAGCACATGAGCGTTTGCGGTTATGTTTTCTATGGGGTGCGCTTGTACAAAAATTAGAAATGGGGACTTGTTACATTTTGTGGGGGGAATTACGTGATTTATAGCAAACGCACCCCATAGAAAAAAATCATTAGTGCAGCATCATTGTTCACATTATAATTGAAATGTGAACAATATTGCTGCATTAATAAAAATAACACAAAAAAAATACATATATATATATATTTTTTTTTTTTACTTTCTACCTGGTCATGTTGGGTATCATTCGAAAGGCCATGCTCAGGCCTTTCGATTGACACCCTCCATGACCCCCTAGCTGCCTGGAGATATCGGGGTTCAAATGAACCCCCTATCTCCACCAGAGGATTCCAGGCAGCTAGGGGTTCCCCGGCTATCTGACGTCATCACGCTATGCCATTGGCCGCTCGCTCGCCTGGGGTGGGAGGGGACAATGAGAGGGAGGGGACAACAAGCACCACGTGGTTCCCTTGCTTCCCGAATCCAATCACAGGCGAGCGGGAAAGGTGCGTGCACGTGTGCATCACATGCCCAGCGCCAGCGGCCGCTCGCACCAGTCGCCTCGAGACGTGACGTCACGTGTCACACGAGTCGGACGCAGAGCGACGGTGCCTAGCTTAAGCTAAGCCTAAACTTGTGGTTAAACGCAAGTTGCTTAACTGGCTTCTAGTTCTACTAAAAAACCTACTACCTGGTCCCTGACTGTCCCTGGTCTGGTCTCTCGTCTCACTCCCTGACTGCCTGAGAGTGGACTGAGTAGAACTAGAACACCAGCGGGCGACGGGGGGGCTTGGCAGGCTGAGGCAGCAGAAGTCAGCAGGCAGCAGCCAGTGAGCTGAGCAGTGCTGTGCACACTGTCACAGACACAGTCAGCAGAGCAGAGAGGTAAGAGACTCGCTGGGGGAAAATTTATACCATAAATAATACACATGAGCTGGGGGCCGCAAATATACCCATATGAGCAGCTGGGGGCCGCAAATATACCCATATGAGCAGCTGGGGGCCGCAAATATACCCATATGAGCAGCTGGGGGCCGCAAATATACCCATATGAGCAGCTGGGGGCCGCAAATATACCCATATGAGCAGCTGGGGGCCGCAAATATACCCATACATGAGCTGGGGGCCGCAAATATACCCATACATGAGCTGGGGGCCGCAAATATACCCATACATGAGCTGGGGGCCGCAAATATATACCCATATATGAGCTGGGGGCCGCAAATATACCCATACATGAGCTGGGGGCCACAAATATACCCATACATGAGCTGGGGGCCGCAAATATACCCATACATGAGCTGGGGGCCGCAAATATACCCATATGAGCAGCTGGGGGCTGCAAATATACCCATACATGAGCTGGGGGCCGCAAATATACCCATACATGAGCTGGGGGCCACAAATATACCCATATATGAGCCTGGGGGCCGCAAATATACCCATATATGGGCATGATCTGACGTCTATTATATATATCTGTGGGCATGATCTGAGGTCTGTTATATATTATGTGCAATGCATGATGATCTGAGGTCTATATGTATCTATGACTATGGGCATGATCTGAGGTCTATATGTATCTATGACTATGGGCATGATCTGAGGTCTATATGCATCTGCGGGCATGATCTGAGGTCTATATATGTATCTGTGGGCTGGCATGATCTGGTCTGTATATATGTATCTGGGCTTGATAGTATTCGGATTAAATTGGCAGTAATTTACATCATGTATTTTATTCAATAGACATTTTCTAGATGGATCATGGGCATAACGTATCAGTGCGGTCGGGCGGCTGATATAAGTGGACGGAGTGTATAGACCTTGCCTATAAACATGCGCTTTGTGAAAATAAAGTTTTGGCATGTTACAATGTAATTTAAAAGTTTTTCCAATAATTTTTTTTTTTTAATGAAATGTGCTTTGCTTCATTTGCTGAGAAACAAACATTTCTCTATTTTGATCTGCAAAGTATTGGATACCTGTCCATTGCGGAGAGAAGCAAACGTGATCCAGTGTAGACTGACTGCGAGGCGGAGCGGAGTGAAATCAAATCAAGCCTCCAAAATCTTTGCTTTGCTACGCTGTGCCTGTGCGTAGCTACACCCTCAGTGCGTCTCAGGCTTTAAAGTTAGCGTAGCGAAGACAGCAGTATATATAATTGACACAGGGAGTGCGAGTGCAATGTAGATACCTTTTATTTTTTTAACTGAGCACCAATACGTTTAATGTCATGTGACGCTTTCCAATAAATAATTTAGGATTAAACCTGTGCAGTTTATGTTAATATTGAAATGTATGGCTAGACACCCCATTTACCCACTATACAGCCTGCACACAACCTGATGGGGGGTATATATACCCCCCTACAGACATCTGATACTACTGTCTTTTTATGACATACTGGGTATACTACTGGCATTCATGCCGTCTGGGTATACTCCTGTCTTATGACATACTGGGTATACTACTGGCATTCATGGCGTCTGGGTATACTCCTGTCTTATGACATACTGGGTATACTACTGGCATTCTTGGCGTCTGGGTATACTCATGTCTTATGACATACTGGGTATGCTACTGGCATTCATGGTGTCCTGGTATACTGCTGTCTCTTTATGACATGACAAGGCTGAATTGCTCTGGCTACCGCAGGGAAAGGAAGAGTCTCCATCAAGGAAGGGTTGGAGGTTGAAGATGGACGCATAGATGAAATTTTACTTTTCCTTATTAACCTTAATAATTGAAATCGAACATCTTTCTGTTTCTTTACGTATTAGGAAAAGTGCATTCAAAATGCCAAAGCTATTTAAAGAGAAGAAAGCATCAGGAGCAGCTTTCAGAAAGAGGCGAGCAGAAAACGAAAAGACTGGGAAACCGATGTCGGCGATTTACAAAAGTATTTGTCCTCTTACAAAGTCAGAAGGCAAGATACAGATACCCCTGCGCCAGAAGCAGTTTCCAATGTGGAAGACAATCCAATAGACAATCCAATAGATATCGATATTGATGAAGAATCATCTGCCTCATACAACCAGCCTATCACAGCACAAGAGGCTTCTAATCCGGATGAAGCAAGTGCCAAAGAAGGAAAAAACCAAGAACAAGGAGATGATGAGCAACCTTCAACATCTGCGTCATGTGCACATTTGGTCTGCCTTGAAAAGATTACTGAATCAGAGGGATCAGATGAAGAAGAAACAGAAGAAATTGTGCAGGTGGAGCAATCTTCTAATTTAGAATTGCTCGATTTATCTGATCCAGCCAATTGGCCAGCTGTTCTCACCACCTCAGTAAGAGATGCTATTGTCAGGAAAGGTCCTGCAAAGCAAAAGAAAAATTTTATTTTCCCCAAGGATGCATTAAATCGACGTTTTACAAAAGCAAATTACAAGCGACGGCTGCCAAATGGAGAAGAAGCCTTTAGAAACTGGCTGGTTTATTCTGCTATATTGAACAAAGTGTTTTGTTTTTGTTGTAAGCTATTTACAACTAAAGTGACCTCAAATTTGATTCGTGTAGGTTACAATGATTGGAAGAAGATGTCTCAAAATCTTTCAATTCACGAAATGTCCAAATCTCATCTTGTTGCTGTAAGAGACTGGAATGAATTGTCTAGAAGACTTGGATCTGGACAAACAATAGATGCTGCTTACCAGAGATTTTTGGCAGCAGAAATGCAACATTGACAAAATGTTATTAAGCGCCTTCTAGGTATAGTGAAGATTCTTGGTCGCCAGTGCTTAGCTTTTAGGCTAGGGTCAGACTAACGCATTTTTCACGTTGTCCGTGAAAATGTGCGTTCGAAGAATGGACGTATTTTTTCACGGAATACGCAATAGCGGTCATACTATGCGCAGTTTCATCCGTGATTTTGTACGGATCATCAATAAAACACTTCTTGCATCTGGACGTTATGTTGGCCGGACATTAGCAGCGTCTGATGTCTCCTAATCACGCACACACGCCGCTAGCGGACGCAGCGCACTCTGTACGTCAGTACTAGTGGTTTAACGTTCTCGAAAAAATGCGTTCATTTTCCACTTGCGTTGCGCAGCCGGACTTTTGTGCGACCGTACTTCGTATATTGGCCGTCATTGCCCGGCATCTGCTGCTAGCACGGCCGTGATTAAGTGCGCCAGAACGCGCGTTCGCACTGCCTCAGTCTGACCCTAGCCTTAGAGGTAGCAGAGATACATTATACAGCGAAAATAATGGAAATTATTTACAACTTGTGGAAATGCTGGCTACTTTTGATACAGTTATGCAGGAACATCTGAAAAAAGTAAAAAACAAAGACATTTTCAAACATTATTTGGGGAAGGACATTCAAAACGAACTAATTGGCCTTATAGCTAAAGAAATAATGAGACACATTCTGCAATCACTGAATAATGCCAAGTATTATTCTATTATACTCGACTGCACCCCAGACATTAGTCACATGGAACAAATGACTAGAATAGTCAGATTTGTGTCCATCAAGGAAGGGGAGTCCCCTACTGCTGAACCAGAGGTCAGTATAGAAGAAAGATTTCTGGGATTCATCCAGATCCGAAGCTCAACTGGAGAGGGTCTAACTGAGTTGAAGGAACTTGAAAAACTTAAAATTCCACTTGGTGATATGAGAGGACAGGGATATGATAATGGCTCCAATATGAAAGGTAAACATCAAGGAGTTCAAAAACGGATAATGGACTTAAACTCTCGTGCCTTTTATGTTCCCTGCAGTGCTCACACTTTGAATCTAGTTGTGAATGATGCAGCCATGTCATGCAGGGATGCAACAACATTCTTCTCTAATCTGCAGAAAATATATGTTTTTTTATCAGGATCCACACTTCGTTGGAATGTCTTGAAGAAGCACATTGGCAAACTAACTGTAAAGCCTTTGTCTGACACCAGATGGTCTTCAAGAATAGATGCTGTTCGTCCATTTCGGTTCCAGGTTGGAGAAATTTTTGACACTTTATGTGAAATTTCAAGGGATGCCTCGCATTCAGCAATGGCACAGTCAGATTCTGAATCCTTGGCAAAAGAACTAAATAATTTTAAATTTTTGTGTTTCATTGTTTTGTGGTACAATATATTAAACAGGATCAACTTTGTTAGTAAGCTTCTTCAAAGCCAAACCATGTATCTTACAGATGTGATTGGAGTTTTGGAATCCACGACTAGTTTTTTAAAAAATTACCGTTCAGAAAATGGATTTGAGGACTTTCTTCAAGAGGCAAAAGAATTCGCAATAGAAATGGAAATCGATCCTGTGTTTCCCCCTTTAGTGAGGCGAGTAAAGAAGAGGATGTGTTGCTATGAAGCTGCAGATGAGCCATTTGACGATCCTGCAAAAAAATTTAAGGTGGAGTGCTTTTTCTGTATTTTAGATGTTTGCATTAATTCTCTTGAAGAGAGATTTGAGCAGCTACAGCATCACAGTAGGCACTTCCAGTTTCTGTACAATATTCAGCAGCTCAAAGATGTACCGCAGGAAACTCTGATGAAGAACTGTCTAGATTTGCAGGATGTTTTGACAGATAAAAACTCAGAGGATTCGGATTTGGATGGAGCTCAACTGTGTGAAGAACTTGCAATACTGGCTCCTATATTGAAACCTGCAATGACACCGGATCAAATTCTGGCATTTGCAGCCAAGAATGGCCTTGCTCCCAATGTTACCATTGCACTTAGCATTCTATTGACATTGCCAATATCTGTTGCCTCTGGTGAGCGAAGCTTTTCAAAACTGAAATTAATAAAAAATGATCTTCGGTCCTCCATGTCACAAGAGAGATTGGTGGGTCTTGCAATGATTTCTATTGAAAATCGCATTGCACAAAATATTGACTTTCAGAACTTTCTTCACGATTTTGTGAATGCAAAAGCAAGAAAGGGTAAGTAAGTTTTTATAAAATTCACGCTTAGTTTGTGTGCAATATCTGTACAAGCACTTTAGATTTGCACTGATAGCACTTGCAGGGAAACTTGTCTTTTGTTGTAGTTTGGTTATAATGGTTGTAATGTAAAAAGAATGTTATTTTTTTAAATCTCATTGATCTTAGTTGCACTTCTTCATGCACTCTGAGTAAAAGTTCTTAAAGGTTTGCCTTGGCACTAGCTGTTTTAGTGTAGCACAGTAGCAACATTTGTATGTAGTGGTTTTATTGTTTAACTATGAATATTGACCGTTCTAACTTCTAAGTTCTAGTTGATGTTTGAACAGGAACATTGTGACTTCTTAGCCTACTCTAGGTCAGGGGTCAGCAACCTTGGCTCCCTGATATTTTGGAAACTACATCTTCCAAGATGCTCAGTCACCCATTAGGCTGACTGAGCATCTTGGGAGTTGTAGTTCCCAAAATATCAGGGAGTCAAGGTTGCTGACCCCTGCTCTAGGTGATAATTTTTGCACTTTTTCATGTACTTTTATTTGTTGTTAAATTTTATTTTATAGTTTTCTATCTTGTTGTGTTGAACAAATGTTAATAAAATGCACTTTACAAAACCATAGTTTCTTTTTTTTCTGTAAATGAAAAACAGGTTAAATGAACAATCTAAGTTCCAGAACCACTATAGCTTAATAGAGTGGTTATGGTGAAAATATGTTGTTCCTACAGTCTGACAAATGTAACTACTGCCTTTCCAGAAGAAAGACAGTGTTTATATGAGTCCATAAAGACAGCACTGGTGGCTGTCCCCCCAATCAGTGACTCACAACACTGCTAAAGGTTGTCCTTGCAAGACCAACTTTAAGCATCCTTTAATCTCTGCGTGACGACACCGAACACTCACGATAGAGATTATTATGCATCTCTATCCTGATTGGCTTGACATGACGGGGGGGGGGGCACCAAAACAGACCTTCGCCTGACTAGGCAAAAAAGCTTGCACCGGCCCTGGTCATCAGCAGTGAAGGGGCTAAAAACATATTTTTTTAAAACTTTTTGTCCTTGTTTCCTGTCCCCCAGGGCACTACCCGGACCCGGACATTGTTTTTAAATGTTTCTATACATCCTAGAAATCCGCCACTTCACGGGCAGGTTATGGGACCTCCTAGGCACGATATTTGAAAGAATTTTTAGTTTTTATTTTTAACCCTTATTTCATGGAAAACTCACTGTCCCTTTAAAAACGTTTTTTTAAAAACCTTTTTGTCCTTGTTTCCTGTCCCCCAGGCCACTACCCGGACCCCCATACACCTTTTTATGGCAAATATTTAACATATATGCCCTCTTGGAGGGCACTCTAAAAATCGAATTTTGAGTCCCATTGACTTGTATTGAGTTCGAGTTCGAATTCGAACTTCTGAAAAGTTCAAGTTCGAATGCGAACCGAACTCGGGGGTGTTCGGCTCATCCCTATTGGGGATCACTGTTTTAGAGCATTGGTTCCCAGCCCTGGTCCTCAGGTCCCCTATAAGGCCAGGTGTGCAGATATGATGCACAGCACAGGTGATAGGATTTGTTGTTCAGTGATTGCAGTCACGGCCAGAGTTACGAACCAGAAAAGTCCACTGGGCTAATGTTATTGATGCCATAGTGGAAACATTAAAACATTGCATCATTGATATGCACAATAAATAATCTGTGCTAATTCCTAGGTGCTCATATGCTGATCTCATCTGTTCCTGGAGTGCAACTCCTTAATTAATGGGGATTTTAATCCAGCACTAGCCAACAGAGCATGATTGATATCAAAATCACATGGAATACAAAAGTAATTGCACAGATGTCCATCATTGCAGCCTTTTATATCAATGCAAATTTATAATTACATTTTTTGAGGGGAGGTAGGTTAATATGTTATAGACAAATGATTGTCATGTAAATTAAATTATACACAGCGAAATGCATGAATGAAGAAACGTTTCCGAATTCCACAATGGAAGCAAAAACGGGATTTAAGCCATTCACTTTTTAGTAAAATAAAATCCAAAGCATCTATTTAAACCAGATAATATATAGTGGGCCCATAGATTTGCTAAAACAGCAGGGGCCCTATTCTGGCAAAGCTCTTTAGATATGTACTGACATGGGCAGAATGAGTGTTCTACTTTTATGACAAAACACAAAATAGAAATGCACTCCTGTCGCAAAAATGTCCAAAGTGTATTAGTACACAATCACAGAAACAAATGAATTTCTTTGCAATAAATGAAATTTATTTGTGTTTCTCCAGTGGAACACCACACAAGGTGCCTTGCAGTTCATGTATAGTTGATTGTGGTAGTAAAAAAGGTTAAAATGACCATAAGAGTAGAATACTGGTACCAACAAATAAATACAGTTGTCCTGCACACTGAAGAAAGAAAGGGTGCAATATCCAAAAAAAAGAAACCTCCTATAATCAAAGACAAAACACAAGCACTCCTGTTGCAAAAATATCCAAGGTTTATTAGTACAAAATCACAGAAACACAAAATATAAATATATATATATATATTACACACATATTGCAGGGAGCAAATATTGAATAAAGTACAAAAAACAAAAGTCTATATCATACAATGGTCAGAATCTGTATCACAATAATGGTACATGTGATAACCCAAAAACATCTTGGATGTCAGCCAATCCTCTGGGATCTCCCTGTATCACACATTGATGTGATGACATCAGTTTGGGAGTAAACCCCTAGCTGCCACATATGGTGGAGATAGGGGTTCCAACGACCCCATATCTCCCGATCTGTGGCAGCTAGTGGTTAATGTGTCCTTTGCTGGTGACTCCTCCTCTTCATTGCCTTTATCTGTTGGTGTACCTCAAGGCTCTGTCCTTGGTCCTCTGCTCTTTTCCATCTACACCTCCTCCCTGAGCAAAATCATTAATAACTTTGGCTTCAATTACCACCTCTATGCTGATGACACTCAGATCTACCTCTCTACCCCTGATCTCTCTCCCCCTGCCCTTTCCAAAGTCAATGACTGTTTATCTGGCATCTCCTCCTGGATGGCCTCTCACTAACTAAAGATCAACATGTCTAACAGGGTTATTCAAAGAGAATCGAAAAGTCACTGCACGTTCGGCGACTTTTCGTTCTCTTCAATTCGGGGCGATTCGGCAATCCCATTTCGGCGACCCTGCGGTGTATTCAGCGAGCACCACAGGCCGTCGTAGTGCAGGGAAAAGTCGCCGCAAACCCAACGAAAATTTACCGCAAAAACCCAGCGAATCCTTATTCAGACCTACAAATCTCTCACTAACTCAGCTCCCCACTACCTGTCCTCACTAATCACCAAATACACCCCAGCCCGCTCCCTAAAATCAAACAGTGACCTGCGCCTAGCCTCTCCCCACATCACCTCTTCCCATGATAGACTGCAGGACTTCTCACACGAAGCCCCCATTCTCTGGAACGCTATACCTTGTCCTGTCAGACTTTCCCCTAGTTTCTCTTCCTTCAAACGCTCCCTTAAAACGTTCCTATTTAGGGAAGCCTACCACCCAACTCACTGACGCAACCAACAATTACTCTCACCTTGCAGTCCTCTCCTCCTGTTTCCAACCCCGAACCCTTCTAGATTGTGAGTTCCTACGGGAATAGGGCCCTCATCTCCTCCTGTACTGTTTGTCAAATGTTGTTCAATGTATTGTAACCCTGTCTATACTGTGCCTATTGTACAGCACTGCGGAATATGCCAGCGCTTTATAAATAAAGACTAATAATAATAATGTTTGGTATCATTGGAAACGTCAGAGCATGGCCTTTCCATTAATACCAAACATGACCATTTTAAAAGTAAAGAAAATAAAACTAATAAAATAATAATATTTTTTTTTTAAAGCGCATCCTGCCGCATGTACACTTGGCTTTGGAGGACGCGCTCAGCGCGACCACCCTTTGCAGCCGCGATCGGCCGTAATTCCAGCTGATCCCTGCAGCCCCCGGTACAAGCTGACATCTTGGATATTAGCCCAGCATCCGGGACCCCGGTGGGCAGGAATAGCGTCATCGCGCTGGGAGCGATGACGTCTATTCCAGGCAAACCCCCGCCAGTGCGGGGAAGGTGCCTAAAGGGGTGGTCTTCTCTCAAACTCCAATCTGCTTGGGGCACACATAAAAAGGCCAGCACCGCTTGGAAGGGAAGAGCCTGCCCTTCCAAGCGGTGGCTGCCTTTAACCTCTTGGGGGCTGGATCCGATTCGGTGCCAACAGGCGCCAGATTGCAGTCCCCTCCCGGAGCTGGCCAACAATGTTGGCCAAGCTTCTGGGTGCTCCCCCGTCTACTGGCGTCATCGAGCATAGTACGATGATGTCAGTTCGGGAGTTAAGCCCTAACTGGTTTTTTTTGGTTTATTAATGCAGCAATATTGTTCCTATTTCAATTATAATGTGAAAAATTATGCTGCACTAACGATTTTTTCTACGAGGGGCGTTTTCTAAAAATCACGTAATTTCCCCACAAAAAAATATTACGAGTTCCCATTTCTAATTTTTTTAACAAATGCACCCCATAGAAAATATAACCGCAAAGGCTCGCATGATAAAATGTGAAAAAAAACACTTTACACGCTGTAGATGATTGAAAATTTAAATTTTATTGCATTTTTTGTTATAAAATTCAGGCAGGACATGACATATACATATAATAATAATATATTATGAATCTGTCAAGTCTGCCGGAAAGAACGGTATATAATTTGTCTGGGTTGCATAATAAAATGTGACTTCAAATTGCGTTTAAACATGATGAGCGAAACCGGTAAAAATGAGCTCAGCACACAGTGGTGAAATGGCTCAGCAGCAAAAGGGTTAAAAAAAATAAAAACCTGTTGTTTTTTTTTGTTTTTTTTAATTAGTGCAGCATTATTGTTCACATTTCAATTATAATGTGAACAATGAGAGGGCGTGCCGGATGTCTGCTGCCCATGCTGGTGAATCACATGTGGAGTCATGACCACACCTTGTAGCCGTCACCAACTCTTCCCTCGCTGCATTACTACTGAGGTCTGATGTCTGGCAATACATATATCTGGGGTCTGTGTCTGGTTATATATGTATCTGGGTATGATGTCTGGGTATACATGTATCTGGGGTATGGGTATACATGTATCAGGGGTCTGTGTCTGAGTAATCATGTATCTGGGGTTTGGGTATACATGTATCTGGGTTCTGATGTCTGGGTATACTTGTATCTGAGGTCTGATGTCTGGTGATACATGAATCCGGCTGGTTGGAGTAGAAGTAACAGCACTGCTCTATAACCATGAAGACCCAGGACCGAACCCCAGCCTGAGCACCTCTCCATTAAGTGTCCTTGGGCAAGCCATCTAATGGTACATACTTGCCTACCACACAATATCGGCTGTGGAGTCCAGTGGTAACATCTGTACCCTTTGACTGTGGAGAAGCAAATCAAAATACATCCCTCCAATACAACTGTGGAGAAGTCTTGACTTTATGAGCAGTGGGTTCAACAAAACCACCAGGTCGCTGCTCAACGATCATGAAAAGATGACCCAATCCCACTCAGAAGACGCCACCAGCGAGTGTCCTTGGACAAGACACCTAACAATATGGATGCGCCTACCTCACAAAATACTTGTACATCTCATAGATTGTACGTTTCCTTGGGAACAGGGTCCCCCCGAATCAGGTCATCATCCAAATGTGGTATTCTAGTGTACCCCTTGTACACTGATCTTGTAAAGTACTGCGGAATTAGTGTGGCGCTGTTGTGAGTTCGATTTTTGCTTTTAATTAATTTTTTATTGTATTAAAATACTACACTATATTTTGTTCCCCCCCCCCCCTATTTAGTTCCAGGTGACTGATGACTGTTTTTAGCAGTTCCATATTCATATGCCCAAGCCTGAGCGTCTTGTTTTTTTTTTTGCTTATTTATTTGAGAAAGGATTTTACCAGGAAGGATACATTGAGATTTCTCTCGTTTTCAAGTAAGTCCTGGGTGGCGAGTATGTACTGTTAGGTGTCTTACCCAAGGACACTTACTAGAGAGGTGCTCTTGCTGGGATTCGAACCTGCGTCTCCACAGTCTCCACATTTGGCACCATAGGAACGACAATAACACACTGGCGTCATTTGTCCGTGGTGGGACACGCCGAGACAGAGTTGGCGTTGTTGGGAGCAGTGGACTACACGAGTGATGAGTGCTGTTTTTATTAACAGTATACAAACTGATGTATATATTATATATTTCTGTACCTTGATAATGGCTGTTGAAACATCCAACTATTTTTTAATATATTGTAATAAAGTTTCTTGTATAACAAGTATTTGGAGATTATATATAACTAGTAGTAACTCTTAAGGCCTGGCTAGCAGCTCAGGAGTTGAAATTTTGAGTCCTGCTATAATGCATTAACTGTATGACCTACATTGTGGCAATTATTATATTACTTCTTTCAGTGGGAGGTAAAGACCATCACTCAAGCAGAAGGGAAGGTCATTTTGTTGGCGTATGGCTTCAAACGCATGTTCTGGTTTGCTTGGCACAAAGATACAAAGAGATTGAAGAAACTTTGCAAATTGTCATTATTTTCATCTCCATAAAGGCCACGATAGACGTCTGTTATCTAAAAACAAATTGATACTGGTTTCCAGGCAAGGCTCTTCAGTCGGTTTTGAATTCCGTCCGCTTACTTTACTGCGTGAAATGAATCAAGATCTCCTAAATCATAATCATGATACACTCTGTTGTCTAAATATACTCGCAAAAATAATAGCTATAATAAATTTCACACACTGCACATGCCGAAAAGCTGAACTTTATTATACGCTAGCTGTCAATCATCTATAAGTTTGGCAATTCAACAGAACCTTTGTAAACTGAAAAGCTGTTTTTTTGACACATTGTGATGGGTCTTATTTTTGCAGCAAGATGAATCAACAAAACCTGCTGGAGAAATCATTTTCAGTTGAGAAAGTGGCAATATCTTTCTTACACGACTTTTCCGCCGGTTTTGGGCTTCGAGCCAATCACTGCACTCGCTTTAGAAAACCATCTCTCCGAGCCTCTCGCACTTAGTTCATACTGTGAGGCTCGTTCCCACCTTATGGCCTGCACTGTGCATTCACAAAGTAATTACAGCAGAAAACAAGTCAGGAATTGTTTCGCGCATTCATGTGGAGTCAGTTTGAATGTAAAACGTACGGTTATTTGGTTTGATTTAATCCCTTATGTGCCATTAAATTATTCAGAGCAAGCTCCCAATGGGCTAATAACTTCATGTGTATATACGCATATCTATGCATACATTTATATCTGAAACACGTGTTATAGTTGATAAAAGTCTAAATATCCCTTTTTATAAATGTGTTTAATTCCAGTTTTCTTTCAAAACAAAATAAATGCTAATTAGGGCTAGATTTTAATATTGTGTTCAGCTAAATAAGGCACCAGATGATATCTGTGAGAATAACCATTAATTAAAAGGGGTAACCCATTACCTGTCAATAAGAAAAAAACAGTTACATTTTTTTTTAGAAAGTATTTTTTTACCAGGAAGGATACATTGAGATTTCTCTCATTTTCAAGTATGTCCTGGGTGGCGAGTATCTACCGTTAGGTGTCTTGCCCAAGGACACTTACTAGAGAGGTGCTCGTCGGGATCGAACCCACTCCACAGGCTCTCTCCACGCAGAGCAGTGATGTTACCTCTACTCCACCCAGCTGGTGGTATAGGAAAGACATCAAAACTTTTATACTTAAAATAGACCTGCACTTAAAAATGTCTAAGATGAACCACAGCCAAGGTGGTGCTGGGGTTCATCAAATCAGTATCACCTTGGCTGTGGTTCATCTTACAGGGTTATCCAAAGAGATCCGAATTGCTTGAGAAAGGTAACCGAACGCTGAAAATCAGTGTTCGGTTACCTTTCCTGACCATTCGGCTATCCAGTGAGCAGGCAATTCGCCAAATCCTGGCGAATTGCCTGAACATACGGTGCCTGTTCGGTCCCTGTTCGAGGGCAGTGAAATCCCCATAGAGAAGCACTGCTTCGGCTATTCAGAGAACACAAACCAGCAGTGAAAGGTTCCCCTAATGTCCTGCCATTCGGTGGTTTAATTCGGCAAATTTATTCAGGAGAATCCCATAGACTTCAATGTTAAAAATATTCCCGTTTTAATTCAATATCTAATAAACCGTTCATTATAAAATTCTGCAGCAAAAAGTCTCTTTATTTATAGATTTTTTAGGACACTTTAAGCATTTTTCGGATTTTTTTTTTTTTTTTTTAAAAGTCCGATTTTTTTTTGATTTTTTTTTTCAGTTTACTTATTTTTTTTGTAACAGCCCTCTTTATTATCATTCCCTGGACCTCCTGTGAAAATTTCAGACATTTTCGCTCAGTAGTTTCTTTGCAAACAGCTTTTCATTTTCCCAGATTCATACAAATGGTTTTGCTAATTTATTCACTGCCTCCTCTACGTCACAGCTGCTTCGGCTCTGTGTGATTCGGCTCCTGTTCGGCTCCTGTTTGGCTTTTTCGAAGGTTAATCCAGATGTTTTTGCTTGTTTTCGGCTAGGGACAGATGAGCGCATTTTCTGCGGCCACCGTCAAAATGTACGTCGATGCGTGCGCACGCATTTTTTCACGGAATACGCTTAAGTGGTCAGACGATGCGCAATTCTGGACGTATTTCATGACGATGGGGTGAAAAGAAGTCTAGGGAAATCCGGCTGTTTGAACGTTATGTTGGCCGCACACTAGCAGCGTCTGACATCTCCTAATCACGCACACACGCTGCTATGCGGCCGCAGCGCACTCTGTACGTCTGTACCAGCGGTTTAACGTTCTCGAAAAAATGCGTTCATTTTCCACTTGCGTTGCGCGGCCGGACTTTTGTGCGACCGTACGTCGTATATTGGCTGTCATTGCCCGTCATCTGCTGCTAGTGCGGCCGTGATTATGTGCGCCAGAACGCGCGTTCGCACTGCCTCAGTCTGACCCTAGCCTTAAGCGTGCATTCGGTTAGGTTTCGTCAGGTTTTCGGCAGCTTTTCCCTGCAATTCGGGGACCCTGTGCTGTTTGCTGAATACACCGCAGGGTCACCGAAATGCAATCGGCAAAAGGAACCGAATTGAAGAGAACGAAACGTCACCGAACGTGCGGTGACTTTTCGAATCTCTTTGGATAACCCTGTTAGACATTTTTAAGTGCAGGTCTATTTTAAGCATTATAGTAAAAGCAAAGCCCTCCTAAATCACTATGATCAGCAAGCAACCTCCACCTGTCCTCTGCCTCCACCTGCACTGCCAACTCTTGTGTCCAAGACATCTCAAGGGCAGCTCCGGTCTTGTGGATTGACCTACCTTGCCTTATCAGACTCTCCCCTAATCTTCGGGCTTTTAAGAAATCCCTTAAAACCCAACTCTTCCGAGTAGCATACCAAATTATTATTATTATTTTTTTTTTTTTGAAGGGACGACGCAGGAACGCTCCCGCGCCGCTGCTGCTGCTGCCGCCCACCACGGCTGCTGCTGCTGCGGTGGCAGCGGCGGCGTTAGGGAGAGACAAAAGCTTGGCTCAAAGGATGACTTTCAATAGATCGCAGCGAGGTAGCTGCTCTGCTACGCACAAAACCCTGACCCAGAATCAGGTCGTCTACGAATGATTTAGCACCGGGTTCCCCACGAACGTGCGGTGCGCTACGGGAGAGAGGCGGCCCCCTTCTGTCCGCGCTCCGGTCCCGAGGCATACCAAATTATTGATTCCGACCTATCCCTCTCCTTCCCTACCTCCACGTCATGATAGAGGCCCCTTTTTGTCCCCACCATTTTTGTAACACTAGCAGCAATAATGATCCTGACAAACAATAAAACATCTCATGTTTTCCTCTACCCCAACTCCACTAGAGTGTAAGCTCATCTGAGCAGGGCCCTCTACACCTCTTGTTTCAGTTCTTATGTTTGTAATATGGCCTTTAGTCCCCATTGGATATTGTAGCGCTGCAGAAACTGTTGGCGCTATAAAATTAATAATAATAACAATAATCTGGCTTCCTGATATAGCTCTGGAACAGATACCACTTCTTCCATCCTATATCCAATTCATATACTAAACAAACCATAACAATCTGTCACCTGCAACCTATAGCTCTATATTGCTTATGAGCTGTCTGTGAACCAAATCGAGTGATGCGAGTAGGACTCACGTGAGAGGTTGCCTTGATGCTGGCAGGTAAGCTTATACCAGTGACCCTCACAATTTTTTGTTTGGGTCCACAGCAGCGAGAGATCAGTCAAGAGGTGAACCGCATTACGGAAATACCTGTGGCCTGGTATGTCTGACCCCACTCCTAGAAAACTGTATATTTTAAGCGTATAATACAGACAACTGTAATGCTTCTACATCTTCTTTTAAAAGGAACTAAGAAGAATAAATCCTGGCTTTAATCATCTTTAATACGGAGATGAGCAGACAGCTTTTGACTATCTCAGTCAGACTGTAATTTTTTTCTCAGCTTTTGACTGTCCAGGATTTTATTTCTCCTTCCGTTTTTGACAGCCCAGGCTTTATTGTTAATCATCTCTGTGCCCCTTCTTTCTTTCTTTCCAAACCCTGCTCTCTGTGCCTCTGCTTTCTCTTCAAACTCTGCTCACTGTGCCTCTTATTTCTTTGCAAACTCTCTCTGTGCCCCTTCTTTCTTTAAAAACGCTGCACTCTTTGCCCCTTCTTTATTTTTAAACTCTGCCCTCTGTGTCCCTTCTTTCTTTCTTTTCAAACTCTGTTCTCTGTGCCCCTTCTTTCTTTCTTTGCAAACTCTGCTCTCTGTGCTCCTTCTTTCTTTCTTTTCAAACTCTGCTCTCTGTGCCCCTGCTTTCTTTGCAAACTCTCTCTGTGCCCCTTCTTTCTTTACAAACGCTGCACTCTTTGCCCCTTCTTTCTTTTCAAACTCTGCTCTCTGTGCCCCTTCTTTCTTTCTTTGCAAACTCTTCTCTCTGTGCTCCTTCTTTCTTTCTTTTCAAACTCTGTTCTCTGTGCCCCTTCTTTCTTTCTTTGCAAACTTTGTGCTCTTCTTTCTTTCTTTGCAAACTCTGCTCTCTGTGCCCCTTCTTTCTTTCTTTTCAAACTCTGCTCTCTGTGCCCCTTCTTTATTTTCAAACTTTGTGCTCTTCATTCTTTCTTTCTTTTCAACTCTGCTCTCTGTGCTCTTTCTTTCTTTCTTTTCAATCTATGCTCTCTGTGCCCCTTCTTTCTTTGCAAACTCTCTCTGTGCCCCTGTTTTCTTTCTTTTCAAACTCTGCTCTCTGTGCCCCTGCTTTCTTTCTTTTCAAACCCTGCTCTCTGTGCTCTTCTTTCTTTCTTTTCAAACTCTGCTTTCTGTGTCCCTTCTTTCTTTCTTTTACAACTCTGCTCTCTGTGCCCGTTTTTTCATTCTTTACAAACTCTGCTCTCTGTGCCCCTTCTTTCTTCCTTTTCAAACTCTGCTCTCTATGCCCCTTCTTTCTTTCTTTTCAAACTCTGCTCTCTGTGCCCCTGCTTTCTTTCTTTTCAAACCCTGCTCTCTGTGCCTCTGCTTTCTTTTCAAACTCTGCTCACTGTGCCTCTTCTTTCTTTGCAAACTCTCTCTGTGCCCCTTCTTTCTTTACAAACGCTGCACTCTTTGCCCCTTCTTTCTTTTTAAACTCTGCTCTCTGTGCTCCTTCTTTCTTTCTTTTCAAACTATGTTCACTGTGCCCCTTCTTTCTTTCTTTGCAAACTCTGCTCTCTGTGCTCCTTCTTTCTTTTCAAACTCTGCTCTCTGTGCCCCTTCTTTCTTTCTTTTCAAACTTTGTGCTCTTCTTTCTTTCTTTTCAAACTCTGCTCTCTGTGCCCCTTCTTTCTTTCTTTTCAAACTCTGCTCTCTGTGCCCCTTCTTTCTTTCGTTTCAAACCCTGTTCTCTGTGCCTTTGCTTTCTTTTCAAACTCTGCCTCTTCTTTCTTTGCAAACTCTCTATGCCCCTTCTTTCTTTAAAAACGCTGCACTCTTTGCCCCTTCTTTCTTTTCAAACTCTGCTCTCTGTGCCCCTTCTTTCTTTCTTTTCAAACTCTGTTCTCTGTGCCCCTTCTTTCTTTCTTTTCAAACTTTGTGCTCTTCTTTCTTTCTTTTCAAACTCTGCTCTCTGTGCCCCTTCTTTCTTTCTTTTCAAACTCTGCTCTCTTGCCCCTTCTTTCTTTGCAAACTCTCTCTGTGCCCCTTCTTTATTTTCAAACTTTGTGCTCTTCGTTCTTTCTTTCTTTTCAACTCTGCTCTCTGTGCTCTTTCTTTCTTTGCAAACTCTGCTCTCTGTGCCCCTTCCTTCTTTCTTTCAATCTATGCTCTTTGTGCCCCTTCTTTCTTTGCAAACTCTCTGTGCCCCTGTTTTCTTTCTTTTCAAACTCTGCTCTCTGTGCCACTGCTTTCTTTGTTTTCAAACCCTGCTCTCTGTGCTCTTCTTTCTTTATTTTCAAACTCTGCTTTCTGAGCCCCTTCTTTCTTTCTTTTCAAACTTTGCTCTCTGTGCCCGTTCTTTCATTCTTTACAAACTCTGCTCTCTGTGCCCCTTCTTTCTTTCTTTTCAAAATATGCTCTCTGTGCCCCTTCTTTCTTTCTTTTCAAACTCTGCTCTCTGTGCCCCTTCTTTCTTTCTTTTCAAACTCTGCTCTCTGTGCCCCTTCTTTCTTTCGTTTCAAACCCTGTTCTCTGTGCCTTTGCTTTCTTTTCAAACTCTGCCTCTTCTTTCTTTGCAAACTCTCTATGCCCCTTCTTTCTTTAAAAACGCTGCACTCTTTGCCCCTTCTTTCTTTTCAAACTCTGCTCTCTGTGCCCCTTCTTTCTTTCTTTTCAAACTCTGTTCTCTGTGCCCCTTCTTTCTTTCTTTGCAAACTCTGCTCTCTGTGCTCCTTCTTTCTTTCTTTTCAAACTCTGCTCTCTGTGCCCCTTCTTTCTTTGCAAACTCTCTCTGTGCCCCTTCTTTCTTTATTTTCAAACTTTGTGCTCTTCTTTATTTCTTTCTTTTCAAACTCTGCTCTCTGTGCTCTTTCTTTCTTTGCAAACTCTGCTCTCTGTGCCCCTTCTTTCTTTCTTTTCAAACTCTGCTCTCTGTGCCCCTTCTTTCTTTCTTTTCAAACTCTGCTCTCTGTGCCCCTTCTTTCTTTCTTTTCAAACTATGCTCTCCGTGCACCTTCTTTCTTTGCAAACTCTCTCTGTGCCCCTTCTTTCCTTATAAACGCTGCACTCTTTGCCCCTTCTTTCTTTTCAAACTCTTCTTTCTGTGCCCCTTCTTTCTTTCTTTGCAAACAATCTGTGCTCCTTCTTTCTTTCTTTTCAAACTTTGTTCTCTATGCCCCTGCTTTCTTTCTTTACAAATTCTGCTCTCTGAGTCGTTTCTTCCTTTCTCTGCAAACTCTGCTCTCTGTTACCCTGCCTTCTTTCTGTCTTACTCTGCTCTCTGTGCTCTTGCCTTTTTTCTGTCCTTTCTGCACCTCCTTTTGCTCTCCCTACTTTCTATACTCCTGCATTCTATCTGCCCTTCTGTCTGTGACTGACGGGTAGCAAATAAACAAGAAAATGGCACCCGCAGGTCCTACGTCGGTGCCCACGCATCATCCGATGGAGCCTGCCTGATGTGCCGCTAATATGGGGCTGAAAGATTCAGGGGGGGTCCGCGAGCCGACACTGTCGGCTACACGAGCAAAGAGTGGCTTACACTTAAATAACCATTACAGTGGCACTTAAATCCTCTCTTCTTTATCATACACTGAGAGACTTAATTGGATACAGACTGCAAATACTATCTTTAAAAGTATATCCTCACATAAAGTGCTATTTTATTTCTATTCACTTCTTTCTATATAAATGATGGAAAATGTTTGATATAAAAGGGCTATGTTATGTTGAAATATTGGCGTTTTCTGTAGCTGGAGTAGCTGGTTCTTCAGCTTATCGTTACATAATCAGCTGCTAACACCTTCTCTTTTCATTTGGTCACACACGACCTTCAGTTGTTCCAGGTGGTGAAAAGCTTCAATTGCACAGAAAAGATTTTTGCCATGTTTCATAGTAAGATGCCAATCTAAGCGAATTTCAGAAAGATCATTTGTACATCCGAATCGCAACTTTGGGTCTTGCACAAATGAACCTGCTTCTTTCTCAAGGGAAATGTTACCATTCCCATTGATTTGTTATTTGATTACAAAGGTTAGTTATATAATCCACTAAAAGTACTGATACAAAAAAATTGTGCTTTCAGGTTATTTTTATTTCTATTAAACCCTTTCACTGCCAAGTGGTTTTATAAAAAGTCACTGTCAGGAAGCAGTGGCGTTATGGAAAACCACTTTGCATTGCATCTTAACCCCAACACCTCACACAAAGACCTACGCAAACACACAAATCTACAGACACACCGAAACACATAGACACATAAGGGGTTATTCAGAGAGCACTGAAATGTCGGCGACATTTCAGTGCTCTCTCGTTCCCTGTGCTTCCTTGCACTTCGGGGAATCAAAGTTCCCCACCCTGCGGTGTATTTAGCATTCACCGCAGGGTCCCCGGAGTGCAGGGAAAACCCACCGCACACCTGTCAAATACCCGCTGGAAACGTCGGAAAAAACACGCCAAACACGTCGGAAAAAGCCGCTGGTCACAGCACAGACCAGCCATCGTAAAAAGCTGACAAATGGGGTAAAAAAAAAATACGCTTAAAAGTGTCAAAATTTAAACACTGTTTGCAAAAAAACAACTGAACGAAAATGCCTGGAATTTACATATAAGATCCAATGAATGATATTAAAAAGGTCTGTTACAGGGAAAAGAAAAATCGATTTTAAAAAAAAACTGAAAAAATATTTTGCCGAAAAAATCCAGAAAAATGCCTAAAGGTTCCAAAAAAATCTATAAATAAAGAGACTTTTTACTGCAGATTAAAAGAATACACAGTTTGTAAAATATTGAATTAAAACAGGAATATTTTTAACATTGAAGCCGATTCTCCTGAATAAACTTGCCGAATTAAACCATCGAACAGCAGGGCATTTCGTCAAATTTTCACTGCTGTTCGGTGTCTCTGAATAGATTAACCATTGCTTCTCTATGGGGGATTTCACTGCTGTCGAACAGGCACCATACTTGCAGGCAGTTTGCCAAAATTTGGCGAACTGCCTGCTCTCTGAATAACTGAACGCCCACGAAATTGCACCATATGCCGAATTTCAGTGTCCAGTTACATTTCGGCGACATTTCGGACCTTTCTGGATAACCCCTATAATAGCATTACAGTGCATTTAAAGACTGTATACACTATTTGACAGGCAGGTGGCTCCCTCTACTAGTTAACTATGGTATTTCTCCCTTCGGTGACTGCAGAGTCTGAATTTCAGGGAGCTCTCCGTTCAGTTGCAGTGCATTGGCTGATCTGTCCGATGTACTGTACCTTTTGGGCCATAATCCGGAGCCTAATTGCAAACACATTTTGTCTGACATAAACCGGATTCATTTGCATATCTCCAGAATATGTCCAGATTGAGTTAAAGTGACACTATGTGAATCATTTACTACAAGCCCCTTTTTGACCTTAAATAATATAAAATACATAATATTTATTTTAATTTGGGTGAAAATACTCCCCTTTTCTCCGTCGGCGCAGGGCTGATCCTCCCCTTTAGCTCAAGGTTTCTGAAATTTGCATTTGTAACTACAGTAGCGTGAAAATTGTACTCTTAATAATACCCGTTCCTAAAGATCATATTTTGCAATGGTGTTGCTCCTAAGTGTATATAATATATTCAAACAAACCATCAAGTACACCTTGTTTGCTTAACCCCATCAGTACTAAGTGATTTTCCATAAAACCACTAACAGGATCTGGTGGTTTTGTGGAAAATCCCTTTCTTTTACTCACACATTAAGGCCCCTATTACATTCTTCACGCAGTGCGTTTTGCTTGCGCAAATGCGCGAGGGGCAAAACCCTTTGCGCTGAACGTCGTATTATAACGTTCGCGCAAACGATGCGCGCTATCGTTTAATGCGGATGGACCTACGCGAGCGTGATGAACTGTGCGCGTCCTATACTTAACATTGTGAGTGCAAATTCATTCGTGCGCTGGTACGCGGATGGTATTACAATCGATGCACATTTTTTTACGAACGACATTTGCGCGCATAATTTTAACGTCTTTGAAAAGCTGGTGGTAACTGCAAATCTGAACATTTTTGCCGAAACGAAAAACACCAGCACCAACAAAAAAAAAATACAGCACAGTATAGTTACACCTTCTACACATACCCAAACAATAAGGCTAGGGTCAGACGAGCGTGATTTCTACGGGCTGTACGTCCGTGCAGTACGGACATCGTCAGTACGGATGACGCAGTAGTGGTCACACAGTCCGTTTTTTCACTGAAGTTATTTTTGACGGATGTAGGAGGGAAAAATAAATTACAATGAAAAAACATTCTGTCCGTCAAAAATGCTGGACGTATAAATGCAGTCCGTCTGACCATGCTCCATCACTCACACACAAAGCTATGCAGACGTTGTGGATGTGGCGCACTCCGCACGTCCGTTCTAGCAGTATTACGTTCTTGCCTAACCTGCGTCCGTTTGCCGCGGCCGTGGTGCGTCCGTAGTTCAGTGCGGACGTACTTCATGTGTCAGGCTCCAATGGACTTTCTTTCATGCTATCATGGACGTACTTTTAGGCGCAATCACGGACGTGAACACTACTCTCGTCTGACAGCAGCCTAAAATTGTGAATTCGTGCATATTTTTTTATTGCTGCAGCATGTATACTCAGATTTACTTTGACAGGCGCAAAAACTTAAGTGAGTCAATTAAGGTAAATTGATGTCAATTAAGGTTCTTAATTCTGATTGGCTGAATCCGGTGGAAAAAAACATTCCGCAGACTGATTTACGTGCGCAACGCTACTACACGCGTATTACTCTTCGTTTTGCGCATCGTTTTTACAAACGTTATTTTCTGACGGATGAGAAAATACGTTCGTATCGGTATACCATGTTAATTTTCACGTGATAACGCTGGACGATGCGCAGAAAATAATTTGCACTGCGCAAGCGAAATTGCGCCTAGAATGTAATAGGGGCCTAAATATGTACAGTACGAACTCGTGCATCCCACTGTATATGTTGACTGTAGGCAAGTCATATGTGATAGGCTCCCTCTACTGGCCAAATGTGCTACTACATATTCGTTTTTGCTTGGGCTTTGTGTTTCCTTGACGAGAAAAAAAGGATCTCAAAGTTATTCAAACAGTTTCAACAAATTTGCTGTCATGGCTGATGTGTTGATATTTTGTGTGTATGTTCTGGAGCCCATTTGCAAGCAAATTTAAGGGGTTATTCAATAAGTGCCTAACTTGCCATCAAATTACACCGAACTTTGATTTTTTTTTGTATTCTTCTGGATTTTTGGGCGAAATTTTTGATTCTCGTTTTTATGGCGTTTTTTTTTATTCTGTGACAGACCTTTTTATTATTTTTTTATAGGACCTTTTTATGACTTACACACATTTTCATACATTTTTATTGTTTTAATCACCTTTAAAAAAAATAGCAGAGTTCCTTTTTTTGTTTTTTTTCTGCATTTTGGCAGTCAGTTTGGCGGTTTGCGGCAGCATTCAGTGGGACGATTATCTGTCTTCGGCTGCATTCTGCAGTGTGTACGCCGTTTGGCGGTTTTAGGCGACTCATTGTTTGCGCACTTCGGGGACCCTATGGTGAATAGTGAATTTACCACAGGGTCGGCGAACTCACTGATATCGCCAGAGTGCGCCAAAAGAGAAATCACTGAAATTTCAGTGCTTTCTGAATAACCCCTTTATTTGCAACAATTGAAAACCCTTTGCGTTGTGTGCAGATAACATAACATCAGGTATACTCGATCCCTGCTCACCTGCAGGTTCTTTTGAAGATTGAATAAATCGAACATGGTATTGAAAGGGTTAAACACAAACATACATGGGAAATAAAGCCTCAGATAATAGTATTCTAAGCATTCTCTTCTTTAATTGCTCATAAGTTATACATGCACTTGAGGTAAGGATATACCTACTTCTGTTGTAATAATCTAGTCCTGGAATGCTCCATGATTTGACCCAATTCCTATCATGCCTGATACCTACTGTATGTTATGTTTGCTCATGTGTTGCATGCAAGGTTTCACGGGACATTGTTAGATGCGCAACAAATGGCTTGCAGTCTCTGCACATATTGAATAAATGTATGTTATATAGATGAGTTTTTATTTTTATTGTCCTCTATTTTTACAATTACAATTGGCTGTTTACTGAATATACCCCAAAAGTTACGCTGTCATCAATTATTTTATAGCATAATGAAAACGTAAGCAAATTTTCCAAAGCTTGACAGAACCTGAAATATTTAAACTTATCCTGCTGTTTTTCCTCAGTTTGGCAGTTTTTTGAGATACATTCCTGTTGCCTTAAAACAAATCTGTCAACCTGTCAACTGAATAAATAAAAAAACTATGTATATGTCATATATATATATATACTGTAAATATATATATACAGTATATACAGTCAGGTCCTGAAACATTGGGACATGGACACAATTCTAACATCTTTGGCTCTATACACCACCACAATGGAGTTGGAATGAAACAAACACAATGTGCTTTAACTGCAGACTGTCAGCTTTAATTTGAGGGTATGTACATCCAACTCAGGTGAACGGTGTAGAACTTACAGCAGTTTGCAGATGTGCCTCCCACTTGTTAAGGGACCAAAGGTAATGGGACAGAATAATAATCCTAAATCAAACTTTCCCTTCTTAATACTTGGTTGCAAATCCTTTGCAGTCAATCACAGCCTAAAGTCTGGAACGCATAGACATCACCAGACGCTGGGTTTCATCCCTGGTGATGCTCTGCCAGGCCTCTACTGCAACTGTCTTCAGTTCCTGCTAGGGATGTGCGTTTCGGGTTTCGGAATTTCGGAATTTTCACGAAATTTCCCGATTCGGGTCTTTCGATGCGGCCGAAATTCCGAAATTTTTTTGATCCGAAAAAGTCGAATCCGAAATGTTTTCCGAGCCGAATCGAAAAATTTTCGGACTTTTCGAATGGACTTGAAATGTGTCAAATCGAAATGTGTCCAGCTGCCACCTTCTCACATCCTCACACGGGCCATAAGTATGGCATAAAACATCGAATTACGTGCCAGACAGCATTTGTAGTCTATCTTATTACATGCCCATGTGGGTTGGCTTATGTAGGGAAGACAGACTTAACACTTAGAGATCGGATACGAGGCCATCGTTCCTCCATTAACACAGCTTACAGAGACGGCGTCACAGATAAGCCAGTCGCGAAACACTTCCTTGACCTACAACACCGGTTGCCGTCACTTAGATTTGTGGGAATCGACCATGTCCCCCCACTCCTTCGTGGTGGCAACCGCTCCCAGTTGCTTCTTCAGCGAGAGACTTTCTGGATCAAAACGCTGGACACGGTCTCACCTAGAGGCTTAAATGAATACGTTTCTTTTTCTTGCTTTCTTTCAGAGAGATAAAGTTTATTATAGTATAAACTAATGTTCATATAGTAAAGTTGTCAGTATGGAGGAGTGCACCATCATTGTTGCCGTCCTCCATTATATGTATTTTATATTTTACTCCTATTTCTTCATTTTGTTTTTAGGTTGCTGTGACAACAAGCAGCTTTGAGCTTCCTGGGACGTTGCGTTCAGCGGCGTCCTGTTGGATATTTCCATGTTGTAGTGAATTCACCTGGAGATGTCTAATTGTAAGGGGCGTTTCTGTAGGAAAGCAATGCATGAGTGAGGTTTAAAAACAATGTACATTCTTTGCAAAGCTACCTTGAAGATGGTTCCTGTGTGAACCGAAACGTCGGTCATTTTAAATGATTTAATAAATTTTTGTTTTTTATCCCATTGGTGCGTGTGCAGCCATCTCTTCGTTTTTCTATACTGTAAATATATATATACAGTATATACAGTCAGGTCCATAAATATTGGGACATGGACACAATTCTAACATCTTTGGCTCTATACACCACCACAATGGAGTTGGAATGAAACAAACACAATGTGCTTTAACTGCAGACTGTCAGCTTTAATTTGAGGGTATGTACATCCAACTCAGGTGAACGGTGTAGAACTTACAGCAGTTTGCAGATGTGCCTCCCACTTGTTAAGGACCAAAGGTAATGGACAGAATAATAATCCTAAATCAAACTTTCCCTTCTTAATACTTGGTTGCAAATCCTTTGCAGTCAATCACAGCCTAAAGTCTGGAACGCATAGACATCACCAGACGCTGGGTTTCATCCCTGGTGATGCTCTGCCAGGCCTCTACTGCAACTGTCTTCAGTTCCTGCTAGGGATGTGCGTTTCGGGTTTCGGAATTTCGGAATTTTCACGAAATTTCCCGATTCGGGTCTTTCGATGCGGCCGAAATTCCGAAATTTTTTTGATCCGAAAAAGTCGAATCCGAAATGTTTTCCGAGCCGAATCGAAAAATTTTCGGACTTTTCGAATGGACTTGAAATGTGTCAAATCGAAATGTGTCCAGCTGCCACCTTCTCACATCCTCACACGGGCCATAAGTATGGCATAAAACATCGAATTACGTGCCAGACAGCATTTGTAGTCTATCTTATTACATGCCCATGTGGGTTGGCTTATGTAGGGAAGACAGACTTAACACTTAGAGATCGGATACGAGGCCATCGTTCCTCCATTAACACAGCTTACAGAGACGGCGTCACAGATAAGCCAGTCGCGAAACACTTCCTTGACCTACAACACCGGTTGCCGTCACTTAGATTTGTGGGAATCGACCATGTCCCCCCACTCCTTCGTGGTGGCAACCGCTCCCAGTTGCTTCTTCAGCGAGAGACTTTCTGGATCAAAACGCTGGACACGGTCTCACCTAGAGGCTTAAATGAATACGTTTCTTTTTCTTGCTTTCTTTCAGAGAGATAAAGTTTATTATAGTATAAACTAATGTTCATATAGTAAAGTTGTCAGTATGGAGGAGTGCACCATCATTGTTGCCGTCCTCCATTATATGTATTTTATATTTTACTCCTATTTCTTCATTTTGTTTTTAGGTTGCTGTGACAACAAGCAGCTTTGAGCTTCCTGGGACGTTGCGTTCAGCGGCGTCCTGTTGGATATTTCCATGTTGTAGTGAATTCACCTGGAGATGTCTAATTGTAAGGGGCGTTTCTGTAGGAAAGCAATGCATGAGTGAGGTTTAAAAACAATGTACATTCTTTGCAAAGCTACCTTGAAGATGGTTCCTGTGTGAACCGAAACGTCGGTCATTTTAAATGATTTAATAAATTTTTGTTTTTTATCCCATTGGTGCGTGTGCAGCCATCTCTTCGTTTTTCTATACTGTAAATATATATATACAGTATATACAGTCAGGTCCTGAAACATTGGGACATGGACACAATTCTAACATCTTTGGCTCTATACACCACCACAATGGAGTTGGAATGAAACAAACACAATCAGGGTTATCCAAAGAGATTAGAATTGCTTGAGAAAGGTAACCGAACGCTGAAAATCAGTGTTCGGTTACCTTTCCTGGCCATTCGGCTATCCAGAGAGCAGGCAATTCACCAAATCCTGGCGAATTGCCTGCACATACGGTGACTGTTCGGTCCCTGTTCGAGGGCAGTGAAATCTCCATGAAAAAGCACTGCTTCGGCTATTCAGAGAACACAAACCAGCAGTGAAAGGTTCCACTAATGTCCTGCCATTCGGTGGTTTAATTCGGCAAATTTATTCAGGAGAATCCCATAGACTTCAATGTTAAAAATATTCCTGTTTTAATTCAATATCTAATAAACCGTTCATTATAAAATTCTGCAGCAAAAAGTCTCTTTATTTATAGATTTTTTAGGATACTTTAAGCATTTTTCTGAATTTTTTAAAAAAAAATTAACCCTTTCGCTGCTGAGGCTTTTCCCGCCCCTGTGCTGAGGTCATTTTTTACCTGTTTTGCGCATCATGTTTAAACGTGTTTTTAAGGCTTATTTTAGTATATGACATCGACATATTATATATCGTTCTTTCCGTCAGACTCGGTAGATTCATAATATGTCATTATTATATGTATACGTTATGTCATGTTTGTATATTATAACAAAAAATGCAATAAAATATGTATTTTCAATAATTTACAGCGTGTAAAGTGTTTTTTTCCACATTTTAACATGCGAGCAATTGCGGTTATATTTTGTATGGGGTGCGCTTGTTAAAAAAATTAGAGATGGGGTCTCGTTACATTTTTTTTTGGGGAAAATGACACTATTTTTAACAAACGCACCGCATACA
Organism: Leptobrachium leishanense; assembly: GCA_009667805.1. Classification (NCBI taxonomy): domain Eukaryota; kingdom Metazoa; phylum Chordata; class Amphibia; order Anura; family Megophryidae; genus Leptobrachium; species Leptobrachium leishanense. The sequence continues at coordinate 506,494,010 of CM019063.1, read as the reverse complement.
AAAATCGTTAATGCAGCATCATTGTTCACATTATAATTGAAATGGGAACAATATTGCTGCATTAACAAAACAAAAAAAAAAAAAAGTGTTTTTTTTTTTTTTTTTATTTTTTTTTTTTAATTTTTTTTTTTTTTTTTTTTTTTTTTTTTTTTTTTTTTACAATTTTTTTTACTTTCATGTTTGGTATCGTTGGAACGGCCATGCTCTGGCCGATCCAACGATATCAAAATTTAACCCTAACTGCCACGGATCGGGAGATAGGGAGTTCATTGGAACTCCCTATCTCCACAGTTCGTGGCAGTTAGGGGTTAATGCTAGGACTGGCGTCATCGTGCTACGCACGATGACGCCAGTCCTCTGGGGGAGTTCCCGGAAGCTTGGCCGACATCCAAGATGTCGGCCAGCTCCGGGAAGGATCGCAAATCGGCGCTTTTCAGCGCCGATTTGCGATCCAGCTCCCAGGGGTTAATGCCAGGCATCATTTGGAAGGGCAGGCTGTGCCCTTCCAAATGATGCCTGGGTTAAGCCCCTGTGAGCCGCCGATCGGAGGGAGAGAGGTCCGAAGGACCTCCCCCCCCTCCCTTTCAGGCGCCTCCTCCGCACATGCGGGGGGGCGCCTGAATTATGTGTCATCGCGGGGGCGCGATGACACATAATAATGGCGGCCACTGCTCCGGATGCCGGGCTGACATCCAGGATGTCAGCCCGCACCGGAGGGGCCAGCGATCGGCCGGAACCCGGCCGAACGCTGACCCCAATGCGAGGACGCGCTCAGCGCGTCCTCCGCATACCAGCGGCAATGCTGAGGACGCGCTGAGCGCGTCCTTAGCATTGAAGTGGTTAAAAGTCCGATTTTTTTTTTTTTCAGTTTGCTTATTTTTTTTTGTAACAGCCCTCTTTATTATCATTCCCTGGACCTCCTGTGAAAATTTCAGACATTTTCGCTCAGTAGTTTCTTTGCAAACAGCGTTTCATTTTCCCAGATTCATACAAATGGTTTTTCTAATTTATTCACTGCCTCCTCTACGTCACAGCTGCTTCGGCTCTGTGTGATTCGGCTCCTGTTCGGCTCCTGTTCGGCTTTTTCGAAGGTTAATCCAGATGTTTTTGCTTGTTTTCAGCGTGCATTCGGTTAGTTTTCGTCAGGTTTGCGGCAGCTTTTCCCTGCAATTCGGGGACCCTGTGGTGTTTGCTGAATACACCGCAGGGTCACCGAAATGCAATCGGCAAAAGGAACCGAATTGAAGAGAACGAAAAGTCACCGAACGTGCGGTGACTTTTCGAATCTCTTTGGATAACCCTGAATGTGTTTTAACTGCAGACTGTCAGCTTTAATTTGAGGGTATGTACATCCAACTCAGGTGAACGGTGTAGGACTTACAGCAGTTTGCAGATGTGCCTCCCACTTGTTAAGGGACCAAAGGTAATGGAACAGAATAATAATCATAAATCAAACTTTCCCTTCTTAATACTTGGTTGCAAATCCTTTGCAGTCAATCACAGCATGAAGTCTGGAATGCATAGACATCACCAGACGCTGGGTTTCATCCCTGGTGATGCTCTGCCAGGCCTCTACTACAACTGTCTTCAGTTCCTGCTAGGGATGTGCGTTTCGGGTTTCGGAATTTCAGAATTTTCACGAAATTTCCCGATTCGGGTCTTTCGATGCGGCCGAAATTCCGAAATTTTTTTGATCCGAAAAAGTCGAATCCGAAATGTTTTCCGAGCCGAATCGAAAAAATTTCGGAATTTTCGAATGGACTTGAAATGTGTCAAATCGAAATCTATTGCTTTGAAACGAGAACAGACTTTCCGAAAAAACGAAAATTTTTCGAAAACGGCAAATCCGAAAAATTTTCCGAGCCAAATTCGGTTCCATTCGGGATTTCGGTTCCATTTCGGTAATTCTGAACATCGTTTATTTAACTATTATCGGTTATATCGCTGATTCTGTAAATTTTGTCTTTGTAAATGTGCTGGGGCAAATCAATGAGCTGGGGCAAATCCATGTGCTGGGGCAAATCCATGTGCTGGGGCAAATCCATGAGCTGGGGCAAATCCATGTGCTGGGGCAAATCCATGAGCTGGGGGGCAAATCCATGTGTGAGCTGGGGCAATATCCTATGTGCTGGGGCAAATCCATGTGCTGGGGCAAATCCATGTGCTGGGGCATCCATGTGCTGGGGCAAATCCATGTGCTGGGGCAAATCCATGTGTGAGCTGGGGCAATATCCTATGTGCTGGGGCAAATCCATGTGCTGGGGCAAATCCATGTGCTGGGGCAAATCCATGTGCCGGGGCATCCATGTGCTGGGGCAAATCCATGTGCTGGGGCAAATCAATGTGCTGGGGCAAATCCATGAGCTGGGGCATCCATGTGCTGGGGCAAATCCATGTGCTGGGGCAAATCCATGAGCTGGGGCAAATCCATGTGCTGGGGCAAATCCATGTGCTGGGGCAAATCCATGTGTGAGCTGGGGCAATATCCTATGTGCTGGGGCAAATCCATGTGCTGGGGCAAATCAATGTGCTGGGGCAAATCCATGAGCTGGGGCATCCATGTGCTGGGGCAAATCCATGTGCTGGGGCAAATCAATGTGCTGGGGAAAATCCATGAGCTGGGGCATCCATGTGCTGGGGCAAATCCATGTGCTGGAGCAAATCCATGAGCTGGGGCATCCATGTGCTGGGGCAAATCCATGTGCTGGGGCAAATCCATGAGCTGGGGCAAATCCATGTGCTGGGGCAAATCCATGTGCTGGGGCAAATCCATGAGCTGGGGCATCCATGTGCTGGGGCAAATCCATGTGCTGGGGCAAATCCATGAGCTGGGGCATCCATGTGCTGGGGCAAATCCATGTGCTGGGGCAAATCCATGAGCTGGGGCATCCATGTGCTGGGGCAATATCCTATGAGCTGGGGCAAATCCATGTGCTGGGGCAAATCCATGTGCTGGGGCAAATCAATGTGCTGGGGCAAATCCATGTGTGAGCTGGGGCAATATCCTATGTGCTGGGGCAAATCCATGTGCTGGGGCAAATCCATGAGCTGGGGCAAATCCAGGTGTGAGCTGGGGCAATATCCTATGTGCTGGGGCAAATCCATGTGCTGGGGCAAATCCATGTGCTGGGGCAAATCCATGAGCTGGGGCAAATCCATGTGTGAGCTGGGGCAATATCCTATGTGCTGGGGCAAATCCATGTGCTGGGGCAAATCAATGTGCTGGGGCAAATCCGTGAGCTGGGGCAATATCCTATGAGCTGGGGCAAATCCATGAGCTGGGGCAAATCCATGTGCTGGGGAAAATCCATGAGCTGGGGCAAATCCATGTGCTGGGGCAATATCCTATGAGCTGGGGCAAATCCATGAGCTGGGGCAAATCCATGTGCTGGGGAAAATCCATGTGCTGGACTGCTGGGGCAATAGAGTTAGACAGCTTTGAAACGAGGAGAACAGATGTTCCGAAAAAAACGAAAATTTCCGAAATAGCGAAAAGCCGATAACCAAAAAACGAGCAAAGTGACACGAAAATACGAAAAATAGTCGATATATACCGAAAACCATGTACAATTCCGAAAAACGAAAATTTCCGAAATAACGAAAAGTCGATACAGAAACCTAGTAAAGTGACCCGAAAATACGAAAAATGGTCGATATTCCGAAAAATAAATGTACCCGAAAAACGAATCGAGCCGAACCGAATCGAAACAGAAAGCAGTCGAAACGAGCCGAATCGAAAAGTTTAAAAATTCGAAAAATCGAATCGAATCGAAAAAAAAATCGGTGCACATCCCTAGTTCCTGCTTGTTCTTGGGGCATTTTCCCTTCAGTTTTGTCTTCAGCAAGTGAAATGCATGTTCAATGGGATTCAGGTCATGTGATTGACTTGGCCATTGCATAAATCATCATATTTGCCAAAGAGGGAACACTATGGGTAGTGTTGTAGGCTTTTTGCCCTTGGCGGCTAGCTGTGACATCATTAAGCCAGCCTACTCTAGAGTGGTTACCTCATACTCCCACTGGAAATAAGGGTGTACACATTGTTGGTGGGAGGGATGCCACTCTGGTGGGGTCGAGACAAGACTCTAGTCCAACTTTCTTTTCATTCAACCAGGAGTTCCAGGAAGGGATCAGCCCTTTTGTGCTTTGGCTTGGACCTGAGAGCATGGCTGTGCCAATAAATTGGCCGCCTAAGGCCTCGCGCTTGTGAGGCCTTGCGGCCACCTAATCAATCGCTCCGGCAGCAGCTCCTGTTTAGTATAGACCGCAGGACTTGGAGGAGTCACTGTGGCCTATCTAGGCCTGGCTGCCGGCGAAACTAAGATGCCTGCCAGGCCGCTGGGTTTTATTTATACCCTCACCAGAAATGGAGCTATAGGGGTAAGCGCAGATGACACATTTTTTTCTTGTTATGTTTTATACGTGAAGCAGGCCGGATATTTCTGTTTGACGCAGCTGCCCTGGTAAGGAATAGGCGCAAATCCTTTTTTTTTCTGCATGTATGTATATTTTGTTGTTTCCCCAGCCAAGTCATTTTTGCTGCTGTCCATTTCCGTGTTTTTGTTTTTAATCCCAAAGTGGAAATGTTTCTGGTGAGGGTATAAATAAAACCCACTGTTTTGTCTCTTAGTTGAGAAGCAGCATGAGAATATGTGGTTGCTTAAAAAAGCAGCTCTTGGTTTAATTAAGTTAGGACCCACCTTAACCAGAGGTGCCGTGACGTGGCAGGTGGGCTTACACTTTAATGGCCTTTCAAGTAAATCAAATCCTCTGATTGTGTTTTGCTACGCATGGAGCTATAGGGGTAAGTGAAGATGACACTTTTTTTTCTTGTTATGTTTTATACATGAAGTAGGCTGGCTACTTCTGGTTGATGCAGCCGCCCTGGTAGGGAATAGGTTTTTTTTCTGGGCAATAAGGGAACTTTATTTTTTAATAGACAGGGTTATTCAGAGAGAGGTGAAAAGCAGGAGAATGGCTGGAGAATGGAAAATTCTAGGTCAAAATAGCCAAACCAGAAAAATTCTCCCATTTAGCTCACTTTCCAAATCGGCTATATTGACCTAGAATTTTGCATTCTCCAGTCATTCTCCTGCTTTTCACCTCTCTCTGTATAACCCTGAGAGTGTTCCTTTAAATTGTCTTACAAAACAGAGGATGAGAAACGATTCAGAACATTAACAACACATTAAATAACGTGACATTAAAGTTACATCTTGTTCACAAGCACAAAACAAATAAACATCCTCTTAAAGTCAGTGTTTAGGCTCCCTCATAATGTAATTTATATGTACCAAGGAAAAGAAGAAAGGCTTAATCAAAACTGGAGGAAAAGAAATGCAAACAGTACAGCCAATAATATTGACTATGTTCACAAGAACACAAACCTGGGAGGTAAGCAGAACAGGCTTAGTGATTTGTTTACACTTTAAAAAATTAACCTTCATGTGAAGTATGTGAAAGTCTGTATAAACACATTAATTAAAGGATAAAAGCTACATGCAGGAGCGAAAGAAAATATATTGACTTTTGGTTCAAGTTATCTCCACTCTACAAACAAGAAAAGTTTACTAATATGATTCCACATGAGACATTTTTATTCAATCTCAAAGGACATTTTTTTTATATTTTCATTTGGTACTGAGGATTTTACTAACAAATATTAATGCCCCTATTACATTCTTTGCGCAATTGTGTTTGCGCAGCGCAAATTTTTTTGCGCGCATCATCCGGCGTTATCGCGCGAAACTTAACGGACTATTCAGATCCGAACGCATTCTCTCATCCGTCCGAAAATAACGTTCGTAAAAACGACGCACAAAACAAAGAGTAATACGTAGCGCACGTAAGAGTAACGTAGCGCACGTAAATCAGTGTGCGGACTGTTTTTTTCGCGGGATTCAGCCAATCAGAATTAAGAACCTTAATTGACATCAATTTACCTTAATTGACTCACTTACGTGTTTGCGCCTTGTCAAAGTAAATCTGAGTATACGTGCTGCAGCAATAAAAAAAAAACACGCACAAATTCACAATTTTATTGTTTGGGTATGTGTAGAATGTGTAACTATACTGTGCTGTATTTTTTTTTTCGTGCTGGTGTTTTTCGTTTTGGCCAGAACGTTCCAATTTGCAGTTACCACCAGCTTTTCAAAGACGTTAAAATTATGCACGCAAATGTCGTTCTTAAAAAGATGCGCCTCGATTGTAATAACATCCGCGTACCAGCGCACAAACTAATTTGCGCTCACAATGTTAAGTATAGGACGCGTACAGTTCATCACACTCGCGCAGGTCCATCCGTGTCAACCCTTTCGCTGCTGAGGCTTTTCACACCTCTGTGCTGAGGTCATTTTTACCAGTTTTGCTCATCATGTTTAAACGTGTTTTGAAGGCTTATTTTAGTATATGACCCAGACATATTATATATCGTTCTTTCCGTCAGACTCGGTAGATTCATAATATGTCATTATTATATGTATACGTTATGTCATGTCTGTATATTATAACAAAAAATGCAATAAAATATGTATTTTCAATAATTTACAACGTGTAAAGTGTTTTTTTTCACATTTTAACATGCGAGCAATTGCGGTTATATTTTGTATGGGGTGCGCTTGTTAAAAAAATTAGAGATGGGGTCTCGTTACATTTTTTTTTTGGGAAAATTACACGATTTTTAACAAACGCACCGCATACAAAAATCGTTAGTGCAGCATCATTGTTCACATTATAATTGAAATGGGAACAATATTGCTGCATTAACGAACCAAAAAAAAGAAAAAAAAATGTTTATTTTTTTTTTTATAATTTTTTTTTAAATATATTTTTATTTTTATTTTTAATTTTTTTTTTAAAAAAAAAACTTTTTCACAGTAGTGTTTGGTATCGTTGGAACAGCCATGCTCTGGCCGATCCAACCATACCAAACTTTAACCCCTAGCTGCCACGGATCGGGAGATAGGGAGTTCCAATTAACTCCCTATCTCCACCGTTGGTGGCAGTTAGGGGTTAACTCTAGGACTGGCGTCATCGTGCTATGCACGATGACGCCAGTCCTCACGGGGAGTTCCCGGAGGCTTGGCCGACATCCAAGATGTCGGCCAGCTCCGGGAAAGGATCACGAACCGGCGCTTTTCAGCGCCGATTCGCGATCCAGCTCCCCAGGGGTTAATGCCAGGTACCATTTGGAAGGGCAGGCTGTGCCCTTCCAAATGGTGCCTGGGTTAACCCCGGCAACGCCGCCGATCGGGAGGGAGAGAGGTCCGAAGGACCTCCCCCCCTCCCTTTCAGGCGCCTCCTCCGCACATGCGGGGGGGGGGGGCGCCTGAATTAGGTGTCATCTGCCGCGATGACACCTAATTTCATCGGCAGCGGTTCCGGATGCTGGGCTGACATCGAGGATGTCAGCCCGCACCGGGGGGGCCAGCGATCGGCCGGAACCCGGCCGAACGCTGACCCCAAAGGGAGGACGCGCTCAGCGCATCCTCCGCACAGCAGGAGCCATGCGGAGGACGCGCTCAGCGCGTCCTCCGCATGGAAGTGGTTAAACAATAACGCACATCGTTTGCGAGAACGTTGTAATACGACGTTCTGTGCAAAAGGTTTTGCCCCTCGCGCAAATGCGCATTTGCGCACGCAAAACACAATGCACGAAGAATGTACAGTTTCCGCTTCAGACCGGGGTTTTTTCACCTTCTTTTGGATCAACCACAGTAAGTGATGTGTGAAAGGATGACCTCAATGGACGCACGTCTTTATTTCGGCCTATGTAACTACAGGGTGAGCCAGTCAAACCTGCATTTTTGAAAAGGGCGGGAGAGCCGTGAAAGTGGGCGGAGCGAGTTGGCAAGGTTACCATTGTGTCCCCCACAACTAAGCATTTCAGTCGTCATGGAGCAGTGGTCTAAACAACAACGTTCATTCGCTGTGAAAGCGTTTTACCAAAGTGGTAGTTATGCAGCCGCTCAGCGTCGTTTCCGGAAGAATTTTCAAATTAATCGAAATAAGCCAGTGCCGTCTGTTAATTCAATCAAATTGTGGGTGACAAACTTTGAAGCAATTGGTGAAACGAGAAGCAGAAGGGGTGGCAGTGCAAGATCAGTGTGAACTCCCGCGAATTTTGACCGCGTGAGAGTTGCTGTGGAAAGAAGCCCTCGGAGATCGGCGCGTCGACAGAGTGCTGCGCTTGGCATGGCAAACACGAGCGTCCGAAGAATCTTGAGGTTAGATTTACACCATCACCCATACAAAATTCAGGTTGTTCAGGCTATGAATGAAAACGATTTTGCAGCTCGACAGCGTTTTTGTCAAACGTTGTTGGACATCTTTGATGAAAACGAGGACCTTGTTCACAACCTGTGGATGAGCGATAAGGCACATTTCCATCTCTCCGGTTTTGTGAATAAACAAAATTTCCGATATTGGAGTGATGAAAACCCTCAACAACTCCATCAAAAACCACTCCATTCAAGCAAGGTAACAGTTTGGTGCGCAATGTCCTCATTGGGAATCATAGGACCATATTTTTTTGAAAATGACAGGGAGCAAGCAGTTACTGTGAATGCACAACGCTATTCGGAAATGTTGCATTCGTTCTTCATTCCTCAGCTTCGTCAACATGGAATGAACAATGAAACCTTATTCCAGCAAGACGGTGCCACAAGTCATACAGCCCGTGTGAGCATGAATGTTCTCAACAATGTTTTTCAAAATCGGGTGATATCCCGAAATGGAGCAATTTCTTGGCCTCCCCGATCGCCCGACCTCACAGTGTGCGATTTTTTTCTTGTGGGGGTACCTGAAGAGTAAAGTCTTTGAACAACGACCTCCAACGCTTGGGGAACTCAAGAGGAGAATCCGGTTGGAAATCGAGAGAATTCCTCAGCGTATGCTCCGTGATGCGATGGGCGGTTTCAGAAATCGCCTACAAGAATGTCTCAATCGGGAAGGACACCATCTTACTGGAGTTATTTTTAAACAGTGAATGTTGTTTCTTAAATGCTTTTTAATGTACATTAAGATAGTAACAATAAAATTTTGAAATATCCATCCGTTTATTTTTTACAGTCATTTCAAAAATGCAGGTTTGACTGGCTCACCCTTTATGTACCGTATTTTTCGCTCCATAAGACACACCTAGTTTTTAGAGGAGGAAAACAGGAAAATAAATATTCTGAATCAAATAGTGTAATAATGGATATTGTCCCAGCTCCTCTCATGGATTTTGCCCCAGCTCATGGATACTGTCCCCCAGCTCATGGATATGTCCCAGCTCACACATGGATTTGCCCCAGCTCATGGATATGCCCCAGCTCATGGATATGCCCCAGCTCACACATGGATATGCCCCAGCTCACACATGGATAATGCCCCAGCACATGGATAATGCCCCAGCTCACACATGGATTTGCCCCAGCTCATGGATATACTGCCCCAGCTCATGGATATGCCCCAGCTCATGGATATGCCCCAGCAGCTCATGGATATGCCTCAGCTCACCTGCCGCCGCGTTCGTCTCCCTCTGAGCGTGCGTCCGTCGGCAGGAAGCTTGGGCACTCGCCTGGGGGAGCCACGTGACCGCACTCTCGCGAGATCGCGGTCACGTGGCTCCCCCAGGCGAGTGCCCAAGCTCCTTGCCGCCGGACGCACGCTCAGAAGGAGCCGAACGCGGCGGCGGCAGGTGAGCTGAGGCATATCATGGGGCATTCGCTCCATAAGACGCACCCACTTTTCCCCCCACTTTTTGGGGGGAGAAAAGTGCGTTTTATGGAGCGAAAAATACGGTATATAAGGACAATAGAAGGACAATTGTTATAATCCCAGCCTTCAAGAGCTTTCAGTTTTAAGAGTAAATCTATGTACATTTGGGGTTAGATCACAACTCAAACGTTAAAGGCAAGACACAAAAGGAAAACGTTTGCGTCAGCCGATTTCCTTTAAGGCTGGTCAGCCACTGGGGCCGTAGTCGTACAACTAACAAGTCGTCCATAGTTGTCCATAGCCGTACGACTAATCCCAAAACACAGAAGAGATTCAACCCTCGTCCACTGCTTCAGACTTCTGTTGGACGACGGACGACTTCGGACAACCACATTAGACTAGCGACCACTCCCGTTCGAATGGGACTTGTCTTCCAAAGTTGGATGACCTGGGTATGGTACAACATACCTCACAAGATGGATGCTGAGAAGCTGTTAAGGTGGGGTGAAAAAATGTATTTTATTGTGTAGGGGAGACAGGTGGGACAAGTCCTGTTTGTTAATCTAATTTGGAGGGTAGGGGAAGCATACTCAGGCCCTTTTGTAGCTGTGCTATAACCCCGTATGTGCCAAGTGTTTATTTAGTAGGGATGTGCGTTTCGTTTTGTACCGATTTGTTATTCTCACGAAACGGGCCGATTCGGTGCTTCAGATCCATCCGATGTTCCGAACCGGACCGGCAACGAAATACACACCATCCGAAATATTTCCCGCTACGAAACGAAAAAAAATTGTTATTTCATATGGACATGAAATTTGTAAAATCGCAAGTCATTTTCATTCTATTCGCGATTTCGGTTCCGTTTCGGTTAATTTCGGAGAACGTATTTTCGTGTCATTTCGAGTCCGTTTCGGTTCCGCTGCTGATTTCGTAATTTCGTATTGTCCGTCACTTTTTCACTTGTTACAGTGCAAAATTACCATTTTTATTAAATACTGTATATCTTAAAGCATTTATTTTTTTCACTTACAGCAAGAAGTGTCTGCATTTATTTATTTGTTAGGATTATTTTTTGCACTTTTTGGGAATTTTTGGGTTAATATTTAGGGTACTTCCTAACTTATACATTTAAAATAACGAGGTTTGTTTTTTTCTTTGCAGAACACATACAGCTGGATTATCTTCTCACAGTCTGTCCGTATGTGTTCTGTTCAGCAATGAATTTTGATATACAATACATTTTGCCAGTATCATTACCATGGATAGTAACAAACCTGTCGTTATCCATGGTGCTGATATGAAGAAATAGATCGATAATATGTGTTTCTCCATGGTTCTGACTCAGATTTGTTTTCACATTTATTCATAAGAAAAAAAGGATCTTTCATAAAAAAAGATACGTCCGAAGGAACAAATCGGCAGGCTTGCCGTATGGACCGAAATATCGGAGCATCCGAAATACCATACGTCTAAAGTCAAAACGAAAATCCGAGTATGGACCCTTTGAAACAAAGAGAACAGACGATCCGAAAGATCAAAATTCCCCGATTACACGTAAAAAAAATCAATACAAAACACCGAGCTGAAACGAAATGAGCTGAAACAAAAATGGGCAGAAACGATCCGAAATTAAATTTTTGAAAAACCAAACGTGCCGAAACAAAACTAAAAAAGCGCGTGCACATCCCTAATATTTAGTAGGGATGTGCGTTTTGTTTCGTACTGATTCGTTATTCTCAGGAAACAGGCCGATTCGGTTCCGTTGTTGATTTCGTAATTTCTTATCGTCAGTCACTTTTTTCTTTCTGCATCGATAATATATTTATTTTAAATATTTAATTAGCTTTTCCCTAAATCCCCAGTCTAAATAATGTTGTGCAATGCATATTCATAAGAAAAAAAGGATCTTTCATAAAAAACGATACGTCCAAAGGAACGAATCAGCAGGATTACCATATCGACCAAAATATCGGAGCATCCGAAATACCATACGTCTAAAGTCAAAACGAAATGGACCCTTTGAAACGAGAACAAACAATCCGAAAGACCAAAATTCCCCGATTACACAAAAAAATCAATATAAGACACCGAGCCGAAACGAAAAGGGCTGAAACGGTCCAAAACAACATTTTTGAAAAACCAAACGTGCCGAATCGAAACTAAAAAAACGCGTGCACATCCCTAATATTTAGTAGGGATGTGCATTTCGTTTCGTACCGATTCGCTTTTTTCACGAAACGGGCCGATTCGGTGCTTCGGATTCGTCCAATGTTCCGAACCGGACCGGCAACGAAATACACACTAGACATGTGCACAGCACAAAATTTCGTTTTGAACTAATGGATTAGTCCTAAAATGCAATTTATTTAGTTGCTAAAGAAATTCGTTTTCAGTTCTTTAGTAAGAAAACTAATTTCATTCATCCGAAAACCAGTGGATACAATTACTATTGTAGTGGCTCCTCAGAGGGCTGAGATCGCTGCTTGTTACAGTATCTCTCACTCTCAGCACAATGTGGGCCATATTACATAGTTGGTGCTAACTTAACCAGAGCTGTTGTAAACTTCCCAGAGCCATTATAGCCTATGGAGGTTTTCAGTTTACAACAGCTCTGGTTAAGTTAGGACCAACATTGTAATACTGCCCCGTGTCAGGCAAAGCTGTTACAGTAACTGACTGCTGCTCATCACAGCGCTCAGAGTTTCAGTAAAACTAGTAAATAATATTTTTATATATAAGAGGTTAGAACAATATTATTTCCTTGTTTTACTGAAACTCTGAGCGCTGTTACAGTCAGTTACTGTAACAGCTGAGCCTGATACATTGTACTGAGAGATAATATAACAAGCAGCCGATCTCAGCGCTCACAGCCACTAGATTTAAAGGGCTAAAAAGAAAGGCTCCTTTCTGTATAATGTTTTAGAACATCCACCTGCATTAATACCCCTCTCTGTATAATGTATACAACATCCACCTGCATTTATTAATACCCCTCTCTGTATAATGTATACAACATCCACCTGCATTAATACCCCTCTCTGTATAATGTATAGAACATCCTCCTGAATTAATTAATGTTCCTCTCTGTATAGAACATCCTCCTCATTTATACCTTTCTCTGTATAATGTATATAACATCCTCCTGCATTAATACCCCTCTCTGTATAATGTATAGAACATCCTCCTGCATTAATTAATGCCCCTCTCTGTATAGAACATCCTACTGCATTGGCATGTGGAGGGTGCAGAACTTTGGATGTTGCTCTCTTCATTGCTGGTCTCCTTCACTCAATGTAATATCACAAAAAGGACTGAAACTAAAATGTAGTGCATTTTATTTTAGTTTCTTTCGTTTTTTGTACTGAGCAGTTTCGTATCTCTTGAGTCATACGAAAACTAAATTATCCCAAAATTCAGACTAAATCGTTTTAGTACTAAAACGAATGCACATGTCTAATACACACCATCCGAAATATTTCCTGATAAGAAACGAAAAAATTTTGTTATTTCGTATGGACATGAAATTTGTAAAATCGCAAGTCATTTTCGTTCTATTCGCGATTTCGGTTCCGTTTCGGTTAATTTCAGACAACGTATTTTTGTATCGTTTTGAGTCCGTTTCGGTTCCGTTGTTGATTTTGTAATTTCATATCGTCAGTCACTTTTTTCACTTGTTCGGGGGCTTTCTTTCTGCATCAATAATATATTTGTTTTAGATATTTAATTTGCTTTTCCCTAAATCCCCAGTCTAAATAATGTTGTGCAATGCATATTCATAAGAAAAAAAGGATCTTTTATAAAAAACGATATGTCCAAAGGAACGAATCAGCAGGATTACCATATCGACCGAAATATCGGAGCATCCGAAATACCATACGTCTAAAGTCAAAACGAAATGGACCCTTTGAAACGAGAACAAACAATCCGAAAGACCAAAATTCCCCGATTACACAAAAAAATCAATATAAGACACCGAGCCGAAACGAAAAGGGCTGAAACGGTCCAAAACAACATTTTTGAAAAACCAAACGTGCCGAATCGAAACTAAAAAAACGCGTGCACATCCCTAATATTTAGTAGGGATGTGCATTTCGTTTCGTACCGATTCGCTTTTTTCACGAAACGGGCCGATTCGGTGCTTCGGATTCGTCCAATGTTCCGAACCGGACCGGCAACGAAATACACACCATCCGAAATATTTCCCGATAAGAAACGAAAAAATTTTGTTATTTCGTATGGACATGAAATTTGTAAAATCGCAAGTCATTTTCGTTCTATTTCGCGATTTTGGTTCCGTTTCGGTTAATTTCAGACAACATATTTTTGTATCGTTTTGAGTCCGTTTCGGTTCCGTTGTTGATTTTGTAATTTCATATCATCAGTCACTTTTTTCACTTGTTCGGGGGCTTTCTTTCTGCATCAATAATATATTTGTTTTAGATATTTAATTTGCTTTTCCCTAAATCCCCAGTTTAAATAAAGTTGTGCAATGCATATTCATAAGAAAAAAAGGATCTTTCATAAAAAACGATACGTCCAAAGGAACGAAACTGCAGGATTACCATATCGACCAAAATATCGGAGCATCCGAAATACCGTACGTCTAAAGTCAAAACGAAATGGACCCTTTAAAACGAGAACAAACAATCCGAAAGACCGAAATTCCCCGATTTCACGAAACAAAAATCGATACGAAACAACGAGCTGAAACGAAAATGGGCCAAAACGATCCGAAACAAAACTTTTGAAAAACCGAACGTGCCGAAACTAAACGAAATGAAAAAAATTAGTGCACATCTCTAATATTTAGGTACAAGTTAGCATTTAAACCTTTATTGTGATATATTCTATGGGGTACTCTTTTAATGTGGATAACCTGATATTGCTAACCTGCATCTTATCCCAAAGGTAATACTTTAATTTAACCAGAAATGTACCACCTGGGTCGTCCATAGTCGCTCACACCGGAGGACATTAGCCATACGTAGTTGTACGACCTAGGTTGTGCGTAGTCTGACATCCTAGTCGGTCGTAAGACTATGGATTCAATAGACAACCAGCCTAAATGCTCGCGCTTAACGTCAGTATTATGACTGAGCCTCTTTGCCAGCAGCTTGAGTCGTAATACTTTCAAGCCACAAAATGATAACACCAGAGACACTAACAGGGTTATCCAAAGAGATTCGAAAAGTCACCGCACGTTCGGTGACTTTTCGTTCTCTTCAATTCGGTTCCTTTTGCCGATTGCATTTCGGTGACCCTGCGGTGTATTCAGCAAGCACCACAGGGTCCCCGAATTGCAGGGAAAAGCTGCCGCAAACCTGACGAAAACTAACCGAATGCACGCTGAATACAAGCAAAAACATCTGGATTAACCTTCGAAGAGGAGCCGAACAGGAGCCGAAAAGGAGCCGAATCACACAGAGCCGAAGCAGCTGTGAACGTAGAGGAGGCAGTGAATAAATTAGAAAAACCATTTGTATGAATCTGGGAAAAAGAAACGCTGTTTGCAAAGAAACTACTGAGCGAAAATGTCTGAAATTTTCACAGGAGGTCCAGGGAATGATAATAAGAGGGCTGATACAAAAAAATAAGCAAACTGAAAAAAAAAAAAAAAAAAAAATCGGACTTTTCATTTTTTTTTAAAAAATTCAGAAAAATGCTTAAAGTATCCTAAAAAATCTATAAATAAAGAGACTTTTTGCTGAAGAATTTTATAATGAACGGTTTATTAGATATTGAATTAAAACGGGAATATTTTTAACATTGAAGTCTGGGATTCTCCTGAATAAATTTGCCGAATTAAACCACCGAATGGCAGGGCATTAGGGGAACCTTCACTGCTGGTTTGTGTTCTCTGAATAGCCGAAGCAGTGCTTTTTCATGGGGTTTTCACTGGCCTCGAACAGGCACCGAGCAGGCACCGTATGTGCAGGCAATTCGACAGGATTTGGCGAATTGCCTGCTCTCTGGATAGCCGAATGGCCAGGAAAGGTAACCGAACCCTGATTTTCAGCGTTCGGTTACCTTTCTCAAGCAATTCGAATCTCTTTGGATAACCCTGTAAGTGCTGAGGTCTTATCAGCTCCACGTGTACATAGGATTAGAGACGAAAGTCAGCATGAGTGAGATCCGACCCAGGCAGAGGAGGATACAGTGTAGGGAAAAAATGTCTGGAATTAAAATATAAGGTCCTATGAATAATAATAAAAAGGTCTGCTACAGAAAAAAGATGCTATTTAAAAAAAACGGCAAAAAAATTGCTGAGAAAGTTCTAAAAAATTTAAAGAAACTTTTTGCTGCAAACTAAAAGAATAAACGGTTTAATAGATATTGAATGATATACCCACAGAATCGATTCGAAAAACAACCGATAAACACCGAATTGCTCCAAAAAAGCAGATGACCCATTAAACACAGCACAGACCAGCTGCCGGAAAAAGCCAGCGAACGGGAAAATAAAAAAAAAAACACTGCAACTTTTAAAAGTTGTTGTTTCCAAAAAATTACTGCACGGAAATGCCTGAAAATAACATATAAGGTCCTATGAATAATAATAAAAAGGTCTGTTACAGAATAAAAGCGGCATTTAAAAAAAAAAAATTTGGAAAAATTATTTGCCAAAAAAATCCCGAAAATGGCTAAAAATAACTAAAAAAACAAATCGAATTTTTGCTGCAAGTGAAAAGAATAAACGGTTGAATGAATATTTAATAAAAACTGAATATTTCTAGCATTGAAACCTACTTTCTGAATGAAACCACCGAACATCAGGACATTTCATTGCTGTTCGGTGTCCCTGAATAGATTAACCTAGGGGTTGGCAAATTACGGCCTGCAGTCCACATGCGGCCCGCCACCGAGTTTTTTGCGGCCCGCCAACCAGCGGCGTTCTTCTACTCCCGAGGCGAGCGGCTGCTGACATGCAGCTTGGCCGCTCGCCTGGGATGGGAACCACCTGACCAGCGCGCGATCTCGCGATAACACGGCTGTTCAGGTGCTTCCCATCCCCGGTGAGTGGCAAAGCTGCATGTCAGCGGCCGCTCGCCTCGGGAGTAGAAGAACGCCGGCGGACGCGGAGCCTGGGGACACAGAGGAGGTGAGAGCTGGGGGGCAATATATACCCATATGAGCTGGGGCTATATATATCCATATGAGCTGGGGAAATATATATCCATATGAGCTGGGGCAATATATATCCATATGAGCTGGGGGGGCAATAAAATACCAATATGAGCTTGGGGAAATATATACCCATATGAGCTGGGGGCAATATATATCCATATGAGCTGGGGGCAATATATACCCATATGAGCTGGGGACAATATATACCCATATGAGCTGGGGTCAATATATACCCATATGAGCTGGGGTCAATATATACCCATATGACCTTGGGGCAATATATATCCATATGAGCTGAGGGCAATATGTACCCATATGAGCTGGGGGCAATATATATCCATATGAGCTGGGGCAATTTATATCCATATGAGCTGGGGCAATATATACCCCCTATGAGCTGGGGGCAATATATACCCATATGAGCTGGGGCAATATATATCCATATGAGCTGAGGGCAATATATACCCATATGAGCTGGGGGCAATATATATCCACATGAGCTGGGGGGCAATATATACCCATATGAGCTGGGGCAATATATACCCATATGAGCTGGGGCAATATATATCCATATGAGCTGGGGGCAATATATACCCATATGAGCTGGGGCAATATATATCTATATGAGCTGGGGCAATATATATCCATATGAGTTGGGGGCAATATATACCCATATGAGCTGGGGGCAATATATATCCATATGAGCTGGGGGAATATATACCCATAATAAATGACCAGGAAAAAAGTCTGAAAAGGACCAGGACAATTTACTATATTGTCATTAACCTCCCTGGCGGTATTCCCGAGTGTGACTCGGGGTTAAATTTCGCTACCACAAACGGTAACCCTGAGCCACACTCGGGCTGGATGCATACTCACCTCCTCCTGGCTCCCTCGCTGTCCCCCGCAGTGTGATCGCAGCGAGCTGCTTCCTGGATGGCTCCCTGCGAGTCACATGGTGCAGGGGGGCTGGACGCAGCAAACTTCATTCACAAAACACACTGAATACAAATGGCAAAATTTATGAACGGCCACTAGGTGGCAGTACAGGATAAGAAATAGACCATACCTCGTCTCACCCTTGTTCTCAGACAGATTTCAGTGTTTTTTGTTGTATTTTATTGAATATCATTTATTTGCATTATTTTGGATAATTATTTTTGGGATAATAAATTATTATGTCGTGTTTCAAACTTTATCGGACTCAGTGTATTTACTATTTTTTTAAATTAATTTATTAATTAATTTATAAAGGATTTTACCAGTAAGGACTCTTGATTTCACGGATTTCAGTGCGTGATTCCTAATTATTACAGGCTAACTATGTACAAAAACACGTTTCCTTTAAAAAAAAAATTGAGACGCTTTTAGACACAAAATTTTGAAAAAATTAGACCGCCAGGGAGGTTAATATTCTTAAGAAAAAATTCTAATTTTTGACCAATGTTAAGCAAAGAATTAAATAAAATGGCATTGTTTGGTGAGGTGTTTTCTCTTGAAAATTTAGCCCTAGCAACTGATTCTCTGCACACTCTTTCTCATTGGGGGGGGGGGGTGTTATTGATAATGGCTTTAACAGCCAGGAATCATAAGAATGCAATATTGTTTATATGCGGCCCCCCCGATAACAATAAAGTTTTTAATGTGGCCCTCCGTAGAAAATGTTTGCCCACCCCTGGATTAACCATTGCTTCTCTATGGAGACTTTCACCGCTGCCGAGCAGCACTGTATTTCGCTGGAAATGCGCCAAAATGTTGTGAATTGGCAGGTTTTGAATAGCCGGAATTGCACTGTACGGGGAAATTCAGTGTTCAGTGCAATTTCGGGCCAGATTGTCTCTCTCTGAATAACCCTGTACGTATATAAGACATTTATTTTATATTTAAAAAGTGTATTATATAAAAACTCCAAAAGAACATTTCCCTATTTTATTTTAAAGCCTACACTAATTTCATTTAATTTGGAAACTCTGTTATATGTTATTTCCTTTGTTATATTTGTACGATCCAATTGACCTTTAACAGCTTTAAGAGATAAGCTCCTCTAAATAACTTCATCAGGTGGTTGCATAATAAAGAATAAGAATGTGTTTGATAAACTGTAACCTCCTCTGCAAATTCTTTATCCTTATTATGTATTCTCTGCGAAATCATATTTAATTGCCTGAGCTCCAATTACCGCATTCAATCTGGCCAGAAAGTGAGAATAAAACAAGAATGACATATTAGCAACCACAAAAACATAAAATGCCACCTGGGGTGTTTTCTCAACATATGCCAGTCAAGTCAGTAGTTCGGGTGCACAAGCTGGCAT
Source organism: Leptobrachium leishanense (assembly GCA_009667805.1). Classification (NCBI taxonomy): domain Eukaryota; kingdom Metazoa; phylum Chordata; class Amphibia; order Anura; family Megophryidae; genus Leptobrachium; species Leptobrachium leishanense. The sequence goes on along the minus strand of CM019063.1, from coordinate 506,474,869 downwards.
CTGACTCACACAAGGGTTTTACTTCCTGAATAACGTGCACTTTTTTTCTGTTGACAAGGCGCTCAATTTATAGTCTATTCTGTGATGTCGTTTAATTTTATTTGCACATAAAAGCAGGTTAAAGGAAACGTTTTCGGTCGTTATGTTCCTATACAAAGGATGTGTGATTATATCCTGTTGAGCTAAAAACAGGACAAAAAAAGTGAGGCTTGATGGAATATTAATGTTTTGAAATGAATAGATTGTGATTAGGGATACCTGGACGTGGCGGTATTGTTGGGGGATGTGGGACTATGGGTTCTGGGGGGGTCTGATACAACATTTCATTTCCCAACCCTCGCTTATGTCCAAGTCACCCTGTGCCTATAAGGATATAGGGTGCTTGTGTTATGTGTGAGTATTGTTATCATTAATATCATTATTGTTCATGTATATACACTATATTGCCAAAAGTATTCGCTCACCTGCCTTGACTCGCATATGAATTTAAGTGACATCCCATTCCTAATCCATAGGGTTCAATATGACATTGGTCCACCCTTTGCAGCTATAACAGCCTCAACTCTTCTGGGAAGGCTGTCCACAAGGTTTAGGAGTGTGTTCATTGGAATTTTTGACCATTCTTCCAGAAGTGCATTTGTGAGGTCACTTCACACACTGATGTTGAACGAGAAGGCCTGGCTCTCAGTCTCTGCTCTAATTCATCCCAAAGGTGTTCTATCGGGTTGAGGTCAGGACTCTGTGCAGGCCAGTCAAGTTCATCCACACCAGACTCTGTTATCCATGTCTTTATGGACCTTGCTTTGTGCACTGGTGCACAGTCATGTTGGAAGAGGAAGGGGCCAGCTCCAAACTGTTCCCACAAAGTTGGGAGCATGGAATTGTCCAAAATGTCTTGGTATGCTGAAGCATTCAGAGTTCCTTTCACTGGAACTAAGGGGCCAGGCTCAGCTCCTGAAAAACAACCCCACACCATAATCCCCCCTCCACCAAACTTTACACTTGGCACAATGGAGTCAGACAAGTACCATTCTCCTGGTAAGGCAACCACCAAATCCAGACTCTTCCATCAGATTGCCAGATGGCGAAGCACGATTCGTCACTCCAGAGAACGCGTCTCCACTGCTCTAGAGTCCAGTGGCGGCGTGCTTTACACCATTGCATCCGATGCTTTGCATTGCACTTGGTGATGTATGGTTGGATGCAGCTGCTCGGCTATGGAAAACCATTCCATGAAGCTCTCTGCGCACTGTTCTTGAGCTAATCTGAAGGCCACATGGAGTTTGGAGGTCTGTAGCGATTGACTCTGCAGAAACTTGGCGACCTCTTTGCACTATGCGCCTCTGCATCCGCTGACCCTGCTCCGTCAGTTTATGTGGCCTACCACTTCGTGGCTGAGTTGCTGTCGTTCCCAAACACTTCCACGTTCTTATAATACAGCTGACAGTTGACTGTGGAATATTTAGGAGCGAGGAAATTTCACAACTGCATTTGTTGCACAGGTGGCATCCTATCACAGCTCCACGCTGGAATTCACTGAGCTTCTGAGAGCAACCCATTCTTTCACAAATGTTTGTAAAAACAGTCTGCATGCCTAGGTGCTTGATTTTATATACCTGTGGCCATGGAAGTGATTGGAACACCTGATTCTGATTATTTGGATGGGTGAGCGAATACTTTTGGCAATATAGTGTATCTTACTGTTATTACTTTGGAAGTCAATGCAGCCCTTTCCAACCCCCCCCCCCGCCCAATAGAATATGTTTTAGATCTGTGAAAGGTTTGAATGGTCATTGTCTTGTTTGCCAAACATTGCCCCGTTATCAGGGAAGATGCATGGTTTCTGCCTCAGTTATTGTTTGTATTGTCTGTTATTAGGTTCAATGTTTTAATACCTCATTGAGTTATCAATCGGATACTGTAAATCTGAATCCCCTGTTTATCCCCTCACTCTGCTAATGTTCTATTGTGAAGACCTGTGATTACATGACACCCCATTGTTTCATGTCTGGATATGTCTGGTTCATTTGGAGAGAAGCCTGCAATGATTGCGACAGCACGCTTCCTCTGCACACAAGTGTGAAACTGGAGCACACACTCAGCGCATCATTCACAGCAAAAATGCTAAGTAAAAAAAAGGAAATAAAATTTGAGTAGAGTGTCCCTTTAACCTCTTGCTGCTTCACACCACTATTTAGTCTTCTACCTGTGCCTCACGTTGCTGTTAAGACGCAGCCCATTGTTCTTAGTTTTCAGAGAGCAGGCAGCATAAATCGTGCTTGTTTGTTCTGGGAGCGATACCAGACCTTTGGGTGCACGACTTTAGGGCAAGTCCTTAGTAGGACGAAAAATAGGTGCACAGCAACCTGTTTATAGACAAATACATACATTTCTACATATAGCCATACCTTTACAAACACACACATGGCCATAATCACCCCCCATGGTATGTAACAATAAGGCTCAAAGGAATGTGCAATGTGTTTGAGTGGATCACAGAGCTCCACAGCAATAAAACTCACACTCTTGCACACCGCACATTACTGTATAACAAAGTTCCACAACGTTAAAATTCACAGTAATGAGCAGTGTGTATGAGCATATCACAGAGCTCCACAGCAATAAAACTCATAATTTTACACAATGCACCTTACTGTGAGTTTTATTGCCATGGATTTCTGTGATACGCTCCTTCACACTGCATATTACAGTGAGTTTTATTGCTGTGGAGCTTTGTGATACGCTCATACACACTGCACATTACTGTGTGTTTTATTGCTGGGGAGCTCTGTGATACACAACACACATTACTGTAAGTTTTATTGCTGGGAGCCATGTGATACACTCGTACACACTGCATATTACTGTGGGTTTTATTGGTGTGGAGTTCTGTGATATGATATGCATTACTGTCAGACTTTCTCCAAACTTCCTTTCCTTCAAACGCTGCCTTAACTCCTTCCCTGTGGAGGACGTGTGGGGAACATCCTCATTGACCCCCACTGTATGTGGAGGATGTTCCCCACACATCTTCTGCTTGGCGGGGGGGCCAGAGAGATACTCCCCTCTCTGGTCTGGGACCCGTGGCGTTCTGACTTCCTTGAAGTTAGACACCGCTTTTATAGACCCTCCCGCCATAATGACGTCATTGTGTCGGATGCGATGACGCCATTTCACATGGAAATAGGGCCTTCGTTTCTTTCTGTACTAGTTTGTCAAATGTTGTTCAATGTATTGTAATCCTGTCTATATTGTGGCCATTGTTCAGCGCTTCAGAATATGCTGGCGCTTTATAAAAAAAGAATAATAATAATACACTCATACACACCGTATATTACACTGAGTTTTGTTGCTGTGGAGCGTGGTGACACACTTTTACACACTGCACATTACTGTGAGTTTTATTGCTGAGGAGCTCCGTGATACACAATACACATTACTGTGAGTTTTATTGTTGTGGAGCACTGTGATATGCTCATACACACCGCACATTACTGTGAGTTTTTTTGTTGTGGAGCACTGTGATATGCTCATACACACCGCACATTACTGTGAGTTTTATTGCTGTGGAGCTCTGTGATACGCTCATACACACCGCACATTGCTGTGAGTTTTAATACTGTGGAGCTCTGCGATACACTATACACACACCGTACATTACTGTGAGTTTAATTGTTGTGGAGTTCTATGATACACTTAAACATACCGTACATTACTGTGAGTTTTATTGCTGAGGAGCTCCGTGATACACAATACACATTACTGTGAGTTTTATTGCTGTGGAGCACTGTGATATGCGCATACACACTGCACATTGCTGTGAGTTCTATTGCTGTGGAGCTCTGTGATATGCTCATACACAACACATATTACTGTATACCAGAGTTCCACCGCAATAAAACTCACAGTAATCCGGTGCAGATGGAACCCTACGTCGGCTCTCTACAGTTAGCAGGGACGGGACCAAGGGAAGATTTTTCAGTTATCAGACAGACAAATAGATAAAGACTAGGTAGGGGAAAATACATAATTAGATAGAAGAAAACAGACAAATAGATTCAATAAAATATGGAAATGTAAACGAGATAGGATAAGCACCCCCTTCCCTACTTACTCACCAGCCCTATCTCTCCTCCATGGTAGGTGCTGACTTCCCCAGATCACTCTCCCTGTGTCCTAGCAGAAGCTGCTGGTCACATGGTCTCAGACTGGGGCTTCTTCCTAGTAAAAATAACCTTCTAGATGGTAGGGAACTGTCCCCTACCTCAAGAAAAGTAAAAGGTCTCAGTACAGGCAGCATTGTGTGTCAATGGGGCATTCTTAGAACCACACAGAATCCCCCCAGAGCAGTGGCCCAGCCTGTCCCAAGTTATTTCAAAAGACATGCATAGGTGTGTGTCTGCTGCTGATTCAGCAGTCTCAGGGAGCCTTCCAAAGTAGCGTTGAGGGATAGCACACCATTGCCGCGGGTTTGAAACCGATGGCAGCGACGGGGAAAAAAAAAAAGTGTGACTAGGATATGCCCAGGCACACCCGGCACCCACTGTGCACACGCCTATGGCTGTATGTGATTCTTGCAGTGTGACTGGCTTGTCCTCTGTTCTAAGTGGATTTGGAGGGGTTTGTCCGTCTATTGCTATGTGAAACCTTCACCGAATCCATTCATAAGGTGTGTACCCCTCGGATATTTTTATTTGGTTCTTATTAACCCCTTCACTACTGTGATTGTGTATACAAAATCTGCAGTAGCAGGCACAGGAACCCGAGCAGAGGTGTAGCATGGTCATGGGGAACCCGGGGGCAAGTCCTCCCCTAGTGCCGGCTTTCCCTGTTCATTCCACTTCTCCAGGATGGCCCCTCTATCTGTTCACCCCCCATTCTGCATGCTCCTTCTCACGGTTCACACACCCCCCCCTCCTCCATTCTCAATGCCCCCTCTCCCTGGACAGTCCCAGCCGTGAGAGGGCTTACCCTGGATCCAGCAAAGATTCGCTCTTTCCTCCCCCGCGGCTGCCGTACAACGCTGGGAGGAAGTGACATATTACGCAATCACTTCCTTCCAGCGCTGCTACATAGAAGCACTGGGACAGAGGAGGAGGTGACAACATGTCCCTCAAACCTTACATTGCTGAGCAATTTCACCCCGTGTGCTGAGCTCATTTTGACCGTTTTCTGCTCATGTTTAAATAGGACCCAGGCAAATTATATATCCTTATTTTCAGCAGATTCGGCAGATTCAAAATATATCATTATTCTATGTGTCTGTCATGTCTTGCCAGAATGCTATAAAAAGTTTTAAAAAAATGTAAATTTTCATTCAGATTTCAATCATTTACAGCGTGTAAAATATTTTTTTCACATTTTATCATCCAAGCCTTTGTGGTTATATATTCTATGGGGTACTCTTGTTAAAAATAAAATAGAAATAGTAACCTGTTACTACAGTCTTCTGAGAAAATATGCACTTTTTAAAAATTCTTTATTTATAGGAATTGAAGTAGGTCACAAATCTACCAGCAGTAAAGCGGCCTCGCGGGGCCAGCACAAGTTCTCACAATGAAGCACAACAAAAAATTAAAAAAATTAAAGGACATTGAACAGCAAAAAGCACACATAGAATACAAAATAAAACACATTCAAAAAGTCTCAAAGACAAACAAAAAAGAAAAAGTCTGAGCTTGCAGTCGAGGGAGGGTGGAGCAAAGAGCAAATTGGCCCAAATGCGCACATGGAAGGGGGTGGGGGAAAAGAGAAAGTGGGCAACTAAGAGAGGACTCCACACTCGGGACCGACTGAGTAAAAAAAAAAGTCCATCCCTGCTTGCGGCGTCCCCCCAGACAGGCGCCCGGGGGCACGTGCCCCCCTCACCACACCCTTGAACCCCAAGATCGTGTTAACACCATCTGAGGCTATGCTGTATCATTGCAAATGAAATTTGTTTGTTGCAAACTAATTTTGTTTGCATTTGGGCTCCAGGTGGTGCCCCCAAAGTTTGATCACTGTGGGTTTGGTTAAAATCAGCTGGGATTATGTATGAATTACATCTCCTCGGCTGATCCTGCATGAAATTTAGAAGTGTAGTGACTCCATCTGTCCCGCAGATGGCAATATCTGCCTGTCAATTAGGTTACTACAATATGAATACACTGGGAATATTCTCAAATGGTAAATCCTGAAATCATGTGTAAATCATGAAAAATTACTTTCCAAAGAAACTAGGTGGCTGGAAGTCTGGCTGTCCAGAAGATCTTTGTCTTTGGGGATTGGATCAGGGGATTGGATCGTCTCAATCTAGCTGATACACCGGATCCATGAAAAATGGACATCCCTAACAAATTGGGTTAAATTATGGAATGGCATGAATTACACAGTTTATGGTCGAGCTGCATCCACTGTATGGTGTTTCGTGTCATAATATATATGTATTTGCAATCTGTTACCATTCCATGGAAACTGTTAAAAATAATATTTACAATACTTTGAATAGTTCGCATTTCATGTTTTCACTGGTGTAATCCAATGTTTTAAATAGGAATAACTCACTAAATTTAGGAAATAAATAATGGATGCACGTTTGGAAAATATTCGTTTTATGATGAATTGATATAAAAAGGTAAAAAGAAATCACCTAGGATGCCACATTTCTAAAAAAAAAAAAAAAGTGTTTCTGCATGGCCTAATGAAATGTTAGAAGGTTTAAAACAGGGCCATGTGCATAAGTTATTTGTTTTGTATGTTCAATCCTTTTTTTTTCCAACAGCGCCAACATCTTCTACCAACTGTCATACTTTCTGCAACATAATACCACCGTTAACAAAACCGCATGTTTCACACTAAAGATTTAATTTCCATAAAACTCCTTCCGAAAAACCTAAAACAACAAAAAACAGGCTTCTCTGTAACACATTTCTGTTCATCTGCCATGTCTTGTTAAAGGATTATCGCTTTATTGTTCACAATGAATATATTAGCATCCCCTTTTCAAATTTTGCAAAATAAAAAGAAGTTTTATTTTAGAAATGAGAAAAGAGATTCTAAATTCCCAGCTGTACAAAAGAAATATGTCTGCCTTCCAAATAGACTCGTGCGACATGCTACCAAGCGGTTATATCTGTGATTGGTATATCATTGTCTCAGGATCATTAGATAGCAATTCTTGAGAAAAAGGAAATATGTCTATAAATGGCTTTGACCCGTGTCTCGTCTGTTCAGTGATGTTACACATAATCTCTGCAGTTTAATGGCACTAGTGAGTTTTGAAAACGCAATTATATTTTGACTGAATTTCTTCTGCCACTTCCCTCAAACTTATAAACCAAGTATGCAAATGGTGTGTAATATACAAGGATACGTCAGGCACAGTTTACCACTTAATGTAATTTGAGTGGTCACAGTGACCAGGGTATCCTCATCCCTATTTCCCCCTGGGAGGTGTTGGAGGACTATAGACCAATAGGCTCACTTGAGGAACAGGTGAGCTAATAAATCTACCTGGACTTGGAGGGCTAATTCAGCAGTGATCTCAGCTTCCTCAGGATCGGGACTGTTAAGATTCTTTGTCCAATGGCTCTCAATCTACTCAACTTTTAGAGCCATCGGATTGGCTGGACACCCACTCAACTCTGCTTTGTGGCAGATCTCAGCTGGCTAAAACACCAAGAAAGAGCACTCCATATTATTGACCACCTTCTTCCATCATTTTCTGTGAAAAAAAACACACACAAGGTTATTCAAAGAGATCCGAATTGCTGGAGAAAGGTAACAGAACGCTGAAATTCATTGTACGGTTACCTTTCATGGCCATTAGGCTATTCAGAGAGCAGGCAATTTGCCAAATGTTGGCGAATTGCCTGCACATACGGTGCCTGTTCGGTGCCTGTTCGAGGGCAGTGAAATCCCCATAGAGAAGCAATGCTTTGGCTATTCAGAGAACAAAAACCAGCAGTGAAAGGTTCCTGAAATGCCCTGCCATTTGGTGGTTTAATTCGGCAGATTTATTCAGGTGAATCCCATAGGCTTCAATGTTAAAAATATTCCCATTTTAATTCAACATCTAATAAACCGTTGATTATAATATTCTGCATAAAAAGTCTCTTTATTTTTAGATTTTTTGGGATATTTTAAGCATTTTTCGGGATTTTTTTTTCCAAAAACTTTATGCCGATTTTTTTTTTCTTTAAACGTTTGTTTCCTATTTTCTGTAACAGCCCTTTTTATTATCATTCCCTGGACCTCAAAAGTAAATTTCAGACATTTTCGCTCAGTAGTTTGTTTGCAACCAGCGTCTCACTTTTCAAACATTCAAGCGGACTGTTTTATTTTTTTTCTTCACCTCCTTCGTCTGCGGTGTTAGCTTTTTCCGGCGGCTGCGCTGCATGTGATCGGCTCCTGCTCGGGTTTTTCCGGCGTTTTCGGTGGGTTAATCCAGATGTTTTTGCGGGTTTCGGTGTGCGTTCGCCCGCGTTTTGCCGTGAGTTTGCGGTGACTTTTCCCTGCATTTCGGCGGCCCTGTGGTGCTTTCTGAATACACCACAGGGTTGCCAAAATAGGATCGCCAAATCGCACCGAATTGAAGAGAACGAAAAGTCACTGAACGTGCGGTGGCTTTTCGATTCTCTTTGAATAACCCTGACAGTTTTAAAAATGCTCAAAAAACCTGACTGAGGTAAAATGATGGGGATTCAGTTCACAAAGCTATGATCATAATTTGCTTGAGCCTGTCACAATCGCCAATGTACCCCATCCTTGACAGGTCCTATCTAACTTGACCGAGTCCACACTTACAGGATAAACTCACCCTGGAGCTCCCCGGCACCTCGAGGCCTTTATAGGCTGTCATGGTGGCGCACCTGTGAACACTGCAGGGAGGGGTGCATACCAAATGGGAGTTGCCAGCTCCCTATATATATAATACAAAACAGCAAAAGGTTGCACTCAACCTTGAGTGCAACCTTTTGCTGTTCTGTATTCATAATTTTAGATATACAGTACATAAATATATATACATAATTTTATAATTGCATGAACATCAAATGTTGCAAAGGGGCGTTCCGACATTTACGAGATCTTCTATTTTATATACCCAGGACATACTTGAAAACGAGGGAAATCTCAATGTACCCTTCCTGTTAAAATACTTTATAAATAAATAAATACGTTATGAAACAAGAGAATTTCCTAATACTTTTATATCAATTTAACAAAATCATGTGCAACCCCAATCTCATCACCCGTCAGCTTAAAGAGAACAATGGTTTGTAATCGATACACCAGAAGTTAGTGACACACCACCTGTATTGCATTAAATTTACTAAACCGGTGATGCAGTGATATTGTTGTTTCAGGATTATGCGGAAAAACATTACAAAAGTTGTAGCGCTGGAGCCCGGCCAACATTGTGCAGGGCCTATTTCCTTGATCCAGATGATTTAATTTACGTTTTTTTCTTAGATTACCGTGCGTTGTATAAATGAAGAGAAGAGTCAGATAAAACAGAATATCATCCTCTGATCTGCACAGGCGAGAAACATAAAATGAAATCTGAGGCACTTTGAACGCTGTATGGGATCATTGTACGATGTCGTGTCACCCTGCCATTAATCTAGATCATTCAGACCCCAGAAGTATTTTTAAGGCACTAATGTGGAGTAATTATGAAAGCTTTGGTAAATCAGAGTTGGAAGATAATACTATCTTAAACTCACATCTGTTAGTTTGTTTCCTGGAATTGCACATGCAAACACATTTAATATAAATTTTATATACAGTATACATATCTTGGCAATATCCAGCACTTTCCTTCAACAGATCAATGTGCCCAGTGCAGAAAAATATCAAAAATATATTTGTTCCTTAGGAGACGCATTCGGGGACTCATAGACAAATTATATTAAATCATTTAAAATTACATGTACATAGAAAGAATACAACGTAGCGCCAGTAAATATCGAACTACCGGTTAACGAGATCATACACACTACACGTCTGTAAAAAAAATGTTCTTTTTCTTTTTTTCCAAGGGTTTGCCTCCTTTTTTTTTGAGAAGGGATTTTACCAGGAAGGATACATTGAGATTTCTCTCGTTTTCAGTATGTCCTGGGTGGCGAGTATGTACCGTTAGGTGTCTTGCCCAAGGACACTTACTGGAGAGGTTGCTCGCTGGGATCAAACCCATGACTCCACAGGCTCTCTCCACGCAGAGCAGTGATGTTACCTCTACTCCACCAAGCCGGTACACTTTGAGGGGATATTAGCAATACTGCAATGAAAAAAGGAGACCAGGATTGCACAGTATATAATTCCAGAAGTGCAAATATAATCACATCGATATTCAACTCACATTTGTATGAGCCCACACCTGGCTCTAGGATGGATTACTTTACGGGCCTTTTTTTCTTCAGGTGCCCATTAACTCCTTCTGGGATCCCGTAGACTCCAGTAGAGTTCCCCTGCAGTAGGAACAGACATATACCAGGGATACCCCTAGTGTAACATTGCAACCAAACAACTTGTACCCTAAAATCAGGTCAATTCAAAAATCACATGTGCCAGAGCCCCAAATGGCTCCGTTAAATACACCTAGAGGATTTATAAGGAATCCCCAAAACCTTCTTGGACTTGAATCCAGGCAAACAGCAGTCTTAAAAACATTTATTGAAGCAATAATTAAATCATAGCTACCAGGACGCGTTTCGCCGGTTTGGCTTCCTCAGCTGGTAATCTCTGTATTGTCTCTGCTGTTGCCTTATATATACTGTCCATATAGTTAAATTAAGAGCATAAATGAGTTATTTAAAACCAATTAAAAGACAATTTAATACATATGTTAAAAATCGTCAGTCCGCCATTTTGTGCACGCACAAAGTTATGATCATAATTTGCTTAAGACTGTCACAGTCGCCAATGTACCCCATCTTTGACAGGTCCTATCTAACATGACCGAGTTCGCACTTACAGGATCTGCCCACCCTGGAGCTCCTCGGCACCTCGAGGCCTTTATAGGCTGTCATGGTGGAGCACCTGTGAACAGGGAGGGGTGCATACCAAATGGGAGTTGCCAGCTCCCTATATATATAAAATACAAAACAGCAGAAGGTTGCACTCCACTATGACAGCCTATAAAGGCCTCAAGCTGCCAGGGAGCGCCAGGTTGAGTAGATCCTATAAGTGCGGACTCGGTCAAGTTAGATAGGACCTGTCAAAGATGGGGTACATTGGCGACTGTGCTAGGCTTATAGGAACACTCTAGGCTAAAAATCCCCCTTTTTTAATATTAAAATATACCTATTCCCTACCTAGTTATTGTGTGTATATATATATATATATTTATTTATTTTTTTATGTAATACTTACCCTAAAAATCACTTGTTTCCAACGGCGGCTTTTTTTTTTTTTATACTCACCTCCCTCCTCTTCCGCTCCCGTTCTGAAAATCTTGAACTTGGCTAATGGTTTACGTGAGAAGCGCACATGCGCGCCTCTCACGTAAGCCAGCCAATCAGCAGGCTTCCTTTTCTTCTTTGATTAGTGCTACACGCAAGAGGATGCGCGCAACACTAATCGCAGCTGAAGACTATGCTGGCGGCTCGCTCCCACCAGCTACTGTGGCGAGTTGGAGACGTCATCGCGCTGAAATCGCGATGACGGCTCCTACTCGGCAATAGTCGGCAGAAGCGGGAAATATGAATCCCGCTCTGCTGACTGACAGCTGGGAGGGCGGAGTAAAGTCCTCCGCGTCTCTCAGCTGTTTTAGCCGATCGGCTGAGCGGAGGGAGGGGGGAAAGACAAGGCCATGCTCAGGGCATCACGACCACCTAAAAAACTTAGGTGGTCATGTTGCATAGAGTATCCCTTTAAGCAAACTATGATCATAACTTTGTGAACTGAATCCCCATCATTTTACCTAAGTCAGGTTTTTTGAGCATTTTTAAAACTGTTTTTTTTCTCACAGAAAATGGTGGAAGAAGGTGGTCAATAATATGGAGTGCTCTTTCTTGGTGTCATATATATATAACACCAAGTGTCTACAAGGGTTGTGGTGGAGGACTAAAAGTGAGATAAAAAGCCTCCATTATTTATAATAATAAACGCAACTATATTATATACTGTGTATGTATGTATGTATATATATATATATATATAACAAAGCACGGGGGGTTGCTTTGCACTCAACCTAAACTTGCAACATAAGCGGGTGCATCTCAGACTTTAAATACAAAACACCAAAAAGAGCACTCCATATCAATGACCACCTTCATCCACCATTTTCTACAGAGAGATTATCCAGTGAAGCCAAGATTCAACACACAGGACCAGGAGACTTGATCCTTGGTAAAAGCAGGAATGAATGACTTTATTTTCCAGACAGACAGTATGTTAAAACATTGCACAATGTATGTTGGTTATCAGGGAGGGGGTCTAGAACAATACCACTCTGCTGTCTAAGCACCCCCCTCCTCCCAGTGATAAGATTTTATCTGTCCAGCACAATCAATCCCAGGGGGAAGATACATTTATATGTAAACTAACATCTCTTGGAACTGCACCACAGAAACATGCTTTAAAACTAATAGCAAACAACATGGCAATGTCCAAATGCTCCATGGATAGTCCTTGCCATAATTACCCATAGTCTGTGGGCATGAGGCTGGCATCCGCTTCTCTCCAAAGAACACAGAGTCCCTATGTAGTGCAGCCAATGCTTTAAGTACCCGCACCAGCCAGTCTCTGACATCTGGAATTCCTATCTCTCAGAAGGCTTCCGTCACACGTTACATTTAAAAGACAAGCTTTCAAGAGTATATCTCTCTTCTTCAGGCCTGGACGCTATACTGATCAGTATCCTAGAATTGGACATTAAGGGTCACAAGGGTGGGGTTAGATGTCATAAAAAGTGAGAGTCAAAAGGTATGTTCAAAATGGGAAAATAAACACATGAGACATCATGGGCCCATAAAACAACAGTGAGAAGATCATGACAACTTGAAAGAAAAAAAAGACAAAACCAAAAACACAAATCAATGACGGCTGAAAGAGGCACAAAAACCCCCCAAAACCACCCCCCCCCCAAAAACAAGAAGAGACAAAACTCTAGCCAGAATTTTGAATGTTATGTGACGTTGTAATAATGGGTTAAAAAGCTAGAATCCACATTGAGTCCTTCTTTAATGGTGTTAAAATATGTGATCATTTTTATTTCAAATGTTTTACGTTCATGATGGTCTTTAAAATTTCCTTTGATTTTATTTATTTATATATATAGCCGCTGGAGCACCTACTTCATTTGGGGTCATTTAAAGTGATTTTCCATATAACCACTGGTTCCTTATGGTGGTTTTATGGAAAACAACTTGGTAGTGTAAGAGGTTAATAACAGACTGTGCAAATTACATGACAAAATTGAATTCTCTAAAACAACAGAGCTTCAATATATTCCAGATGTAGCTGATTTCACTTGTTTTGTGGAACATTTAATATAGTGTTTTATAAAGTATAGAGCTGCTTATCTGAGGTTCTTCAAGCTTCGCTTTAGAGAATGTGTTCTTATCAAAGAATCAGCATTAGCAGAGATAATTTAAGGATTATCTGTCTTTAAGGATTAGTATCGCTTAGTTTAAGTTTTTTTCTAGCATTAATTATATGAAATGTTCAGCGCTTTTTGCGTCTTGCATCCCCAAGTTCTAGCCCTCCTAGAAAGATCTCGTTCATTTTAATCAAAGTTCAATGTTCTGTGGCTTACCCCCACTGTTCTTTATTCAAGGACTACAAAACATCATTTAACCTTCCGTGTGTTAGCACTTCTTTCACAAGGCCCGAAATCCATTCTTAGTTTTATTTTGCCATGTTCTAGAATAAGGGTTCTTAACAATGAATGTAAGTTAAAGTTCATAGAAGATAAAGCATTTTGTACTTAGGCATTAGCCCTCTTTATGCAATACTAAAAATAGAGAAATTAATGGCTGCTAATCCTTATTTAATGCTCACATATTAGTCTTTATTCAACAAACACCTTCATACTTTTATAAATAATATCTCCTAATTTAATTATGTTTCTCTTTTCCCTCAGCATTTACCCCAACCTCAACAGTCGCCCACTGATAATGTCCCTACTTTTTCAGAGACGGTGACGACACCCCACATGTTTTGGCAGAATGTGCAACAATTTATACAGATTAATCAAGAGCAAGAAAATGTAGCAGTTTACAAGAAAATAATTTAGTGCTGAACAGTGTACATCGACGGTCATGTAGACATTAGAAGTTGTACACAATAGGGATGCACCAAAACCATTTTTTAAAGACCGGGTATTTGTACCGATACTTTTTTCAGGTACTCACCGATACCAAGTACAGATACTTTTATTTAGAGCCGTGTGACCGCTTTCCAATAATTTAGGATTTTGGTGAAAGACTTGCAATTTATGTTAATATTGAAATGTATGGCCAGACACCCCATTTACCCACTGCACAGGCCTGCACATATCGTGACCACACACAGACACAACACATCACCTCACCTCAGATATATAGGTATACCCACACCAGACCTCAGATACATGTATTTCTAAACCAGTGCCCAGACACACGTATACCCACAGACCTCTGATACATATATACCCACAGACCTCTGATACATATATACCCACAGACCTCTGATACATATATACCCACAGACCTCAGATACATGTATACCTCCAGACCTCAGACACATATGGACTTCAGACACTGCGGCTGCTGGCAGAATGCATTAACAGCATTCTGCCAGGCCCCTCCAGCTGGCCACGGTCCTCTGAGCGGCTGCCGGCTTGTTAAAGCTATGACGTGCTCTCGCTAGATCCTGTGACACCTGCGAGATCACGGCTGGAGGCCACGTCACAGCCTTCACAAGGTACAAAGCCATTTGGCACAGTATCAAAAGCATTGTGTCAACTTCTGGGGTGACACAGTCCTCTCAGTGGTGTCCCTCGTGTGGTGTCCTCAGAAAAAAGGCAGATTCATAGTGCAGTAGGTCTTAAGCTGAATACAGTAAAATAATAAGCAGTTTCACTCACCAATTTCCAAGTCACTGGGAAAACCCATCTCTGGTGTGTACACCTGTGACACTCTTACTGGGTGGTGTTTCTGTCTCCTCCGTGATCTTCTTCCCCCAATTCCAGGGCCACTGGAAAAATGGCTCTGGTTTGCGCGCAATAGACACTCACAAAGAAGCTTGCAACCCCACAGCTTAGAAAGCAGGCACCACTATCTCCTGGTACTGAGACTTTCTATGTGTCAGGAATGGGAGGATGCCTGTATATGTTGTGAGCTAAAAATCGCAGAAGGAAAGGAAAGGAGGATAGGGACAGGAAAGATGTGTTATGTTCTTAGATTGGCCAAACCTAATGTGAAGCCACCCTGAAGTGGGAAATGAAAGATGTAGGGACGGTAAGTGTATATTAGAATCATCAAGATATACAAGGTGAATGAACATAGATATTTTTGATTTGGTCCCTAGTAATAAGCTAATTTAATGTAGGTACAGTAATGTTCACTTAACCCCTTCACTACCAGGGCACATCATACACCCGTCTTCAAAAGGTACTGCTGGAGCCCAAAATCAAGTGAACTCAGTCTGGTTATATTCTGTGGCAATGCAAAGGAATCTACGTTATTGCAAATTATATTTGTTGGTAAATGAGGTCCAGAATTTGCCCTCAAATTTTCAGCACTTTGACCATGTCTTTCGAGGTGCTGAAGCTGTTTGAACAGCTTGGAGAACTGTTTTATTTTCCATAGAAACACAAATCACTAGATGTAGTGGCACTTTTTGCTCTCTGCCTGTCAAATAAGCTTGCTGTCTCTAAAATATAGGAATGTAAAAATGGTACATACATTTTTACACTGCGTGTAAAGAAAAGTGGTTTTCCATGAATCTCATGAGTCCTGGCAGTGGTTTTATGGAATATATAAAAATAGTGAGTATCTGGCGCCACCTAGCGGACAAAACTGAACAATGCACAGAATAATTAGCTGTTAGCAAACAGTCAGATGAATTACTGCGATTCAATAACAGCCAAATATGTAGTTCATCAATAATGCAGTTCACATGAATCCGCAGCAAAAAAAATCAACCCACACAGTGGTTTACCTCAAACCACAGAGATAACAGTATTGCAGGAAAATGTGGTGAATTAAAGCGCTTCCTTCTGTAGGACAAGGGCTCCCCTCAAATGGGACAGAGTTCTTGCTCTTAGGTTCGCTTATAGCAAGGTATGGTCTTCAACCCTCAAAGAGAACAGAAACATAATGCAGGACACAGTGTAACCTGTCTGACCAACGGAGCTCCCCAAATAATATAGAGGTTAAACTCACGTGTTGGACAACTTGGACACTAGATGAAATGAGTCACTGGTATAATATGGAGATACCGGATCCCCCTCTGATGTCTTGTCCAGGGTACTTCTTTAGGAAATAAAAGAGCAGCAGCAGGACCATTAATCCAAAATTTATTAAATAAAATCAATTAAAATACAATAAAATAACGCTGAGACGCGTTTCGCGATAAATCGCTTCCTCAGTAAGCAAAAAATGAATAGTATTTCCAGTCCTGCAGTGTCCTTATATATTAAACAGTCTAAATGGCATAACGAAGCGAAAGTGAAAGGCTTCCGGCATTCGGCGATGCCTCCGCGCTTGCGCGGGATGTCATCCAATCGCAAATTGCGTTCCGCCTTCAAGATGGCAGATGAGATTTAATCTAGATAAATGCAAAGTTATGGACTTTGGAGTGAAGAAAACACAAGTAATTTATACCCTAAATGGTACGGAGTTAGGGAAATCCAAGCAGGAGAAGGATTTGGGAATAATCATAGACTTCAAACTAAGTAACAATGTGCAATATCAAACAGCAGCCGCCAAGGCCAGCAAAGTATTGGCATGCATTAAAAGGGGAGTTCACTCACGGGATGAAAACATAATTTTGCCTCTGTATAAATCAACGGTCAGGCCGCACCTTGAATATGCTGTGCAATTTTGGGCACCTGTCTTAAAAAAAGATATTATAGTGTTAGAAAAAGTGCAGAGACGGGCAACTAAATTAATAAGGGGAATGGAAGGGTTAAGTTATGAGGAAAGACTAACAAGCTTAAACCTGTTTAGTTTAGAGGGGATCTGATAACCTTATATAAATATATACGGGCCATTATCAACCATTGTCTGATAACCTATTCATTAACAGGTCTATACATAGGACAAGGGGTCATCCATTTAGACTGGAAGAAAGGAAATTTAGCTTAAAGCATAGGAAGGGTTATTTTACGGTGAGAACAATAAAGCTGTGGAATTCTCTGCCTGTTGAGGTGGTTGGGTCAGAGTCTATACAGACTTTTAAAAAACGACTGGATGACTTCCTGCAGACACAGAATATTAAGGGTTATAATATTTAATATGTGGGTAAAAGCTTCTTGATCCAAGGAGAAATCTGACTGCCATTCTGGGGTCAAGAAGGAATTTTTCCCCCGTATGTTGCATATTGGCAAGCATTTCAGACTGGGTTTTTTGCCTTCTTTTGGATCAACAGCAGTAGGTTATGTGGGAGAGTCTGAACCCGATGGACGCATGTCTTTTTTCAGCCTATATAACTATATGGCAGTGCATTCCACCTCGTTATGCCGTACGGTTTTCTTTTCTTCCTAGGAAGTACCAGTCAGTGTCTACTTAAATCGGCTTGCATATTTTCATAAAAACAGAAAATGTTATTACAACTCAAGAATCCATACTTATATTACACATTTCCACATACTATTAATCAGTATTAAGGTGGGCTTTTTTGTGTGATAAGATCTGGGTGTGCACAAAAAAGCCCCCGGCATAATGAGATGGAATGCACTGCCATCTTGAAGGCGGAACGCAATTTGCGATTGGATGACATCCCGCGCAAGCACGGAGGCATCGCCGAATGCCGGAAGCCTTTCACTTTCGCTTCGTTATGCCATTTAAATTGTTTAATATATAAGGACACTGCAGGACTGGAAATACTATTCATTTTTTGCTGACTGAGGAAGCGATTAAGTTGCCTACTGATGACCGGGTCGGACTACAGGAGACAAGAAACACACAAAAAATACGCAAACACATAACTGTGGAATAATATATATATTTATTATATATAGGCCACAGCTAAAAACTCCACACTAAAACCCCACCATAATAATATAACAATTCTCATAACAAATTAAAACAATAATCCAGTGCTGAAAGAGGACTCCCCACAACCCCCACACACCTCCAAACCAACCAACCAACCAACCATCAAAAATCTATCCAACTCCCAACCATCTGACAAAGTAATACTAACTAAAAAGGAACCCCTAGCCAGCACTGCCTACAAGCCCCCGCCACGAGCTCCTCACATAACCCCTTATGGGAGAGCTCCCCCACCAAGAAAAAACAGGGCTTGTTCAATCCCTTCCTTAGAAACATAGAAACATAGAAAAATGTCGGCAGATAAGAACTTACGGCCCATCTAGTCTGCCCAATTACATGGATACTTTACCTGGATTTATCTTTTGTTTAGGATAGCCTTATGCCTATCCCATGCTTGCTTAAATTCAATTACTGTTTTGGCCTCTACCACTTCTACTGGAAGGCTGTTCCATGTATCCACCACCCTCTCAGTAAAATAATGCTTCCTGATGTTACTTTTAAACCTTTGCCCCTCTAATCTAAGACTATGTCCTCTTGTTTTGCTACTTTGTTTCTGTTTAAATATACTCCCTTCCTCTACCTTGTGGATTCCCTTTACGTATTTAAATGTTTCTGTCATATCTCCTCTGTCTCGTCTTTTTTCCAAGCTGTACATGTTAAGATCATTAAGCCTTTCCTGGTAACTTTTCTCCTTCAAGCCGTACACCATTTTAGTAGCCCTTCTCTGAACTCTCTCTAAGATGTCTATATCCTTCTGGAGATACGGTCTCCAGTACTGCACACAGTACTCCAAGTGAGGTCTCACCAGTGCTCTGTACAGTGGCATGAGCACTTCCCTTTTCCTACTGCTAATACCTCTCCCTACACAACCAAGCATTCTGCTAGCATTTCCTGCTGCTCTATTACATTGACTACCCTTAGATCCTCTGAAATAATAACCCCTAAATCCCTTTCCTCAGATGTTGAGGTTAGGACTGTATCAAATATTCTATATTCAGCCCTTGAGTTTTTACGTCCCAGGTGCATTATCTTGCACTTATCCACATTAAAACTCAATTGCCACAGCTCCGACCATTTTTTCAGTTTACTTAAATCATTTGTCATTTGGCTGATCCCTCCTGGAACGTCAACCCTGTTGCAAATCTTTGTATCATCAGCAAAGACATACTTTTCCATTAATACCTTCTGCAATATCACTAATAAAAATATTAAATAGAATGGGTCCAAGTACTGACCCCTGAGGTACCACACTGGTAACAAGACCTTGCGCCGAATAAACTCCATTTACCACAACCCTCTGTTGCCTGTCACTCAGCCACTGCCTAATCCATTCAACAATATTGGAATCCAAGCTCAAAGATTGCAATTTATTGATAAGCCTTCTATGCGGAACAGTATCAAAAGCCTTACTGAAATCTAAATAAGCAATGTCTACTGCACCACCTGTGTCTATTATTTTTGTTACCCAATCAAAAAAATCAATAAGATTAGTTTGGCATGATCTCCCTGAGGTAAACCCATGTTGTTTCTGATCCTGTAATCTATGTGTTTTTAGATGTTCAAGAATCCTTTCCTTTAATATGGTTTCCATTAATTTCCCCACTACTGACGTAAGACAAACTGGCCTATAGTTCCCCCGATTCCTCCCTACTACCCTTCTTGTAAATGGGCACAACATTTGCTAATTTCCAGTCTTCTGGGTCGACTCCCGTTAGCAAGGATTGGTTAAATAAATCTGTTAACGGTTTTGCTATTACATCACTGAGCTCTTTTAATAATTTAGGGTGGATCCCATCAGGCCCCATTGACTTATTTGTCTTTACTTTAGACAGCTGCTGTAGAACCTCCTCCTCTGTAAACTCATATGTAAATGTCTCGTTAGTGTTTCCTCCTAACTGATGTCCCTTTCCTTCCTTTTCTTCTGCAAAGACTGAACAAAAATATTCATTGAGGGAGTCAGCGATTCTTTTATCCTCTTCTACATACCTTCCTTCCTTTGTTTTTAATCTAACTAATCCTTGTTTTACTTTTCTTTTCTCGTTTATGTATCTAAAAAATGTTTTATCCCCCTTTTTTACTGACTGAGCTATTTTCTCTTCTGCGTGTGCTTTGGAAGCTCTTATAAATTGCTTTGCCTCTTTCTGCCTAATCTTATAGATTTGCCTATCTTCTTCACTCTGAGTTTTTTTATAATTATTGAATGCTGTCTTTTTGTTCTTCACTATTTTGGCCACTTCTGCAGAGTACCACAGTGGTTTCTTCCCTTTTTTGTTTTTGCTAACAAGCCGAATGCAATTGCCTGTGGCCTTCAATAATGCTTCCTTTAAATAATCCCATTTCTCCTGGACTCCCTTTAAACTCCTCCAGTCTGATAATGACTCCTTCACACAAAATCTCATTTTAGAAAAATCTTTTTTTTTTAAAGTCTAAAACTTTTGTTTTTGTGTGGTGCGGCTCCATCCCTGTTCTTATATTAAACCATACTGACTGGTGATCACTAGATCCCAAATTTTCACCTACAACAACGTCCGATACCAAACCTCCATTTGTGAGTATTAAATCCAATATGGCCTCTTTACGGGTCGGCTCCTCAACTACTTGTGTTAGAGATAATCCCAGTAGGGAGTTTAGAATATTTGTACTCTGCACCCAGCTGTTTTGGTTTTCCAGTTCACATCAGGAAGATTAAAGTCCCCCATGATAATAACTTCCCCCTTCATTGCCATTGTGGCTATTTCCTCAAACATCAGATTATCTAGCTCTTCTACTTGTCCAGGGGGTCTATAGATCACACCTACACGAGCTACTGTATGATTGTCAAATGTTAGTGTAGCCCAAACTGACTCTATGTTCACCTCGCTCCCTTTTATTTGGTTCGTTTTTATGTTGTTTTTCACATACAGGGCCACTCCTCCTCCTTTCCTACCTTCTCTGTCTTTTCTATATAAAGAGTACCCCGGTATTGTCCCAGGATGAACATATCCTTGCCCACATCTGTCAGGTGTACTCCATCCGCCATAAAATAACACTCTGCCTCTTCCTCTTCAAAAGGTAGATGTTGCACCACCACACCCTCCATTCTCCTCACAAACTTTCCCATGCAGCGATTCAGCTTGATACGGCCCAGCCGCACCGCCTCTTCATACTCCGCCTGCTCCCACACCAACCTTGGCATCACCTCAGACTATATCACCACTGTCCATGGTGACCACTCCCTCAACTGCCGCAGATCCGCTCTCATCTGCTCCAGCAGCTTTCCATGAGGGACCACTCCCAAATCTCTCAACTGCCATATATCCTCCTGCATCTGCTTCAGCAGTTTTCCATGAGGGACCACTCCCAAATCCCTCAGCTGCCGCAGATCCGCCTTCATCTGCTCCAGCAACTTTCCGTGAGGGACCACTCCCAAATCCCTCAACTGCCACAGATCCGCCTGCATCTGCTCCAGCAGCTTTCCATGAGGGACGACTCCCAAATCCCTCAGCTGTTGCAGATCTGCTCTCATCTGCTCCAGCAGCTTTCCATGAGGGACCACTCCCAAATCCCTCAACTGCCGCAGATCCGCCTGCATCTGCTCCAGCAGCACACCAAGAGGGACCCCAGCACATGGGGAACTTCACCGTGCCTCAGGGCACCCAAAACCGTCGGCTTAAACTCCTCCCATAGGAGTCCACGGATTCCGATCCACCGTACCCGTGTTGCCGACCCAAGCAGACCCATCTGAACTCCAGAGGATCGCACCAACGCCCTTCTTCTCGCCCAAAAATTAGCGAGTCTCCAATAATCCACACCACTCTTGGAGGATCTGCAAAAACAAAAACACATTACCAACATCTCCAACACACAAAATACTTTAAAAAGAAAAAATTCACCACACAAAATATTTTAAAAGAAAAACTCCCCACCAAACCACCACACATCCCTCCCAATAACCATGACCATACCTGTAAAGAAAAACATATCATAAACAAACACCAACTCCTTGCCTCCAAATACTCCAAACCCCCACACTCAACCCCAAACAACCAACAAATTGACAAAGATAAAATAGAATAAATATATATATTCCGTATAAAAGGTATAATTCATATTTCATTTATAAATTTGATATTTTCGTATTTCAAAATTTCTTTTTTTTTTTTAATAAAAAGTTGAAAACATAACATAACATAACATACAGCAAACTGTGCTCCACATTACCTCCCAGCTTTAACAGATGATTACAAAATTCATGACAGCAAACCAGGACGAACGTAAGACTTAAAAGCCCTTGAGTTCCATCCTCCCAATTCTTGAATTTCCGTTGCCGTCAAACCCAACCTTGAAGCTTCCGTTGCAGCCCCAATACGAATTGAATGAGAACCAAATTCCTTCGGATTTCTCCCTAAACTCACCAAACCCTTCTGAAAAATAGAAATAAACTGAAATCTTGATAAAGCCAATCCGTCCGCGTGACATAAAAAGGCCGCACTAGACTCCACCCGTACCTCCAAAAAATTCTTAACGTTGTCCACTGGACAAACCACACAGTATCCACACTGAATAAACTAACTCCACGCCCCCTACCCAACTGATCCGTCTTGGAGTTAGCAACCCAAATAGCCAGATCATTAACTCCCATCCCAAATGCATCAGCTCCTAAACCATCACCTCCTCTCCTAGAATTACACACCAACTCACCCACTCGAAATGCCCCAAAAAACCCTAAACAAAAAGCCGCCCTCAGAAGCAGAACCTCATAAGTTGAAGAACAAAAACTCCCAACAAAATCCCATAGCCCCTCCAATAATTGTCTCGAAACTGGACGCCTAGCATCCGCCCTACATCTCCCCATCACATAACCCCAAACTGCACATCTGATCACAAAATCCTTGATGACATCTCTTTTCCCCGATACCTGAAAAAAGGAAAGCCAAGGCGGCTAAAGACTGCCGAACCATTCCAGGAGATGCCCCAGACTCAAATAACCGAATTAGGTATGCTCTGAGCAGACTTTCCTCATCCAAACCGCCCACTGCCACGTACCTGAACCGCTCCGCCAAAGCGTCCGAATCCCTCCATACTTGCAAGTAGGCCTTCCAAGAGGACTCAGACAAAGAACCTCTCACCCATCTTCCAAAAATTCCGAGCCTAGCTGCCAAAGGCCCTCCGGACAAGGGGTGCCCACCTCCTCTGCCAACGGAGCCAGGGACCGAAACCTGCCCCACTGAAAATGAGACAAAGCATCCACCACTGAGTTAAGGTGACCCGGGACATGCCTTGCCCTGCATAAAACATTAAACTTAAGACACATCAACGCAAATCTCTTCAGCAGTCTGATGACTGGCAATGATGAAGCCGACAAAGAATTAACCGCCGACACCACTGCCATGTTGTCAGAACGGAACAGAATCCTTCTTCCCTCCAGAGCACCTCCCCACAGCTCCAAGGCCACTACTAATGGAAACAACTCCAAAAAGGCCAAATTCCACACCAAAGAAGATGCCAACCAACTATCAGTCAACGAGAAGCACACCAACGTCCCCCAAAATATATCCCAAAACCAACACCTCCCGAGGCGTCCATAAAATTACAGCTCCTTCGCCAAAACCTCTTATTGAATGTAATAAGGCCACCCCATTAAACACCACCAAAAAGGATTTCCACACTTCCAAATCTTCTTACATGGTACTGGATATCCTAACAAAGAGATGACTTCCCGAATACCCCGTGTCGTACACACAAAAATTCATCCAGAAAATGAGTGAGATTATCCGACCCTGCCACTTCACGGCCTACCCATTCCAAAAATGTACTGAAACATTCAAAAAAGGAACAGAAAATGGACCAACCCATAGGCAAACATAGATCCACATAAAATTCGCCTACAAACCAAAATCCCATAAGGTGATGCCATGAAGGATGAATGGTAATAGCCGAAAAGCCGACTCAGTATCCACCTTAGCCATTAAAGCCCCCGGTCCTGCATCACGAACCAAACTGACCGTGAAATCAAAGGACACGTATGACACCGAGGCCAACTCCTCACCAATATCATCATTCGCCGATCCCCCCGTGGAAAGGATAAATGAGGAATCAAACAAAACTCTCCTGCCTTCCGCTTCGGCACAACTCCCAAAGGGGATATCCTCAAATCCCGCACCGGAGGAGACGGGAATGGACCTGCCAACCTACCAGCCCCAATCTACTAAACACCTTCTCCCGAACTACCTCCGGATACACTCTAGCCGACTTCAAATTTCTTAACTTGCCACCCCCTGGCCTTACCACAAAAGGAATCCGAAAACCAACACCAAAACCGTCACGTAAAAAATTCTGCATCTCTAAGTCTTCCGTAAAGCCTTAGCCACGGTAACCTCGCGTCAAGTTCCACTGGGAAAGCTCCCCTCTCCAGACCCTCCAAAAAAGGCAGACCTCCTTGTCTTGCCCTCTAAAAACATCTGGACAATGAATGCAATCCTCCACAATTTGAACATTCGTGCATTGTACCTGCACCTCACACCAAACTTGCACTGACCCTCGTTAAATTACCAGCACGATCCCTTTTTAACACTTGCCGGTGGGGAACTGACCCCTCCCCCACCGGCTCCCCCTGGAAAGGGCAACGCCTTTTGTGCCCCCATCAAACACAACCACAGCGTAATGTCCAATTGATCCCACCCCATGCCTGGGTGAGCCGCCAAACGTTGCCTAAACTGCTCATCGTATTACAACCACGCCCAACCACCATACGTTCGATAAGCCTCCCAAGTCCCATCCACATAACAAAAAAGGCCCGAACAGTGCTGTGGGCTCCTTTCCCCCACCACACTTGCCAAAAATACAAAAAGCCCGGAGCCAATTCCCGAATGACTTAGGAATCCTCCGAAACCTCTTCTTCCTTTCCTCCTCTTCCTTTAAACCGTCCTTAGACGAATAATCTTTAACCCCAGCCACCTATCCAACGGAAGCAGGGAAAAAAGTTCCACATACTCCCCCCGCCATATGCCTTCTTTAACCGCCTGTTTCAAATGAAACCCCAAAGGCCCAGAAAATGACACGTAAGCATTCCTCCTTGCCACATCCGCCACTCCTGCGGACTCATCGAGTGCACCCACATCGCCACTCGGCCCATTTGAAGCCATGACTTCACCACCAAGAGCTCCACCAGCTCTCACAACTGGCCCACCTGCACCCTTCCATGCCTGAGCCAAATCCACACCCTGGTTCACACCCCTTGGTGAAACCGACCAAGCCTCAAGGGCCCCTGTAAAAAAGACATGAAAGAACCAACATCACCACCATATCCGTCACCTGTCGCCACACAAGGTCCGCCCGAAACTTCCCGGAACCTCCAGCGCCACCGACTCCAAACCTCCTGCACCACCTCCACCAACTCCAGCAGCCTGGAAACCCCCCACCGACTGTGGACTCCTCTCCCGAACCATTGGAACTGTGGAAGAAAAATTAATAGTGCGATGAGCCCCAGAACCCGAAGTATCAAAATCATCAACTCGCTCCCTCACATCCGGAGCCCCATCATCTCCACCAACTGAACACCAATTTACTTCGAGCTCTTGGGTGCCCTCATCCCGCACACCAACACCCTGTGTCACACCACCGTCCACATCCCTATCCACCAACTGTCTTACCGCCGAAACATCAGTCCCTGAGACAGCCCTTGCTCCTCCTCTGGGACCCCTGGCAGAACACCGACCACTCCTTCTCCCCGAGGAACTCCTCAAACTCTGCACTCCTTCTCTCCTGCTAGAGCTCACCACACCACCCCTCCGACCGGAAGGATCCTTAGCCCCTGAAGCCGGCCTCAAGCTCCTACCTTCCACACGCCTGGAAGCGCTCACGCCAGCCTCATTACCAACTGCGTCACCACCAGCCAACATCCGTTGGACCAATCGACCACGACCTCTCACAGCCTCCAATCTCCATCTCTCGGCCGCCGATACACTGGATTCGCCTCCCGGATTAAACCGCACTGGAGCCTCGAATTCCTGGCAGGCCGAGAACCCCCATCCGCCGCCAACACCTCCGACAGGCTTCTGCTGGCCCACTCCCCACCACGGTGCCAAGCCGCCTCCCGCACTTCCTCCAGGAATGACTCCAGCTCCCCACCTTCCGCCATTTCCAAAACAATACATTAAGGCAAAAAGCCGAAAAACCACCGCTTCTCTGATGCAGCACAGATTATCACCGCTCTACCTCAGGAGAAAAAAGGCGCGCAGAGCCTTTCCACACGCGCCTTAAGTAGCCTACTGTCGACTCCTCCACACTGCTCCCGCTCAATCTCCTCACGCGCTGCCAAACCTTCTTGAAAAATCCTCCCTGCGTCCTGGCATCAGAGGCAACTTAAGGGCCCTACGCCTTAGATGCTTCAGGCCTCATTTATCGCGAAACGCATCTCAGCGTTATTTTATTGTATTTTAAGTGATTTTATTTACCGTAGATACTCGTGTATACCGCAAGTTTTTTGAGCAATAAATCAAGCTTAAAACTGTAGGGGGTCGCGTTATACACGGTACGGCTGAGAGGGAGTGAAGATCTGATTGTTTCCAGGAGCTGTCTGACACTTGCACGCTCTGGAATTCCAATTTAACCCTGCAGCCCTGACTTCAACCATTAACCCTTAATGACTGCAGCCCTCAAGTACCCCTGTACAAAACATCTCCAATACTATTCAGCCCTCTAGTAACCCTTCAATCCAAAAACCTACATTAACCTTTGCAATAAAAAACAGTAACATTAACCCTTTTAATAAATAATTTCTGTATGTCACAATTTATCAAATTTATCATATACTCTGCTTCATATAAACAATATTAATTTTTCATGGTAAAGCAAGCTTTTATCAATTTCAAAATGTGTCTTTTTGTAGTGCATGAGTATATGCATAGGTTCCTAACATTATATCTATATATATATATAGTGTGTTTTATATTGCAGAAGACACCTGCACATCATAGCAATTCAAAGAATTGCATCCCAGAGCTCCTGTGCCACATTCCCCATATGCAGCAAGGAATTCTGGGTAGGATATGCAAATGACCTATGTCTCACTTTTATACATCCTGGATCTGTTATAACACAGAACCCTAAAATCAATGCTATGCCACACTGTGGCTTTGTAGCAAAGATAAGGTTATGCAACTGGTCAAAGCCACTCCCAGGACAGCGCTGTTTCAGGTTTGTTGAACCTTCATCA
The DNA here is from genome assembly GCA_009667805.1 of Leptobrachium leishanense. NCBI lineage: Eukaryota > Metazoa > Chordata > Amphibia > Anura > Megophryidae > Leptobrachium > Leptobrachium leishanense. The sequence continues at coordinate 506,447,491 of CM019063.1, read as the reverse complement.
GCTAGGAGGCAGGCATGACCAGTTGCAGTGGATGCTTGGACCATAGGTAAGTAAGTTAGACACTTACTTACCTATGGTCCAAGCATCCACTGCAACTGGTCATGCCTGCCTCCTAGCTGATGAGGGTTCAACAAACCTGAAACAGTGCTGTCCTAGGAGTGGCTTTGACCAGTTGCATAACCTTATCTTTGCTACAAAGCCACAGTGTGGCATAGCATTGATTTTAGGGTTCTGTGTAATAACAGATCCAGGATGTATAAAAGTGAGACAGAGGTCATTTGCATATCCTACCCAGAATTCCTTGCTGCATATGGGGAATGTGGCATAGGAGCTCTGGGATGCAATTCTTTGAATTGCTATGATGTGCAGGTGGCTTCTGCAATATTAAACACACTTATAATAGTGTAGAGGCTTTTTATCTCACTTTTAGTCCTTCACCACAACCCTTATAGACACTTTATATATATATATATATAATCTTATTAAATGCAATTGCAATAATTACATCTAAAAAATGTGCCCTTATGCCATACCTGCGCTTACGGATTTTATTTATTTAGTTTAATGTACAGAACTTTATCATAAGAGAAATATATTCCAAGCAATCAAAACTCTCAATTACATCTATCACCGTTCTAATATAGCCACGATAATGCATTACCTCTCACCCTGCTCTCTAACAACCATTGGAGGAACGAGGGTGAGAGTGGGGTGGAATGAACATGAAATGAAAACATGGAACAACAGTAACTTAACAGACTTTTGTCGTGTTTTGGAAAATTTATACTTTCCTAATTTTGCTCCTAGCATTATATTCGAGTCTTGAGTAATATTCTTATTTCCATAATGAATCTCTACCCCTCGCATTATACTCGAGTATCTACGAAAATAAATTTTGGATTATTTCCTAAGGAAGTACCCTGGACAAGACATCAGAGGGGGATCCGGTATCTCCATATTATACCGGTGGCTCATTTCATCTAGTGTCCGAGTTGTGAGTAACACACCAACACGCGAGTTTAACCTCTATATTATTTGGGGAGCTCCATTGGTCAGACAGGTTACACTATGTCCTGCATTATGTTTCTGTTCTCTTTGAGGTTTGAAGACCATACCTTGCTATAAGCGAACCTAAGAGCAAGAACTCTGTCCCATTTGAGTGGAACCCTTGTCCTACAGAAGGAAGCGCTTTAATTCACAACATTTTCCTGCAATACTGTTTTTTGGACTATCACTTGGTATTGAAGGGATTACGTTAATATTTAAGTATTAAAGTATTAAGTATTTTATACAGGTGACGTTACTTGTTAAAGATCTAAAAGTATGTGCCTATTGAACTTTTCAGTAGCTTCTAATGGGTTTAGTTTGATTGTACCTCATTCAGGAGACTTTGTTGTGCTTGTGTATTAGTATGTCCTTGGCAACTTGATTTTTCATACAGGACCTGGTCTCCAACAAGATGTACACTGATCAGTGACAACATTAAACCCAACAGCCTCATAACGTGTAGTTCCCCCTCATGCTGCCAAAACAGGTCTGATGCATCGAGGCATCGACTCCAAAAGTCCTCTGAATGTGTCCTGTCGTATCTGCCACCAAAACATTAGCAGCAGATGCTTTAAGTCCTGCAAGTTGTGAGGTAGGGCGTTCATGAATTGAGCTTGTTGTTCCATCACATCTCACAGATGCTCAATAGCATTGATATCTGGGGGATTTGGAGGCAAAGGCAACACCTTAAATTTTTTTCATGTTCCTCAAACCATTCCTGAACAGGTTTTGCGGTGTGTCAGGGAGCATTATCCTGCTGATATAGCCAACTGATGTCAGGGAACACCAATGTTATGAAGCGGTGCACGAGGTCGGCAGTGATCTCTAGATAGTTGGTACGTGTCACGGTGTTCTGACACCTTTCTATCATGGCCAACAATAAATTTTTCATCTATTTGACCTAGAGCAGCTATTCTGTGTGATCAGGCCAGACAGGCTAGCCTTCGTTCCCCATGTGCATCAATAAGCCTTGGGCGCCTACAACCCAGATGCCAGTTCAACTGTTGTTTAGCCTTGCAGCACTTTTGGTAGGTACGAACCACTGCACACCAGGAACACCCCACAAAACTTGCTATTTTGGAGATACTCTGACCTAGTGTTACGTCCTCGGCCCCTGCTGTGCTTCCTGGGGGGTCTGGGCATTGTTCCATGTTGCTGGCTGGCCCGGGTGCCAGCAGTTCATGATGGCAGGTCAACGTCCGAGGGGGCGGGGCCTGGCATGGTCACGAGGAGCCACCGGGTTTTAAGCAGGGCGCAAGAGATTGCTCACTGCCCTGTCGTGGAGTCTATTTCCCGCATCGCCTGTTCAGTATTGTGCTTTATTACCAGTTGCCAACCAGTTCCAGTCTGAGGATCCTGTTCACGTTTTTGACCCGGCTTGCCATTCGACTATTCTATCGCCTATTTCCTTATTGGTGTTCAGTATTGCTATTTGTAAGTTTTCCCGCATGTGTGTTGGCTGGGGTTCTGCCCGCCACCTTGGTGTATACCCATCTCGCTCTTGGTCTCTCGTGGTTACATTATCCAGTGTAAGTCCTAATCACAAGGCACCCGATCATGTGTTATTCTGCCAAACTACGAGATTATTGGATAATAATAGCGGTTTGTTTTCTGCCCTATTCGGTTACTACATATACGCAAACTGTACTGAGGTTATAACCATCCTGAAACCTGCACAAGTCATATCAGATTATCGTTACAACGGTCTGCTATCTGCCGGTTTGGTTTCAACCAAAACGCTAAGTCTGTCGGTTATGTGACTGCCTGCAGTCTGCACAATTCATCAACCGCAACGAAACTCTGCTTATAAACCAACGTGAAAATCATTATCCTCAGGTATCCAGGTTATGTTTACAGTTGACTAAGGTTCATGTGTTTGCACTAAGCGATCTTTTGGTCTTGAAACCATTTGAGCTTAGGTGCTACTCTGGCTTGTTTATATACACGTACTCCCTGGCTTGGGAGATCAGGTATAATAATACGTTTTGTTCTGTAACCTGGTATCAGAAAAATCTGTCCATTAAGATCCCAACTACGCTACTCCAGTGTGAGCGCCATAACACTTGTTACACCTAGTCTTCTAGCCATCACTATTTGCCCCGTGTGAAAGTCACTCTGATCTTATTGCCCATTTTTGCCTAATATATCCCGCTCCATGCCATGTATTAGTCTAACCATTTAACCAATGTTATTCCTTCACCTGTCCCTAGTTTTAAAGTTGTGGCTGATCAGCGTACATAATATTGCACAAGTCTTTTTAGTTTCTAGGTCAGAAAATAGGAAGGAACAAATATAGCTAAATATTTTTTTTTTACATAACGAAGAGTTGTCTAAAGATTTCACTTGTGCTCTGGGTCCCTGGTGGTCCAACAGGCCTCGGAGTGAGAAATGCGCACGTTAACTTTCTACAAAAAAAATCTAGAGCAGCGCAATATAAGAAAACTTAACTACACGTAGAAAAAGAAATATCATGATTAATAGAAATTAAATAAAAATTATAATTGCAAAACAATTTTACAGAAAATGAAACCTTTTTACGGAATTGGTATAAAACATTTAAGGAGTAATTCAGAAAGCACAGAAATTCCAGTGAAATTTCAGTGCTTTCTAGTTTGACGCACTTCGGTGCGCTTTGGCGATTCCATTTCGCCTACCCTACTTCTAATAGATGTTCAAACCAATAAAAATGCATTAAAATGTATCTAAATAATAAAAAAGATCTTTTATAAAATAATAAAAAGGTCCTTTACAGAATAAAAAAAAGCCTTTTAGTCTAAGGCTCGGGTCAGACGAGCGCGGTGTTCCCGTCCGTGTTGCCACACATTTTAACGTCCGTGGTAGCATACAATTATGATCAATAGAGACCCAGACACGAAGTACGTCCACACAGAAGTGCGGACGCACAACGACACGGCAAACGATGCAAGTTAGGCAAGAACGTAAAACCGCTAGAATGGACGTGCGGAGTGCGCCACGTCCGCAACGTCCGCATAGCTTTGTGTGTGAGTGACGGAACGTGGTCAGACGGACTGCATTTATATGTCCAGCATTTTTGATGGACAAAATGTTTTTTCAATGTAATTTATTTCCCTGCTACATCCGTCAAAAATAACGTCAGTGAATAAAACGGACTGTGTGGCCACTACCTTGTTGTCAGTCAGAAAGTACGTCCGTACTGCACGGACGCATAGTCCGAAACAAAATGCGCTCGTCTGACCCTAGCCTAAAATTTTTAAAAAATACTGAAAAGGTATTCCACAAAATAAATAAAACAAAGTTTGCTGAAAATTAAGAGAATAAACGATGGAATAAAAAAAATTGAATAAAAACTATGGGCTCTATTACATTCTTCACACAAAAATTAACGGTAAACGCGTGGATTTTTGCACGGACATTGTAATACGACGTTCTGCGCAAAGGGTTTTGCCCCTCGCGTTAATGCGTTTTTGCGCACACGTTAACGTTTGCGCAAAGAATGTAATAGAGCCCTATGTTTTTTAACATTTAATTCTATGGGATTCGCCTGTTTAAAGCTGTCAAACTGAATCACTGAAAATCAGAGCATTTCACTGACAGCTCGGTGCAGTTCAGCGTTCTCTGAAGAGGTTAACCATTACTTCTCTATAAGACAATTTCGCTGTCGCTGAAGATCGCCAAATTGCTGCAAACTGCACTGTATTTCACTGTCAATTCGCCAGTATTGACAGGTTTGCGAAAAGACAAACTGCCCCAAAATTGCACCTCATGGTGAAATTCACAGTTCGGTGTAATTCTGTGGCAAGTTCGGTGCTTAATAAATAACCCCTTTAGTTGATATTCTTGTCGTCTTGTATGGGAAAGTGCAGCTAGTCATTACAGGTGTGCATTTGTTTCGTAACAAATACCAATTCTTTATGAATTTTATTAATTCGTATTTCGGAAGTACTTCAGAAATAACGAGTTGATTTGATCCGAATTGAGACGAAAACGAAACGGTATATAGCTTACTTGATTCATTATGCTGTTTCACTAGAGAACCACTGATTAAATTATTCCCGAGCAGGATTTGATTCATTGGGGTTTTATTTAGTGATCCGATATTCAAATCGATATCAACTATCGAATCGATTTTAACTTACAATACATACAAGTACTAAAGCAAACAACATTATGAAATTAATCAGATTCATTTGATTGTTACACAAAGCACCTGTAAATTGACCTGTGGTGCTGAATCTATTGTCAGCACCACAGGACAATGGACGGCTCAACATTCAACCCTAGCTTGCCTTTTAACAGCAGGATTTGATCTATTGGGGTTTTATTTAGTGACCCAAAATTCGAATCGATATCAACTGTTGAATCGATTTTAACTTACAATACATATGAGTACTAAAGCAAACGAGATTATGAAACAAATCCGATTCATTTGAGTGTTATACAAAGCACCCTTTCCCTGTAAATTGACCTGTGGTGCTGAATCTGTTGTCAGTACCACAGGACAATGGACAGCTGAACATTTAATCTTAGCTTGCCTTTTACCAGCAGAATTTGATACATTGGGGTTTTATTTAGTGATTCGAAATTCGAATCGATATCAACTATTGAATCGATCTTAACTTACAATGGGGGTTTTAGTGATCCGATATACGAAACAAAATTACAAAACTAAACGAACTATGAGACGAAATAACGAAAACTAAATTAATTTGAAAGGAGACAAAACACATTTTCCAGTCGTGCATACCTCTACTAGTCTTAGTATTAGTATAATAAGAATAATGACAACTTTTTCATTTATTTCAAAGAGAATGTTATTGTTTGAAAAAGTAGCACAACACAATATTTGACTTTGAATCGAGATTTAACTTGAGGCGTTGTATGACATGATTAAAATTTATAAAATGTGGAATTTTAGCGACTGTATGATATAAAATAACAGCTTTTTTTGAGTCAACATGATGAAACAGTGGTTACTGCTGACACCTTGCTAAAACTTCATATGTTATACATCTGAGACGGAGAAGGTAAAGGCATTCCACCACGTTACTTGACCACGTACATCAAACGTTTATTAAAAAAAACACGTGTGACGGAACAGCTGTGGACTGCTTTTTCTTCTTCTGGCATAGCATGTGCAACCCAGGGATTCTCAACAGATGAGTGTGTTTGGCCGGATTGAGCAACCTGTCCCAATCTTTGTTGTAGTTAGCAAAATTCCCATTTTCATTATTGTCTATATGCCAGGAGATCTGCAATACCTGCCATGCTGTAGCAATCTACAATATTTAAATAGGATTTATTTTATATATAAAGGGATACTACCACAAAAAAAGAAATGTCCTTATTGTGTTTATGTTATGCTGCTGATATCTTGTGTTTTGTTTTTCTCTTGTATTTTTTTTAGTATATTTTACTCTATATGTGTCACTGTGTACCAGTGACGTGCGGTGAGGTCAGTGGCTGGTGAGGCACTGGCTAGTATCAGAGCCAGATATACACAGGGTTACGCAGTCACAATTTACGCATTTGATTATCGTTATATAGGAGAATAGAGTTTCACTATTTATAAAGTAAAGTTCGCATTTTTTTTTTTAGTTTTAAGAGCATGCACTTACAATACTGACTAATAGATGGCGCTATTACACACATGCTGATTGCTGAGCTCTGCCTGCCTGCCCCCCCCCCCCACGACTGAAGAGGACAGTCACATGACTGTCCTGCGTCAATCAATCCATGGGGGGGTTTAAAAAAAAAGAAGTGCTTGAGATCAATGGAGCTTTCCCAATGGCTCAAACTTTCAATTGCTCTCAGTGCCCTCTGGAGACACTGAAGAGCGTAGAACCAGGAAGTCAGCTTGAGCTACACAATTAGTGTAGCATTCAGCTGCGCACATTGCGTAGGCTAGGCTGGCTCAGTGCTGCCCCTGCTGTCTGTGTAGTGAATCACACACACACACAGTAGCTGGCAAACTGAAAGTGCAGGGGGGAAAAAAAAGCAGAGGATAGAGAAGCACAGTGAGGGAACGTGGAGAGGTGAGTATGAGAACTTTTTTAAATAAATAAAATTTTATTTACAGTTTAAATATACACACATGTCATTACAGCACAATGAGCACATTAATTTACTGGAATTGCAGGAGAGGCTCTGCCTCCCCTGCCACCCCTCTCTGCACGTCCCTGCTGTGTACATTTATTGTGTGATCTTTTGTGTAAATAGCCTCCTCCCCTCATGTCTTTACGGCACTTGCGCCTCATTGTGTGGCTTGGCCATAGGATGCTGTCTATGGGTCAGTCACTGACTTGCATCATTCTATTGTGTGGGATGTATTCAAAGGACATCACCTGGGGGTAGATTAGAAGTCTTTTAATATCCCTGTTTTATCTCATTCTCAGATGCCATTTCTTATCTCGGATTACTGTATAAAATAAACCACAGCAGTAAAGTAAATCTTTTACACAGATTTTGTTAATGTGGCACCGTTGGAAAAAGCCTCAAAATGGAAACAGGAGATAAAAAAACCCTAATTTTATTTTTCGTTTTTACATGCAATTACTTCAAACAAAGAAAAAAAAACAGCAGCATGTGTTTTTATAATCTAGTTACAGTTTATGTTTGTGGAAGTGTCCTTTCACAACGGACCTGCAGTGTGGCATCAGCATCAGGCTAGGGTCAGACGCACGCATTTTTCACGTCTACTGTCAAAAAGTGCGTTGATGCGTCCGAGTGCATTTTTTCATGGAAGACGCGATAGCGGTCATACGATGCACAATTTCGGCCGTGATTTTTTACGGATCCAAACCAGGAAACTTTGGGTGTCTGGACGTTATGTTGGCCGGACATGAGCAGCGTCATACGTCTCCTAATCTCACACACATGCCGCTATGCGGACGCAGCGCACTCTTTACATCAGTACTAGCGGTTCGACGTTCTTGCAAAAATGCGTTTGTTTGCCGCTTGCGTTGCGCGTCCGAACTTTCGTGCGGCCGTACTGCGTGTGTGGGCCTGCGTTGGACGTCATTTGCTGCTACCATGGCCGTAATAAAGTGCGGCTAAACGCACGTTCGCACTGCGTTCGTCTGACCTCAGCCTCACAGTTGTGGTTCACGGCTGTAAGGTAACAGTTGCAGATAAACCCTTATAAGGATACCATAGGTTTAAAACAGGAGGTGAAGGAAACAGGGATTATAAATTAACCTTTCAGATTAAAGTCTTCAGAAGCTCTGAAGTTTCTCAGCACTGCATTACCAGCGATTTGAGTCTGTGCTTGCAACACCAGCCTTAGTGGATACCCCCACTCTTATTTCTCCCACAGTTTAGACCAGTTTTTCCCAAACCTGTACCCAGGAAGCTATAACAAGCCAGATTTTACAGATAACCTTGGGGGAAATGCAGACTGAATCCTGCAATCACTGAGCAGCAAATCGTATCACCTGTGCTGTGCTTCACATATCTGCAAACCTGGCCTGTTAGTGGGCCCTGAGGACAGGTTTGGGAAACACTGGTTTAGACTTCAGACCAAAATTGTAGCGTATGTTTCACAAATTTAGGTGACACACGCCTATGTGTTAGTAAAGTCCTCAGACCATTTCAGTCCAAATCATGTATGGTCATAGGGAGGGTTGCAGTGTGTTCGATTAAAGATGGCGACTCTCATGGAGTGAAATCTAGATGCGCTGGAAATATGTATTAACCTATATAAATGCTTTGCACAATCCGTTATAATGATGCGACGGTACTTATTATCCTATAATTTCAATAAAAAATAATGAACGTTGCCCTTTATCGTCCTGAGGTTTCCATGTGCCTACTGTATGTCGTTCTGCAAAGTGTTAAGGTCCCTCAAGTTGGAGCACAGATTAAGGTGCAAACCAATTAGCCAACCAGTTGATTTTTACAGCAAAAAAGAGCAAATGAAGACGATGAGGAGGTTCTTTAAGTCTGATTGCATGCATTCCTCTGCAGACGTAATTATAGATACACTTTGGGAGTAATTTACATAGTAATTACTTTTTGACGTTCAGGAGTTTCACCTATTGGCCTTCATTAAAGAGTTTTACGGCAGAAAGGATAATAGGAGTCAAACAAATACCCTGAGTCACAACTACAAATAAATTGGAAGTTAAACAAGGACATGCAGGTTCAGGATTTTTTTTTATTGATGAACGCAGAATGGCTCATAAGGAGGAAGGTCAAATAATCACACTGACACATTGGCAAGTCATCAATCAATGTCTTTTCGCTTACAGCTACTAAATGCTTGTGAGCCCATTGCATAGACATTATTCTTTTCATTTAGTTCCGGTAACTCAGGTGCAGTGTGCAATTTATTTGACATGCAAACCAGTCATTTTATTTTATGTTCTTTAAGACGTGCTTGCTGATGGGTGTTCACTACTACAAGCGCTATTTTCGAGAATTTTTTTTATCATAATCTTTATTTGAAAAATTAGAGGAGTGGTTATCACTTAAATGTGGGGTAAAATAGTACCGGCTGGGTGGAGCAGATGTAACATCACTGCTCTATAACCGTGGAGATCCAGGTTCAAATCCCGGCCAGAGCACCTCTCCAGTAAGTGTCCTTGGGCAACACACCTAATGGTACATACTTGCCTACCACACAATATGGAGTCCAGCGGTAACGTCTCTGCTCCTCGACTGTGGAGAAGCAAGTCAAATCTCGTTCAATACATCCATCCAATACAACTGTGGAGAAGCAAGTCTCGACTTTGTGAGAAGCACGTTCAGCTTAGCCACCAAGTCACTGATCTACAATCATGGAAAGACTTTATGCCACTCAGACAACGCCACCAGCGAGTGCTCTTGGGTAAGACACCTAACGATATGGATGCGTCTACCTAACAAAATACTTGTAAGTCTCATAGGTTGTGTAAGTTCCCTTGGGAACAGGGTACCCCTGAATCAGGTCATCATCCATGTGTGGTATTCTGATGTATCAACCCCTTGTACACTGATCTTGTAAAGTGCTGCAGAATATGTTTATCTGATGCTTAGCTAGGCTGAAATGACGCCTTAGTCTTCCCCAAAGAATTACTTACTGAGACAGCATATTGCAAAATCAAAAGTACTAAACCTACTCTTAAAAATGAGGGGGTCACTTGTCCCTTAGAAAGCAGATGATCACCATAAAAAAGGTGAACTACTTGTCCCCTTTTGGATGGCAGGGGTTTGCAATTACATAGTTTATATCTCATACTGTGCTGTGTAAAGAGGGGAGTGAGACACCTACTTTGAAAGTAGAGATTTAACATGTTTGTATATTTGTGTATTTCTAATGTTTCATTTATTTAGTTATCCAGTACAGGAATATTGCTCGGGTAAAAGGTTCTAAACTCTAGATGGAGTCCCTTATCTTGCACAATTTCACATGAGGTCTTCATTATCAGCATACAGGCATAAATTACCTTTGTGTTAAATACAGTAAATGTGATAAAGGTAGATAATAAAAATGGTGAGATCTTCTTATGGGGGTTTGTATTGATCATAATGAGATTATTAGCAATGCAGCTTCCAAAAAATTCCAATAAAATATAAAAATAATATCTGTATGTGCTGCATAATGCCTGTGTATGGAAATTACAGTAACACCTTGTATCTGTACTGTACAGGGATTTTCACTCATTCTAACCCCTTGAATCTTATCCCTTACGGTAGGGTGTGACTCCAGTGCAGTTCTTCTGAAAAACATGTTTCATGTGAAAACTATATTATGTATGGGAAATATGTATGTATTTTGTTAATATTTTACCAATCACACAGTTACATTTAATGCATTGCCTACGCATCTTTAAAATGTGTGGACATATTGGTCTTGAAATGCCTCAGATTTAAGTACTACTTTAGATTAATAATAAAAACCATCTAAAAGATTCTAGGCAAAACAACAAAAACACACAAATAATGAATTGCTCATGAAAAATAGATATTATAAACAGGAACTTTTACAGTATAGTAAATATTGCATGTACAGTTCTTTTAGGAACAACAGCCTGAAGCAAAACAGACTCTGTGATACTGAACAATTTAACCCTCTGTATCTGTATAGCTGTGGTTATCTGCATGTAGCACAGCAGAAAGTGATTGTGTCCATTAAAACTGCAGAGACATCAATATATATTCTGTATACATACACTATATTGCCAAACGTATTTGCTCACCCATCCAAATAATCAGAATCAGGTGTTCCAATCATTACCATGGCCACAGGTATATAAAATCGAGCACCTAGGCATGCAGACTGTTTTTACAAACATTTGTGAAAGAATGGGTCGCTCTCAGGAGCTCAGTGAATTCCAGCGTTGAACTGTGATTGGATGCCACCTGTGCAACAAATCCAGTCGTGAAATTTCCTCGCTCCTAAATATTCCACAGTCAACTGTCAGCTGTATTATAAGAACGTGGAAGTGTTTGGGAACGACAGCAACTCAGCCACGAAGTGGTAGGCCACGTAACCTGATGGAGCGGGGTCAGCGGATGCTGAGGCACATAGTGCGAAGAGGTCGCCAACTTTCTGCAGAGTCAATCGCTACAGACCTCAAAACTTCACGTGTCCTTCAGATTAGCTCAAGAACAGTGCACAGAGAGCTTCATGGAATGGGTTTCCATGGCCGAGCAGCTGCATCCAAGCCATACATCACCAAGTGCAATGCAAAGTGTCAGATGTAGTGGTGTAAAGCACTCTGCCACTGGACTCAGAGCAGTGGAGACGCGTTCTCTGGAGTGACGAATCGTGCTTCTCCATCTGGCAATCTTATGAATGAGTCTGGGTTTGACGGTTGCCAGGAGAACGGTACTTGTCTGACTGCATTTTGCCAAGTGTAAAGTTTGATGGAGGGGGATTATGGTGTGGGGTTGTTTTTCAGGAGCTGGGCTTGGCCCCTTAGTTCCAGTGAAAGGAACTCTGAATGCTTCAGCATACCAAGACATTTTGGACAATTCCATACTCCAAACTTTGTGGGAACAGTTTGGAGCTGGCCCCTTCCTCTTCCAACATGACTGTGCACCAGTGCACAAAGCAAGGTCCATAAAGACATGGATGACAGAGTCTGGTGTGGATGAACTTGACTGGCCTGCACAGAGTCCTGTCCTCAACCCAATAGAACACCTTTGGGATGAATTAGAGCGGAGACTGAGAGCCAGGCCTTCTCTTCCAACATCAGTGTGTGACCTCACAAATGCGCTTCTGGAAGAATGGTGAAAAATTCCTATAAACACACTCCTAAACCTTGTGGACAGCCTTCCCAGAAGAGTTGAAGCTGTTATAGCTGCAAAGGGTGGGACCGATGTCATATTGAACCCTATGGATTAGGAATGGGATGTCACTTAAATTCATATGCGAGTCAAGGCAGGTGAGCGAATACTTTTGGCAATATATATATAATATATATATTTATATAGAAACCCCAGTAGAAACTAGATGGATGCACTCGGGATCTTGGGTTATAAGTACAAAACGATGCTTTATTCAGAAATCATGTTAAAATACTGCCCGTAAGCTTCTCCCGACGTTTCGGCTCTGTCAGGAGCCTTTACAAAAGGTACATTGATAATTTCTGGCTGATTATCTTCTAATCTCCTGCACCTTTAGAAAGTATTTCATCCATGCAACCCTCCTCCTCTCCCTCCCTCCTCCCCTCCCCAAGGTGCTAAAACTGTTTAAAATCTGCTAGGATATGCCCTTATTGCATGTTCCCAACCGAAAATACACAGAGCCTTGAACTGCAGTTGCAACTGCAGGAACTCCATCTGGCCAGTAGATGGCGACCTCTGCCTGCCAAATAGTTTATTACAGTAAGAATACATTGGGAATATTGCCAAATATTGTATAATTAATTAAACATGATTTTCCATAAAACCACCCGGCTCCTGACAGTGGGTTCTTGCAAAATCACCTTGTAGTGAAGGTTTTTTTTTTTTTGGTGTCCCTTTAAATAAAATGCACAGGCCAGATAATGATAACAGTGAGGTTAAAAAATACCCCATAACTGTTAAAGTGGGAGAAAGTGTACAATGGACAAAGTAAAAGGAAAGGCATGTTGTCAGCCTAACTCTTATCCTCGTTATGGTCAATTCCTGCGCCGCTAGATCAATTTTAAAATATTATTTAATTGACAAACCACGGTAGGAAATGACAAATAAATATGAACATGCGCAAGCTGCTTATAATAACATATGCATAGAATTAATGCTGGCGTGGCATTTAAAGTTTAGGATTGATTGCAAATCACATTATATATGATGTGATGTGATTCCTAATTACATTGAACTTTATCTAGCCATGGGGGCTGGAAACATAGGGATTAAAGCAAACACAATTGGAATCATGTAGCAATAACAAGTTGTGACAGGCCACATTAAGCAGTGACAGAGCTGACGCTTGATAACAGCACTCTATGGCATAAAAAAAAATTCATTTTGAAAAAAACTGATTGGGAAGACAGCGATTTGACATGTTGAACGTTTTATACAATGAAAACGTCAACTTTTACTTTCCTCCTAAATGACTGAGAAGTTTGATTATGTTGTCAATTCAGGAGTGCGATTAAACGGATATGAAAGTCGTCTTATATGGGAAAAAATAGAAATATTGTGCAGAATGCTGACACGATAACAATGTGTCACACAAAAGAATAATAACTACATGACAAGAGTGACACTTCACCAGTTATCAGTGGGAAACCCCCACCCCCACTCATCCTACTGAATGAAATAAGTGGAACAAAATAAACAAAATTATAAATATTACAAACCATGATCCCTAATCCACTCTTGCTTTTAAAGGGAAAAGAAAACGACTGATAGCATTGCTTCGTGTGGGTTGTATGCAAATAACATCCCGAGGGGTTAGCATAAAGTGCTGGAAGTCCACTCTCAGATCTCATTCTGCTGCCTCATCTTTTCTCAGGTAGGCTAGCCAACACAACAGATCCCCTGCAGCCTTGTCTAAGCATTCCCTCCAACACGCCATTGCCTCTTCACCATTTTTTTATCCTATACCACAGCTGTAAAGTGAGAATTGTCATACGATTTTGGTAAATGTTGCATCATGGGTCAAAATCCACTAAATGGAAACAGGAAAAAAATAATAGCATGGCCTTTATAAAGTTTTTTTAAGTAATCTAGTTACAACTTATGTTAGTGGTAGTGCTCCTGTAGGCTGGTGTCAGACGAGCGTAGTGTTCACGTCTGTGATTGCGCCTAAAAGTACGTCCGTGATAGCATGACAGAAAGCCCATTGGAGCCTGACACACGAAGTACGTCCGCACTGAACTGCGGACGCACAACGGCCGCGGCTCACGGACGCAAGGCAGGCAAGAACGTACATCCCCTAGAAAGGCCGCACAAAGTGTGCTGCGTCCGCAACGTCTGCATAGCTTTGTGTGTGAGTGATGGAACGTGGTCAGACGGACTGCATTTATACGTCCAGCATTTTTCACGGACAAAATGGTTTTGCTTTTTAATTTATTTTCTCTCCTACATCCGTCAAAATATACGTCAGTGAAAAAACGGACTGTGTGGCCACTACTGCGTCTTCCGTACTAACGTACGTCCGTAGAAATCACGCTCGTCTGACCCTAGCCTTAACAAGCAGGAGCTAATGCACCGACAAGCTCCAGCCTGCTATTTCGACATTACCGACCTGGGCTTGGGTCTCGGTCATGGCACCTCTTTACTATAAATTAACGTCTCCTATACTTTGATTACTAGGCATTAATTTGCGCCTGGCATTTGAGCTATTATATATTTAATTTTAAGGGCAAGCGTGTAATGTGGGGACAACACATTACACGCAGGACGGACATCAGCTGGTGCCAGGTCCCCCTCGTGAGCGGGCTTGCGTCATCCCCCATCAGCAACTCCAAGCAGGCTTCAAGGTCCTCAATCATGGCCATCTTCCCGGGGGATAAGGGGATCGTCCCGATGTCGGGCCACACCCGTCTCGTCCATCGTCTCCATTTCGGGCACAGCAGCGGCAGAAAGCCAAGGGTCCTCCAACTTCACAGCCCACAGTTTGGTCCCATCCTGGGACAAGATCCTCGGGGAGATACAGAAGGAAGCCATCAGGAGCCAAGGGTAGGCCCAAGATGGCTGCCGGCACCTCTCTCCTGCTGGGAGGCGGCAGGCAAGCGCAAGTCCTTGGTTCGGTGGGGGGGACAGAACGGGCCCCGGACAGCCACTTAGCAGAAAAAAGCCAGCATGGGACCCCAGGGTGAGAAGAACGGCTCAGAGCTCCGACAAAGCACGTCTTAGCCCGTTAGCGGCTGGTCACGCCCCCTGAAAGCGTGTCTTTTAAATGTAACGTTAGTCCAATAAAAAAAAGATATCACTACGCACTCTCATAGTCTCATGTATAGATATGTATGTATAGATTAGTGAATTTGTGCAGCATAACTCACATACACATACTATGACTGTGGAATAAAATGGATAGATCACACTGTATGTTGTCGACTTTACCGATTTCTTACAACATTCCATTAAGTTTCCAAAAAATAAACAAACACAATGCTGCCTGGCCCGGGCATGACTCCTGCAAATCCATTGACTAATCATTGTTTGTTTAAGGGATTAAGGTGAAGTGACTGGCAGGAGAGAAATTAATTATCGACAAGTCACAAGGCTTAGACAGAAGACACTGCTTAAATAACCATTTAACAAGGACACAGTCTATTCTACAAAGTGGCACAAAGCGTAAAAATCATACGGAGGAGGCAGGATGCCGCTCTCAGATACATGTGTTTCCAGGACAATGTCTTTACTCCAAATCGGATTAACTTTTTATGATGATAAGTGAGAGCGTGTAAGGTTACAGGCTAAATCAGAAGCTGGGCTGTAAACACAAACATTGAGGGGGTCGTTCACAAAACACTGGAGTTTACCGCTGATGTTGCAACAACGATAAACGTCTGACGTCCCGAGAGGGAAATTTAAACAGGTAAGGAGAAGCTTCATTCTACTGATGCAGTTTGAACATCCTCTTTGGAAAACGTAGAGGTTTATCATCATCGCAAGAACAAGGCGATATCCTCCAACCATTAGCGTCAACGGTAAACTACAGGGCTTTGTAAATATCCCCCGCTGTCATAAACCAGAAGGAAGAAAATAATGGAGTAATAAGACATTACTTTAAAAGGACACTAGCACTCATATAAGCTGTAACTAAATTACTTGTGCATTACAAACAAAACCGCCTTCTAAAGCACATGATGCTGCTGGTTTTTTTCTTTGTTTGAATTAAATGCATGTAAAAAGGAAAAATCAAGTTATGTTTTTTATCTCCTTTTTCCATTTTGTGGATTTTTCTCATGATGCAACATTTACCAAAATCCTAGGGTGAGTTTGCCCCTACACTACTGTTTTATCTTATACCACAGCTGTAAAGTCAATCAGGTGGGAGAGGGAATGTTTAGACAAGGCTGCAGGGGATTTATTGTGTCGTGTAGGCTACTTAAAATAAGAGATGGTAGCTGAATGAGATCTGATAAGTGGGCTAACAACACTGAATGACACCCCCGGCGATGCCGTTTACATACATTTCACACAATGCAAGTCAACAGGTCTGTTTTTTGGACTTCTGGTCCATAGACTACATCCTATGGCCAAAGCCACAGAGTGAGAAGCAACTGATGTAAAGATATTGGGTGGGCAGTTTACAACACAATAGATCACACAATGGATGCACCCGGTGACAGATATAGAGTAAAATATTTCCTTAACTAAACATACAAGAGAAAAGCAAAGCACATGTAAGATATCAGCAACATAAAATAAACACATTAAGGACATTTCATTTTTAGGTGGTAGTTGTGACGAGAGTCACCTTGAACTTGGGGTACAGGACCTTGAGATGCATTTGGGAGGTGCAGGTCTAATGTTCTATATTGTTTCCCTGCCCTCTCACATGTTTAAGTCACCCTGTGCCTGCAAAGCTTGGTGCAGGGTGTTTGCGTCGTCTGTGTTACGCATGAATACTGTTATTATTATCTGAATTTATATGTTGCTATCTGCTAATAGGATTACTGTGTGGGTCCCAGTAACCCTTTCCAACTCCCCCTATTTAGAATGTGTACACCCCCAACTCTCGCCTCCAGTACCTCTCCTGAGCTTCACCCTTTTTATGAAACTCCCTGGCCTGAAACATAAGACTCTCCCTATCCCTTCATGTCTTTAACCCCTTCACTACCAAGTGATATTCCATAAAAACATTGTCAGAAACTAGAAGTTTTTTGTAAAATCATTTTTAATTAATTTTAAAGTAAAAAATATTTGTGCTTATACCCATTGTATTTCTTACTGTAAATAACCTATTTTAGCCCACTAGATGGCGCCATCTACTTCCAAATTGAGTTAGAGGGTTTTAGCGGCTGGTCTATTTTCTTCTATTTCTCCCTGCCTCGGCTGCTGAAAGACTGTTATTTCAGAGCTTCGAGCAGCTGATTTTACAGTTTTAGTTCTTTGGGCATTATGCCCGCAGGGCTAAAACTTTGGGCGCATCTTCTGCAGCCGAAAAGCAAATGAAATTTGTTTGCAGTATTAGTTTAGCGACATCTGTCAGCTCACATCATAATTGACATTGTACCTTTCCTGTTCCATCTTCCCACACAGCTCTCATGCATGAGTAATCTATGTCCTTATTGTAAGTTATGTCAACGCTACTAAGGGCTTTTCCAGGAAACCCTTGTCCAGAACCAGTATTTTGTTTTTTAAAAAAAACTATTTTAACCACTTCGCTGCGGAGGACACGCTCAGCTTTGCAGCCAGCGATCAGCCGGATCCCGGCCGAATCGCTGTGCTCCCCGGGACCGCCGCGGGCACTATTAGATGTCATTGCAGCGGCGCAATGTCATCTATTGAAGGCGCCCCCCCCCGCGAGTGCGGGGAAGGTGCCTGAAAGGGAGGGGGGGAGGTCCTTCGGGCCAGCGGTGAAAGTCAGGCACCGTTTGGAAGGGCACGGCCTGCCCTTCCAAATGGTGGCTGACTTTAACCCCTTGGGGCTGGCTCCCGATTCGGCGCCAAAAAGCGCCAGATCAGGAGCCTCTGCCGGAGCTGGCCAACATCTTGGATGTCGGCCAAGCTTCCGGGATCTCCCTCTGATGACTGGCATCATCGTGCATAGCGCAATGACGTCAGTTTTAGAGTTATCCCCTAGCTGCCACCAATGGTGGAGAAAGGGGGTTCCAATGAACCCCCTATCTCCCGATCCGTGGCAGCTAGGGATTAATGTTTGGTATCGTTGGATCGGCCAGAGCATGGCCTCCTCAATGATATCAAACATGACCATGTAAAAAAATTAAGAAAAAAATAAATAAATAACAATGAAAATAAAAAAATATTAAAAAATAAATTAAAAAATTAACAGGTTTTTTTTGTTTTGTTAATGAAGCAATATTGTTCCCATTTCAATTATAATATGAACAATGATGCTGCACTACCGATTTTTGTATGGGGTGCCTTTGTTAAAAATCGCATATTTTTCCCCCAAAAAAAATGTAACGAGTCCCCATTTCTAATTTTTTTAACAAGTGCAATTCATAGAAAATATAACCACAAACGCTCGCATGTTAAAATGTGAAAAAAAATACTTTACACGTTGTAAATTATTGAAAATTCTAATTTTATTGCATTTTTTTGTTAAATATACATAATATTCAGGCAGGACATGACGTATACATACAATAATGATATATTATGAATCTGCCGAGTCTACCGGAAAGAACGATATATAATATGTCTGGGTCATATAA
This sequence comes from Leptobrachium leishanense, assembly GCA_009667805.1. Lineage (NCBI taxonomy): Eukaryota > Metazoa > Chordata > Amphibia > Anura > Megophryidae > Leptobrachium > Leptobrachium leishanense. The sequence goes on along the minus strand of CM019063.1, from coordinate 506,428,700 downwards.
TAAAATGTGGCTTCAAAACGCGTTTAAACATGATGAGAGAAACCGGTAAGGCTGGGGTCAGACCAGCGCACTTTTAACGTGCGTTCTGGTGCACATAATTACGGCCGCACTAGCAGCAGATGACGGGCAGTGACGGCCAATATACGATGTACGGCCGCACAAAAGTCCGGCCGTGCAACGCAAGTGGAATTTGAACACATTTTTCTGAGAACGCTGAACCGCTAGTACTGACGTACTGAGTGCGCAGCTGCGGCATAGCGGCGTGTTTGCGTGATTAGGAGATGTCAGACGCTGCTAATGTCCAGCCTACATAACGTCCAGACGCAAAAAGAGTTTTATTGACGATCCGTACAAAATCACGCCCGAAAATGCGCGTCGTCTGACCGTTTTTGCGCATTCCATGAAAAAATACGTCAATGCGTTCGGACGCACTTTTCACGTTCGCGGGGAAAAATGCTTTTGTCTGACCCTAGCCAAAAAATGAGCTCAGCAGTGCACACAGCGGTGAAATGGCTCAGCAGTGAAGGGGTTAATTAATAATAAAGAATATTTGGGAATAACCCCAGTGTATTCGTTACTGTAATAACCTATTTGCAGAGAAATGTCACCATCTGCTGGTCAAATGGAGTTACTGCAGTTCTGGTCTCTGTTCGGGATCAGCTGGGGAAAAGTCATGCAGACACATTCCCAGCTGGTTTTAAAATGTGTTAGCAATTCGAGCATCATGCCCTCAGTGCTAAAGCTTTAGGGGTATGTTCTGGAGCCCAAATGCAAATTCAGTTTGTTTGCTATGAACTAAATTCCTTTGCTTTTCTCCTGTGGAACACCATAACAACTATACTGGATATCAGGGCACCAGGAGGTCTGTTCTATTCACTGTATAAATATTCTGTGTGTGTGCTGATAAATGTTATTCCTCCTTTACTCCACCATTAACTATCTGTGTGGGAACTTTACTATAGGGGTTATTCAGAGAGCACTGAACTGCTGCTGATATTTCAGTGCTTTCTCATTCCCTGCACTTCAGGGAATCAAAGTTTACACACTGCAGTGTATTCAGCATTCACCGCAGGGTCCCGGAAGTGCAGGGAAAACCCGCCGCAAACGCAACGAACACCCGCCGAACACCTGCCGAAAACTCACTGAATACCCGCAGAAACTGTCGTAAAAAAACACACCGAACGTGTCGGAAAAATCTGACGAGCTGATGATCACAGCACAGACCAGCCGCCGGAGAAAGCCGACAAGCTGACGAACGGGGTAAAAAAAAAAAAAAAAAAATACTCTTGAAAGTGTCAAAATTGAAATGCTGTTTCCAAAAAAACTACTGAACGACAATGTCTGGAATTTACATATAAGATCCTATGAATGATAATAAAAAGGTCTGTTACAGAAAAAAGAAAAAACACTTTAAGAAAAAAATGGAAAAAAAATATTTTGCTGGAAAAATTCCCCAAAAATGCCCAAAAGATCCTAAAAAAAAATAATCAATTAATAGACCTTTTTAATGCAGAACAAAATAATAAACAGTTTACTAGATATTGAACTAAAACAGGAATATTTTTAACATTGAAGCCTGAATAAACCTGCCTGAATAAACCTGCCGAATGAAACCATCGAAACGGGAAATTCAGCGTCTGGTGACATTTCGGACCTCTCTGAATAATCCGTTATACCTGCTGTAGCCACGATCTTCTCCACTGCCAATATGTTAGACGCGTTCTTGGTTGTGCTTCTCAATAGTTGTATTTTAAAACATATAATCATCATGTAGAACATTATTTGGTAAAAATATACGTTTTACCATTTTGTGCACCCAACGCATTTTCATATTCTGGATTTGTTCTAATATTCTAATGGAATAAGATGAAATGCCCTTTTTTGATGAATTTTCAAGGGTTAAAAGAACAATATGAAGTTTCATATTGTGATAAATCTTACAGAGTAAAACATTACATTTAAAGTTATTATTACGGAAGGTAATGTGTGTTTTTCTTCTCACGTTGTCATTCCGTCTCAGTCTTATACTTCTCTTATTTTTATTTCATAAAAAATGTCCTCATACCAACTTTTTATTAAATTCCATTCAGTTTGCATCTTGTTTTTAAATTATTCATATTTTTATCTGGATAGAACAGAAAAAAACGAAGAAAAAAGTTGGAACTCGGAACATTACTAGATGTAGCAGAATAAATCAAGCCCAAAGTGACAGCAATATGAAGTAATCATCTCGCCACATCCAAAGCGTGGAATTATTTATGACAGTAACATTTGGATGAAAGTGAACGGGCAGAGGACATGTTTCTCGCTCACCCTCTCTAAATCAACAGGGTAGAGTATTTAATTGGAAGAGATTTGTTGAATAGCGTGTCACCTGCAGTGACAGAAGGTAGACGGCAATCTCCTTGTATGCCTGATGACATTGGTTTTATAGATTTGGGTGTGGGACCGCAAGAGAAACATAACGACAGAGAACAAAAAAAGCTATACGTCTATTATACGTAAGGAAAATGTTCCAAATACAATAAGTATAAGAAAAAATGCTGCACATATTTTTCCTCAAAAAGAGACAAGCATGACTACAGTGTAACACCAACCAAAAGTAAATTATTAAAGGGATATTCTACTAGGGTTGCCAGATCGGCCATGTTTTCCTGGACACATATTATTTATTCATGCTGATGGGCAGTGCATGACACATGCCACCCTGTAGCACGCAGAATCCATATGTGACTTGTGTCACTTTAGACTTGGTGTGTGTGGGCATGGAGATTGGTTTGGGGTGCAGGCCTGAGTTTAGTTATTATTTTCATTGCCCTCTTGTGTGCAGAATGTTTGTGTGATCTGTGATTATGTAAGGATGCATTGGCTAATCTTTGTGTACCTGTTATCTACTTCTATCTGAATAGTTTGTAATCTGCTGTCTGTAGGTAACAATGTATTTAGTTTTCTGTTTGTCCAGCATTGTTAGAAATGTTAAGTAATGTTTACTGTAACTGTCTAATCTAACTGACCTAATGGAATTAGATTTATCATTCCAAAAAGTCAATGTTTGTGCAATTATGTGTCCGAATAATTAGGACCCACTGGAAGAGGTTGTGAATTTGTATATGCAAATGACCCCTGTGTAACCATATAAATCTATGGGTGTCCCTGATTAAGGCTAGGGTCAGATGAGCGCATTTTGTACGGACTGTGCGTCCATGCAGTATGGACGTACTTTCTGACTGACCACAAGGTAGTGGCCACACAGTCCGTTCTTATGACTGACGTTATTTTTGACTGAAGTAGATGGGAAATTAAAAAACAATTTGTCTGTCAAAAATGCTGGACGTATAAATGCAGTCCGTCTGACTACGTTCCATCACTCACACACAAAGCTACGCGGACGTTGCAGACGTGGAGCACTCTGCACGTCCGTTCTATCAGTATTACGTTCTTGCCTAACCTGCGCACTTCGTGTGTGGGGCTCCATTGGTCGGAATGCTATGCTGCCAAGGACGTACAAATGTGCGGCAACACGGACGTGATAACTGCGCTCATCTGTCGCCAGCCTTAAAGTGAGTTTCACTCTAACCCTGAAAGACCTCCAGATCTACAGCCTCGTCTCATTTCTGGAGATGCTAGCAGGCTCTATGTGTCCGGGTCCTTGAGCTACGTCCGAGGACTGGAGGAAAGCACGGGAGTCTGCCTGGGTAGAACATCTGTCACTCCATAAAATGCAAGAAAAGAATCCCAGGTGACCTGCCTTGATTTCCTTCCTGCAGCATGTGGATTATACTTGTTGTAGGGCAGCACTTTTCCCTGAGCTCTCCCTCTGCATGGAGTAGTAATATGCGTCCAGGAAAACATGGCCGACCAGCCAACCCTATTCTACTCACCTAACCACTTTAGCTTTTTAAAGCCACATCTCTCTGCCAAATAGGTTATTACAGTAAGGAAAATAACTGGGAATATTCCAAAATATATTTCTTCCTGTATGATTAATTAAAAATGATTTTAAAAAAGCCACTAGTTCATTAACAGTGGTTTTCTGGGAAATCTCTTTGATGTGAAGAAATTAGCAGTTTCTGAGAAAACACAACTTACCTCGGTAATTGTTGTTTAACTCTTTGCTTGTTGCTTGCAGATGGCAAATTATCCTGTTATTTTATCGGGGAGATTCCTTGATATTTATATATAATTTTCATTTAAAGGGAATTTGTGCTATTGGAGTTTTACCTAAATCAATTCAGAATATTATCCGGCGTTTTCCTCACTTATATCCATTATTTATTTCCTACCAATAATGAGTTCCTAGTTAAAAGAAGAGATCATGGACTTCATCTCTTTGACCTAAATGCGTGCGTTCTAATTACTTGCTGCCTGCTCCTCAGAAGTAAAAAATATTTAAAAAATGACACTGAAACAACTCTTCAACCGTACTGAGAGGCAGAGAAGTCACAGAGAGACTTAAAGGGACACTACCACTAACATCTATATATATATAAACGCGAAAGTCCTGACTGACTGACTGACGCCCAGCTGAAACCGTTTAACCTAGGAACGTGAAATTTTGAAGGTGCACTGTTTTTATGATGTAGGCACCCACTAAGGAAGGATTTTTGGAAACTTCGCCCCTAAGGGGGTGAAAAAGGGGGTTGAATATTTTAAACAGGATACCTATAGCTCAAAAACTGAAGATGTTACAGATGTGAAAATCGGTGTTTAGATTCGTCTTGAAAAATAAAAAAACACATAATTTACCGTTTTTCAAAAATTCGACTGGGGGGGCGAAAAAAGGGGGTTGAATATTTTAAATATTTTAAACAAGATACCTATATCTTAAAAACAGAAGATGTTACAGACGTGAAAATCGGTATTTAGATTCTTCTTCGAAAATAAAAAAACACGTATTTTACAGTTTTTCAAAAATTCAACTGGGGGGAGCAAAAAAAGGGGGGTTGAAGATTTTAAACAAGATACCTATATCTTAAAAACAGAAGATGTTACAGACGTGAAAATCGGTATTTAGATCCTTCTTGAAAAATTAAAAAAAACACGTATTTTACAGTTTTTCAAAAATTCAACTGGGGGGGGGACAAAAAAAGGGGGTTGAATATTTTAAATATTTTAAACAGGTACCTAGGTCTTAAAAACAGAAGATGGTACAGACGTGAAAATCGGTATTTAGATCCTTCTTGAAAAATTAAAAAAAACACGTATTTTACAGTTTTTCAAAAATTCAACTGGGGGGGGACAAAAAAAGGGGGTTGAATATTTTAAATATTTTAAACAGGTACCTAGGTCTTAAAAACAGAAGATGGTACAGACGTGAAAATCGGTATTTAGATTCATCTTGACAAATAAAAAAACCCACGTATTTTACCATTTTCTGAAAATTCCTTTGGGGGGCAAAAAGGGGGGTTGGATACTTTTATCATAAATGCGAAAGTCCCGACTGATTGACTCATCAACGCCCAGCTGAAACCGTTTAACTTAGGAATGTGAAATTTTGAAGGTGAACTGTTTTTATGATGTGGGCACCCACTAAGCAAGGATTTTTGGAAACTCCGCCCCTAGGGGGGTGAAAAGGGGGTTGAATATTTTAAACAGGATACCTATAGCTCAAAATCAGAAGATGCTACAGATGTGAAAATCTGTATTTAGATTCGTCTTGAAAAATAAAAAAAAAACATATTTTACCAATTTTCTGAAAATTCCTTTGTGGGGCAAAAAGGGGGGTTGAATACTTTTATCATAAACGTGAAAATCCTGACTGATTGACTCATCAACGCCCAGCTGAAACCGTTTAACCCCTTAAGGACGGGAGTAATTTTACAAGTTTGGAACACTTTTGAACACTTCTAAAAGTAGAATTTCAGCTATTCACTGTTCAACCATAATTTACCTCTTACATATTAAGTGTACCCACCATTATTATATATCATTTTGTTCAGGAGAAATAGGACTTTCATTTTCCATCAAAGATTTATATATAAAATATATTATAGTATGAAAAAAAACCTAAAAACTATGATAAAAAAAGGAGATTTTGCTATTTTCAAAGTTCTGCATTTTTTATTTTTTTTGAGAAAGGATTTTACCAGGAAGGATACATTAAGATTTCTCTTGTTTTCAGGTATGTCCTGGGTGGCGAGTATGTACTGTTAGGTGTCTTGCCAAGGACACTTACTGGAGAGGTTGCTCGCTGGGATTGAACCCATGACTCCACAGGCTCTCTCCATGCAGAGCAGTGACATTACCTCTACTCCACCCAGCCGGGTGCATTGTATTTTTAGTGTGAATGACATTGTACGCTTAGCATTAAATGAAATAAAATACATATATTTCTGGTCGGCAATGTCTTACGAGTTCAACGGTACCCCCCATGTAGAGGTTTTATGAGGTTTTGGAAAGTTACAGGGTCAAATATAGAGTTTGCCCATTTCAGGTTTTACAACTTGAAATTTGCCAGATTGGTTTCCTGGCCCTATGTTGACTTTGAGAGGTTATGGCAGCCCAGGTATGAAAAGTACCCCAACATGTCATACCATTTTGAAAAGTAGACAACCCAGGCTATTTAAAATGGGGTATGTCCAGTTTTTTATAGTAGCTACTTAGTCACAAACCCTGGCCAAACTTAGTCTTCATGTTTGTGTTTTGCATTTTTTACACGAAAACTGTTATTTTGCTGCTAATATCCTGCTCAGTCAACCTTTTACTGGCCTATAACATTGATATTTGTGGTCGGAAATGTGTTACGAGTTCAACGGTACCCCCATGTTGCGCTTTTATTTTGCTTTTTGGAAAGTTACACGGTCAAATGTAGAGTTTGCCAGATTGGTTTGCTCGGCCTAGGTTGAATTTGAGAGGGTATGGCAGCCCAGGTATGAAAAGTACCCCATCATGGCATATCATTTTGAGAAGTAGACAACCCAGAGTGTTGAAAATGGGGTATGTCCAGTTTTGTATAGTAGCCACTTAGTCACAAACCCTGGCCACACTTCGTCTTCATGATTGTGTTTTGCATTTGTTTTACACGAAAACTCTTATTTTGCTGCTAATATCCTGCTCAGTCAACCTTTTACTGGCCGAAAACATTGATATTTGTGTTCGGCAGTGTGTTACAAATTTAACGGTATCCCACATGTAGTATTTTTATTTATTTTTTTGGTAATTTGACAAGTGATTTTCAGGATTTATGTCGACTTTGAGAGAACATGGCACGCCAAGAAAGAATATTGCTCCAAAGATGATGTGCCAATGATTCTAAATTAGTATTTTGAGTTGTTTGGTGCAGCCACTTTAGAATAGCTGGGCTTAACGTAAACAGGGACAGCCCAAATTCAGGGGATTCCAGAAGTCAGAGTAGTCGGTATAACAAGCCAATGAGTCGGTACAGGCAGCAAAGGGTAATCGGGACAAAGCAGAAAAGGGGATTTAGTAATTTAGCTCTGTGTGATAAATTTTGAAGCACTCGGTTATGCAGAGGCCAGGTAGAGATGGGCAGGTAGGGCAATAATAACTAGAATCCTTTCGGATTCCTTTCTTGCGGCAGACACGACACTTTTTCTGGGGGGACTTTTTACAGCGGGTGGGAGGGACTCGGGAAGGAAAGTGTCTGCCACTTAATCTTTGGAGATCTCCTGATTCCAAAGCGGATGTAACGGGGGCCGGGGTTAGGATAAGTTGGGATATGATCTCAAGCATGAATTCTAGGAAGGGATATGGCTTTTGTACTGCTGCCTGCTTGTACAGCACGTACGCATTGAAAATTGCTATCTCGGTCAAATAGATGGCAATCTTCTTGTACCATGCCCTAGTCTTTCGGTTCACCAGATAAGGCTGTATACATTGATCAGCCAAGTCTACTCCCCCCCCCCTAAACTTGCTGTTATCTACAATGCACTTCGGCTTTCCAGTGGCTCAGTCCTCCCTCTCACAGACACTGGCACTGTACTTTCATCGTGCACTGTAGATAGCATGTACACATCCTTCTTATTGGTGAACCGAAGGGCTAGCACTTCTTCCTGACGTAGAGATGAAGAGGAGCCTCTACTTTTTTTTGCCTGCTGTCAGGATTTGGGGAAAACCTCTGCGATTCTTCCGCACTGTGCCACACGCAAGGGTCTCAAAACAATATAAATTTTTAAATAGGTCGATACTGGTGTAATAGTTATCGACCCATAAATGATAGCCCTTGTTGAATAGGGGATAGACCAGATCCCACACAATTTTTCCACTGGTGCCAATACAATCGGGGCATCCTGGGGGGTCAAGGTGGCTATCTTTCCCTTCGTATAACTAAACGCCCAGGTGTAGCCTGTTGTGGACTCACACAATTTATAAAATTTGACACCATACCGGGATCGCTTGCTTGGGATACACTGCTTGAAGAGCAGTCTGCCTTTAAATTTCATAAGGGACTCGTCTACAGATATATTTTGGTCGGGAACATAATTATCAGTGAATTTGGCAGACATAAGACTGATAAGGGGCCGAATTTTATAGAGGCGGTCATGCATTGGGTCGTTTCTTGGTGGGCACGGTGCGTTATCATTAAAATGGAGGAATCGCATGAGATTTTCGTATCTCTCCCTCTTCATAACCCTTGGGAATAGTGGGGTAGCCAGGATGGGGTTTTTGTACCAGTAAGACCGGATACTTGGCTTCTTCGCTATTCCCATTACGAGGGTTAGAGCCCAATTTTTTTTAACTCTATTACATCCGTTGGGTGCCACTTGTTACGTCTGTGGCGATGTGAATCCGGATGCGCATCAAGATACTGGTTGGCAAACAGGTTGGTTTGCTCAACCACCATCTCGAATACGTCGTCCGACATGAAGAGATTAAAAAAGCTCACTGGCTCACAGTCCTCTACCCTTACTGTGATGCCAGGAGTTGCTATAAATGGGGGTATTTCTGGGGCAGCCATATTTGGGGGTACCCAATTGCTTTCGCGCCTCCCAGTAGATGGTGGGGGGTCACCATCACTGGAGGGTTCACTACGGGGCTCTATATCAGAGGCTGTGAGGGTGTCACTGTCGGCGAGAGCGTCGCTCTCAGAGGCGGCCAGGATCTCATATGCCTCTTCTGGGGAATAAAAGCAGGAGGACATTTTTATGGGGATCTTGTTATAACTAATTAAATGGGAGGTCGGGGAACTGATGGGGTCAAGTATTAGAACACCTAAACTAAGCCCTTCCGGTCCTTGTAGTGGCCGGTACTTCGATCTATCTAGACAAGGTAAGAATATTCCAAGGGGGGTCGTATGCCAATGCGGGTAGTCAGAAATGCCAAGGGTCGTATGCCAATGCGGGTAGTCAGAAATGCCAGGGGTCATATGCCAATGCAGGTAGTCAGAAATGCCAGGAGGTCGTATGCTAATGCGGGTAGTCAGAAATGCCAGGGGTCGTATGCCAATGCGGGTAGTCAGAAATGCCAGGGGGTTGTATGCCAATGCGGGTAGTCAGAAATGCCAAAGGGTCGTATGCCAATGCGGGTTCTCAATAGGGGGTACACTGCCAGGGGGTACACTGCCAATCAGGGGTACACTGCAGGCCATGGGGTACAGTGCCTGAGTTTTTTTTCAGGTTTTTTTATTTTTTAGTCAGGGGGTACAGTGCCTGCCAGGGGGTACTGTGGCCGGAGGGTACAGTGCCTGCCAGAGGGTACTGTACCTGGGGATTTTTTCAGGGTTTTTTTTCAGCCAGGGGGTACTGTGCCTGGAGGGTACAGTGCCTGCCAGGAGGGTACAGTGCCTGCCAGGAGGGTACTGTACCTGGGGGTTTTTCAGGGTTTTTTTTCAGCCAGGGGGTACTGTGCCTGGGGGGGGGGGGTTTCAGCCAGGGGGTACTGTGCCAGGAGGGTACAGTGCCTGCCAGGAGGGTACAGTGCCTGCCAAGGAGGTACAGTGCCAGCCAGGGGGTACTGTATCTGGGGCTTTTTTCATTTATTTTTTTTAGCCAGGGGGTACTGTGCCTGGGTTTTTTTTTCAGCCAGGGGGTACTGTGCCAGGAGGGTACAGTGCCTGCCAGGGGGTAAAGTGCCAGCCATGGGGTACTGTGCCTGAGGTTTTTTTTCCAGCCAGGGGGTACTGTGCCAGGAGGGTACAGTGCCAGCCAGGGGGTACTGTACCTGGGGTTTTATTCATTTATTTTTTCTTTTTTCAGCCAGGGGGTACTGTGCCTGGTTTTTTTTTCTTCAGCCAGGGGGTACTGTGACTGGGTTTTTTTTTTCAGCCAGGGGGTACTGTGCCAGGAGGGTACAGTGCCTGCCAGGGGGTAAAGTGCCAGCCAGGGGGTACTGTGCCTGGTTTTTTTTTTCAGCCAGGGGGTACTGTGCCAGGAGGGTACAGTGCCTGCCAGGGGGTAAAGTGCCAGCCATGGGGTACTGTGCCTGAGGTTTTTTTTCCAGCCAGGGGGTACTGTGCCAGGAGGGTACAGTGCCAGCCAGGGGGTACTGTACCTGGGGTTTTTTTCATTTCTTTTTTCTTTTTTCAGCCAGGGGGTACTGTGCCTGTTTTTTTTTTCTTCAGCCAGGGGGTACTGTGACTGGGGTTTTTTTTTCAGCCAGGGGGTACTGTGCCAGGAGGGTACAGTGCCTGCCAGGGGGTAAAGTGCCAGCCAGGGGTACTGTACTGGGGTTTTTTTCATTTCTTTTTTCTTTTTTCAGCCAGGGGGTACTGTGCCTGTTTTTTTTTTCTTCAGCCAGGGGGTACTGTGACTGGGGTTTTTTTTTCAGCCAGGGGGTACTGTGCCAGGAGGGTACAGTGCCTGCCAGGGGGTAAAGTGCCAGCCAGGGGGTACTGTACCTGGGGTTTTTTTCATTTCTTTTTTCTTTTTTCAGCCAGGGGGTACTGTGCCTGGCTTTTTTTTCTTCAGCCAGGGGGTACTGTGACTGGGGTTTTTTTTTCAGCCAGGGGGTACTGTGCCAGGAGGGTACAGTGCCTGCCAGGGGGTAAAGTGCCAGCCAGGGGGTACTGTGCCTGAGGTATTTTTTCAGCCAGGGGGTACTGTGCCAGGAGGGTACAGTGCCTGCCAGGGGGTACAGTGCCAGCCAGGGGGTACTGTACCTGGGGTTTTTTCAGGTTTTTTTCAGCCAGGGGGTACTGTGCCAGTAGGGTACAGTGACTGCCAGGGGGTAAAGTGCCTGCCAGGGGGTACTGTGCTTGCCAGGGGTTTTTTTGTGCTCCGTTGATCTCTGCCTCTCTCTCTCTGCTCCTCAGATCGCAATGAGGAACAGGAGAAAGGGGCAGAGACAATGTCTCAGCCAATGCAACAATCATTGGCTGAGACATTCTGACAGTTGCAGAGGTGACAGCTTGTCACCTCTGCAACTGTCAGCTCCAGGCGCCGGATTGGCTGCCTTGCCATTCCACGAGGGAAACGGCCCGCCTCCCTTCCCACAATGCCGATCGCCAGCTGGGAGGGTCTGCCCGGTTGTCAGGCAGACCCCCAGCCGACGATCGGCATTGTGGGAAGGGAGGCGGGCCGTTTCTCGGCGCGCAGAGGCACCAAACGCCGCGGGGCGTACCATGCCATCCTGCAGCATTAAAGCCCACGCGATGCAGGACGGCATGGTACGCCCCGCATCGTTAAGGGGTTAACCTAGGAATGTGAAATTTTGAAGGTGCACTGTTTTTATGATTTAAGCGCCCACTGAGGAAGGATTTTTGGAAAATCCAATCATAAGGGGGTGAAAAGGGGGTTGAATATTTTAAATAGGATACCTATAGCTCAAAAACAGAAGATGCTACAGATGTGAAAATCAGTATTTAGACTCGTCTTGAAAAATAAAAAAACACGTATTTTAACATGTTCTGAAAATTCCTTGGGGGGCGGGGCAAAAACAGGGGTTGAATACCTTTATCAGTATACCTATATTTCAAAAACCGAAAATGTTACGGGTGTGAAATTTGGTATTTACAATCTTTGGGAAAAAAACCAAACATGTTTTTTGCCATTTTCCACAAATCCAATTGGGGGGGTCGGAGGAAAAGGGTCTGAATATTTTTATCATTATACCTATATTTCAAAAACCAAAGATGTTACAGACATGAAATTTGGTATTTACAATCTTCTTGAAAAATAAAAACGGGTGTTTTACCATTTTCCAAAAATCCCAAGGGGGGGATGAAAAAAAGGGGGGCTGAATACTTTTAAACAGGATACCAATATCTCAAAAACAGAAGATGTTACATACGTGAAAATTGGTATTTAGATTCGTCTTGAGAAACAAAAACACACCTATTTTACCATTTTCCAAAAATTCAGTGGGAGGGGGGCAAAAAGGGGGGGTTGAATACTTTTATCAGTATACCTATATTTCAAAAACCAAAGATTTTACAGGTATGAAATTTGTGATTTATAATCTTCGTGAAAAAACAAACAAACATTTGTTTTGCCATTTTCCACAAATCCAAATAAGGGGGGGGGGGTCGAGGGAAAGGGGTCTGAATACTTTTATCAGTATATCTATAGTTCAAAAACCATGATGTTACGGGTGTGAAGTTTGGTAATTACAATCTTTTGAAAATAAAGAAACACGTGTTTTACCATTTTCCAAAAATCCAAGTGAGGGGGTGAAAAAAAGGGGGTGAATACTTTTAAACAGGATACCTACATCTCAAAAACAGAAGATGTTACAGATGTGAAAATTGGTATTTAGATTCGTCTTGAAAATAAAACAACATGTATTTGTATAACATGTATATGAGAAACAAAAAAACACCTATTTTACCATTTTCCAAAAATCCAGTGGAAGGGGGAAAAAGGGGGCTTGAATACTTTTATCAGTATACCTATATTTCCAAAAACCAAAGATGTTACAGGTGTGAAATCTGGCACTTACAATCTTCTTGAAAAATAAAAAAAACACGTGTTTTACCATTTTCCAAGAATCCCACGTGGTGGGTGAAAAAAGGGGGGGGTTGAATACTTTTCAACAGGATACCTATATCTCAAAAACAGAAAAAGTTACAGACGTGAAAATTGGTATTTAGATTCGTCTTGAAAATAAAACAACATGTATTTTACCATTTTCCAAAAATCCAGTGGGGGGGGCAAAAAGGGGGATGAATACATTTATCACTATACCTATATTTAAAAAACCAATGATGTTACAGGTGTGAAATTCGATATTTACAATCTTCGTGCAAAAAAAAAAAAAAAACATGTTTTACCATTTTCCGAAAATCCAGTTAAGGGGGGTGGGGGAAAGGGATGTGAATACTTTTATCAGTATACCTAGATTTTAAAAACCAAAGAGGTTACAGGTGTGAAATTTGGCACTTACGTTCTTCTTGAAAAATAAAAAAAACAATTTTTACAATTTTCCAAAAATCCCAAGTGGGGGGGAAAGGGGGGTTCTAACGGAAAAACTCAAGTTTCTTTTAAAAAACAATTTTAACAAATCCTAAAATCCACACGAGCGAAGCCGCGGGCAAAAGATAGTAAGCTATAACTAGATTACTTGTGCATTACAAACAAAGCCGCATTATAAAACACACTGGTTTTTTTTTGACGTAGTTGCATGTAAAAAGGAAAAATAAAGTTATGTTTTTATCTCCGGTTTGCATTTTGTGTTTCAAATAGACACAAAAATCAGACATTCCATTCACTACATTGAAACCTATCAGGGTTATTTAAAGAGATCCGAATTGTGGCCGAAAGGTAACCGAACAGTGAAATTCAGCGTACGGTTATCTTTCCTGGCAATTCGGCTATTCAGAGAGCAGGCAGTTCGCCAATTGTTGGCGAATTGCCTGCACATACGGTCCCGGTTCGTTGCCTGCAATGCTTCGTCTATTCAGAGAACAAAAACCAGCAATGGAAAGTTGCCGAATTGCCCTGCTGTTCGGTGGTTTCATTCGACAGGTTTATTCAGGTGAATCCCATAGGCTTCAATGTTAAAAATATTCCCATTTAATTCAATATCTAATAAACTGTTGATTATAATATTCTGTAGTAAAAAGTCTCTTTATGTATAGATTTTTTAGGATCTTTTAGGCATTTTTCGGGATTTTTTCGCGAATTATTTTTCCGTTTTATTTTACATCGTTTTTTCTTTTTTCTGTAACAGCCCTTTTTATTATCATTCATTGGATCTTATACAGTGGCAAGAAAAAGTATGTGAACCCTTTGGGATTACGTGGAGTTTTGCATGAATTGGTCATAAAATGTGCTCTGATCTTCATCTAAGTCACAACAATTTGAAAAACACAGTCTGCTTAAAATAATACAACACAAACATTATATGTTTGTATGTGTTTATTGAACATAAGATGTAAACATTCACAGTGCAGGGTGGAAAAAGTATGTGAACCCCTAGCCTAGTGACTTCTCCAAGAGCTAATTGGAGCCAGGAGTGAGCCAACCTTGAGTCCAATCAGTGTGATATTATTGGATGTGTTGCTGAACGCTGTCCTGTCCTTTAAAAACACACACGTTTTGGGTTTACTAGTTTCAAGAAGCATTGCCTGATGTGAACCATGCCTCGCAGAAAAGAGCTCTCAGAAGACCTACGATGAAGAATTGTTGACTTGCATGAAGCTGGAAAGGGTTACAAAAGTATCTCCAAAAGCCTTGATGTTCATGTGTCCACGGTAAAACAGACTGTCTACAAATGGAGAAAGTTCAGCGCGGTTGCTACTCTCCCTAGGTGTGGTCATCCTGTAAAGATGACTGCAAGAGCACAGCGCAGAATTCTTAATGAGGTAAAGAAGAATCCTAGAGTGTCAGCTAAAGACTTACAGAAATCTCTGGCACATGCTAACATTTTTGTTGACACATCTACAATAAGGAAAACATTAAACAAGAATGGAGTACATGGGAGGACACCACGGAGGAAGCCATTGCTGTCCAAAAAGAATATTGCAGCACGTTTGAAGTTTGAAAAAGAGCACCTGGATGTTCCACAGCACTACTGGCAAAATATTCTGTGGACAGATGAAACCAAAATGGAGTTGTTTGGAAAAAACACACAACACTATGTGTGGAGAAAAAAAGGCACAGCACACCAACATCAAAACCTCATCCCCACTGTAAAACCTGGCGGAGGGAGCATCATGGTTTGGGCCTGCTTTGCTGCCTCAGGGCCTGGACGGATTGTTGTCATTGATGGAAAAATGAATTCCAGAGTTTATCAAGACATTTTGCAGGAAAACGTAAGACCATCTGTCCGCCAACTGAAGCTCCGCAGAGGATCAGTGATGCAACAGGACAATGACCCAAAGCATACAAGTAATTCAACAAAAGAATGGCTTCAACAAAACGAAATATGCCTTCTGGAGTGGCCCAGTCAGAGTCCTGACCTCAACCCGATTGAAATGCTGTGGCATGACCTTAAGAGAGCGATTCACACCAGACATCCCAAGAATATTGCTACACTGAAACAGTTTTGTGAAGAGGAGTGGTCCAAAATTACTCCAGAACGTTGTGCAGGTCTGATCTGCAACTACAGGAAACGTTTGGTTGAGGTTATTGCTGCCAAAGGAGGGTCAACCAGTTATTAAGTCAAAAGGTTCACATACTTTTTCCACCCTGCACTGTGAATGTTTACATGTTCTGTTCAATAAAAACATGAAAACATATAATGTTTGTTTTGTATTATTTTAAGCAGACTGTGTTTTTAAAATTGTTGTGACTTAGATGAAGATCCGAGCACATTTTATGACCAATTCATGCAAAACTCCACGTAATCCCAAAGGGTTCACATACCTTTTCTTGCCACTGTATGTAAATTTCAGACATTTTCGCTCAGTAGTTTCTTTGCAAACATTCAAGCATACTGGGGTTTTTCTTCTTCACTCCATTCGTCTGCGGTGTCGGCTTTTTCCGGCAGCTGCTCTGCTCCGTAATCGGCGGCTGCTTGGGTTTCTCCGGCGTGTTCGGCGGGGTTAATCCAGATGTTTCTGCAGGGTTCGGTGTGCGTTCACCGGGTTTTGCGGTGAGTTTTCGCCGGGATTGCGGCGGCTTTTCCCTGCACTACGATGGCCCTGTGTGCTTGCTGAATACACCGCAGGGTCGCCGAAATGGGATCGCCAAATCGCACCGAATTGAAGAGAACGAAAAGTCACCGAACGTGCGGGGACTTTCCGATGCTCTTTGAATAATCCTGTATTTATTCTTTCTCCATCTTGAAAACCCCCTTTTTAAGGACCTTTTTTATTTTTTTAAAAGAAAATTTGGTATTTTTTAAAAGCCTTTTTTTTATTTTGTTGCAAACCTTTTTATTATTTCAACACATTTTTATTAAATTTTTGTCGATTTTACGGTCCTAGTACGAGAATAGGAGAGTTCCTTTTTTTTTTCTACTTACGTGGAATTCATATACGGTGAATGAAATAATCCCCCATTGCGTTCCATTTACTTACATAAATGTTATTATGCTATGCATTGTTTATATTTTTTTGAGGTCTGGTCCATTCAGATCTGATTTACATCAATCCCAGGATACATGAGATCTTTTGCTATTTTTTGTCATTTACCACATAGATATTGGTTTATGGTTGGTGTGGAAGCGCTGTCCTCATCCTTTTATGCTGTATATTTTTTCTCATTAAGGTGTTGGGAAGGGCACCTAATTGGGGCGTTAGCGAAGTCACAGTTGGGTGCGCCATGGACAATATATCTCCTTGCCTTTCAGGCTAATTTCAGACGAATGCAGTGATCACGTCCGTGTTGCCGCACAGTTAAGGCCGGTGCCACACGAGACGATTTAACACACAATACGTGCGTTAAAGAAAAAACTAACGCACCGACGCCCACTTGACGCCTGCCTGCCCCCTCAGTGCTGCAAAGCATGACCGCGCAGCCCTGTCGACGTGCATCCTAGCGCATCATCACCTAGGATGCACGTCGACGGGGCTGCGCAACCCTCCTGCGTTCAAGTGTGCATGCGCGCTGCATTTGATGCCCAACGTCGCGTCAATCCTAGCGCAACAGCCTTTGTGTTTTCAAGACGGACGTCTTCAGCGCGTGTTACGCGTACCATGTGTTATGCGTAATTATATGTTGCAACGCACGTTTGTTAGTGCGCACTAAAAAAACGGCTCGTGTTCACCGGGCCTTAATGTCCGTCGCAGCATAGAATCATGATCAAGAGACCTACACCTGAAGTATGTGTGCACCGAACTGCGCACGCACAACGCACGTGGCAAACGGACGCAAGTTAGGCAAGAACATAAAACTGCTAGACGGATGCGCAGAGTGAGCCACGTCCGCGTAGCATTCTGTGTGAGTGATGAGAGGTCAGACAAAGTGCATTTGCGACGTCCAGCACCTTGATGCACACAATGACTTTTCATATCCTTTTCAAATTTTTATCATTTTTCATCTTAATTTTTTTTTCCATAATTCCCTTTTTTTCTACGTCTGTCAACAAAAACACGGACCGTGTGGTGTCTACACTATCTTCCATCAGTATGTCTGTCCGTTATGCACACACACAGAGTGCGCTCAGACTGCGTTCGTCTGACATTAGCCTAAGGTGGAATTCGCCTATACCAATTCGGCACAGTTCGGCGGTTATCGGAAATGGAGTCGCCAAAGTGAGCCGAAATAGCCTAAAATAAAATGTAACGAAATTGTGTTCAATTCCAGCGCTTTGTGAATAGACTCCATAGACATTGTAAGTTAGCTTTTACGTTTTCCCCCCCAATTCTTTATTTTTAATTTTCTTGACTGACCGATGCATACTGGCACAATACACTAATAAGCCAGTAGTACTCATGAATGGCAGACGTATATACGCACAATACACAAATAAGCGTTCTGCCAAACATAACATAATAGAGGAACCAAGTTTAACATTGATATAAAACACCGAACCAGGAAGGGGAATACTGTCAGAGGGGTGGGGCATGGGACATATTCAGCCTCCCTAGCAAAGCTGTGAGGTGTGGGTGCTTGAGACTAAGTCTGTATTGACCAGTACTCACAGGATGAAAGTTCAGTAGACAGTGTCAACTCAGCAAAACTGACACGTAGAAAGGAATCCAGATGAAAACTTTAATGATCAGACTGCCAGTCTCTGTAATAGTGTACAGCAATGCAGGTGAAAAGACATTAGTTCTGTCTGTGAGCAAAGATGGCTGCTAGGTGACCAGTAATTACCTCAGAAACTAGACTGAACAAAAAGGGGTGGAGCTAGCTGGATACAGCAAGGGTAAGGGAACCCAGCAGGATCAAAATAGCTATGAAATAATAGCTGCAAGCAGCAAACGGCAGATTCAAGACATAACATTAAAATAAACCCGGAGTCATGGGGCATGACAGGACACGTTGGGTACAGCACCAGGCTGGAACCCATAGCAACAATCTACCCTGGGCGCTTTTTTGATTCTTTATAAAGGATTGTATACTTAAGATCATCTTTAGTTTTCCCCAAAACATGGATATTATTATTATATGCATTTAGCAGACTAATTTGCATATGGTAATGATTTATCTGTAATGGTACCAAATGGTTAAATCCTTGCGTGCGAGACCTGAGCAGGGACTCACCGTATGACAGGCCACTAGTGCTGCTGCCCGTACCCAGCAATTTCATATACTTGGTTTTGCTCACTAGAACTAAACAGGGTAATCCAGACGTGGACCCTTTGCTCCAGGTGCCTAGAGAAGGAACCTGTGATGCCCATCTGAAAAGGCCTAACAAGGCCAAGTCAGTCGTCACAGGTTATGGTTCTTCTCGTCATGTGGAGATGGTCTTGGCATCTCAGTTCTGGCCGCCCTTTTTGGGTGACAGCAGCCTGATTTGAATATGAAATAGTCATCTCTGTAATGGCATAATCGACTTAAAACCTTGTGAGACCTGAGCAAGGAATTACCGTAATGCGGGCTGCTAGTGCTGCTGCGGGTTCTCTGTGCCCTCATATATTTTATTGTAGCTGGAACAGTGTCTTGATATTTCTGAAAAACCCTTAACTAATACAACAAGTTATTAAAGCACAAATAATATTACCCACACTCCGCAGGGAGTAAATGTTCTAATCTGGTATTACCTGCGTCATTTGTTTAATTTAATATAATATAAACCTATAATAATGAATACATGTAATTTAAAATTTAGTGAACACTGCAGAGAATAGATTTTGTTATTCTATTATTCCAGACAACCTCTAAAATGTATTAGTCAATGTTTAAATAATGTTAGATTAGTGTTCCAAAAGTGGATATAAATATAAAGTTACAAGCACTTAACTTAAAATATGAAAACAATGTTCAAAAGGGCAAATTTCATCCATTGTCAGTGTGAAATGGAGGTTGGATTGTTCTGCGCCGTTCTAGTTACACAGATGATTATTTAAATGTGCGTTCACACGGAGTACAGTGAGCTATAATTTGTCCCACACCTTTTGTTCTAACCGTAAGTGGTAGCAAAGAATTTTAAACACTGCAGTCAATTTGCCTTAAACTAAAATAGCATCAAACAGAAACAACCACAATAGATGTGACTTAAAAAGACCTTGCTGTCAATGCACACATGTTCTATATTATATCTTGCTGCTTCCACCTAAAAAACATTGCACGCTTCCATCCCTGTCTTAATCAGGACTCTGCTAAAATGCTCAACCAAGCTCTTATTATCTCCCGCCTTGACTAGTGTAACCTCCTTCTCTCTGGCCTTAAGAGATCCCAGATTCTCCCTCTGCAGTCTGTTATGAATGCCTGTGCCAGGCTCATCCACTTCACCTCCCGCACCTCGCCCCTTTGTCAATCTCTACACTGGCTCCCTGTTTGCTTTACAACCAATTCCAAAATACCGGTGCTCACATACAAAGCTCTCCATAACCGCACCCCTGCCTACATCTCCTCCCTTATTACATTTAATCCTGACCGCTACGCTCTGCCAATGATCTGATTGCTATAAATTCCTTGTACCCGCACCCCCAACTCCCGCCTTCAAACTTCACCCGAGCTGCCCTCTTTCTATGGAACTCCCTCCCTGGCAACATTAGATTCTCAGTCTCTCCAGTCCTTCAAGAAGTCTCTAAAAACAAATTACCTTAGAGAAGCCGATCGACTCACTCCATGATTCCCCCACTGTACACGTCTTGCACCATCTTCCAGCCCACACGCACCCACTACTTCAGGTTCTACATTTACCCTGATCTAGTGTGCCACCCCTCTCCTCTTAGATTGTAAGCTCTCGCGCAGGGCCCGCTCTCCTACTGTCCTGTGTGTTTGACTTGTATGTATTTTGTTTTTTCTGCCTCCCATTGTACAGAGCTACGGAACTTGTTAGCGCTTTATAAATACTGGTAACTAACTATATAGGGACATAGACAGAAAAGTAGTTGATATTTTCTACATGTTGGAAAAACATACATTGATCAGCCACAACATTAAAACCACCTGCCTATGATCGTGGTGATCCCCCTTGTGCTGCTGAAAGCTCTGATGCACCAAGGCATGGACTCCACAAGACCTCTGAACTAGGGATGAGCCGAACACCCCCGAGTTTGGTTCGCATTCAAACTCTTCAAAAGTTCGAATTCGAACACGAACTCAATACAAGTCAATGGGACTCAAAGTTCGATTTTTAGAGTGCCCTCCAAGAGGGCATATATGCTAGATATCTATAATATAATTGAGTACGGCTTGGCGTGTCCGTCGCCAAGCCTTACTCTGTGCATGCGCGCGCAACCAGCGGCGGTTGGTTGCGCTCGCATGCAACCGCCGCGGCACGAGCCGACTGTGCGCTCGCCGCGGCGGTTACAAGATGCACACAGCAGCCGGGTAGAGGCTGCGCTCGCAGCCTCTACCCGGCTGCCGCGCGCATCCAACCCCCGAGCGGCGAAGGGAAAGTTCCCTCCACCGCTCGGGGGTTGGATGCGCGCGGCATCCAACCCCCGAGCGGCAAAGGGAAAGTTCCCTCGCTTCCGCTCTTTGAAGGACCCAAGCCACGGTCACGTGAACGCGGCTTGGGTCCTTCAACGACCGGAAGCGGGGAAACTTTCACTTCGCCGCTCGGGAAGGTAAGTATGAGGAGCTCATGGGGCGGCTGTCCGAATGCCGATAGAGCATTCGAACAGCCGCCCCATGTCTGGTCTGGGGTCTGAGCTGGGGGGGGGCATATAGCCATGAGAGGTGGGGGGCAAATATCCGAGAGGTGGGGGCACATATCCATGAGAGGTGGGGGGCAAATATCCATGAGCTGGGGCATATATCCATGAGAGGTGGGGGCCAAATATCCAGGAGCTGGGGCAGTATCCACGAGCTGGGGCAGTATCCACGTGCTGGGGCAATATCCACGAGCTGGGGCAGTATATCCACATGCTGGGGCAGTATATCCACATGCTGGGGCAGTATATCCACATGCTGGGGCAGTATATCCACATGCTGGGGCAGTATATCCACATGCTGGGGCAGTATATCCACATGCTGGGGCTGTATATCCACATGCTGGGGCAGTATATCCACATGCTGGGGCAGTATATCCACGTGCTGGGGCAGTATATCCACGTGCTGGGGCAGTATATCCACGTGCTGGGGGATATATCCACGTGCTGGGGCAGTATATCCACGTGCTGGGGCAGTATATCCACGTGCTGGGGCAGTATATCCACGTGCTGGGGCAGTATATCCACGTGCTGGGGCAGTATATCCACGTGCTGGGGCAGTATATCCACGTGCTGGGGCAGTATATCCACGAGCTGGGGCAATAGCCACGAGCTGGGGCATATATCCACGAGCTGGGGCATATATCCACGAGCTGGGGCAGTATATCCACAATAGACTGCCCTCTGGGCAGGCTTTCCACCTTGTTTGCCATAAAAGGTGTATGGGTGTCCGGGTAGTGCCCTGGGGGACAGGAAACAAAGGACAAAAAGTAAAAAAAAAAATAACGTTTTTAAAAAGGGACAGTGAGTTTTCCATGAAATAAGGGTTAAAAATAAAAACGAAAAATTCCTTCAAATATCGTGCCTAGGAGGTCCCCATAACCTGCCCGTGAAGTGGCGGATTTGAAACATTTAAAAACAATGTCCGGGTCCGGGTAGTGCCCTGGGGGACAGGAAACAAGGACAAAAAGTTTTAAAAAAATAAGTTTTTAACCCCTTCACTGCTGACGACGTGTGGGACACGTCCTCAGTTACTCCCGCTGTATGCTGAGGACGTGTCCCACACGTCATCAGCTTTGCGAGACCCCCGGCGGAGATACTCCTCTCTGTCCGGGGTCCTGCGGCATTCTGACTTCAGCGTCCTCAGACGCTGAAGTCAAGATCCTCCCGACGTAAAGGACGTCATCGCGCCATGTGTGATGATGTAATTTCCAGGTGACCCCCGGCAATGCCGGGAGATCGCCTGGAAGGGAGGGGGGGGGTCTGTTCGGATCCCTCTCCCTCCCGACTGGGAGGTCCCACAAAAAGAAGCCAGGCACCACATAAAAGAGGCACCAGGTCGCACTTCTGCGCCTTGCAGTGCCAAAGTGCGGCCTAGCTCCTGTGGGGGCTGCCATCTTGGATGGTGGCTCCACCCCCGGGTCCCCCCCTCACTGCCTGACGTCCTCACGCATAGCGTGATGACGTCAGATAGCCGGGGAACTCCTAGCTGCCCGGAATCCCCTGGTGGAGATAGGGGGTTCATTTGAACCCCGATATCTCCAGAACTGTGGCAGCTAGGGGGTCATGGAGGGTGTCAATCGAAAGGCCTGAGCATGACCAGGTATAAGGTAAAAAAATAAAAATAAAAACAAAATGTATTTTTTTTGTGTGTTATTTTTATTAATGCAGCAATATTTTTCACATTTCAATTATAATTTTGAAATTATAATTTTCTATGGTGTGCGTTTGCTAAAAATCACATAATTCCCCCCAAAAAATTTAATAAGTCCCCATTTCTAATTTTTGTACAAGCGCACCCCATAGAAAATATAACCGCAAATGTTCATGTGATAAAAGGTGAAGAAAAACACTTTACACGCTGCAGAGGATTAAAAATTCAAGTTTTATTGCATTTTTTGTTATAATATACAGGCAGAACATGACGTATACATATAAACATGATATATTATGAATCTGACGAGTCTGCCGGAAAGAACGATATATAATATGTCTGGGTCGTATAATAAAATGTGGCTTCAAATCGCGTTTAAACATGATGAGCGAAAGCGGTAAAAATTAGCTCAGCACACAGCGGTGAAATGCCTCAGCAGTGAAAGGGTTAAAGGAACAGTGAGTTTTCCATAAAATAAAGGTTAAAAATAAAAAACGAAAAATTCCTTCAAATATCGTGCCTAAGAGGTCCCCATAACCTGCTCGTGAAGTGGCGGATTTGTAGGATGTATGGAAACATCGCCATCACAGACCCACACACGACACCTAGCACTCCCAGTCTGCATACAATGTATCAAATTCATGAGACCGGACTAATTAGAAGCACATGTTATTTCCAAACACTAATTAAACACCTGTTTACGCCGTTTGAGAGCACAGGTCATTTAGAGGTGAGAATCTTTGCACCTAGACATTAGTTTTTAATTCAATATCTAATAAACCGTTACTTATAATATTCTGCAGTAAGTCTCTTTATTTCTCGATTGTTTTGTATTTTTAAAGCATTTTTTATACTTTTTTCAAAATTATTGTTTTTGGAACTCGAACCGAACACGCCAAAAAGTTCAAAGTTCGTGAACTTTCGAATCGAACTCCGAACTGATTGTACATGCCCTGTGGTATCTGGCACCAAGACGATAGCAATAGATCCTTTAAGTCCTGCAAGTTGTGAGGTGGGGCCTCCATGGATTGGATTTGTTGTTCCAGCACATCCCACAGATGCTCAATCGGATTGAGAAATGGGGAATTTGGAGACCAAGGAAACACCTTGACCCTTTCTCACGTTCCTCAAACCATTCCAGAACAGTTTTTGCAGTATGACAGGAAACATTATCCTGCTAAAAAGGCCACCTGACCTTCAGGGAACATCAATGCCATGAAGGGTTGTATGTGGTTTGCAGCATTTTCTAGGTCGTACAGGTCAAGTGTGTTCGACACCTTTCTTTCATGGACAGCAATTTGAGTTACAGCACCGCTTCTCGGTGATCGGACCAGGCGGGCTAGCCTTTACCCCCCATGTAGATGCTCTGACCCAGTCATCTTGTCATCACTATTTGACCCTTGTCAAAGTTCCTCAGATCTTCTCACCCATTTTTCTTGCTTTCAACACATGAAACTCAAGAACTGACTGTTCACTTGCTTCTACTATATCAACAATATGTCAACAACAACAAATATACGATATTACTGACTCCACCGGTCAGTGGTTTTAATGTTGTGGCTGAAAAGCGTACACTGTACATACATGGGTGAATTCAATACAAGTTCGAAAATTATGCAAAGCTTTAGGGCTGCAACTAATGATTATTCTCATAATCGATTAGTTGGCCGATTAATCGATTCATCGGATAAAAAAATAAAATAAAAATAACCAACACCTCACCCTTTTTTCATAAGAAATTTGCGTAGTGTACGTAACGTTCGTACGTACATACTCAAATCGCGTATCTTGTGTACTTTGCAAACAAGGTATGCGAGTGCTTGGTCAGAGGAATGGGTTGATGCTGCGAGTGCTTGGTCAGAGGGATGGGTTGATGCTGCGAGTGCTTGGTCAGAGGGATGGGTTGATGCTGCGAGTGCTTGGTCAGAGGGATGGGTTGATGCTGCGAGTGCTTGGTCAGAGGGATGGGTTGATGCTGCGAGTGCTTGGTCAGAGGGATGGGTTGATGCTGCGACTGCTTGGTCAGAGGGATGGGTTGAGGCTGCGACTGCTTGGTCAGAGGGATGGGTTGATGCTGTGACTGCTTGGTCAGAGGGATGGGTTGATGCTGCAACTGCTTGGTCAGAGGGATGGGTTGATGCTGCGACTGCTTGGTCAGAGGGATGGGTTGATTCTGCATGCACAGCTTAAGCCAATGTTTGCTTTCTCAAATGAACGTGGCTACAAGCACTTGGTCATAGATGATGTCAGCATGAAATCGGGGTTAATAAGGTAAAGTGGTCAGCGTGCGTAGAGTGTCCCTTTTAAATAATTTCATGAACAAACTGAGTGGGAGGAGGGACTGGAGGTGGAAGCGAGTGACTTTGCTCAAGTGACTTGACCTGAGTGTGAGACGGAGTGGGTATGGACAAAAAGCCGGATCTGAGTGTGGGAGTGCGTTTGGGGAAAGGAACCAGACCAAAGGGAGGGGATGGCAGTTCCCTGACCAAAGAGGGTGTGGCAGGGAGGGTGGGGTGGTGGCACAGGACTCCAGCTTCAAGTAAGGATAAAACACAAGCATACAGCTCCTTCACCCAGTGGCAGTATCCTATTGTTTGTGTTATAGCTTTGCTACTGTTGTAAACGGAATAAAAACAAACTGGTTGTGTCTGACATAACCCTAGAACTAAATCATAGCTAGTAAAGCAGCGGCGCGTCTTCTCCAATCACCTCCAAAGCTGAGGTTATTTACGTTTAACGCAGTCTGACTCTAAACTATGTGCTGCGCACAGGACGATTAAATCGATGATTAAAATAGTTGGCAGCTATTTTAATCATCGATTAGTTGTCAATTAATCGATTAGTTTCAGCCCTACAAAGCTTATAAAATCCAATAAAGCCAATGTTCAAGTTGTGTTTTTCATATGGCAAAAACCCTATTTGGTTGGCAGGATTTTATTTTGTACCCCAGCATTTTTGCAGGTGTTGCTTCCAATACAGCTTCCTGCCAGAAAAAGGGAAACCTATTTTTGTAGGTTGAACATCATAACCTCTCTGGCAGAAAAGGAAATGGCAATCTCTACGCCTGCATAGCAAACCTCGGAGATCATTTGCTGCCGGCACGATAGATGCATAGACGAATTGATGGCATACGAATACAAACATAGCACTCTCTGCATCTCAGGAATATCATGTCACAATGCAAACATAAAAGATGGAATACGAGTTGAAAGAACTCACATATTTACTCAATGTCGACATTTCAGTTTACAAAGTCATCACCATAAAAGAATCACCTGGTGAACCGGAACGATATTTTGAGTGTATATAAAGGAAAATTCTTTCAAATCAATCGGCTGTAAAGCCCACGAGTGATCGCCGTTCCTTGATGTAGAGCAAGGGGATCTCAAACTCTGGTCCCCCAGGTGGTTTCTGAACCAAAACTCAGCCCCAACTCACAACCCATGATTCTCCAGCCAACTATTAACATTCATTAGATTTTGGGAATTGTAGGACATAAACATCAGGGGAAAGGTCCCTGACATAGTTGGATCAAAGCACTGGAAAATCTATTGTTACTTCGGCAAAATAAGAAATACACAATTGCACGTATCATTTGACTCAGATGTCAGACAACTATTAGGCTATTTTTAAGGGGTTTATGGCTCGATATCAGCCTTCTACCGTAATGTATGAGGAAGTATGAAAATCTGAGCATTGATAGTAGAGCCGTTACACTCTTCAACACAGAATACTGGCACAGGATGGGCACCCCGTATCCGCAATACTCCAAAATCTGGCATTTTCGGAGAATGGGACGTGCTGCCCAGAGACATGTTGACTCTATACAGCACGTCGCTCAGAAAGGTCTGCTCAGCGTGTGTACATGATGGTGCTGCAGCAGGACGTGGATCGTGGCTCACCTGCCACATTCCCCTGTCCCCACTCTCATCGGATTCCAAAACCCAGAAGAATCCGAAATCTGGAGTGCTTGGGGTCCAGAGCATTCCAGATTAGGGTGCTCAGCCTGGATCTACTTCCCCCCCAGTCTGTTTGAGAGTGTTAAGTTAGTGCAATTATTAATAACTAAACCTCACTTTCTAATCCAGGGGTGGGGAACCTTTTTTCTGCCAAGGGCCATTTGGAAATTTATAAGATCATTCGAGGGCCATACAAAATTACCAACTTAAAATTTAGGAAGAAATTAATTAACTCACCCCTAATGTGATGGCTGGAACTGCTTCTCTTTGGTGAGGCGCAATGTTAACTGGTACAGATGATGTTGTTACTTGCAATTTTCCAGGTTTGTGCCCCTCCATTTAATTAATTTCAACCCATCCCCATTTAATTCATTTCACCCCCTCCCCATTTAATTCATTTCACACACCTTCTCCCCATTTAATTCATTTCACTCTTCCTCATATAAATTAATTTCACCCCTGTCCCAGTTTAATTCATTTCACCCTCCATTTAATTAATTTCACCCCCTCATAAAAATTTATTTCACCTTTCCCCATTTAATTAATTTCACCCCCCCCTTTAATTTCACCCTCCCCATTTAATTGATTTAACCCTACTCCATTTAATTTCACCCTCCCCTTGAATTTCTTCACCTTCCCCATCTAATTCATTTCACCCCCATTTAATCACACCCCCTCCCCATTTAATGAATGTCACTCTCCCCCTCCCCATTTAATTAATGTCACTCTCCCCCTCTAATTTCATCCCCCTTGCCATCTAATTAATTTCACCCTCCCCCTTTAAAATTAATTCCAGCCCCACCCACCCCACGTCCCTTTTACCTCACCGCGGCGAGTAGCAGAATGAGGGGGTCCTCAGAGCGCCACAGCAAGGGGGTGCAAATTCCCTCTCCCGTGGCCCTTTTACCAGACCACGGCGAGTAGCAGAATGAGGGGGCAGGGATTATCCCCCGCTCCCCTCACTCGCTGAAGCACGCCGAATCCTCCTTCACGCTGCGCCCGGAAGATGAGGGGTGCAGCGTGTTGGAAGATCCAGCGAGCAGCAGCTAGTGAGGGAAGCAGGGATAATCCCCGCCCCCTCATTCTGCTACTCACCGCGGTCTGGTAAAAGGGCCACGGGAGAGGGAATTTGCACCCCCTTGCTGTGGCGCTCTGAGGGCCGGACCAATTGACACCGCGGGCCGTATGCGGATGTTCCCCACCCCTGTTCTAATCTAACAACAAGGTTTTACATCATATTTAAAGTTATAAGCGTTAACAAGTCAGACATACCAGTTTTCTAACTTAAGGAGACATCCCCCTAAAACAAGGGATTCAGCAACCTGGGCCCTCCACATGTTTGGATGAACATTATGGAGATGTAGTTCCTGATCAAAAGATTGGTTGGACCTCATGGGAAATATAGTTCCAAAACCAAGGCTGCTGATCTCTGCCGTAAACCATGAATACAAATACAAAACCATGTATTTTTGTACATTTTAAAGCAATTTAACTGCAAGGCTGCTTGCTCATCTCTGCATTTAGATCACGCTTTATAATACTACAGCACCCCCGGTGGCTTTATCAGAAAGTGGAATATCTGTCATTTATTTTGAATAGCCAATTTTTTTTTCTTTTTAACATTTTTGTGAAACATAACATGCATAGTTAACAAATAAATAGAAATTTGCTCAGTTTTTAATGTTTTACATATTTGTTGATCATTTACGGAAACATTACCAGTTTTAAAAGGTTCTTAACTCTAGATGGTAGGGATGCACCGATACCACTTTAAGACCAAGTATGAGTACCGATACTTTTTAAAAGTACTCACTGATATCGAGTACCGATACTTTCATTTTCTGTCATGTGACCGCTTTTCAATAAGAACAGACCTCATATAAAAATGCCCCCAGCTCACATGTGGATAGATTGCCCCCAGCTCACATGTGGGTAATCTACCCACATGTGAGCTGGAGGCAGATTGCCCCCAGCTCACACGGTTTTCCAGGCTCAGAAGGAGCATCTGCCACCACGGATGCCGGCCGGTGAATCCGGTCGCAGGTCTGTGACGCGATCACGCCGACGCCGGGCAGGTCTTGACACGGCCTCCAGCCGAGATCTCGCGGGAGCCTCCCGCGAGATCTCGGCTGGAGGCAGCGTCACAGCCTCAATGGCCCTGCGACTGGACCCACTGTTAGGTGAGTAGGTGGCGCGCCGGAGGGGAACGCTGGCCAAATTCTTTTAATGCATGCGGCCAGCTTCCCCAGCCCCGCGGATACCGGCAAGCCAGCCCAGCGCTGGCTTCCAGTATCGGGGGAACGTATCGGGCCATTTGCATGAGTACCAAGTACTCGTACAAACGGCAGTATCGGCACCGATACTAGTATCGGTACATCCCTACTAGATGGTAGATGCATTATCATCATACAGGCAGAAATGGCCTGGGTAAAAAGCAATAAATAGAAGCCAGATCTATAATAAACGGCCAGATCTCTTCCTTATGGGGATTTAAAGTGACCGCAATGAGATTTTTAGCAAAGCAGCTTTCAAAAATTACCAGTATATGGAAATTACAGTAACACCTTGTATCTGTACTGTACACGGATTTTCAGCAATTATAGTCCCTGGATCTTTATCCCTGTACAGCAGTGAGTGACCCATTCTTTTGTCATAACATATACTACCTTTCTATAGAATCTTCTTGGAGTGACAGATATGCCCACTAAAGAGCTTCTTCCGTTTCCTACATCATGTGTCCTGTTTATGGTGCAGGGTGCACTCTGCAGTGAAATGTCGGTGTAGATTTTGGAGGCCATTTTTGTTAAAGTTTCCTATCCTATGTGTAAGTCCTTTTCTGCACTCTTCCCTTTTTTTTTGCCCTTTCTTCCCACATATGAACAGCTTTATTGCTGTTCTAAACTAAAATTTATGTCAGCAGCAGCATTTTTAATAAAACTATACATTTTACCCAATTGCATTTGTATTAAGGCATTTATTTTCCTATATCTTAATCATGTTACTCATTCTGCCTGTATTTGTCTCTTTGTGACTTTAATACTTTATCTCAAAAGGCAAACATTGTGACAAAAAAAAAAAAAAAATCCAATTCCCTGGCTCTCTCAATGAGATGGCTTCAGGGGAGAAAATTAAACACCACTAAGAGGGTTATTCAAAGAGCACTGAAATTTCAGGAAGTTTCGGTGCTCTTTTGTTCGGTGTGATTCCAGTTCGCCGACCCTGGGGTGGAATTCACTATTCACCACAGGGCCCCTCAGGACTGCTGAATGCCACCGCTGACCTCCGGTCAACCCGTCTAACAAGCTGCCAAACTGCAGAAAAAGAAAAGGGAAAAAAAAAAAGGAACTCTGCTATTTTTTAAAAGGCGTTATTTTTTTTAAAAATGCATGAAAATGTGGAAATAAGAATAAAAAGTCCTAGAAAAAAATAAGGTCGATTACAGAATAATAATAATAAAAAAGGAATCAAAAATGTTGCCTAAAAAAAAATTCAGAAAATAAATAAAAGGCTTTTTGCTGAAAATAAAAAAAATATAATACTTTTTAACATTGAATCCTATCGAACTGAACAGTCGAAAATCTGGGCATTTCACCAACATGTCGGTGCAGTTTGTTTTCTGTGAATAAATTAACCATTACTTCTCTATGGGACAGTTTCACTGCTGCCAAAGATCGCCGAATTGCGGTGATCTGCACCGTATTTCGTTGTAAATTTGCCAGTATTTTGTCAAATTGACAGCTCTCTCTCTGAATAGCCGAACTGCCATGAATAGGAGATTAATCTGCCTCAAAAGGACACTCACTGAGGAAGCCTATACAGCGAAAAGGTGATCCTTTTAAAGCTTTTATATTAATTTACAGAAAAAAAAAAAAAAAACTTCCTGCCATATGGCTTTTTTAATTTAAATAAAAGTCCATATTTTTTTATTCTTCTACAGATCTTGCTGCCTGGTCTTTTCCATCGATACACATTTTTTCCTGAGCCTACTAATTCGTTCTTCCCACCCTGGAATCTGGATCGCTGGAATCAAGGAAAACAGAAGAAATCAACTAAATATAAGTATTCCAATCTTACAGTACTTCCATCCTATGCGTGAATTATTCAGTATATATTACATTTTCTCTTGCAAATTGCTCTTATTATATATATATACATACATATACATATACTTTTCCAGTCACTTGTTTAGTAAGCTATACAGATCTATTCACTAAGGCTAATCTCAGACGAACGCATTCTGAGCACACTGTGCGTCCGTGCACAACTGACGTACTTTCTGACTGATGATACTGTAGACACCACACAGTCAGTTTTTTTTGTCTGACTTTTTTTTGACTGATGTAGATGGGAAATAAAATATGTAAAATGAAAAAAATTGATACATGATATGAAAAACCATTTTTGTCCGTCAAATATGCTGGACGTCAAAAATGCAGTCCGTCTGACTACGTTCCATCAGGCTAGGGTCAGACTAAAGCATTTTTCGCGTTTTCCATGAAAAAGTGCGTTCGAACGAATGGTCATACGATGCGCATTTATGTCCGTGATTTTGTACGGATCAGCAATAAAACCCTGTTTGCGTCTGGACGTTATGTTGGCCAGACATTAGCAGCGTCTGACGTCTCCTAATCACGCACACAAGCCGCTAGCAGACGCAACGCATTCTGTACGTCAGTACCAACGGTATCACGTTCTCGAAAAAAATGCGTTTGTGTGCCGCTTGCGTTGCGGCCGTACTTCGTACATTGCCCGTCATTTGCTGCTACTACGGCCGTGATAAAGTGCAGCTGCACGCGCGTTCGTCTGACCTTAGCCTTACTCACACACAAAGCTACGCGGACGTGGCGCACTCTGTGCGTCCGTCCTAGCGGTTTGACGTTCTTGCCTAAATTGTGTCCGGTGCAATGTGCATTCGCACTTCTGTGCGGACGTACTTCGCGTGTGGGTCTCGATCATAATTTTATGCTACGACGGACGTTAAAATGTGCGGCGACACGGACGTGATCACTGCGTTCGTCTGACACGGGCCTAAGGGGTGAAATTCTGGACAATTTTTCTGGTTTGGCTATTTTCACCTGTAATTTTCACATTTCCTGCCAATTCTATTTAGCTCACTTTCCAAATCAGCTATTTGGTCTCCTGCCAATTCTCCAGAGTTTCACCTTTAGTGAATAGAACCGTATGCGCCTGGAGTTACCCTTTACCCAAACTTTCCGGCCGCAGTAGCCTAGCTTATAACACCCTCCATCCTAATTCCTGGTATGCTCCCGGTATTAAAAAAAAAGTCTGTCTGTTGTTAAAGGAAGCCGTTCACACCGAGAGTGGTTTTAGGTATTTTAATTAAAATAAAAGACGTTGAGGATCGTCACATCCAGTAGAATTGCACTTTGGTTTCTTTGCTCCTTGATGCAGGAATAGAAGAATAATGTAAGTTTATTTGTGTCTGTGTTTTTTCCTTTCTGTGATTGTGCTCGGTCGAAGCTCTTCCAGCCCATGTGCATAAGGACAAGAGTCTGCAACCCTTGGGCAGCTGTCGGGGTGGTGGACATAAAACCAGCACAGACGTGTCTTTAGGACCTCAGGGGAGAGCGTTCGCTTTGATTCTGGTCTTCGCTTGCTTGTGAGTGTTTGAGCTTCCCGTGTCCAGTCACGGATAGAGACCCTAGAGTTGATTACTGAGGAGATAGAACAAACAAGATTTACAGATTAAGCATATTAGCAAATTAAAACACATGGGCTACAAAGCGTCTTCGAGGTCTAATCTGCACACTCTATGCAACCATTTACAAGACATTCTATTCTAAAGCACAGATGTTAAAATAGAGCAGTGCTTAGCCATCTAAGGGCGCACATCTACTCACAATTTGATAAGAGCAGAGAATCCAATCTCACTTTCCTCAGTGAGGGCAGGTTACACCGAGGAGGTGTTGTACCCCCCCCCCCATAAAGTTTGTATTCTCCATACACGTGGATAGGACTAAGTACGTCCTTTTTTTTGTTTTTTGCTTATGGCCATTTACAGTTGTGTTCAAAATTATTCAACCCCCAATGCTGTAAAGGGTTTTAGGGAATTTAGTGTACATTTGTAATTGTATTCAGAATGAAATCCTACAAGGACTTTTAAAACAACCATATGCAACTAAAATGACATCAATTGGTTTTGTAATACAGTAGTAAATGTTTCTTTTGTGAATTCTTCATTGACACAATTATTCAACCCCTTAAAGACTACCACTCTGAAGAACAGAGGTTCATTCAAGTGTTTTCAATCAGGTATTGAAAACACCTGTGGATGTCACGGAGCAGCAATAAAGCATAATAAGCACCAATTAGGCAGCTTTAAAATTACTGTGATACTCAGCTCCTTCTAGACATTTACTGGTGTGGTTACAAACATGGTGAAGTCAAGAGAATGGTCCAGGAAGACAAGAGAAGAGGTGATTACTCTTCACAGGAAGGGCAATGGCTATAAGAAGATTGCAAAGATGTTAAACATACCAAGAGAGACCATAGGAAGCATCATTCGCAAATTCAAGGCAAAGGGCACTGTTGAAACGCTACCTGGTCGTGGCAGAAAGAAGATGCTGACTTCGACTGCTGTGCGCTAACCTGAAGCGTTGAGTGGAGAAAAGTCCCCGTGTGACTGCTGAGGAACTGAGAAAAGATTTGTCAGATGTGGGTACTGAAGTTTCAGCTCAGACAATACGGCGCACACTGCATAATGAAGGCCTCCATGCCAGAACTCCCAGGCGCACCCCCTTGCTGTCTCCAAAGAATAAGAAGAGTCGACTGCAGTATGCCAAAAGTCATGTGGACAAACCACAGAAGATTTGGGATAGTGTTCTGTGGACTGATGAAACAAAATTAGAACTGTTTGGGCCCATGGATCAGCGCTATGTTTGGAGGAGGAAGAACAAGGCCTATGAAGAAAAGAACACCTTGCCTACTGTGAAGCATGGCGGGGGGTCAATCATGCTTTGGGGCTGTTTTGCTTCTGCAGGTACAGGGAAGCTTCAGCGTGTGCAAGGTACCATGAATTCTCTTCAGTACCAGGAGATATTGGATGACAATGTGATGCAGTCCGTCACAAACCTGAGGCTTGGGAGACGTTGGACCTTTCAACAGGACAATGATCCCAAGCATACCTCCAAGTCCACTAGAGCATGGTTGCAGATTAAAGGCTGGAACATTTTGGAGTGGCCATCGCAGTCACCTGACTTAAAT
Organism: Leptobrachium leishanense; assembly: GCA_009667805.1. Lineage (NCBI taxonomy): Eukaryota > Metazoa > Chordata > Amphibia > Anura > Megophryidae > Leptobrachium > Leptobrachium leishanense. The sequence continues at coordinate 506,394,814 of CM019063.1, read as the reverse complement.
CCGATTGAGAGCCTCTGGTGGGACTTAAAGCAGTTGCAGTGCGCAAGCCTAAGAATGTGACTGAACTGGAGGCTTTTGCCCAAGACGAATGGGCGAAGATACCCGTAGATCGCTGCAAGACACTTGTGTCAAGCTATGCTTCACGTTTAAAAGCTGACTGAATAGATGACTGAATGATCAAAATCAATGTCAAACTGGCCAAAACACTCAATTTCAGTGGGGGTTGAATAATTTTGAACACAACTGTACATGAACCCGTATGAGGCAGGGGTGTTTAACCGCTTCACTAACGAGATCGAGATATCTCGGGTTTCAAAGGCACCATCCGGTTCCCCGATAGAGATATCTCGATCTGCAGCCCAAAAGCTAATTAAATTTGTTTGCAGCAAACTAATTTTGTATGCTTTTGGGCTGCAGAAGGTGCCCCCAAGATTTTAGCCCTGTGGACATAATGCCCAAAGAGCTAAAAATGTGCAAAATCATCTGAGGATGCCCATACACGGGACTTTCAGCAGCCAATGCAGGGAAAAGAAGAAAAGAGACCTGCAGCTTAAAGTGCTGTAACTCAATTTGGCAGTACATGGCGCCATCTATTGGCCAAAATAGGTTATTTACAGTAAGAAATACAATAGGTAGAAGCGCTTTCTTAATGAATAATTTAAAATGATTTTTCATAAAACCACTGGTTTCTATGGTTTTTTTTGGAAAATCACTTGGTAATGAAGGGGTTATGGTGTTAATCAGTAGTTGGATATCAAAAAAAATGTATACATTTCTTCAATTTAGGTTCTGAAAAGGGATTTGAATTGTGATGACACAGACATCCCAAGGGTTCCTCTGTAATGCCACACCTAAACTTATACTTCTCTGAGACCTGACTCAGCAGAACAACAAAGGACAATCCATCGAGTTCCTCCAAGTTTCTCAAAATTTATGTTATCTGCTGGGAGTAGTGAAGTAGGAAACCTACTTCTATACAGAACTTAAATATGAATTCAGTGTAAACCATACAAAAAAATCAAAAGCTTTAAAGTGGAAATCTATTCAATCACTAAACGTAAAGGGCCGCTACCACCAAAAATGAAATGTCCTTATTGTGTTTATTTGATGTTGCTGATACCTTACATGTGCTTTGTTTTTCTCTTGTATGTTTAGTTAACAAAATATGTTACTACTCTATATGTGTCATTGGGTGCATCCATTGTGTGATCTTTTGTTGTAAACTTCCCTCCCACCGAGCTCTTTGCAGCACTTGCTCCTCATCGTGGTAATGGGCATAGAATAGGTTATGTACCAAATCCGACTCATAGGATTGCTTTATGTGTAATGCGTGCAGAGTTCATCACCAGGGGGTAGATTAGAAGTATTTTAAGCCCACTATCAGATCTCATACAGCGGTCATCTCTTATTAAGGGTAGCACTGACAGCACAACAGATCCCTTGCAGATTTTTCTAAACATCCACTCCTCCACCCAATGCCTCTTCACTAATGCTTTATCCCAGCCCTCAAAATTTCCACTCGCATACTCGCGTTTTGCGAGGGGAAATTGAGCGCTGGCGAGTAAAACTGCACACGCAGGCAGCATGATAAAGTCTATCGTGCTACCTGCGCTTTCAGCCGGCGGCCGTGTTGTTTTTTTTCTCTTCTTCAGGTCAGCCAGTCTGCTTTTTCTTTTTCCAGCAAACGGGACTTGGCTGGAATAATTTCCTGGGAGGGGGGGGGGGGGGGGGTTGCAAATACACTCACCCTCGGCACCTTTATCAGCCCATCCTGCTGCAGGCTGGATCTTTCTCCTTCACGCTGGGCCCCTCATCTTCCGGGCACAGCGTGAAGGATAATCTCCGCACTCTCATTCTACTCTCAAGGTCAGGTAAGCGGAGGGGGGGGGGGGGAGATGAAATAAACGGCAGGGGGTGAAATGGAGAGTGTTATAGCAAGCAGAGAGCATAACAGAGAGAAAGAGATGAATTGGGGGGGAGAAATGAAATGAAAGATGAATTGGGGGGGAGAAATGAAAGATGAATTGGGGGGGAGAAATAGAGAGAGATGAATGAAGAGGAGGAGATGAATGAAGAGGAGGAGATGAATGAAGAGGAGGAGATGAATGAAGATGAGGAGATGAATGAAGAGGAGGAGATGAATGAAGAGGAGGAGATGAATGAAGAGGAGGAGATGAATGAAGAGGAGGAGATGAATGAAGAGGAGGAGATGAATGAAGATGAGGAGATGAATGAAGAGGAGGAGATGAATGAAGAGGAGGAGATGAATGAAGAGGAGGAGATGAATGAAGATGAGGAGATGAATGAAGAGGAGGAGATGAATGAGGAGGAGATGAATGAAGAGGAGGAGATGAATGAAGAGGAGGAGATGAATGAAGAGGAGGGGATGAATGAAGAGGAGGAGATGAATGAAGAGGAGGAGATGAATGAAGAGGAGGAGATGAATGAAGAGGAGGAGATGAATGAAGAGGAGGAGATGAATGAAGAGGAGGAGATGAATGAAGAGGAGGAGATGAATGAAGAGGAGGAGATGAATGAAGATGAGGAGATGAATGAAGATGAGGAGATGAATGAAGATGAGGAGATGAATGAAGAGGAGATGAATGAAGAGGAGATGAATGAAGAGGAGATGAATGAAGATGAGGAGATGAATGAAGAGGAGGAGATGAATGAAGATGAGGCGATGAATGAAGAGGAGGAGATGAATAAATGGGGAGAGAGAAATGAAATAAATGGGGAGAGAGAAATGAAATAAATGGGGCGAGAGAAATGAAATAAATGGGGAGAGAGAAATGAAATAAATGGGGCGAGAGAAATGAAATAAATGGGGAGAGAGAAATGAAATAAATGGGGAGAGAGAAATGAAATAAATGGGGAGAGAAATTAATTGGGCAAAAGAAATTAAAGGGAGGGAGAAATGAATTCAAGTGGGGAGAGAAATTAATTAAAGGGGGCCCCTTGGCAGAAAAAAGGTTCCCCACCCCTGGTGTAAACTAAGGGAAAGTAAAAAAGCTGCCAAGCTGTCAGCGCGCCGGAAGTGACGCCAGAACCAGCGCCGCTACTACAACGCCTGCTAGAGGCCATAATTGGTGGTGAGGTTATGAGGCATTTGAGGTTATGCCAAATAAATCCTATTTATAAAGAAAGCGATGAGTGATACAGAAGGAGCAAAAAAAAAAGAAAAAATGGGGATGAAGTATCGCAGACGAAAATTAATGGATTCATCTATATCAGCATCCAAGGGGGAAACCTGACTTTGGGGTCCTCTAACCTCTTGTGATAACCTGGCATATGAATAATGGGAGTATTAGACACCAAATTAATTTGGTCCTAAAAACTGTTGGAGGAGTCTGTTCTTAATGGATGAAACTACTTGTCTGGGTCTGGTGCCTGGGTATACATGTATCTGATGCCTGGGTATTAATGTTATTTATTATTTTGTAACTTTATTCTGAATAAAACCTTTAACAGTGTAATTTCATAAGATAATTTAAGAAGGCGTGTTTAGGGGCAGAGTTTAGGGCAGGGAAGGTGGGGCAACTGGTGGCGAGTAACTCTTATGGTCTGGCTAGTAGCTTGGGACTTGAAATTTTGAGCCCTGCTTTATCCTGTACCACAGATGTAAAGAGAAACATCTAACATTTTGGTAAATCATGAAAAAAATTCCACAAAATAGAAACAGGAGATAAAGTACCAGCTGGGTGGAGTACAGGTAACACCACTGCTCTATAACCGTGGAGAGAGACTAGAGACACTGGTTTTGATCCCGGCAAGAGCACCTCTCCAGTAAGTGTCCTTGGGCAAGACACCTAACGGTACATACTCGCCACCCAGGACACACTTGAAAACGAGAGAAATCTCAATGTATCCTTCCTGGTAAAATCCTTTCTCCAAAAAAATTTAAAAAAAATTGGTCCTTTTTATGTGCAATTACTTCAAAAGAAAACTTAAAGAAAAAAAAAAAAGACAGCAGCATGTGTTTTATGTGTAATGTAATCTAGTTACGGCTTATGTAGTGATAATGTCCCTTTAACACGAGGCCACAGGAGAAGCTCAACACGTGGCCTTTTAATTAGTGGAAGCCGTCAGGAACTGCATTACCAGAGCCACAGTATATCCGCTCTTCCACTCCTACCGCACATAACGATGCTAATTTAGATGTTTCGTACATTGGCGGCTTCCAACATTACCTTCAAACACTTGATGATTGTTCCTCAGCAGAGTTTGCAAACCTCCACATTCATTTTTTAACCTCTGTAAAGTTTCTTTGCTCAGATCATCTGCGACTTCTCTTAAAGTAAGGCATCCTAACAGGGACATGAAAAGAATACATAAGGAACCATAACAAACAAGGGCTGACGGGGTGTATTTATCCTTGAGTTGCCCTAGGCACTCAAACTTCTGCCCCCCCCCCCATCAAATGTATAGTCATAAAATTAAAAACAAATATTTTTGACCTATCAGGCAATTAATATAAACAAAAATGTTATCTAGAGCAAAGAATCGTTTTTACACTATCAGGTTTATTCACAAAAGGTGAAACTCAGACTTGGCAAGAGAAGTGAACATTCCAAGTGAAACCAGAAAAATTCTCCCATTTATCTCACTTTCCAAATCGGCTATTTGGTCTAGATTGTTCTCTTCTCCTGCCAGTTCTCCTGAGTTTCACCTTTAGTGAATAGACCTTTGATTTCTAATTTTATCATAGATTAGAGCAGTGCTTTTTTTCTGGAAAAATAGGTGGGGGTACTCTCACGTCCGGGGAAAACCTGATTATTATGACTATTTTCATGTCCTCATAAACAATAGTTGTAGTTCACTTAAAGGAAGACACTATAAAAGGGAACCATATTTTTTAATACTGTGTTCCTTTAAATGAACTACAACTATTGTTGTAACCCTATGGGGGTTATCCACTAAGTGCCTCTGTTGCAAGAAAAATCTGTATTGCAGTGCAGTTAGCTGTTTTTTTGGGGGGTTTTTTGTAACGATAGCATTGAGTGGATAATCCCCAAGCATTTGTGAGCTCCACAGCAATGAAACTCACAGTTTTGCTGAGTATGTATGAACTCAACAGCAATAAAACTCAAAGTAATGTGCAGTGTGTATGAGCTCCACAGCAATAAAACTCACTACCGCCTTACAGTGTCAGCTCCTCTGATCACACCGCTTGCCTGACAATCCGCAGCTCTGGCAGATGTGTGTAAACATGCTGCACCCCCCTCCCCATGCTGTTCAAAGTTTCAGTGGCTGCAGAGAGGGGGGGGGAGCAGCCCTCCCTTGTCACTTACTGAGGGAAGGGGGTTATCAGTCCCTACATACACTCAGGACAAACAGAAGCGTTCAGGAGCAACAGGAGCTGCTGAGCGCTTCCGATTCTCTGCCTGCCAAAGCGGGAGGAGCATCAAGCGCTCTCCTGTTAGTTCTGGCTGGTGGTGAGGTGCCAGTACTGAGTGGTGAGGTGCCGGTACTGTGTACACCCTGAAAAAAAAGCCCTGGATTAGAGACTCATTACATGGAGTATTATGGCTTTTTTGCAGCTTTGTCACAAACCTTCACACCCCAAATATATCATATGTCAGACGTCTAAAAGAAGTACCGTAATATGCCGGAGGGGGGGGGGGATGATGGAGTAAGACTGACTTTTAAACGTTTTTTCCATTTAACCAAATGTTCTTTCTCTTACGGCAAGTGTAAAAAATAAAACAATGCTGCCCCCTCCGATTCCTAGTTGACCTACAAAAGAATACTCCCCTGCTGACCAAGCATTTACAAAAAGGCGAATTCACATCACATACTGTAAGTAAGTGCACTGGCAGGATTCTCCTGTATTGCCACAGAGGCCAGCAACCGTTCCAAGCTAAAATATATATTTCTATATATTTCTCATAGTACATTTACACCTTGCCCGGCGGCAGGGTTTAGAGCCAGCGGGGCTGCTGCGGCGGGCCTCTCCTCCAGCCCTCTGATGCAGGTCATTGGCTGCAGGGGGAAAAAGCTTTATGTCAAGCCGTCCTGCGGCAGCAAATGACGCTCTGCGCACGGCAGCTGGAGGGTGGGCGCAGCACATAGATGCCAGCGGGGTGTGCTATGCCGTCCTACGGCGTTCAGCCCTGCCTGCTGCGAGGAAAGCATAGTATGCCCTGCTGTGTAAAGGGGTAAAGTGCTCTGTATCGTGTGTTGTATTCACTGGCCACAGTAGCACCCTTATAGTAAACACATATACAGTCTCTCCCATTTTCTGTATTACATGTTTGGGGCTTACCACCCTAACAGGCTAACACCACCACTCCCTAGTCATGTGGTTTATGTGTTCTCCATTGCAGCCCCTATGTAGCTTGCACTGCGGAGACAGTTTGCACCAGTAAGTGCTCATATGGGAAGCCATTAACTTATTTAGTACAGTGACAGTAAAACATTTCCTTTAACTCCTTCACTACAAGTGGTTTTTCAAAAATCCACCATCAGGAAATAGAGGATTTTTAAAAAGATATATATATTTTTATTAATTATGGAGTGGGAATATTCCCAATATATACTTAATACATGATTTACTGTACTAGTCCCATTTGGCAGGCAGATGTCACTACCTTTGGAGATCTAAAGTGGAGCGCCACACCAAGTATAAACCCCACACGATGAAATAGAACCATCGCTATATACCAACAAGGTGGTTTCCCCAAAACCGATGCAGAATCAATTAAAACATCAATTCCCAAGTGACAGAGATATAGTGGTATAGCGCACTCAATAAATTGTAGAAAGACTACACCTTGTGTAGTAATAAATCGGTCTCCTCTATATCCACTTGTGATATATAGGGATAAAACAAAGAAATAATTGTGCAATACGTTGCATACTATGTATACTGCTGGTGGTACGATCTTACCACACTTGCATACGTGGAGCCTATACTGGCTCTGGTATTGCCATCTTTATGGGTGTTTTCTTCTTTTTCGCGGGTACCCATCAACCCTCAGGGATTCATCTTGGTTAGGTCCTTATACAAATATAAAACCAGAAAACTTTCCTAGTGCAACAGTTTCTTATCTCATATATAAATACTGGCCAATTTTACACTTACTATAGTTGGAGCCTTCCTGGCTCTGGGAATTGTAGCAGATGGATTTTAAATCGAAAAATCCACGAAACCTCTCCCAGCGAATGCAGTAACAGCAGGGTAAATCAAAAAAGCACACTTATTTTAAATAAGCCTTATCTAGACTATCCCTTGTCCAGTCTTCCACCTCATTAACTGTTTAATGCTGTAGAATAAACAAGGGAAGTAAAGAAAAGCTTTTGCACATATTTTGTAAATGTTGCACCATAGAAAAAATTCATAAAATGAAAATAGGAGATAAAAAAAAACCTAAATTTTATTTTCCCTTTTTACATGCAATTACTTCAAACAAAGCAAAATTATATGTAGCTCTGCTGCTATCACTTCTCAGTCCCAGGAAAAAATGTTGAGGGCCTTTTAAGTTAATAATTCTAATTATTGTGTTTTCTGCAGCAGATTAGAACAAATGTCTTGAGATGAGAATGAAAAGCATCCAGAGTCCCCAGGACATACTTACCAGAGAAAACCATATGTAATGTCCTTTGTTAAGTGCTTTGATATTATAATAACTGCATTGTAAAAGGGGAGCAGTCTGATGCTTCTGATCACATACACTCCGCAACATGAACACTTACGGCCTTTATTCCAGATGGGTTGCCTTGTGTCCTTAACATTGTTAGCCTCCTCTTCTTTCAGAAGCAATGCTGCTACCTGCAGGACAACCTTGTCGATGAAATCCCTTGGCAGTAAAGCACAATTCCGAATTTGTTCAACTTTTTCCCGGGGCTGGAAGTTAGAGATCCAATTTCCATGTTCCTTTTCTCTAACACATTTGAGAGGGCTGGGACCTTTGTGTCCATCGGTATGGTCCACCAGATCGTCAGAATGTTCTGAGTGGTCCTTCCACCTCTCGGGAATCGTAGTCTTGTTAGGGGAATCCAAAGTGTCAACATCTTGAGCCTTTATGTAGACTTTCCTCTGTTCGTCAATTTGAATTTCTTGGGAAGGTAGATATGTTCTAGACTTTCCTACCAGGCAGACCTAGAGAGAATTAATAGACGCAGGAATACATGGGTCAAGAACATTATAAACTGGTCAGAAATAAAAGCCATTCTAAGGAGTTTATAATATTTACGAAAGTTGTGGCTCAAATTTTTAACTTCAGATTTTGCCCTAGAATTAAATTTACAGCAACCTTCAGACTCCTGACCTTTCCATGCTCATAAGAAATCCCACGCAAAGGAGTCCAATGGGAGTATAAAACTGATCGATTAGAAGAAAAAAAAAAAGAAGAAGAAAAAAGCAGATTCAAAACCACAGAAAAATGTAGACAAAACTCTGATATCTAGTGGGGTGAAAATACTACGGCGACTACTGGTGATCCTCTCCGCTCCCTTTAGCTTTACATCTCATACCCCCCTCCCCTACTTTATTCTTCACATCGCATATCCCCTCCCTTACTCTCCAAGACGCCTATCCTCTCCCCTCATCTCATATCCTATCCCCTCCCCTATTCTCCACGCTTCCTATCCCCTCCCCTATTCTCCACGCTTCCTATCCCCTCCCCTATTCTCCACGCTTCCTATCCCCTCCCCTATTCTCCACGCTTCCTATCCCCTCCCCTATTCTCCACACCTCATATGCTCCACGCCTCATATCCCCTCCCTTATTCTCCAAGCCTCCTATCCTCTCCTCTAGTCTCATTTTCCTTCCTTTATTCTCCTCGAATCATATGTCGTGCTGGTAAAGAGGGACACTGCAACTCACTGACACCTGTCAGGAACTCAGATTTGAAGTAGTTTGAATAAGCGCTACAGAACTTTTGCACGTAATGTTTGTAACGACTGGATGGAGTAGAGGTAACATCACTGTTCTATGACCGTGGAGACGCAGGTTTGAATCCCGGCAAGAGCACCTCTCCAGTAAGTGTCCTTGGGCAAGACACCCAACGGTAAATACTCGCCATCCAGGACATACTTGAAACCGAGAGGAATCTCAATGTATCCTTCCTGGTAAAATACTTTCTACAAAAAAAAAAAAGTCCTGTTGCGTTGTGCAATTTGTGGGTCCTACGCGACACAACGAAGCTCAAATTGCACAAAATGTCTCAGAGCCTTCGAGGGTAGGGTGTCCGAGCCAAAGAGGAAGAGCTGTGCTCGTCGAGGGACAAAAGGTGAGTAAAATGGGCCAAATATAAAATAAAAATATTGGACAGAGGCTGCCAGCAGCCTCTGCCCAAATATTTAAGGGCAAAAAAAGGACACAGTAGAGTAGTCTTCCAATGAATCTTTACATTCATATTTTAAATATTTTTTTTTCTAGAATGTATTCGGAAACACGAATCATTGGGTTGCAAATAACACCCAAAACACAGCTTTGATTACAAATGTGTCCACTGGCTCCTCTCCTGCATCTCTGATTATATCCCTTCTTAAAAAAAGCATAGACAGAAATGGATTGTGTATGAAATACAGTAAAAGTGATAACCGATTAAGAAAATCAGATCTCCTGTACGTGGCAATTTGTGGAGATCATAATGATATTATTAGTAGGGATACACCGATATCATTTTTTTTTTAAGACCGAGTACAAGTATCGATACTTTTATTTAAAGTCATGTGAGCACTTTTCAATAGGGACACACACACACACACACATATATATTTTGCCCCAGCTCACACACATTGCCCCTTTCCCCCAGCTCTCATACTGCCCCCAGCTCAAACATATTGGCCAAAGCTCACACATTTATTGGCCCCAAGCTCACCCGCCCACGCTGTCGGGCTCCTCCGGCGTCTTCTTCCTTTGAGGGGCCGCCGGCAGAGGTTGTAGACCAGCCGCTCGTTGGGAACCGCGCACAGCCACGGTCTCGCGAGATCCCGGAGTTCACAAGATCTCGTGAACTCCGTGATCTCACGAGATGGCGGCTGGTGGATCCCAACAAGCAGCCAGGCTACAACTCTTTCCCGGCAGATGCTCGAAGGAAGAAGACACCGGAGGAGCCTGGCAGAGTGCCAAAGAACCTTGCCAAAAGAAACCGGCTGGCAAGCCAGCCCAGTGCTGGCTTCCGGTATCGGGGGCCTCTGCACGAGTACCAAGTACTTGTGCAGGTCCCGGTATCGGCACCGATACCGATACTAGTATCAGTATCGGTGCATCCCTAATTATTAGCAATGCAGCTTCCAAAAATAAATACATATATATATATATATATATATACACACACATATATACATATATCATTGTTCCCTCTATCAAGCTTTCCATGGTTTACTTTGATTAGTTATATATATAACTCTTTTTTCACTTTTTCTCTCCTCTCTTAACTTTCCCTTTTCTTCACTGAAGACACTATTGAAAATGCCTTATTGTACAAGCTTGTATTCTCTTCTGGCTGGATCTATCGTGGAGGATGGATATAGAGGACATTAAGAGACTTATGCCGTGTTACCTACTGCCATCCCAAATCAATAAGCTTTTTAAAAGACTAAGCCTGGCACTTATATTTTTGGAACACAGGGTTGCAGGGCAAAGCCTTCTATCTAGGAGGTACAAATACCCGTGTTTTGATTAAACATCTACAATAGCTAGGGAAAAGAACGGAATTAAACACAATAATTTTAACCCTTTTCACTACCAGAAAAAACATGTATACATGATTTTACATTGCAATAAGGTGAAGTTGAAAATCAGCATGTAATAATTCATTTGCATATCTATTTAATGCAAGACTATTGTTCACCATGGGAATTAATTACTTCATGAGATCACGGTTGTCACTCTGTATGTATTACTGTAAACAAGCTACAAGGAGCAGCACCCACCCTCGCTGTAACAAAATGTTCAGCAATCTTTACTGCTGCATTACAACAGCCATGGAAAGTGCAGAATATCCACAGAGGGAAAAGTCTGGGGTCGCTCAGTAATATGTAAGGATAAGATTACAAGGGTAAGATCCAGGTTGTTGCTGAAAATCCCTGTATAGTACAGATACGAGATGGTGAGATCTTTATATGCAGGCAATATGACACATACAAATATTACTTATAACTAAATTAATAATTATTGTCCAGAGTGACACATTTAACTTCTGCTTTGCTCCACAGAACGGATAAATGTATTGTGACTTTACTTGAATGTAGCACGAATGCAATTAGTTAAAAGCTGTATATAGAAGAAAATGCTACATTTCCATGCCCCCCTTCTTTCAACAAGCACCTACCGTGATGGAAGCTAACCTAGGATAAAGAGAGAGCCCTAAGGACACTTAAGGCCAAACTATAGGTATCTGTTAAACAAAAAACAGTGTTCATAATCTGCAGATGACCCAAATCCTGCCGTTTAGCTTGCAGTCTCTGTATACAGTGACAATCACAAACAAGAGCTTCAACAAATTAACGAATAGGGTGGAAACAACTAATCGACAACAATTCTCATTATCGATTAGTCGGCCTGTGTACAGCATACATGGTTTAGAGCTAGACTGAGTTAAATGCTAATAAAGACCCTATTTCGGAGAGGATTGGAAAAGATGTAGGCAGATGTGAACCTATGCCACGCAGGACCTCGTTGCTGGCACATGAGGCATAAGTACGCCAATGCTGTTACCAGACCCAGACTGGCCGTCGGGTGTACCATGATGGCCGGTTGGCTGTGGCCTGCTGCTCTAATTCAGAAACAACCGCTTAGTTAATTTACCCTTCGAGCAAGCGGCCGTCTGCATCTGTACTTGAATTTGCCACTTGTACTCTGCTGCACTCCGGCAAAATCATTTAAAAAGATATGCGTGACATCTCGCAGGAGTAGAGCCGAGAGTACGAGAGGAACATTCAAGCACTGATGCAGGCGGCCACTCACCGGTACACAGCCCCACGCAACGGAAGGGTAAATTAACTAAGCTGTTGTTTCTGAATTAGCCCACAGAATGCATGGGCATCCTCGGCAAAATAATTAATAAAACTGGATGGATCATGGGGGGGGGGGCAATAAAATTGAGGGGGATGTGAAAATGATAAAATAAATAAAATGGGGGGGGTGAGGAAATAAATAAAGCCTGGGGTATGTAAATAATTAATACAATTGGGGGGGGGGTCGAAATAATAAAATTGGCAAAAGTTTGGGAACTCGGGCTCAAAGGTTTGCCATGAGAGTTCTAAGAGTATGTCAGACATAACCAGCTTGTTTATATTTAGTTTACGACAATAGCAGAACTATAGCACAGACCCTGGGGTACTGCGGGTGTTTAATCCAAACTTTGAGCTGGAGTCCTGTGCCACTAACCCACCCTCCCTGTCTCCCTATCTCTAATATGGAGCTGCCATCCTCTCTTTGGTCTGGACCCTTCGTCCAAACTACCTCCTTCCCATCTCCGGTCTCTGCCCCCACTCCGTTTATTAAAAAAAAAATTAAAAAGGGACACTACACAACCAACGTGGAGCGCCCCCCATTTCTCACACTGCTTAAGTGCTGACATCATCATGTGGGAGTGCACGTAGAAGTGTTCAGTGGAAAAGCAGACGTGGGCTTGAGCTGCAAATGCAGCATCCATCCATCACTCTGACCAGGCGTTAACGTACATTGTGTGCAAACAGTAAGAGTTACATGAGTTATGAAAGTTTTATATACACTATGCAAATTGCATAAGAAAAAAAGGGGGAGGAGTTGATTGTAACAGTTCCTTTTAAAAAGGAAACTTTTTTTTTTATCTGATAAATCGAAAAACTCATTGGCCAACTAATCTATCATGAAAATAATAGTTATTTGCTCCTTACTAGGGCTGCAGCTATCACTTTCCCATTTCTGTATTTCTTAGAGGTGAAAATGATGCAATATATTACCTTTACTGGATGTCCACACGATGTACCAGCCATTGCACGAACAACACATAGGCTAAGAGAATGTCATAGCTGATAAAGTTTAACAAACACCAAGAATCCCATTCCAAAATAACAATCAGAGCGCCAGTGGGCCAATCAGAGGACTTCTTCGAGAAGGAAAAGCCCACCCTTAGGAAGGCACCCCTGCTGTTATTAACCACCATATTTCTGGCAGACCCCTCTATTCTAACAGGACAAATGCCTGAAAGGTTGGTGCTTATTTAGTAGGTTAGACAAATATATATTTTAAACGTTTGCTTGCTATTTGACCAGCACAAATAAAATATCAATTCCCTATTACAAGGAGCCATTGTGAACCTGTGAAAGACGGGTTCACTTCAAATGAAAGGTAAATCTGCAGTAATCCTCGTAGTTTAGCTAATCTCCAACAGGGTTATTCAGAGAGAGGTGAAAAGCAGGAGAATGACTGGAGAATGGAAAATTCTAGGTCAAAATGGCCAAACCATAAAAATTCTCCCATTCATCTCACTTTCCAAATCAGCCATTGTGAACTAGAATTTTCCATTCTCCAGTCATTCTCCTGCTTTTCACCGCTCTCTGAATAACCCTGCAAGAGTTTAGAAGAAAATTAAAAGAAAACCATACCCTTTTTGTAGAGGGGATCCGGAGACAGTCTTCTTCCACATTAAACCCACATTTATGACCAACTTGAGTGACAAAATCAAGATATTCCCTGTATTGAGTCTTTTGGCTGGATTTTCGGTTATATTTTCCATAGAAATTGAAAAAGCAACAGGGAAGCACAAAATAGCAGCAACTATAGGAGGAGCTGAAATGATACAAGCATAAATAATGTAAAAATGAACAAAGAATTATGACCAAATAGAACCATGCAGAAACAAGCATTTTAGGAAAATAAATCTAATTTACAAATATAAATATATATACATATATACACATACACATATATATATATATATATATATACACATATATATATATACATACACATACATACACACACACTTAAAAGGTGTAATGAGGAAAATTCCCAAAAGCAACTGAAACGTTGACAGCCTTACCTTATGCATTTTAAATGACGTAATAAAGACGAAGTTGGTAAAACTGTATTTTAGCGGTGTAAATGATGTGATAAGACATTCCAACTGTATTTTAGCGTTGTAAATTATGTGTGACCTATTTCAACTGTTTTAAGCATTGTAAATCCCTGGCCCTAACCCTATACTGACAAAGTATTTTACCAGGAAGGATACATTGAGATTTCTCTCGTTTTCAAGTATGTCCTGGGTTCAAAAAACATTGAATTGTTACAGAAATACACAGTAATACAATGCAAGATATTAAAAAATACAAATACACAGATTAACAGAAAATAAATATATTCACTATGTTACATGTTCACAGGTGCATTCTGTATTGAGGTATGTTAATAGAGATCGCTTAAGTGACTTCAGACTGGGGGAAGATTTGATGGCGTCTGGGAGGTTATTCCATAATTTCGTTGCTCTGTACGACAACGTTATTATGTGTAACAGTTAGGTTTCCAACTAATTTACAACGCTAAAATCCAGTTTTGCCACAGAGTTTCTTAACGTAAATTTCCTTTTCCGTAGTCAAGCGGCAGTACATAGTTCCCTCCTTCCTAAAATTTTGACTGTATGGATATGCTGGTCACTACTGGGGCCTAGTTATTAGGCTGTTTCTCGGATAGGGGAATAGGAGGGGGAAGAGGAGGGGAAAGAGGAGGGGGTCAGAGGTGTGGAGGGGGCGTATCCTAAGTCTAACAAAGGCACTTCCTGCCCTGAGCTTTCAAGGAGATAAAAACCCATATGTATGTACTGCCGCTACACGTATGGGAAAAGTAAATTTTTAGAAAACCCAGGGAGATGGTGAATTTTGGAGCAGACATTTATAAGAAGAGATGTTTAGTTAACAAACAAATCGTTAAATGTGTGTATGTTGGCGGCTATCCCGGGAGAGACACGCGTTTAAAGTAAACAGATATTTAATTAAATTTGTCCTTTAACAAATATAAATTTTTTCAACTTAATGAGGAAGCTCCGTTTTGTTTAGTTACCATTTCATTTTCCATAGTCAAAGAGTCATTACAACCTACATATTCCGCATACTGTGAACAGTCTAGGACAGGAATGCCTGAAAGACACACACACACACACACACACACACACACACACACACACACACACCCTGCTCTCCAGCAGTAAGCAACAAAGCTCAAGGACACAAAATAAAATGGGGAAAAAATAGCTGGAGGTAGTTTTGTACTGCCGCGTCGCCTGTTAGAAAAACAATATAGCGTTAACAAAAAGGCAGTCCAACTTTAGAGACATATGAAGCCTGTAAGAAATGTGCACATGCCCTTGCATTCCAGCATGGAGCACATGGTAGCACGTGTCAGGTTTCCCCGCTGGGGTAGGTAGAAGGAGCTCAAGGGTCACAGCTGGTGGAACGCTCACAAATCTGGGTCATACACAAGTAGACAAATTGCAGCAAGGAAGATAAGAAACTGCTTCAATACTGGAGCAATAAAGAAATGGGCCCTCTGGTCTTTTATACTCAGAAGCTTCCACCTGATCCAATAGGAGGCCTGTGATGTCATCTGTGCACGACACGGCCTGGTCGCCATATTGTTGGATACCAGAAACGCGCGCTTCCCTGATCAGAGACTTGGACAAGGCCTGAAGCTCCGCCGGACGGCAGCAGCGAGGACGGCACCATTCCTCCCCTGGGACTGTAGCCACGCCTAGGCGAGCCAGTACGCACTGGGAGCAACGTACTGCCAGGTGGTTGAGTCAGCCACCTCGCCGCACCCTGTACAGAAACGTCAGGTGGGCGAGGAGGCGGCCGTGCTTGACGCCGGTGGGCCAGCAGCTCTAACACTCTGCAATGCATTCCACCTAGCAATAAACTGAAATGCAGCCATGACAATAGGCTTATGTCAACAATACTTTGTGCCCGACTTGAAATCATAAACAGATTGCTGTATTCAGACCAGAATTATTTGCACACCACGGGAAGATTAAGGACCAGCCCAGGAAAAAAATCCGGCTGTCACGGCCACTGCTGGAACCAGCCTTGGTCCCCTATCGCCATCATATGGAGGTACTGTCTGAATGAGAGAAAGAATACGGGGGGGCATGTTGGTAGACCAGGTATAGTTTCAGGTCTTTTTTTTCTTTTAGATTTTACATGGTCACCTTTGGTATCAATGCAAAGGCCAGACTCTGACCTGTCCATTGACCCCTCACTTGACCTTGTATGGGGTAAAGATTAGAGACAGGGGTTCCAAAGCCCCCGTAGTGCTCCTCGCTGCAGTTCAGGTTTTTTGATGGAACAATGTGTAATAATGGATTGTGCCATCGCCTCCACACTTGTTGGTGACATGAGAAATGAGATGATAAGTTAGTGCAGCATCAGTGTTCATTTTAGAATTGAAAAATGAATAATATTGCTGTGATAGAAAATATTTTATTTTTTATAGTTACATAAAACCTGTTATCTTGGTTAGTAGCTTTGAAAAGCTCATGCTCTGGCCTTTCCAATGATACCTCACATTACCCTGTAGCTTGTAGCTGCTATTGAGTCAGAGATACAGGGGTCCAAATGCCCATCAATGCAGACATAGTTATCTGTTTTCTGGGACTATTATGGGGCATGGGCCTGGCATGGGCCATGGGCTGCTCGAATAACCCCTAAGTTAACCTGACCCTGTGTGCAGCAGTGAGTGACCCTAGAGCTCCATCTCCATTCTCCATGCCCGCTGCAAGGCAGTTGTTATGCTCTCTGCTTGTTCAGATATGAGGCTGGGTTGTCAGGTTCACCATTGCTTTATCGCAGGATACTTACTGTTGGCTTTGAATTACTACAGGAACACAGGATCATGCATCTTCCTTCATAACTGCATCACAGTAAATGACTCACTGAAGATGGCTGCCGTGTCAGCTGACCTGTGTCATCCTGGGGCGGAGCCACTAGTTAAAGTGATAGCACATGTATAGTACAGTCAGCAATAACACCTTCCTCCCCACCCAAAAAAAACCAGAACAACATAATGAAAACCTAGTAACAAATCAACAACCATAACAATCGAAACGCAGTTCATCTGAGGAACTTTAAGAGTGTCACTGAAAATGGATGACTAGTCTTCTAAAGAAAATTGCGGTGCCAAATAATCATCCGGATCTTTCCGGGCCCTATGCAAGGACCGGCGGAAGTCTCTTATCCGTTCTTGAAGATGTAAGAGGTCAGGAGGGCGTCGGTGATGCTTGGGATGGCCACCAGCAGGCGGGGTGTTGGAGGTGGTAGGATTGGATGAAAGATTAACTGATGTGGTCAAGGTGGGTACAGAGGGGTCAGGGGGAACCTCCGAACCAGAGTCACAAATAACCACAGGAGACGAGTCCAAAGTTTCCGAGTCAACTCAGACACCATTCCAGATGTCTTCCGACGTATTAGATGTTGACACCGGACCCCGTAGGGTAGGGGACGTCAAGGGTTCAGGTACCCGTGAACGAAGTTGGTCTACATGTTGACTGGTAATGGAACCATCTTCCAGGCGGACTCTGTACATCTTGGGTCCCAAAGATTTTGCAACGGTGGCAGGAAGCCATCGAGTGTTGGCAGATCCATATGATCGAGTCCAGACCTCCTGGTGGGCTGCAAAAACAGGAGACTTTGGACATCCATTTCTTGGGATTTTAATACATGTTCATGATCGGTCTGAGGGCGAAGCATGTCAAAAGCAGTCCATGGCTGGCTTCCCAACAGAACCTCAGCTGGTGTTGTACCAGTGGTGGCATGTGGTGTAGTTCTGTAAGTAAAAAGGAAAGAGTCCAACTGCTGAGGCGATATGGACCTCTGGCTAGTCGCAGCTACTGAGGCCTTGAAATAGTTCTTGAAAGTTTGTACAAACCGCTCAGCTTGTCCACTGGTGACAGGGTGATAGGGGGCGGTTAATTTGTGCTTGATATTATGGACCGTAACAAAACTCTGGAACTCCTGACTTGTGAATTGGGCGCCATTATCTGTGACAATATCCCTGGAATACCCAAACGAAGTAAAAAGATGCAATAATATGGCAACTGTTGCCTTTGTAGTCAGCTGGGTAACTGGAATGACCTCTGGCCATTTTGAGTGGGCATCAATTATAATCAAGAAGGTTTGTCCAACTTATGGGACCCGCAAAATCCAAGTGAAGGTGAAACCAAGGAACCGTGGGCCAAGCTACCTATGGAACTTGCATACGTACGTAAAGTGCACAAGTCCCGTTGCGCAATTTGCGGCTCCTAGGCTACGCAGGTTGAGTAGGAGCACGAACTGTGCAGAAAAGCTTTAGAGACTTCCGAGTTCTGGAGTCACTAATCTACAGAGGAGGACTTGCATGCGGCGATGGAGGAAAGGAAAGTAAATTACTACCCCAAAAAAAATTTATGATAATAATTGGGCAGAGGCAATCAGCAGGATTAGTTAAGGGCCAAAAAAAATAAAGGTATACTCAATTAAAAATACTTCTAACAGTTACAGTAAAGGAGAGACTCCTAGTTTAATGTCACATTGGCTAAGTAAAGCCATACAAGACCAGCTGTGTTACTACCAAGATGTAGCGAGGACTGTGTGCGAGAATGGGCATGCTTGGATGTGTGTGGGAGAACAGAATTCATTTAATTATTATTAATTTTTTTTAAAAAAAGAATGTTATGGGGAGTAAAGTCGGTATTAATGGATTATAAATTTACTATGGGTGAAAAAGTAACAACACAGCCCTGGTAGGGCACAATTACCTTGAAAATACAATCACTATACCTTCATTGTAAAGAGGGGTATTACAGACATATTGGGGACTTAGAACGGTGCTTTCCAAACCTGTCCTCATGTACCCCTGTAAGGCCAGGTTTACAGATATGTGAAGCACAGCACAGGTGATATGATTTGCTGCTCAGTGATTGCAGGATTCAGTTTGCATTTCCCCAAGGGAATCCTTAAAACCTGGCCTGTTAGGGGGACCTGAGGACAGGGTTGGGAAAGCACGATTCAGAACCGAATGACTTGAGGAACAATATTATTTTTAGCTGCCAGTTTCCTGTCAACATTAATCTTAACCTGCCACCTGGATTCTACCCACCATAATCATTTGCATTTAGCAGTTTTTTGGTACTTTCCCTGCGCTCAGAATATTTTATGGAGAACCTTGTGAATGTGTAATTTAGGATCTCTGGGTCATGGTGAATTTAGGTCACAGGAGATTAGCACCTCTGTCCATTACCAACTTCACAATACGTTGAATCCTTATTCTTACTAGGATAAAATGATAAAGTACAGTTAAATAATGTTTTTTTTTCCCCTCTTAAATTACAAAACCGCAAATGCCAGTTATAACTACCAGTTATTGAATTTTGAAAAGCTTTTATACCTTCTATACCTCCATATTGCTACTAAATTTACTGTAAGAAGTATTATTAAGCTACTAAAATTGAGATAATGTAAGAGGTTATAGCAGTAGTTCTCAAAATGTATAACGTGGGGTGTGCATATCAATGGGGGGACTTGTTAGACAAAAAAAAAAAAAAGGAAAACGTTACATTCTGATCTATTCTCTCTATTCGCATAGTTTACAATGTTTCTACAGCAAAAAGTGAAACAATAGTTTCATTAAAATAAATAAAAAGCTTTACATTTTCAGTATTTTAAATAGCTCATTTAAAATACTGAAAATGTAAAGCTTTATTGGTAGAGATTATTTGGTAGTCAGAGGTGGGATGCGTAACCAAAACGTTGGAGAACCACTGGGCTAAAAGAAGGATCTACAATCAGCGATCACACAATTTATCATCGAAATTGGTAATCCATAGCTCCTAGCCCATAGAAGGATGGAGATATTTAGAGCAAGACACAACGGATCATATAGCATGTGGAACGACAGTGTGTCATCTTGGTAAAGGCACCATGGAGCTAAAAACTTAGGAGATCCGAGCAGAGATTAACTGAAGGGCAGGAAAATAGGTCACTGCCTGTTCTCATAAACACGAGTTTGTTGTTTGACATAGTTTGCAATCAGCAAAGCTGAGGCATGAAAGAATGAAATTACTCCAATTTAACCCATTGGAGTGACAGATGGAATTCTCTGCCTGTTGAGGTGGTTGGGTCAGAGACTGGTCAGACTTAAAAAACAACTGGATGACTTCCTGCAGACACAGAACATTAAGGGTCATAATATTTAATATGTGGGTAAAAGTTTCTTGATCCAAGGAGAAATCTGATGCCATTCTGAGGTCAAGAAGGAATTTTTCCCCAGTTTGTTGCATATTGGCGAGCGCTTCAGACTGGGATTTTTCACCTTCTTTTGGATCAACAGCAGTAGGTGATGTGTGAAAGGCTGAACTCAATGGACGCGTGTCTTTTTTCAGCCTACAGTTGTGTTCAAAATTATTCAACCCCCACTGAAATTGAGTGTTTTGGCCAGTTTGACATTGATTTTGATCATTCAGTCATCTTGCTTACAATTAAATCAAAGAGGCACGTGTAGGTCAGACAAATATAACATAACATTTATAATGAAATAACCACAAATGTCTTTTCTGTGCTCACATCATTATCAGTTTTATTCAACCCCCAAGTGAC
Organism: Leptobrachium leishanense; assembly: GCA_009667805.1. Classification (NCBI taxonomy): domain Eukaryota; kingdom Metazoa; phylum Chordata; class Amphibia; order Anura; family Megophryidae; genus Leptobrachium; species Leptobrachium leishanense. The sequence goes on along the minus strand of CM019063.1, from coordinate 506,374,258 downwards.
ATTCAATCTTAGTACTTAGTACAACATCCTTTTACAGTTATAACAGCTTTTAAACGTGAAGCATAGCTTGACACAAGTGTCTTGCAGCGATCTACGGGTATCTTCGCCCATTCGTCCTGGGCAAAAGCCTCCAGTTCAGTCACATTCTTAGGCTTGCGCACTGCAACTGCTTTCTTTAAGTCCCACCAGAGATTCTCAATCGGATTTAAGTCAGGTGACTGCGATGGCCACTCCAAAATGTTCCAGCCTTTAATCTGCAACCATGCTCTAGTGGACTTGGAGGTATGCTTGGGATCATTGTCCTGTTGAAAGGTCCAACGTCTCCCAAGCCTCAGGTTTGTGACGGACTGCATCACATTGTCATCCAATATCTCCTGGTACTGAAGAGAATTCATGGTACCTTGCACACGCTGAAGCTTCCCTGTACCTGCAGAAGCAAAAAAGCCCCAAAGCATGATTGACCCCCCGCCATGCTTCACAATAGGCAAGGTGTTCTTTTTTTCATAGGCCTTGTTCTTCCTCCTCCAAACATAGCGTTGATCCATGGGCCCAAACAGTTCTAATTTTGTTTCATCAGTCCACAGAACACTATCCCACAACTTCTGTGGTTTGTCCACATGACTTTTGGCATACTGCAGTCGACTCTTCTTATTCTTTGGAGACAACAAGGGGGTGCGCCTGGGAGTTCTGGCATGGAGGCCTTCATTACGCAGTGTGCGCCGTATTGTCTGAGCAGAAACTTCAGTACCCACATCTGACAAATCTTTTCTCAGTTCCTCAGCAGTCACACGGGGACTTTTCTCCCCTCTACGCTTCAGGTAGCGCACAGCAGTCGAAGTCAGCATCTTCTTTCTGCCACGACCAGGTAGCGTTTCAACAGTGCCCTTTGCCTTGAATTTGCGAATGATGCTTCCTATGGTCTCTCTTGGTATGTTTAACATCTTTGCAATCTTCTTATAGCCATTGCCCTTCCTGTGAAGAGTAATCATCTCTTCTCTTGTCTTCCTGGACCATTCTCTTGACTTCACCATGTTTGTAACCACACCAGTAAATGTCTAGAAGGAGCTGAGTATCACAGTCATTTTAAAGCTGCCTAATTGGTGCTTATTATGCTTTATTGCTGCTCCGTGACATCCACAGGTGTTTTCAATACCTGATTGAAAACACTTGAATGAACCTCTGTTCTTCAGAGTGGTAGTCTTTAAGGGGTTGAATAATTGTGTCAATGAAGAATTCACAAAAGAAACATTTACTACTGTATTACAAAACCAATTGATGTCATTTTAGTTGCATATGGTTCTTTAAAAAGTCCTTGTAGGATTTCATTCTGAATACAATTACAAATGTACACTAAATTCCCTAAAACCCTTTACAGCATTGGGGGTTGAATAATTTTGAACACAACTGTATGTAACTTTGGAAGATGAAAGGGACATATTCCCTCTCTGGTGTCCAGTAGGGATAGACCCAAAGAATTTTTCCCAGAGCCGATACAAACACCAATTATTTCTGACCAATAGTCTGAAAATCACACATTATGCTTTTAACAGAATGTGTTTAAAAAAATTGTCACCATTGAAACATATCCATTTATGTAATATAATAGAAAAAAAGTTGATTTTTATGCAAGCTTTTTTTTTTCTTCCTTCCTTCCTTCACAAACACCATGGTCATGTCAAGACTCAGACCGTTGCAATGATGCCCCATATGGCCCTGTACGTAAGGGGTCGGCGACCTTGGTCCTCCTAATGTTTTGGGACTTCACCTGCCATGATTTTCAGCTACTCATTAGGTTCTTGGGAAATGTAGTTCCAAAACATCTGGAAGGACAAGGTTGCGGATCCCTGCTTTAGGAGATAGGTACCAGAAACACAGGGGACCAATAGACCCCCTTCATCTCCTGTATAGGGAATTCCGTGCCAGAAGGGAGTGAAGGCCCATTTCCGTCGTCATCATGCTCATATGCAATACAGTCAGCGGGCAGGGGAAGCCCTACAGCAAGAATTGTCAGATAAGTAGTCAGTCTGACGTGGAAGAAGCCTCAAATCAGCGCCGGATCGGCACTGCTCTGCATGATGCAGCTTCAGTGAACCAGCTTGCTGAATAATAGACAAATAAGCAGCAGATACCAGTAATTTGCTAAATAACGGCCACCGATCATCTGCAAAGCCGATCATCGGTCTATCCCTAGTGTCCAGGGTCAAACTGGTTGTACCCCAAACATCCCCACAAAACTTTAACCTTTGGATTTTAAAAAGGAACACTAAACTCATCCTGTCCACTTTACATTTTTAAAGTGCCCAGGATGAGTATCGTCTCCCCCCCAGCTCCCCTGATATGGCCAAGTTTCCTCCACCACACCCGGCGTCACCAGCAGCAGGGAATTCGAATTTCCCAGCTGCCGGTTACTATTGACGTCGCAAAGCAGAGTGCGTGCCCACGTCACCATCTCCGAGACAAATCGCGGTCTCAGAGAGGCAGCAATATATCGAATCTGCACATGCGCTCAGTTCCGACCAGTCATTCTGCACAGGCGCTATGGAACTTGTGCGCGTACAGTTTCGAGTACCATTGCATTGAGTGATTTGTGTGTTTCCTACACTACGCAAAGTAACATAGGAGAGCAGAAAAACCACAGGGACTTCTGGGTTTGGGCGTTTGGCCAAAATTTCAATAAATCAATTAAAAATACTTGGTAGAGGCTGTCAGTAGCCTCTCCCTAATTATTTAGGGGCAAAAACAAACAAAAAAAGCCCTCTACCCAGTAGAGTTTTCCTTTAAGTGCAATACAGTCTAGACTCTAAATATCTCCACACACCTCCACCCCAAGTCGAAAATAATTCTGTGATTTTATCACACACACTATAAAATTCTAGGGGCACTATTCCATTGTGAACAATAACATTACCATTCCGATATGTAAGCATTTGTGCTAGGATAAGGGACTTTAACGCATGCCATCCGTATTACCTTCCTGACGCTACCCCCGTTAGCACATCAGTTTTTGCGCAAGCTTAGGCCGGGGTCAGACGAGCATTTCTGAGAGAGGAAGGTATGTCCGTGAGAGTGGACATTCCTTCCACTCGGACGCCCGTGTGACAGCGTGCTCAGCGCTGCTAAGATCGATCCTCCTAAGGAGGATTCCATCGAAAGCACGTCGTACCGTTTCGGTGGGGAGGCTTTCAGCACGTCTGCTGTAGCATGCAATTCGTGTGCGCGCTACAGTGTGTGGCCGGCCCCGTTGCAACGTCACAACGCTGTAACAGATGCCAAGAGGCACGTCGCTATGGACACACCTAGTGCGCTCATCTGCCCCCGGCCTTACTGTACTTTGCTCATCCTATACTTAACATGGGGAGCGCAAATGTACATTAACGTTTTGATAAGTAATGTATTACAAAGTGCTAGCACAAATTATCGTAGTGACGCAGAAGCCAAAATATTAGCAGCTTCTAAAAGCAGGTGCTAACTGATACTGCATTTTGAAAATCATTTAGCATCCCCACACAATAAATCCGATACTCGCCTCTCATCCTGTGGCGAGGATGGTGACCCGATCCGCCACTTCTTGTCACCGGGAGCAGAGTGAGACTGGGGACAAATCGTTCCCAGTCTCCCTCTCCTCAATCAATCCGCGATCTTAAGATCGCGCAGGACTCGCGGCCCAGAAGCACATGCTTCCATGGAGTCCTATGAACTCCTGGAGGTGATAGTATCCCATTGTTTAGAGCTGCTTGCCGAGGTAGCGCTTGCCCTGGAATATTGCAGTAAAATGGGAACGCTACGGGGAAACCTGCAGGTGCAGATTTCCCTGTTTGTATCCCCATTTTAGCGTCAACTAGGGAATAAGGCCTGCGAGGTTTTAAAGGTAAACATTTGGAACAATATTGGGAAGCTTAGATGAATTGCTTCAAAATTTAACACAATCACTTCAGGAACAACTATGAGTATCAATTACATGAGGCACCTAATTTCTGGCCAACAGAAAAGTTTAAGATGCATATCCTGGGCAGAAAAAAAAAAAAAAAGAGAAAAAAGAAAGAAAAAGAAGAAAAACTACAATTAAGAAATGTGAAGATCCTCGCAAGGGGAAAAAAATAACTAAAAATTTTGAAAAGAAAAAAAAAGTAGTAATTGTCCTCTTGATCTGTTCGTTTCTACATTTACGGTTCTTACCGAGCAGCAATGACTGGAATCCATGGGGTGAGCTCATCTGAATGGTTTCCAATAATCCAGTCTGTTTCTGGAAATAAATATTCATCACTTGGCAGTATGGCAGATTCCTTAAATAAAGAAAAGGTATGCATTCGATTAGAGAAAAGGAGCGGCTGGATTTTGCAATTAAAATAAATAAAATTCAAGTTAAAGTGATTTACAAATTCTATAACCATAAACCAATGTGCGTCCCAGATCCTGCGAAAGGTGTGAGAATCATTTTTGGGTGTATACACAAAAGAACAGAAATGGAGCTAAATTTCCTGCTTTTCATTTCGGCGATGAAATGAAATTTCCATTTCATTGAAAATTCTGAGAGTTTACTATTTATCGAATGTTCACAATATTTTTGCCGAAAATTGAGTCCCCGAAACAGTTACTGGACATTGCCGAAAAGTGTGGAATTGGAGTCTGAATTACACCAACTTCAAAGAAAGAAAATAGGAAGTCTCCTAGTCTCGTAACAGGAGGTTAAAAAAAAAAAAAAACAATCAATAAAAATGCATCCAAGTAATAAAAAAGTGTCCTTAAAAATAAATAAAAAGTCTTAAAAAAAATTAATAAATAAAAGTCTTTTAAAAAGGTTTTTTGTTAAAAATAATGAATTTTCTTAACTTTAATTTAAAAAAAAAATCATTTAAACCGACAGTATTAGATTTGCCTATTTAATGCTGCCGCATTGAAATCACAGAAATCAGGTCGCAATTCTGCATCCTGTGAATAGACAGAGTGCTCTATGGGAAAGTGTCGGTGCCCACGAACGCCACTAAATCGCACCGTATTTCTTAGTGAATACACAAACTGCCCCAAAATTGTACCTACAGGGAAATTCACTGTTCCCGCAATGCCGAACTTGGTGAATAACGCTCTTCAGAATGATTTCTATGGAAGACACAGAGTGCGAGTCGATCAGATCCTACTGCCACCATATGGCGGACCTATTCACTGCGATGGTGGTGATCCAAGGGCATGTTAAATTGTGTTTTAATCTCTTTATAGACCAGATTAAAAGAACATGCCCTATCGAAATGGTCACTTTCCACCAGCATATCCTATGAATGAAAAGGTCTCCAGTTGTGTCCCACAGGTATGCTTTAGAACGCGACCTTAAAGAGCACACCAAAGGTCATTTATATAAGGTGTAATTATTGCTGGCAGAATTTAAAGCACCTGCAGACAGGAGGTCTACTCGGACTACATTTCCCAACATCACATATCCCAATGTGCCACGAAGAATTTACAGTTGTATAATTTATTCTTTAAGGATGGAATTTGTGAAGAATTGTAAACGTCGGACCTAAACCTCTGATTTTAAAAAACAGCAAATGAAAAGCCCTTGTGCCATACTGTTTTGGCCCAAAATTTGCGGTAAATCTCTAATTGTTTAAGTTTTTTTTAACCTCCCTGGCGGTCTAATTTCTGACGAATTTCTTGTCTAAAAGTGGTCAGTTTTGGGGGGCTTTTTGCCCCCCCTAGCGGTATCCTGAGTGTGGCTCGGGGTTAACTTCCTATGCTGGAAGTGGCAACACTCGGGATGCCGCTGGATACATCACCTCTCCCTCCATGTCCCCGCAGCCTCCCCCGGCGATCGCGACCCTCAAACTTCCTTGTTCCCTCCTCGCGAGAAGGAATCCAGGAAGTATGAGGTTGCGATCGCCGGAGGAGACAGCAGAGATCAGCGAGGGAGCGCAGGGACGGGTAATGTATGCAGCCCGAGTGTGTCTCGGGGTTACTGCTCTCAGCGGTGAAATTTAACCCCGAGACACACTCGGGAAAACCGTCAGGGGGTTAAAAATGTCTTTCATATAATAAGTCAACCATTTAAAAATGATTTATGGATGTCAGAAACAAGTAAGATGCTTACATGTCAAGACCGGTTCTCAAAATCACATCCAAGAGCAAAAACTGTTTCCTGCCACCTTGACATCAACGCCAGGTCCAATAGGACAGTTGCCAATAGGATTCGGGCAGCCTTCCAAAAGCACCTGTTGGTGCGCCAATATCAAGTATACGCGATCAGGTACAATGCTGGAGCAATGCAAAGGAATTTTGTTTATTACAATGGGGCTCCGGAATATACCCTGAGGCAGCCGAGGTGCTAAAAGGGTTTGAGAACGTAGTCTGCCTGTCAGATAGGGCTACTACAGTAAAAAAAAAATAATAAAAAAATATATATATATAATATATATAAATAATCAAAAAGGTTATGCACTCACGGTTCACCACTTGATCTCAGTACCCGGTGCTCAGCTGTGGCCTCAAATGACACAAAAACCGCAGAAAAGCCAGCACTTCAGGGATTCTCAAAGTTATCCTTTATTCATGCCATAAAAAAGTCAACGTTTCGGCTGACAATAATGAGCCTTCCTCAGGACATACATTGTATGTCCTGAGGAAGGCTCATTATTGTCAGCCGAAACGTTGACTTTTTTATGGAATGAATAAAGGATAACTTTGAGAATCCCTGGAGTGCTGGCTTTTCTGCGGTTTTTATATCCAAATAATCAGAATCAGTTGTTCCAATCACTTCCATGGCCACAGGTGTATAAAATAAAGCACCTAGGCATGCAGAATGTTTTTACAAACATTTGTGAAAGAATGGGTCGCTCTCAGGAGCTCAGTGAATTCCAGTGTGGAACTGTGATAGGATGCCACCTGTGCAACAAATCCAGTTGTAAAATTTCCTCGCTCCTAAATATTCCACAGTCAACTGTCAGCTGTATTATAAGAACGTGGAAGTGTTTGGAAACGACAGCAACACAGCCACGAAGTGGTAGGACACGTAAACTGATGGAGCGGGGTCAGCGGATACTGAGGCGCATAGTGTGAAGAGGTCGCCAACTTTCTGCAGAGTCAATCGCTACAGATCTCCAAACTTCATGTGGCCTTCAGATTAGCTCAAGAACAGTGCGCAGAGAGCTTCATGAAATGGGTTTCCATGGCCGAGCAGCTGCATCCAAGTCATACGTCACCAAGTGCAATGCAAAGCGTCGGATGCGGTGGTGTAAAGCACACCGCCACTGGACTCTAGAGCAGTGGAGACGCGTTCTCTGGAGTGACGAATCGCGCTTCTCCATCTAGCAATCTGATGAACGAGTCTGGGTTTGGCGGTTGCCAGGAGAACGGTACTTGTCTGACTGCATTGTGCCAAGTGTAAAGTTTGGTGGAGGGGGGATTATGGTGTGGGGTTGTTTTTCAGGAGCTGGGCTTGGCCCCTTTGTTCCAGTGAAAGGAACTCTGAATGCTTCAGCATACCAAGACATTTTGGACAATTCCATGCTCCCAACTTTGTGGGAACAGTTTGGAGCTGGCCCCTTCCTCTTCCAACATGACTGTGCACCAGTGCACAAAGCAAGGTCCATAAAGACATGGATGACAGAGTCTGGTGTGGATGAACTTGACTGGCCTGCACAGAGTCCTGACCTCAACCCATTAGAACACCTTTGGGATGAATTAGAGCGGAGACTGAGAGCCAGGCCTTCTCGTCCAACATCAGTCTGTGACCTCACAAATGCGCTTCTGGAAGAATGGTCAAAAATTCCCATAAACACACTCCAAACCTTGTGGACAGCCTTCCCAAAAGAGTTGAAGCTGTTATAGATGCAATGGGTGGACCGACGTCATATTGAACCCTTTGGATTAGGAATGGGATGTCACTTAAGTTCATATGAGAGTCAAAGCAGGTGAGCGAATACTTTTGGCAATATAATATATATATATATATATATATAAAAAAAATGTTAAAAATACATTGAATATTCACAATGATTTTTTAAACTGTGGAATAAAGATCGAGTCAGACAAACGCAGTCTGAGCGCACTCTGCGTGTGTGCATAATGGACAGACGTACTGATGGAAGATACTGTAGGCACCACACGATCAGTTTTTCTTGACGGACGTAGAAAAAAAAAAAAAGGGAACTATGGGAAATAAAAATAGTATGAACAATTATAAAAATTTGAAAAGGATATGAAAAGCCATTTTGTGCATCAACATGCTGGACATCGCAAATGCACTGCGTCTGACATCTCATCCCTGACACGGAACGCTACGCAGACGTGGCGCACTCTGCACGACCGTCTAGCGGTTTTACGTTCTTGCCTAACTTGCGTCCATTTGCCACGTGCGTTGTGAAGGCGCTGTTCGGTGCGGACACACTTCGTGTGTGGGTCTCTATTGATCAGGATTCTATGCTACGACGGACGATAAACCGTGCGGCAACACGGACGTGATCACTGCTCTCGTCTGACGCCGGCCTAAAAAGGAATTTTAAAAAAAGTGTGAAAACTCAAAACAAACCCACACACACACTGTCCTGACAGTCCTAAATCCCTTGGTGTTGAAGGGATTAATGGCATTTTGAAACCAAGTTACTGCAACTCAGCTGGCATAGTGTATTCACAGGAAGTCATCTTGCCCCGTTGTAAAAGGAGAAGGCAACAGCACAACTTCAGCTTAACCCTTGAATATATAAAAAAAACACAACTGCAAAAAACAAAGATAAAAAACAAAAACAAAACAACGATATCCCAGAAGTAAAACCAACACAATATACCTCCAGAATTGTTCCTGGTCCATACATATCCCAGATTTTCCTCCTCCTCACGTCTATGCCACGTCCTCGATGCTTAGGGTAGACAAAAGAAGAATGTAAATAATGAGGGATTAAACCAATGTGCAAATTAAGACCATTTAAATGTAAATTTCAGTTACTGCTTGTTATAAAAGTATACAGGTAATTTAATAGGTCAGTTTCTCCTGAAAGAGAGACAAGGGAATTACACAGAAGACGAGGGTAGCCGCAACATACAAGGTGGCAGTCTTGCAACGCTTTATTTGCTCCGGCATAGCTGGCCGTAAAAGTGAAATATGTTAATTAAGACAAAACGCAGGCAATTTGTGAATGAATATTTATGCTTCCGACTCTAAACCTATAAAGTCCTTCTGATGGGACGTGAATCACTAAATAGTAGGGCTGGTACTGATTAAAATCTTTGCGTTCGATTAAATCGAATATTTTTTTTAATCTATTAATTATAACGCACATACAGATCCAACTACTTTTAGCTGATCTGCCTGGGTCTTGGGCCCTGCGTCTGAGCCCTGGGTCTTGGGGTCTGGGCCTTGTCCCCTTGGTCTTGGGGTCTGGGCTCTGCCCCCTTTGTCTTGGGGTCTGGGCTCTGCCCCCTTTGTCTTGGGGTCTGGGCTCTGCCCCCTTTGTCTTGGGGTCTGGGCTCTGCCCCCTTTGTCTTGGGGTCTGGGCTCTGCCCCCTTTGTCTTGGGGTCTGGGCCTTGTCCCCTTTGTCTTGGGGTCTGGGCCCTGGGTCTTGTTCCCTTGGTCTTGGGGTCAGGGCCCTGGTCCCTGCTGGGGTTTGGCTGGGTCCAAGGCTGGACCGAGACAGGCAGCACCATACTCACCGCTCCTCCGCTGCCTTCTCGTCTGCCGTCTTCTTCCTGCAGCAGTCGCTGTGTGTGACGCGTGTGTCACACGCGTTGCACACATGACTGGAGGGCCGCCCAGGGCCCCAGGAAGCCAGTACAGCTCCGGATTCAGAATCCTAGAGTCCGATACCGTAGCTGATGGGGGCCCCCCCCCAATCAAAATAAATTTAAAATCAAAAATTTTAAAAAGCGATTAAATCAATCTTTACTTTCCCCAGCCCCACTAAATAGATAAATAAAAATACTCAAATTTGTGTTGCCAGAATAAAAAGGATGGCATGTCACCAGCTTAGGCTAAGGTCAGTCGAACGTGGTCTGAGCGCACTCTGCGTGCGTGCACAACGGGCGGGCGTACTGACGGAAGATATTGTAGACACCGAACGGTCCGTTTTTTTTTTACGGATGTAAGAAAAGAAAAGGGAAATATGGGAAACAAAAGTTTCCACGTACTGCGTGTGTTGGTCTATTGATCACAAATCAATGCTACGACAGACAAACTGTGTGGCGACACAGACGTGATGACTACGTTCGTCTGACGCTAGTCTAAGGTAACGTGTATCACGTGTACGGTCTGTAAAAGCACGGAATTATCCATAGACCTTCGAGTGATGTTGGAACCTTGAAATGCTCGGAACTGCATTCAGAACCTATTCTAGCGGCATTACAGGAAATGCAGTTATTATTATTGTCATCATTTATATAGCGCCAACAGTTTCTGTAGCGCTTCACAACAACCAAAGGGAACGAGATAAACAGACATGATGGAAACAAGAGGTGTAGAGGGCCCTGCTCATAGGAGTTTACAATCTAGAGGGATTGGGGTTGAGGAAAACAAGGGGAATTTTACTGGATGTCAGGATCAAGTTGACATGCAATGTACGTAGGCTATTGACATATTTAACGTTTTCTTTCCATGCCCATCTGATCCAATGCCAAGCCGTGCCACTCTGATATCAAAGGATTTGCCAGTTTGGGTATTTGCTAAGCAGTTGTCTAATCCCCTTTACAATTGACCAACTTCATAAAAAAAAAAAAATTGATAAATGCAACTCTGTCATGACATCAGGGTAGAGCTTACTGAGGGTCTGTTTGGATAACCATGAAAAGATATGCTAAAGGGATTATTCCCTAAATGCTGTTTTTGAGACTCGTTCCAATTATGATAAACTTCACCAATCAAGACCGGCAGAGGTAGCTTCATCAATGAAACCTTCTTATGCTAGTCTTAGAATTGCCCTATCTCAGGGCTGTCAAACTCTGGCCCCACAGATGTTTCTGAACTACAACTCCCACGATTCGCTGGCTATCAGATTAAAAAAATTCTGGGAATTGTAGCCCATGAACATCGGGGGGGGGGGGGGTTGGAGTTTGACAGTACTGCCCTATCGGGATAATTGATGTTAAATCGGGTTTGCAAAAACGTCAAACACCAGCGTTGCAGGAATCTCACACTCTGAATGCAAGTGGCGGCCAGACGATCATGAGAGCTCTAGTTCAGAAACATCTGGGGGGCCCAGAATTTGAGATCCCTGGTATAGTGATTAACCCATTCAGTTACTAGGCAAGGCGGCTAAAGCTTGATTGACAGCGGAAGCATTTTTAAGCAATCTGACTTTTAAAAAAAAATATTCCGATGCCACAATCCGAGATTCTTCAGAAATTTAAGACAGAAAAAATAAAAAGAAACCAACAGAATTTTGAGTCACGAGTCGAATAAAGACATCTCGTTGTCATAGAATGTGGAAATCTTCCTTTACAGTTAGTGTCATATTAAACTTGGCACAGTGCGAGGTGAACCATGACAACTCAAAAAGATTACTGTTTAAAACACAAACGTTGTTCCATTGTTCAGAATTAACGAGGAGCAAACACAAACAGTGTTTACTTTGTGATCTTGAAATCCAAACAACCCGATGTGCAAAAAGAAGAAACATAGGCATAAATTGCTTTATTTACTGCATAAAGTATTTACCCCCTCGTTGCTCAAAATATGGACCAGTAGACCATTCCCGCATCCCAAGTCTACAAACGACTGCTTGTCACTTATGTTTTTTTGTGCTCTTTCTTCTTCCCAAAGGATCTGTAGAAAGAAAAAACCAAAACAACACAAAACACCAATACATTAACTATTGATCTTGGACAATGAAAGACACAAAAGGGAGAACGTAGAATCGCTAATCTAAGTGGTCACGGTGGCAAAGTATATCTCCCCTCCTCTTTGGTTTGCTGGTATAGATTACGGTGTCGTCTGCGTACATGTGTACAGTTGAGGCTTTGCAGAAGTTGTGCAGATCATTTATGAATATTGTAAATAGCAGGGGGCCGAGTATTGAGCCTTGGGGTACAACGCAAGTGACTGGGAGGGGGAGGGAGGAGCTGTCAGAAATGGACACATATTGCGATCGGTTGGATACATACGATTGAAACCAGGTTATCGTGCGATCACCAATACCGGAGTTTTTAAGTTTTTGTAACAAGATGCCATGGTCTACTGTGTCAAAGGCCTTGGCAAAAATCAAGGAAGATGGAACAAGGAAACCTAACTGGAGCCATGCCAGCTTGGATATCATTGCAGACTTTGAGGGATTTGGATGAAAACCTGATTGATCTGGGGTTAAATAGTTTGAAGTTTGATAATAATCACGTAATTGAGTGTAGACACATTTCTCCAAACTTTTTGACATTACAGGGAGCAGTGATATTGGGCGGTAGTTGGATACCAAAGTACTATCACCACTTTTATGGATAGGTACCACTCTTGCAGTCTTCCAGAGTTTGGGTATATATCCAGTCGCCAGTGATTCATTGATTAGGGTTGCGACTAGGGGTCGACCGATTATCGGTACCACCGATATTTGGGGCCGATATTCAGTGATTTCCAGGTTATCGGCATCGGGCTGTTTCACTTGCCGATGTGCCGATAACTCTGAGAAGCTGCGATCTCTCTGGGCATGCGTCCCATCCCGGCACTTCCGCACTCTGGCCGGCAATGATGAGGTCACCTCGAGGTCTCCCCCTTCCACTGGCTCGAACACAGTAAGAAACAGAGGGGGAGGAAGCACATCTAATTGTAATAAAAACAAACAGGATGGTCGGACTGATTTACGGAGGGTCCGTTCCGCTCTGTTGTGCTCCTCCCCTGCTCTCACTCTCCCTGTCTGCTCCTTCACGCTGTGCTACCTGCCAGTCTGTAAAGCTCCCCATCCCACTTCAAGTGGCTGCATAGGAGCATAAATCTTGCTCAACTCTACTGCCTGACACCGAGATTAAATAAATAAATGCCTCAAATAGTTCACGGCACCTTTATCTGCCAGCCATTTAGTTTTGTCTTGGCAGGTGCAGGGATTTGAGTTCACATTAGGGAAAATTTGATTTCTGACCCCAGGAGCTTACAATCAGCTTTCTAGGGAGCCACCTGGGGACAAGGAACTGAGTTTGCAGATTTTGTTTTTAGTAATGATAGAAGCCACAGTTAGGGTTTTAGTGGTCCTGGGCTACCCGACTGCCAGCTTCTGTGTCACGGCCCCTTGCATAAAAGTTTGCTATAAAGTGTGCTGCACTTTTTACAAATGAAGGGGGTACATCCTGGGCAAACATCTGACTCCTGCTGCAAACACCTCTGCAGCACCATACCTGAGCCTGACAGAGTCGAGGCAACACCTAGGAGCCAGGCCAGGCATGCTTTGCATAGAATAAACCTGAAATTTATGACCCGCATGGCAGCAAGGACAGCCAACAGGAAGAACAGTTTAGTGAATAAACCCCTTAAATGAATTGTAAGGTCCTGTGAGCTGGTCCCTCTGCTCCTCTATATTGTAAACTCCTGTGAGCCGAGCGGCTGGGACCAGCATTTTACAGATCATCACTTCTATAGCACCAGCAGGTTCCGCAGCGCAGTACACCAAGGAGCGGGGAAACAAAATAAATAAATGCCTCAAATAGTCCCTTTATCTGGGACTATTTGCATTGCAGGTTGCTTTGTTGTACCAAAAAAGAAGAAAAGCTGGAGCTTCTGAAAGAAAGAAAAATGGGGTGGTTGCGATTTCTTAACCATCACACTTTTTTTCAAGCACTTTATTTCTCTCAGCTGGTATGTTTACAATTTGACACCAGATTTATGTAGAATTGTGATTTCCCCCCCCCCTCGAAAAATTTTAATGTACAGAATATCGGCACCCGATATCGGTTATCGGCCTGAAGGTAGCCGATTATCGGTATCGGTATCGGCACCTAAAAAGTGATATCGGTCTATCCCTAGTTGCGACAGGATTTGTAATTGCCGGCACATCCAGGGTCTGACACATAACCCTCCTTGCCTGTGCAATGCCATTCTGAAACAAACACAAACACACACACACGCACACGCACTTTGTGTGTTTGTGCCAAGTGCGAGATGAGAATTACTAATTGGAGGACAGAAATCTTGGTTAGCTCCCTCACTTTTTTTTTATTATTTTTTTAAGGACTTATTAATGGCTTCTTTACAAAGTTGGGGAGCAGATAATTTATTTATTTATAAAGTATTTTAGCAGGAAGGATACATTGAGATTTCTCTCGTTTTCAAGTATGTCCTGGGTTCAAGAACATTAAAATGTTACAGTCGTTACAGACATACAAAGTAATACAATGCAAGATATTAAAAAAAACACAAATATACAGATTAACAGAAAATAAATATGTAGGAAATAGTCACTATGTTACATGTTTACAGGTGCATTCTGTATCGAGGTATGTTAGTAAGGAGCTCGAGTGACTTTATACTGGGGGAAGATTTGATGGCGTCTGGGAGGTTATTCCATAATTGTGGTGCTCTGTTGGAAAATGAGGATCGAGCCACTGTCTTTTTGTATTGTGGTATTGTAAGTAAGGTGTTGGTCCTGAGCTTATAGGATGAGGGAACTGCTGAGGGAAGCAGTCTATTCAGGTAGGGTGGTAGCTTCCCAGAAAAGCTCTTAAACACCAGGTTGGAAAGGTGAAGGGTGCGTCTAGAGTCCAGCGACGGCCAGTTTAGCTCTTTTAACATGTCACAATGGTGGGTTATGTAGTTATGCTGCCGCTTTGCGCTACAATGTGAGTTATACAATGTGGTAAGTTTTTGAAGGTGTGTTTGCGGGGCCGCTGCATACATTACATCTCCATATTCAATAGCTGGCATAAGCATTTGTTGTACAATCTGATTTCTTACCGCGGGGCTCAGGCAGGATTTGTGCTGTACAGGACACATAGTTTGGGGTAAAGTTTAGATGAGAGTTTATCGATGTGGGGGCCAAAGGATAGAATTGGGTCTAACCACATACCTAAATATTTGAGAGAAGTGACTGGTCAGCGTGCCATTTGATTTTGTCCCAACACATAGATGGGGATTTTGCAATTTGTGTAGTTTAGGTGCTGTTCCAAAGAGCATTGTTACCGTTTTGTCAGTATTTAAAAAAAGTTTGTTCTGTTTGATCCACTTTTCTACCTCTGTGAATTGTTCTTGCAGCACGGCCTCCAGCTGTGGGAGATCTGGTTTGCTGGTATAGATTACGGTGTCGTCTGCGTACATGTGTACAGTTGAGGCTTTGCAGACATTGGGTAGATCATTTATGAATATCTTGAATAGCAGGGGGCTGAGTATTGAGCCTTGGGGTACACCGCAAGTGACTGGGAGGGGGAGGGAGGAGCTGCCAGAAATGGACACTTATTGCGACCGATCAGATACATATGATTGAAACCAGGTGTCACGGAACGGACCTGAAATTTTAAAGACCATTTTTTCCTTTTATATTTCGGTTGTGCGTTTAAGTGTATGGATATTTTATTTCATTTCTAGATGTGGTTTTACTGGTGTGGTTTTTATTAGAGTGTGAGGTATTAACATGTATCCTGTATTGTATGAGTGTGGATTCAGATGTGAAATTGTGTGATGCATTTAAATGATTATATTTTTCCTTGGTTGCTAGGATTGAAAGGCTGTGTTGAAATTCAATTGTATGCTAATTACTGTGTGCATTAGCTCTCTGTGCGTGTGTAGTCTGCTGATGTAAGAATGCCATTGTATGCAAATCCGATTGTCTCATTCAAGTCTGGACATGTCTGAGGGTTACCAAATGCTTTTGTGTTGTGTGTATAAATGCATCTGCCCAAACCCTTCATAAATCAGTCCCTGTTTTAAAGTCATACAGCATCGTCTGGTGAGTTATTTCAGGGCATATCACACTGCACCTAGAAGGCACTCAGCGGCCTTCTACATCACATCTATCCCAGGAAAAGGAGCCTCAAGTCAGCCCAGCAGCCACCTCCACACCAACAAGAGGTCAGTAAATCAGGCTGCTCGAGACGCCGAGTGCCGAGCCACTCAGTAGTCGGGCCGGACGCCATCAAGGGGGTCAGATAGGAGCAGGACCGCAGGCGGACACCCCATTCCGTCACACCAAGTTATCGTGTGATCACCAATACCGGAGTTTTTAAGTTTTTGTAATAAGATGCCATGGTCTACTGTGTCAAAGGTCTTGGCAAAATCAAGGAAGATGGCTCTAGTTAGGCTTCCTTGTTCCATGCCAGCTTTGATATCATTGCAGACTTTTAAAAGGGAGGTTGTAGTTGAGTGATTTGGACGAAATCCTGATTGATCCGGGGTTAAGTAGTTCCAATATTGAAAATAATCACGTAATTGTGTGTAGACGCAATTTTCCAAAATTTTTGACATTACAGGGAGCAGTGATATCGGACGGTAGTTGGATACCAAAGTACTGTCACCACTTTTATGGATAGGTACCACTCTCGCAGTCTTCCAGAGTTTGGGTATATATCCAGCTGCCAGTGATTCATTGATTAGGGTTGCGACAGGATTTGTAATTGCCGGCGCACTGATTTTCAGCAGCATTGCTGGGATTTGATCAGGTCCAGACTGGTATTTCATTTTTTGGTTACGGAGAAGTTTAGTAACGACACTGACAGGCACTGGTCTAAAACTGAATTCCTGTCTGAAACAGGGTCTTTGCATAGATGGAGGGGCCTGACCTGCGTGCGGCCTTTCTGATTGCATGTCATTTCCTAGCTTGGCAATCAGGGTGGTGGCCACATTAATCTGCCACAATGTCCAGTTGGAATAAGGTCCTAGATTGCCATATTGGTGTAGTCTGTGAGCTACAGAAAACAGATGAAATTTGAGCTAAAAAAATAATAGATGTATCCACCAAATACCGCAGTCTAGCATTGTTGCAATTGCAATAAATGCCAGTGATGCCAATAGGACAAAAAAAAAAAAAAAACCAGCAGTGAAAGCGTCACTAATGAAAGTTCCATCTGCCAGGCTCTAAATGAACCCATCAGGATCGCTGAAGTTTATTGTTGTTGCCACAGGCATATATAACAGCACGCAGAGGATAACCCTCATAGTTTCATTTACTAACACTTACAGGGTTATTCAGAGAAAAGTGAAACTCTGGGGAACCTTTGGAGAAGTGAAAATTCTAGGTCAAAATAGCCAAACCAGAAAAATTCTCCCATTTATCTCAATTTCCAAATCTGCTATTTTGACCTAGAGTTTTACCTTTCTCTGACTAACCCTGTTAGTTTACTTTCTGTAAAAAGCCACAAGAATGAAAAATGTGTCGAACCGTGAAACAGCTTCAGGTACAAACTCTGGGGAGAAAAGAAATTTAAACACGATGATGATCAATCTTACCAGTAAATACGTAGCTATGGCCACATCTTCATACACGAATTTCTCAGGATCTGTGACTTCAGGCCAGACCTGATATAGCGGTAGAAAGAACAGATATTAATGAAAGTCATTATTTTTCCGTGTGTAGACGCGTTGAGACAGAAACATCTGTTTAATAAAGCGGCAGCATTGCCAAAAATCCGTTTTTGGTTTTATCATTATGGAGTATTGAGTGTAGGTCAATGTGAAGAAAATATTTTAACAACTTCAACAGAATGCTGAAAAATTAATATGAAAGAATACATATCAAGGGGGTCTGAATATGCTGCAGACTGGATTATGTAATGTCCTGGGCACATGGGTACGATGGCAGGCTATGTAGGGTAAAACCAACACATGGAAAAACTGGCTAATTATTACAGCGTGAAAATAACAAAAAAAAATAATAAAAAAGAAAAGCACTTTTTAAAGAATATTTTATTTAAAGAAATCCAGTAAAAAAAGTAAGGGGGGGTATTCGGCAAACACTGGTCTAAACTACAGCATTTTACAAAATAGAAATTTAAACAGCGGCAAGATGAAGCTTCTCCGTCATCATTTCGACTTTGAATTGCCAAAGTTTGCCGTGGTCTCGACTTGGGTAAACAATGGTGGCTGCTAAACAACCCCCTAAGAGCTGCTAAACCAGAAGATACATAAGACTCAATTGCATAGTTGATGCTAATGAAGCATCTTGATATGGAAGCGTTAGGATACGTTTAACCAGTGGCGTAGCGTGGGTTGTCAGCGCCTGGGGCCAGCCAAAAATTGTGCGCGCCCCCCCCAACCTGTGGACACGTTAGCATGCCCCGATTCCCTTCCACCATTAGGGCATTGAACCCCTTAACGGTGATACAATGTAATGTGCAGAGTGTATGAGCGTATCACAGAGCTCCACAGCAATAAAACCCACAGTAATGTGCAGCTCACACACGGATATATATTGCCCCCAGCAGCTCAAACATGGATATATATTGCCCCCAGCAGCTCAAACACGGATATATATCGCCCCCAGAAGCTCAAACACGGATATATATCGCCCCCAGCAGCTCAAACGCGGATATATTTTGCCCCCAGCAGCTCAAACGCGGATATATTTTGCCCCCAGCAGCTCAAACGCGGATATATATTGCCCCCAGCAGCTCAAACACGGATATATATCGCCCCCAGAAGCTCAAACACGGATATATATCGCCCCCAGCAGCTCAAACGCGGATATATTTTGCCCCCAGCAGCTCAAACGCGGATATATTTTGCCCCCAGCAGCTCAAACGCGGATATATATTGCCCCCAGCAGCTCAAACGCGGATATATATTGCCCCCAGCAGCTCAAACGCGGATATATATTGCCCCCAGCAGCTCAAACACGGATATATATTGCCCCCAGCAGCTCAAACACGGATATATGTTGCCCCCAGCAGCTCAAACACGTATACATATTGCCCCCAGCAGCTCAAACACGTATACATATTGCCCCCAGCAGCTCAAACACAGATATATATTGCCCCAGTAGCTCAAACACGGATATATATTGCCCCCAGCAGCTCAAACACGGATATATATTGCCCCCAGCAGCTCAAACACGGATATATATTGCCCCCAGCAGCTCAAACACGATATATATTGCCCCCAGCAGCTCAAACACGGATATATATCGCCCCCAGAAGCTCAAACAAGGATATATATTGCCCCCCAGCAGCTCAAACACGTATATATATTGCCCCCCAGCAGCTCAAACACAGATATATATTGCCCCCAGTAGCTCAAACACAGATATATATTGCCCCCAGTAGCTCAAACACAGATATATATTGCCCCCAGTAGCTCAAACATGAATATATATTGCCCCCAGTAGCTCAAACATGAATATATATTGCCCCCAGTAGCTCAAACATGGATATATTTGCCCCCAGTAGCTCAAACATGGATATATTTGCCCCCAGCAGCTCAAACATGGATATATATTGTGCCCCCCTGCTCACCGGCTCTGAGGGCCCACGGGTCGGTAGGGGGGCCCCGGTTTGGGGCATCATAGTGGGCCCCCGCCGGTTTCCCTGTGATGGTCATCAGTGCTCTTAACAGGCAGCCAGCAGCGCACTATGTAAATGCCGCGATGGCATCTGCAGCGTGCCTGCATCCCAGTCTAAAACTGGAGCAGGCACGTTGCACTGGCGCCGCCCCTCACTTGACACGTCACGTCACGTGAGGGGGCGGCGCAGGCGACACCGCGGCTCTTGAGTGCGCCGCTGGCTGTGTGCACTGATGACCATCATAGGGCAGGGAAACCGGCGGGGGCCCACTATGGTGCCCCTAGAAAAAAACTGCGCCCGGGACAACCGCCCCCCCCCCACGCTATGCAACTGCGTTTAACGTCTGGTATTCCAGAATATTCCATAGTTGACGCTACACTTGAGTGAAATCAGTTTGCGACACGAGGCTTGCGTGAGCTTACTGTACTTTGCGTGTCTTTAACACGAGGGGCACAATCTATTTTTTGCGTCTCTACAATTGAGGTATGACAAAGTGATGGCGCAAATTACCATCGGGACAAGCAAGCCAAAATTGTAACACTGAAAGCTGGTGCTAAATGATACTGCAAATGCAAAATCATTGAACACGTTAAAAAAAAAAAAAAAAAAATACATACTCGCCTCTCATCTGACAGCAAAAAGGGCAGCACGATCCGCCACTTCTCGCCGGGAGCAGAGTGAGACTGGGAACAAATAGTTCCTAGTTTCCCTCTGCGTCGCTGCTGATCTCAGGGCTCAAGGCTCCATTGAGTCCTATGTACTCCTGGAACTGATACCCACAGAAGCACTACCGTGAGTATCAGGGAGGTTACACTGCGTTCCAGGGCGAGATAACGTCCAATTCCGGGGAAGGTGCTAGCATGGAGACTGCAGGGGAAAATCTGCAAGCGCACATTTTCCTGCTTATCGTCTCTATGTGTCAGGTACCGGGTTCTGTGATGCTGGTAATATTTATTTACTGCATCCTGGGTTCATATTCATATGCAACAACAAAACGCTTGGTGTGAGTAGCAGCAATATATAATAAATATCTGGATACAACACAAAAGGGACAGGAATCTGTATAAATAATAGTCCTTGAAAAACAATGCAGTTGATGGGGAAAACACAGGGCCGTATTACAAAGCTGGTGCTAACTTAACCAGAGCTGTTGTAAACTTACCAGAGCCATTATAGCCTATGGAGGTTTTAAGTTTACAACAGCTCTGGTTAAGTTAGCACCAACATTGTAATATGGCCCATAGTCTCTTGAAATAATGAACACAGGAAAAATGATGAAAGTCTATGGAGATGGAATAAGGAGGAACAGTGGATGGAGGTCTTGAGGCAGGTAAACAGAAGGGGGGGGGGTCTTGACACAGTACCGGCAAGGATGATTCAGAGCGAAGTCCAGGGGAATTGCCAGGGGTCCGGTACACAGGAATCAGAAGAATAACATCAAGGCTCTAGGACAGGTTTAGGAACTTCCTTCCTTCGCAAGGGGTCATACATTAATGACAGAGCGCTGGCTGGATGCGCGAGTAGTTCTTTTAAGGAACGCAGCCAGCGCTCATTACATACACCTGATGTAGTAAACCAAAGCTGGAATAAGGCATACTGACATACATGTACATGCCACCAGGGCTGGACTCAGGACTTTGCCTTCCTGCTACGGCGTCGCCGTGGGACCTGACACTATCAGGGTTATTCAAAGAGAATCGAAAAGTCACCGCATGTTCGATGACTTTTCATTCTCTTCAATTCGGTGCAATTTGGCAATCCCATTTTGGCCACCCTGCGGTGTATTCAGCAAGCACCACAGGGCTGTCGAAGTGCAGGAAAAAGCTGCCGAATGCACGCCGAAAAAACGTAAAAACATATGGATTAACCCGTCGAAGACGCTGGAAAAACCCGAGCAGGAGCTGATCTCAGGCAGCGCTGCCTCCGGAAAAAGCCGACACTGCAGACGAGTGAAGTGAATAAATTAGGAAAACAGTACGCTTGAATGATTGAAAAGTGAAACGCTGTTTGCAAAGAAACTACTGAGCGAAAATGTCTGAAATTTACATATGAGGTCCAGGGAATGATAATAAAAAGGGTTGTTACAAAAAAAAAAAAAAATCCAGAAAAATGCTTAAAATATCCTAAAATAAAATAAAAAAAAAACAAAAACTGCAGAATTTTATAATGAACGGTTTGTTAGATATTTAATTAAAACGGGAATATTTTTAACATTGAAGCCTATGGGATTCTCCTGAATAAATGTGCCGAATTAAACCACCGAATGGCAGGGCAATTCGGGAACCTTTCACTGCTGGTTTGTGTTCTCTGAAAAGCCGAAGCAGTGCTTTTTTTAATGGGGATTTCACTGCCCTCGACCAGGCACCGAATGTGCAGGCAATTCACCAGGATTTGGCATATTGCCTGCTATCTGAATAGCCGAATGGCCAAGAAAGGTAACCGAACGCTGATTTTCAGCATTCGGTTACCTTTCTCCAGCCATTCGGATCTCTTTGAATAACCCTGCATGTTAGCGTCTAGAATGGAATAGGGCTCTTCGGATTTGCCAAGTGGATCACATGTATATTCTAAACGTGTATATCTGTAGGCCACCTACGGGCAGGTAAATATATACAGAATGGCTGTGTTATCCCTGTGGGGATGCAAGGGGGGGCCTCTATTCCTGCTTCCATGAACAATAGATAAAGAAAACTAGGAGCTGTAACCCGGTCTCATCACTGCAGTGACATAGCGAGGGGGGGGGGCAAAAGTAGCACATGCCCCCAGGCGCCTGTGGAGGCGTACACCGCAAGCAAGACCGGACTGATGTGTTTACCCAGTTCAGTGCCTATCTGAGGCTTGAACCACAGCGGGCTGACATCTCTTCCTGAGCGAGGTGCCATTTGCGCATTGTGCACAAATTACGTGCAAAAGCTGCAGTGACTTCTACATTTTGGAAGCCTTGAGCTAAAGGCAAAGAGGATTGCACTTTGAGTGAGAGAGAAAGGTGAGTATTTACACCTCAAATATATATAAGAAAAAACAATTGGACAGATGCTGTCAGCAGAATCTCCCAATTATTACGGGAATAAAGAGGAAGGGGGTTGATAAAATTTCATCAGCGTGCCTCTTTAATGTAAAAGTACCTTCACCAGATCTCTGTATTTTTCCTTGAGGCGCTGATAGATCCTGCTGTATTTATCCACAGAAATAAGAGAGAGGGTGCTTTTAAATTGGCTTTTCCTGTCTTCAATGGACCACCTTGCTAGTTTAGACAGCAGCTCGCTTTTCATCCACGCGAGTTTAGGATAAATGACACCATCAGACGCCCAGCTTTCTGGTTCCAACACGGAGAGGGAGATGGACCTAATAGATAAATAAAAGCCATTATTCACTAAACAATCATAATTAAAAATGAAATAATAAAGCCGGTTACAATTTACACACACCCGATCAGCACGTGGCCAATGAATCCACAAATCCAGATTCCAATGTCAGCATACAGCCAACTCGCTCAATAACCAGCTGAGAGATGACCACGACAAAACACTTAAGTGTTTTAAATCTCCGCAGGGTTAAAAGAGAAAAAAGAAATAAAAGAAAAAAAGCCAGACACTTTCTTGGGCCATTTGAATTATACAGATCGACACAGGACATGGCATAATTTCCATGTCTTAACATATTGTACCATTCTGATCAAGCGGGTCGCCAACAAACAAAAAAAGAGGCTGTAATAAGCACTGAATGTACAATGAACGAATTATACAGCCAAAATATTAACCCATTCATTGACAAACACTTTTTGTAAAAAGAAAAAATATATATTTGAAACATGGGATGCATAGTTAATGCTTAAAAATAGGAAAAATAGCAATGAAAATTTGCTCATTGATAATAAACATTTATTATTACACTTTTATAGCGCCAACTTATTCCGCAGAGCTGAACAACGGGTAATACAGACAGTGTTGCAATTAAGACCGAACAACATTTGATAAACCAGTGCAGGAGGAAACGAGGGCCCTATTCCCATGGGAACTTACAATCTATAAAGGGATGGGATGGAAACAGGAGGAGAGGACTGCAAGCCGAGAGGGGTGGGCTGCAAGGCGAGAGGGGTGGGCTGGTTGCATCAGTGAGTCGGGTGGTAGGCTTCCCTAAATAGGAACGTTTTAAGGGAGCGTTTGAAGGAAGTGAAATTAGGGGAAAGTCAGACAGTATGAGGGAGAGCGTTCCAGAGGATGGGGGCTGCGCGTGAGCAATCCTGCAGTCTATCATGGGAAGAGGTGATGCGGGGAGAAGCTAGGCGCAGGTCACTGGTTGATCTTAGGGAGCGGGCTGGGGGGTATTTGGTAATTAGTGAGGACAGGTAGTGGGGAGCTGAGTTAGTGAGAGCTTTGTAGGTCAGGGTAAGGATTTTGAATTTAATTCTGCAGTGGATGGGGAGCCAGTGAAGGGACTCACAGAGAGGAAACAGATCGGCGGGTGAGGTGGATGAGCCTGGCAGAAGCATTTAGGGGGGACTGGACTGTATGGTGGGGGCGAGGTGGGAGGTCAACTAGAAGGTTATTACAGTATTCAAGTCGGGAGATTACACGGACATGGAGGAGATGTTTGGTGGGGTTAGAGGTGGTAAATGGCCAAATTTTGGAAATATGCAATTGGTTGCGACAGGATGAAGAGACAGACTGGATGTGGGGATGAAGGACAGGGAGGAGTCAAGTGTAACTCCAAGGCAGCGAACCTTGTTTGATGGGGGGGGGGGGGGAATAGTGAGGTCATCAACCGTGATCGAGACATCTGGAGGTGGGAAAGCATTAGAGGAAGGAATTAGTAGGAGCTCAGTCTTAGACACATCATATTCTACAGAGATATTGTCAAGTTGGAAAGTTCTAAACTCTAGATGGTGTGGATTATCTTGCACAATGTCACACGGGGTCTGTATTATCAGCATGCAGGCAGCAACTGCCTTTGTGACAAATACAGTAAAATGTAATAAAGATAGATAATATCTGTATGTGACATAATCGCTCTGTATGGAAATTACAGTAACACCTTGTATCTGTACTGTATGGGGACGTTCAATCACTATAACCCCCCTGCATCCTATCTCTGTACGGCAGTGAGAGACCCCAGAGCTCTTCCAGGCTGTTGTAAAGCAGCAGTAATGTTTGTTGAAATTTTTGTTACAAGGAGCATCTCCTACTCTCACTGTATCTTATTTACAGTAATACAGGACAACAGGAGTGAGATCACACTATTCTTTCATTAAAATGAATGGAAATTGTATTTTAGTTTCTGTACATTATTTGCATCTTAATACAATAGTTTACACGTTTTTGGTAGTGAGAGGGTTAAGCAACCTCTTAATTGTAAGGCTTCATAACATACAAAAATAGCTGGCTAGAAAAGAAACATACTGTACTCATTTTTAATTTCATTTTTTTAATCCGTGAGTCAGGATGTATACATTTTATAAGAATATTGTAGCGTTCCCATTACACAAACCACTGTCCAGAAGAATTAATAGACATCACGAAAATTGCTTCCATTTTAACATGGTAATATATGCAGCCCTACTCACCATTCATCGTCCTTGACATGTGCAAGACGGATTTGATAAATGTTGTTTTTCCTGACCTGGAAATGTCCATGACTTGGTTCTTCCAGAGGTATAAATGTCACAAGTCTGTTGGGAATATCTGGTAGGGTTTAAAAAAAAAGTAGAATTAGACTCTGTTACAGGGGAGATAGAGAACATCTTCTACACAGGGAAAGCAGATAAGGTTTTGTAGGGTTGCATTCCCAGTTTATTTTAATCAATAAAAAAAAAAAAATAAAAAAAAAAGGAATTGATTAAAAATAAAAAAAAGTGCAGACCCAGATATTTTGCATATATGAAGCAGATCTGGTATAACACAAAGATATTTTGGACGGTGACGGCAGGAAAAAAAATTGTAATGATGTAACAGATTAAAAGGGATATTCTTGATACATTCAACTATATTCTAAATATATTGGATCTACTACTGACGGCACCATGATTCTCTTTAAGGCTAGCATCAGACGAACGCAGTCATTACGTCTGTCGCCGTACAGTTTAACGTCAGTCGTAGCATTGTTTTGTGAAAAATGGAGACCAACACACGAAGTACGTGCGCACCGAAGTGTGCATGCACCACGCAGGTGGCAACGGATGCGATATAGGCCTTGACATAAAAGCGCTACGATGGACGCACAGAGTGCGCCGCTTCCGCGTAGCGTCCTGTGTGCGTGATGACGGTGCTGATATTTTACATGTGTTTGTTTTTCTCTTGTTTGTTTAGCCAAGACAATATTTTACACTTTATGTGTCACTGGGTGCATCCATTGTGTGATCTTTTGTGTTGTAAACTGCACCCCCCCCCATTATCTTTCCATCACTTGCTCCTCACTGTGTGGCTTTAGCCATAGAATGGAGTCTGTAGGTCGATCACTGACTCACATCATTGTATGGGATGTAGTCAAAGGACATCACCAGGAGTAGATTAGAAGTCTTTTAAGATCCCTGTTTTGTCTTAAATCAGCCCTTATTTACATGGTGCTGAAACTTGTTTAGTGCCAAGGACAACAGCTATTCTTGGTGCTGGAACCTAATCAGTACCAAGGACAGGAGCCCCGCGGAGATGCGGTCCTTGGTACTGAAAAGGTTTCAGCACCAAAAACAAGGAGATTAGGTATCCTTTTTTTTTTTACCCTAAATGTAAGTAATAAATAATTCATCAGTTTCACATTCCAAAATAAATGAAAACGAAATACGAATTGATCCGATAAACGTATCAGCAATAAAAACAAAATAACGAATCAATCCGAATCACAGTAACATAACGAACGCACCGAAACAAATTAAAAAACTTAATGAAATCAATCCGAAACTAAACAAATTTTTTTCGTTGGGCACAAGTCTACATTTTAGTTTAGTTTTTATTAGTTGACTAAAATGTCGATGGATTTTCGTCATAGTTTAGTCGTCATCTTAATTTTTATTTAGTTTTAGTCGTAAAAATAATAAAAAAAAAAAGAGTTAACTAAAAGGGGTTATTCAGAGAGAACCAAAATGACACCAACATTTCGGTGCTCTCCTGTTCGCTGCACTTCAGCGAGCTAAATTCGCCGATGATGCTGTGAATTCAGCATTCATATAGGCAAATTGCTTGCTTTTTGAATAGCTGAATGGCCACGAAATTGCACCGTACTGGGAAATTCACTGTTCGGTGCAATTCTGTGGCCAATTCAGTGCTCTTTGTATAGACCCCGGGTCGGAGCTGCGTCCTATCGGGAGCGCCAGAGCTAAGCAGGGCGATGAAAGCCGTGGCTCCGGAGCCGTGGGTCGCTTACGCCTGGTATAGACCCTTACGTTTTTGACAAAAAATTATTAGTCAACCAAATTAACCACTTGGCTGCGGAGGACACGCTGAGCACGTCCTGCCAAGTGCTTCCCCTGTGCGATGGACGCGCTGAGCGCGTCCATGCACAGGAGGCAGCAATCAGCCGGGATTACAGCCGATTGCTGAGCCCCCCCGGTGCGGGCTATAAAATTTTTAATCGTTACGAGCCCTAATTCAAAGTATTCAGGGACTTGTAGGCCATCAAAAAAAAAAAAAAAAAAAGAAAAAAAATCGGGGAGGTACAAAGCATGAGATCCCTGATCTAGAACTTCTGGACATTCATCAAATGGATTTTTGCATTTTCTTACAGTTTCTAGGTTTCAGGAAGACCAAATTGTCAAATAAGGCGACGGGGGGGGCCCATTCTGACACACTGTCTTCTACTGATGAGTTTATTAGCTAAAATATTTACAGCACCGTTTATACAACCACTGGCAAGTATGTATTGGTAGCCTCAATGGGGTCATATTAGAGGGTCGATAATTATTATCATGTTCGCGGTTCTCATATTTTCAGTTCCCTTTCAGGATAGGTTGCCAGTAATAGCAGCACGATATCTGAGCCGAAAGCCGTCCTACAGGACAGTCCTCCGCTCAGTCTGTGTGCAGTCAACAAGGATTGAAAAATCAGCACCAATGTCCCCACTGAAGGTTAAACCCACAACGGACTTAAAGCAGTAGAAACATGGCGCTGCCCATAGAAGGAGTGTGGGGAGTACAAATTGCGAGATCTCATCAAGTGATGAGATGTCACACTGCTCTGTAAGACCAACCAATGGGAATATTGCAGCAAACGTGCACCTAGGCAGCACAGGTTCGCTTAAAGTGTTCAGTTTGTACTCAACTACCCCAGGTTGGTATGATGGAATGAAGACAGGAGAAGTCTTCATCAGGTTTCTGCAGACACAACATAGCCACACTAACCTATATTTACTTTGTAGCTTCAGGTTTGCTGTGGTTTTGATTTGTCCAACAACCCATGTTCGGCTCAGAGTCCCTTTAACAAAACTTAACATCCCAGACTCGGTTTTTGTCTAGAAGGTAATAAAATACATGTATAGAAGGGAGCCTAAAAAGATGGGGTACACTTTGAGGTGGTCCATAAAAATTAAAAATAAGCTGTTTCTTATAAACCCCCATCACTACTGTGATCATGTTTACACAATCAGCAGCAGAAGACACAGCATCCCGAAGAATCAATAAAAAAAATATAATAATAATAACACCATTTTTTTTTTTACATTGAATCCTTTGGTATTCGTCTGTTTAAGGACGACCGGACAACACCATCGACCGACCAGGGTCATTCACTGGATGGGTCTGTGGACGACCCATGCCAGCCAATGGACAGGCAGTCGAACGAGAAAAAAAAAAAAAAGGGAAACCCTCTCCCTGGTGCTGCAAAGAAAAGAGAAAAGCGACAAAAGTTTTTTGCTGCGGATGAAAAGAATAAACGGTTGATTGATAAAAATGAATCCTATGGGCTTCGACCTATCAAACGGAATCACTTCTCTACAGGACAATTTCCCTGCCGCGGCACAGGGGTTCAACTATACAACTCATCTTTTTTCATGTAACCTGTACCACAACGTCTGACAAATCCCACTGAAATGGGAAAGATCGCTAATCTGATGTCACAAAAATTGTCTGAAGTCGCCCGATGGTGGTCGGATGCAGTGGAAGGGCTGATTCACCTGCATGTTGTGGGATGACAGACAATATCAGATGATTGCACCATCGCACGAATACAGACCCAGTGGACAGGCAGCCTAAATCTGTCAAAGTGAACCACTGAAAATCGGGGCATTTCACTGACAATTCTCCGCTGTTCGGCGTTCTCTGAATAGATTAACCATTACTTCTCCATGGGGAGTTCACTTCCTCCAAAGATCGCCTAATTGCGGCGATCTGCACCGTATTTCGCTAGTATTTGGCAAATTGACAGCTTTCTGAATAGCTTAACTGCCGCGATATTGCACCATACGGTGAAATTCACTGTTCGGTGCAATTCGGTGGCAAGTTTGGCACTTTTTGAGTCATCCTTTTAGCTCTGTGAGCATAATGTCTGAGGCGTTAACGCTCTTTAAAACCAGCTGAGAGTGTTTCTTAATGTCATCAACCCAGCAGCTCGTGCTGCGAAAAGAACTGCAGTAACTCCATTTGGCCACCTGATGGCAACATCTCGCCGTCAAGTTATTACAGTAGGGATTACCTTGGAAATATTACAAAATAATCCTTACGGGATAATTAATTAAAAAGAAAAGAAAGGAATGGAAATGGTGGCTATTTTTTCTTGCCTTTTGGCTAATGTACTGATGCCACTAAATGCTGGTAGATATTTATTATTCTAAATACCATTTAAAATAATTGAGTGAAATAGACGACTGTACATAAGAACTAACAATAACCTTTATTAAACATATACAAAAAGTAAAAACTAAATGTGTGTAAACAGTGGTTCAACAGCTGTTTAGATTTGTACCGGTAGATACCATATGGCAGACTAGCATATATATTATACACATTATTAAATGAAGTATGTATTAATTGGTCCTGGTACGCTATTAACAACCATTGAATACTACCCCCTCCACCTGGGTAGCTATTAGCAGTTAGAATAACTCATTTAATTAGATGTACCATGATTTAAATACTAATCAGATGCAATGATTGGCAATTGAGCAGAAGGCTCCCAGCTGATTAACAATAACCAAAACTCTTACATTAGTTATGATAATATCCCCTATAGCGGTAGCTATTGTACTCTGTGAGTCATAAATATATAACTTAATTGCGTCACCACTAGTGATCATAAACAGTAGTACAGGGTGTGGTGGCCAGAGTAATTGCTGAAATCTAGGTAGAGCCGCACCGAAGCTTATTTGGAAAATCAGAGAGCAGAATTGGTGGTGTATATTAGCATACCAAATTAGGCTAGCATCAATAATAGAGTCTATCCAACAATTAGTATGGACTACTTGGAGTCTAGATAGCGATACTGTACGTCTAATAATATGGATTGAAATACTGCGCTTTAAGGGAATATATACATGTTGATGGTATGATTGTCAATTTGCAAGATTTGGAGAATCTCCACAATAATGGTCTAAGTATTAACGATTGGTAAATATAACACCGAAAATCAACTTCCACCAGTGTCGGGAGTTTAGGCAATCAAAGCAAGTAATTTATAAGAATAAAGCATTAAATTGCTATACTGTATCTCAAGTTTACATATATATATACATGCAATAAGTATTGAACCAACCAGTTCAACGATATTGAAAATCCCCACAATAAGCAATCCAATGCTCTGAAATTCAGAAGATATTGAATATATCACTTATTTCAGCTGCCACCCAAATCGGGAATACATTGACATAACGAATAATTTATCAATAGTGGTTACAGCAGTATGAAATATAGCATATCCCTAATATTCCAGTATTCTAAATTCTATACTATCCCTAGATAGCATTATGTATTATTGTGTGCCTAAGTCTGCCAGGATCCAAATGACCGGATCAAAACATCGCCAATAATTGAAAGGTGCAATCCATGCTATCTGTTAAAAACAAATCAGTTGGCCATCACCAAAAGATGAAAAACGCTGATGCGTGTTTCGCCGTATTAACACGGCTTTGTCCAAAGCGTAAATGTGCTTACACCTTCGTTCCATATTTATAGTGGTCCCCATTGTTAAGCTCATTCGTCACCAGACTGAGAAGAATTTACATAATTCTATTTCCGCAGTGGTCATTGATCATGTGACCATCTCTCCACCATTGGCCTTGTAGTATTGGTTCAATACTGAATGAACTCCTCCAGTTTATATGTCGAGCGGGTACATTCCAAGTTATTGGGGGTCAGGTGACTCGCCGGCCAATCAGGCTGTCTAAAACGGTCTGCATATAGAAGTAAATATCAGACTTGATAGACACCGGAGGAAAATTGCGTAGTTCGAATTACGTAATGAACCTTTAAATCACCTGAACGTTTCATCACCATTAAGATTTATATGTTACTCTAAAGCAGATCCAATTCTCGGGTCTGTGCACAGAGTAGTTACATTCCATATAGTGTGGAAGTCATGTGACAGTTTATCAACCAATTACACTCTATCCATCTGTCACCTTAAGCCCAGGAAAAGAATAAAAATAAGGATAACAATTGTCCCCCTATGGGGATTATAACACTGGAAGGAATTCAATGACTACTACAGTTATTAATATATAGTCACCAATGGGGAATCGAGACAGCAGTCAATATGGATCATGAATGGGTGCCCATATATAAAGAACTCCACAAATTAAAACGAAGGAATCGGCAGGTATAAAGTGTGACCGAAGAAAAATAAGAAGAAACAGAAAAACATGTGAATAGTGATACTGCAATTATTTTAGAACCACATAAATGAAATAATATATAAACATATATGCATTCTTAATACAAAAATATACATATGTATCGCTTAAATCATTAAACCTGTCTTTAAATTCTTAGCAAGATGAAATCATTAAAGGGAGTAAAAGTAAATCCCTCATTTAAACCCTCTGGGGCCAAAGTATGTAGGGTATGAATCCAGAAACATTCCCTACGTCTTAAAATTAAGTCATAGTTTCCTCCCCTCTGTGGGTGTTTGACCAATTCAATTCCACAGAATTTCATGTTGCTAGTACTCCCTCCTTGGCATTGTCTCACGTGCCTCGCTACCGGGGTGTCTATATGTCCACCAACCGATCTAATGTGTTCTCTAATCCTATATTTAAATGGACGGAAGGTTTTGCCTA
Source organism: Leptobrachium leishanense (assembly GCA_009667805.1). Taxonomy (NCBI): domain Eukaryota; kingdom Metazoa; phylum Chordata; class Amphibia; order Anura; family Megophryidae; genus Leptobrachium; species Leptobrachium leishanense. The sequence continues at coordinate 506,342,688 of CM019063.1, read as the reverse complement.
CGTAATTTTCCACACCCACATGTGATCATATATACTAGGCCAGACGTATTACAGTTGAAGAAAGTGTGAATCTCAAAAACTTTTTCTTGCCTAGCGTCCTGTATCACTTTAGAGTCCTTCAGGATATTGGCACAGCTCTTACATCTCCCACAACTATAAGTCCCTTTTAAGTTGTTACGTAGCCAGCTAGTTGTTTGTGATGTTGTCTTCTCATAATGGCTATGGACTAATAGATCTTTGAGGTTTCTACATCTTCTATTCGTGATGGTCGCATGAAGACCTATTGACTCTTTTAAATGTGGATCTAGAATCAGTAGCGGCCAATATCTGTCCATGATTCTTTTTACTGCGCTGTTCCCAGTGTCGTAAATTCCGATACAACGAATGAGTTTTGAATCAGTTTTGGGTTTATCTTGTAGGAGAGCTTCTCCCGGATGATGTGCTGCTTTCTGATACGCCTGTTTAAGAACTCTATTTGGGTATCCTTTCTCTTTGAAATTTTTTTTGAAGGATTTTAGCTTGTTTTTCATATTCAGTACTAGATGAGCAAATTCGCTTTAATCTTAAGTACTGTCCGTAGGGTATTCCCAATTTTAATGGTTTCGGATGAAAACTTGACCAGTTGAGCAGGTTGTTCGTAGCTGTCTTTTTTCGATATATAGTTGTATTGACCCGTTCTTCATTGCGTACTATCGTTACGTCCAGGAAGTTTAAAGAATCCCGGTGAATCTCATGTGTGAAGCGGAGATTCAGAGTATTTCTATTAAGAAAATTGGTTAGATCGAGGAATTCTTCTGGGGTCCCATCCCATACCAAGAAAATGTCGTCTATATATCTCTTCCAAAATAAAATTTTGGAGCGGAATGGATTTTGGTCCGAAAATACTTGTTGTTTCTCCCAAACACCCAAATATATGTTGGCATAGGCTGGTGCACAAGTAGTGCCCATTGAAGTGCCCTGGATTTTATGGTAAAATTTCCGATCAAAGATGAAATCATTATGTTTCAAAATAAATGCCAAAAGCTCCCCAAAGAAAGTTAATAGATTCCTCTGTAAATTCGCCGGATTCATATAAGGCCAATTTCACATGTGACAGACCTTCAACATGAGGAATAGAGCAATATAAAGCCTCCACATCGAGGCTACACAGCCATGCATCTTTTGGGAGTATGAAATTGTTCAGGAGTTGTAATAATTGCTTGGTATCACGAAGGTATGAGGGTAGGATGGTGGAGAGATGGTCACATGATCAATGACCACTGCGGAAATAGAATTATGTAAATTTTTTCAGTCTGGTGATGAATGAGCTTAACAATGGGGACCACTATAAATATGGAACGAAGGTGTAAGCACATTTACGCTTTGGACAAAGCCGTGTTAATACGGCGAAACGCGCATCAGCGTTTTTCATCTTTTGGTGATGGCCAACTGATTGTTTTTAACAGATGGCGATGTTTTGATCCGGTCATTTGGATCCTGGCAGACTTAGGCACACAATAATACATAATGCTATCTAGGGATAGTATAGAATTTAGAATACTGGAATATTAGGGATATGCTATATTTCATATTGCTGTAACCACTATTGATAAATTATTCGTTATGTCAATGTATTCCCGATTTGGGTGGCAGCTGAAATAAGTGATATATTCAATATCTTCTGAATTTCAGAGCATTGGATTGCTTATTGTGGGGATTTTCAATATCGTTGAACTAGTTGGTTCAATACTTATTGCATGTATATATATATATGTAAACTTGAGATACAGTATAGCAATTTAATGCTTTATTCTTATAAATTACTTGCTTTGATTGCCTAAACTCCCGACACTGGTGGAAGTTGATTTTCGTGTTATATTTACCAATCGTTAATACTTAGACCATTATTGTGGAGATTCTCCAAATCTTGCAAATTGACAATCATACCATCAACATGTATATATTCCCTTAAAGCGCAGTATTTCAATCCATATTATTAGACGTACAGTATCGCTATCTAGACTCCGAGTAGTCCATACTAATTGTTGGATAGACTCTATTATTGATGCTAGCCTAATTTGGTATGCTAATATACACCACCAATTATGCTCTCTGATTTTCCAAATAAGCTTCGGTGCGGCTCTACCTAGATTTCAGCAATTACTCTGGCCACCACACCCTGTACTACTGTTTATGATCACTAGTGGTGACGCAATTAAGTTATATATTTATGACTCACAGAGTACAATAGCTACCGCTATAGAGGATATTATCATAACTAATGTAAGAGTTTTGGTTATTGTTAATCAGCTGGGAGCCTTCTGCTCAATTGCCAATCATTGCATCTGATTAGTATTTAAATCATGGTACATCTAATTAAATGCGTTATTCTAACTGCTAATAGCTACCCAGGTGGAGGGGGTAGTATTCAATGGTTGTTAATAGCGTACCAGGACCAATTAATACATACTTCATTTAATGTGTATAATATATATGCTAGTCTGCCATATGGTATCTACCGGTACAAATCTAAACAGCTGTTGAACCACTGTTTACACACATTTAGTTTTTACTTTTTGTATATGTTTAATAAAGGTTATTGTTAGGTCTTATGTACAGTCGTCGATTTCACTCATTTATTATTCTAAATACCATTTAAAATAATTATCTACCAGCATTTAGTGGCATCAGTACATTAGCCAAAAGGCAAGAAAAAATAGCCACCATTTCCATTCCTTTCTTTTCATCATAATGTCTAACTAAGGTTTAATCCTAATCATGCTGGTTTTTTAAGCTCCGTTTCTTTTGGATCTGATTTGATATCAGGTCCTAGCCAACTTTTTCGTTAATTAATTAAAAAGAATTCCAATAAACCACCGGTTCCTGACAGTATTCTTTTGGAAGATGCCAAGGTGTTGGAAGCCGTGAATTCAATGCTAACACTATTAAGTACAATCAGTGATGGACAAATGGAGGATGTGTGGTCATTGCCCATCCTATGACCCGTGGGTACCTTGGATGACCGCCTCTCTGCTGGGGCCGGTGCATGGATAATGCGGGTTTGCCTTTGGGATAAGGGTTCTCATGGTTATGGTGCAGCCTCTTGCTGATCCCCTGTCTCCATATCTTCTGATCATTTCCAGCATCTCCTCATCATGGCCCTGGCAGGAAAGACAGGAGAGAAGGTCCAGCAATTCCCCCATTTCTCCTGGTTCTCCCTGAGTACTTGGTCCAGCCTGACTCTCTGTAGAGCCTGCAGGGTTCAGCACCCGTGTCCACTGGATGGTGGAGCCGCACAGCCGCTTGTTCAGTACGTGTGGTTTCTCCAGCCAGACTGATATTGCCACCCAGAAGCCACCGGGCAGCAGGGAATCCACATCCCGCACACACATAGCCCCGAGTCCAGCCATGCTGCTGGCATCAGCTAGCTGGAGAGAGGATAGGGCGCAGGGAGATGACGCATCCTGCACAGAGTACTAAACACAGAGCAGTTCCCCAGAGTTTAGCGTAAACTGTGCTCTGTGTCTTATGATCAACTCCCAGAGATGAGACGTTGTTCTCTAGTGTTTAGAACACCACGGCTTGTCACTCATCTCCATGGAGACGTCTTCATATCTAAAAGAGAGGCGGCCATGATTGATTAGGGCAAAGGGATGGATGGCTTTATGAATGAATGGATGGATTTGTGGATGTTACCATGCTACAATGGACTTATTTTGTTCCTGATTCTTGGATATTAAAAGGATATTACAGAATTCCAATTCCTCTCAAATGATTGAATTGTTTTTGCATTGGCACAGTCTGTGCCATATTGACTAATGGGCAGGCTAGAAACAATTGTATTTAATATAGAGCATCAAGTAAATCCAGTGGCCAAATGGCATTTAACCCTTTAAACATCAATTACTTATTCAAAATGATGAAAACTGGTGCCCATGGCACAGTTGTTACTGCTTCTGCGCCAAACTGACCATTTTTCCAGGCTAAAGACAACTGTATTTAATAGAAGGCACCACATTCTATGTAAATCCATGCTGAATTCAGAGCCCTAAAGGCATTTAACCCTTTGAAAAAATCAGTTACTAACTTAAAATAGTCAACCAGGACATACTTGAAATCGAGAGAAATCTCAATGTATCCTTCCTGGTAAAATACTTTGTAAATAAATAAGAAACCAAATTATAAGAGTAAGAAACTGGCCCAATAAGATGCCAACATCAGCCTCATTGCCATATATATTCTAGTAATTAACCCCTTGCTGCCGGACGGGTTGTGCCCGGCGGGGCGTACTAGGCTGCTGCAGAGGGCCCCTCTTCCAGCCTGCCTACACACGTCAATGACGTGTGGACAGCAAAGTAATATCATTTTTTTTTAAAGACCAAATGTTATTTTTTGCAAAAAAAACTTACTTTTTAAAAGATCTTTTTGTATATTTTAAAACCCTTTTTTTACGTCTCTGAACAGACCTTTTTATTATTTTTTTAAAGTAAGTTTTTTATTATTAGGCCACATTTTTCTACATTTTTGTTGACCTCAGCTCCTATTAGGAGAATTTCTTTTTTTTTTTTCATTTCGGTGGAATTTGCCGTTGGCAGTTCGGGGCAACTCGGTGGCTATCGGCGCAATTCAGCGGTTTTCGCTGACGTCTGATAACTGCTTTGCGACTCGAATTTCAGCAAAATGCTCTGACCATTCCATAAATAGCTAATTCACTGAATTTTCAGCAAAATAAATCGTTGAAATGTAAAGCACCGAAATTGTGTTTGATTTCTGTGCTTTGTGAATAGAATCTTTAGTAACCATTATATTTATAAATAGAGGAACCAATAGATACATTGTATTTACAAACATGTAAGTTCTCTATATAGAGATCTCCCTCTGCTTACATGGAGGACAATGTCTCAACATTGCTTTCCGTCTAGCCTGCATCTCCTTCTCTGCCTGCCTGCCTGCCTGCTGGGGAAACCTTCTACTTTGTAGTTTATACTGTTATTTTTTTTTTCTAATCCCTATCATTATTGAAGTTTGGCCAGGCAGCAGTGGTAAAGTCAGACAAGCTTCCTGTCTCCATGGTCCTTCCTGGAATGTTGCCCACAACAAAGATGTCGGCGCCCGCCCCTCCCCTCGCCGTGTACTGGTGACGTGAAGCCGGGTCTGGTCGCAGAGTGCACCTGGTGCTGCAGTGCTCAGTTCCTGCTCTTGGTGAGTAGAGGGCAGGCTGTGCTGAATGTGAGGGAGGGCAAGGGAGCTAACAAGGGGCAGTCAAAAGGGCTTATGCCAGCACTGCAGGCCTCTGGTGACAGGTAACCAGGGGCTGGCACTGTGTGACTGGGGCATAGGTTGGCATGTCACTCCTGCCTCCCAGGGGCTTCATGCACAGACCCCCCCCCCCTCTGTATGCTGTGGATGCTGTCCTTTCTAGGCTGCAAAGAGGTTCTGCAGAAGCTTGATGGGCTGAGTACAGTGTGAGTGGCGCTCCATAAAAAGTGCTTCCCCTTTGTGTGTAGCAGGAGGTGGAAATCAATTCTTACATGACTTATTTGCTGTATCTACCACCTTTCTACATAATGCAGGGCAGCACTGTTCATGCGCTGTCCATCAGCATGTGGTTGTCTTCCAGGGCTGCCATCCCATTAGGTACCTGGAACTTGGTTGCAATGAAATGGCTAAAGCCGCCAGGTTTGTTTCTATGTAAGGTTTTTGTTTCCCTTTTTTCCTCTCAAATGTATGTTTTTGTTCCCCTTTTTTACACAGTCTTGTCAATCATTTGTCAATGCCCCCCCCTTCAGGATCACATGTGTGATCACATTGGCTAACGATGGTTATTTCAGGAAGGTTCATTCATTTCTGCTTTGTGCGTGTGATATTAAAGTTATTCGTTAGCGTACAGCTTATCTTTTCCTGATTCTTTGCTGATGGGCGAGATCAGAAAAGTCCTGCCCGGCACTTTTCAGAGTGTGATCTGTCAGCACTTTATCCGTCACTCCTGGATTCCTTATAGAATGACCTGTCGGTCGCCGTATATGAGCTGTACATGCTGTCAGCGTTCGTCAGTTCACCCGGCGCCCTGTGCAGAGAGGAATATGTGCATATAGGACAGGGCTTGACAAATCCAGGTAGCCATTGGCTTCTAGAAATTTAGTTTTGGCTCCTAAAATGTAAGAAAATGTATATATTTTTAAGCAAATGTATATACAAACCATTCCAGAGCTAATGCGCTTTCCCCTGGGCTCTGAAGTTTGATATATGCTTGTTAAGAGACCACGTGGTTTGAGCTTTTGAGTTGTTATTTAAACGGAAACAAAGTAGCAAAACAAGAGGACATAGTCTAAGATTAGAGGGGCAAAGGTTTAAAAGTAACATCAGGAAGCATTATTTTACTGAGCGGGTGGTGGATACATGGAACAGCCTTCCGGTAGAAGTGGTAGAGGCCAAAACAGTAATTGAATTTAAGCAAGCATGGGATAGGCATAAGGCTATCCTAAACAAAAGATAAATCCAGGTAAAGTATCCATGTAATTGGGCAGACTAGATGGGCCGAAAGGTTCTTATCTGCCGACATTTTTCTATGTTATGCATATGAATACACGGGTGTGTTTGTGTGATGGGTTGATGTGTGCATCCATGGGGGTTATTCTGCAGAGTGACAGTGATATTTGAGTGTATTTTGTGTGGATACATAAGTGTGGTGTAAATGTGTGATTTCCATCTTTTCCCCCCCTCACATGGCCAATTAAATTGCGTTTATAGCCAAGGTCAGGGATGTCACACTTTGCCGCCCCCCACCTTTACCGAGGTTGATGGCCTACAATCCCTAGAAATTCAGTAGATGCACAGAAAATCATGGGAGATGTAGTTAAGCAACATCTGGGGGGCTTAAGATTGACATTTCTGACCTAGATCTCCCAGGCCAGGTGACAAGTGATGAATAGAGTCAAGTTGTGACCTCTCATGATGGGATGACAGAGATCTCACTTTGCCTTTCCATCATGTGACGCCTTAAACAACATGTCTGGTTTCCAAATCAAAGGTCTGTTGTTTTCTGGCAAACACAAGCTACCTGGAAAATATCTCACATACCAGCTAATGCTGCCAAAGGGTAGCCCACCCGTCTGTAGCTGGTCCCCAGGATGTGTCTGAATTGCAGCAGCCGGTCCCAGGGATGTGTCTGAAGTGCAGCAGCCGGTCCCTGAGCATCTTGCCATTTTCCTGGGGTGATATTTCCCTGCGCATGTTGGCAGAGACGAGATGCTTGCAAGTTTCGTTTATCAGATCTGCAAATGAATGGAGCTGCTCTGGGAAGCTCAGGGTAAATGTGTTCTAGTGCTGTGAAGTCGTGTGTGTATAAGCCTGCGGGGAGCTGTGTTATAGGAAATCTATTGCCGTACTACTCCTGGTAGCTGGTCTCCTTTCATGCCAAGTTAATTGTCAATAAATACCATATTTTGTGTTTGGACTTCCTGCTTTTTGAAGGTTTTTACATTTCCTACGTCAAAATTACATTGTATAGTAATTAGTTCTGAAATCCAAAATATTTTAAAATCAAAGGGTAATATTCCAAAGTTGGTGTAAACTTAACTCAATGTAGTATAATGGCTCTGGTAAGTTTATAACAGCTCTGGTTAAGGCCCGCGTCAGACGAGCGCAATTTTTGCGTCCGTCTGACCGCACTGTTTGCTGTCCGTTGTAGCTTTTCAAAGGAGTCAATAGAGAACAACACACGAAGCATGCGCGCACTTTTTCACCACGCGCAACGCATATTGCAACGGACGCCAAAATGGCATCAACGTGAAAAAGCTAGACGGACGTAGAGAAACAACTGCATACAGTTTTTTCTTTTTCTCAACATCAGTCAAAATTAACTGATACAATGTAACCACGATCTCATCAGTTAAAAAGTGCGTCCAATACTGTGCGCAGTCAGTGCGCTCGTCTGACCCCAGCCTTAGGCTAATGTCAGACGGGCGCATTCTGAGCGCACTCTGCGTGCGTGCAGAACGGACAGACATCCTGACGGAAGATACTGTAGACACCACACCATCTGTTTTTCTTGACGGACGTAGAAAAAAAGGGGAACTATGCGAAACAAAATTTAATAGTATGAAAAATGATACAAATTGATACATGATATGAAAAGCCATTGTGTGAATCAAGGTGCTGGACATCGCAAATGTGGTCCATCTGACTTCATTCCATCTCACACACACACACAACGCTACGCGGATGTGGCGCACGCTGCCCGTACGTTCTATTGGTTTTATGTTCTTGCCTAACTTGCGTCCGTTTGCCACGTGCGTTGTGTGCGCACTGTTCGGTGCGGACGCACTTAGTGTGTGGGTCTGTAATGCTCATGATTCTATGCTACGACAGACGTTAAACTGGACGGCAACACGGACGTGATCACTGCATTCGTCTGACATGAGCCTTAGCACCAACTTTGGATTGGGGCCCAACACTAAAAGTGGAAAATTCCACCCCTGACCACATGTGACAGGGGACAAAATTATTAAATGTAAGATATGCCCTTCATGCTGTGTGTGTAAGGTATGAATGGATTTACGGTTTATACTTGAGTCCCATTCCAAAAATATCTTGTTATTAGGTGCGAATATTCCAAAATCTTAAGAAATCCCAAATCGAAACCCCTTTGGTCCCAAACGTTTTGGATAAGGTTCGCTCAGCCTGTTTTTTTTTTTTTTTTTATGTATTGTATTAAGAGCAGATATCAGAAAGGGGCAAAGTATCAAACGCAAGGACTTTGAAGCACGAGCGCATGTAGATAAATAGTTTCGCAATCTAGATATGTGAACTTATCAATGAGATATGAGCCTCCAAATACTATTCTGTAGATCAGTAATCCGCTTGTGACTGCTGCCACACACTGCTCATAATCCGCATAACGGGATGATGTACCAGAATAATCATGAAATAAATAAATGCACTTTGCAGATACACACGTCGTGAGACATTGACTGTAAAATAGCACCGTAATACACAATAGCTGTGCTTTATTCCTACTTATCTTCTTCAGATCTTGGGGTTTTGGCTCCCCATAATTGTATCGATAAGAAAAGTCCATGCGCTACATAAAGAGTCTTTACTTACAGAAGAGGTTATTAAAGGTGTTTATTCTCAGAAGTACAAGTCAACATCTTGCGACGTACAGACGGTCAGTTTCAAAATTGAATCTTAAATGCAGCGAAAATGGACGCGACCGGCTCGGCTTCTGTGGACGTTGTAATGTATTTGAGTATATGTGACAATATGAGCATGTTTGTATGTGTGTCTCCCGATGGGAAACAAGGTGTTAATAGAATAACTGCATTTTGTATGTATATAATCTATTCAGAACCCTAACATTCTTACATGGTAAGTCCGCTGTTTAGTGGCCAGTGCGCTCCAAGAACAGATCTGCAGTGTAAGCAAGTATAGAACCGTTTGGTCAGTTTTGTCCATAGATAGAGCGATGTCACTGCAAACCGTCTTTGTCATGTCACTCAAATCTGAGTCATGCCTTTCCTGGCCCCAATTTATAAGGGATACAGTGGGGCAAAAAAGTATTTAGTCAGCCACCAATTGTGCAGGTTCTCCCACTTAAAAAGATGAGAGAGGCCTGTAATTGTCATCATAGGTAACTTCAACTATGCGAGACAAAATGAGAAAAAAAAATTCCAGAAAATCAAATTATTTTTTTTAAAAGAATTTATTTGAAAATTATGGTGGAAAATAAGTATTTGGTCACGTACAGTACAAACAAGCAAGATTTCTGGCTCTCACAGACCTGTAACATCTTCTTTAAGAGGCTCCTCTGTCCTCCACTCGTTACCTGTATGAATGGCACCTGTATGAACTTGTTATCAATATAAAAGACACCTGTCCACAACCTCAAACAGACACAATCCAAACTCCACTATGGTAAAGAGCTGTCGAAGGACACCAGAAACAAAATTGTAGACCTGCACCAGGCTGGGAAGACTGAATCTGCAATAGGCAAGCAGCTTGGTGTGAAGAAATCAACTGTGGGAGCAATCATTAGAAAATGGAAGACATACAAGACCACTGATAATCTCCATCGATCTGGGGCTCCACGCCAGATCTCACCCCGTGGGGTCAAAATGATCACAAGAACGGTAAGCAAAAATCCCAGAACCACACGGGGGGACCTAGTGAATGACCTGCAGAGAGCTGGGACCAAAGTAACAAAAGCTACCATCACACTACGCCGCCAGGGACTCAAATCCTGCAGTGCCAGACGTGTCCCCCTGCTTAAGCCAGTACATGTCCGGGCCCGTCTGAAGTTTGCTAGAGAGCATTTGGATGATCCAGAAGAGGATTGGGAGAATGTCATATGGTCAGATGAAACCAAAGTAGAACTTTTTGGTAAAAACTCAACTCGTCGTGTTTGAAGGAGAGAGAATGCTGAGTTGCATACAAAGAACACCATACCTACTGTGAAGCATGGTGGCGGAAACCTCATGCTTTGGGGCTGTTTTTCTGCAAAGGGACCAGGACGACTGATCCGTGTAAAGGGAGGAATGAATGGGGCCATGTATCGTGAGATTTTGAGTGAAAACCTCCTTCCATCAGCAAGGGCATTGAAGATGAAACGTGGCTGGGTCTTTCAGCAGGACAATGATCCCAAACACACCACCCGGGCAACGAAGGAGTGGCTTCGTAAGAAGCCTGTGTCCAGATCTCAACCCCATAGAAAACCTTTGGAGGGAGTTGAAGGTCCGTGTTGCCCAGCGACAGCCCCAAAACATCACTGCTCTAGAGGAGATCTGCATGAAGGAATGGGCAAAAATACCAGCAACAGTGTGTGAAAACCTTGTGAACACTTACAGAAAACGTTTGCCTTCTGTCATTGCCAACAAAGGATGATATATAACAATGTGATTTTTCTGGATTTTTTTCTTTCTCATTTTGTCTCTCATAGTTGAAGTGTACCTACAGTCAGGTCCAGAAATATTGGGACATCGACACAATTCTAACATCTTTGGCTCTATACACCACCACAATGGAGTTGGAATGAAACAAACACAACGTGCTTTAGCTGCAGACTGTCAGCTTTAATTTGAGGGTATGTACATCCAACTCAGGTGAACGGTGTAGGACTTACAGCAGTTTGCAGATGTGCCTCCCACTTGTTAAGGAACCAAAGGTAATGGGACAATTGGCTTCTCAGCTGTTCCATGGCTAGGTGTGTGATATTCCCTCATTACCCCAATTACAATGTGCAGATAAAAGGCCCAGAGTTCATTTCAAGTGTGCTATTTGCAGTTGGAATCTGTTGCTGTCAACTCTCAAGATGAGATCTAAAGAGCTGTCACTATCAGTGAAGCAAACCATCATTAGGCTGAAGAAACAAAACAAAACCCATCAGAGAGATAGTAAGAACATTAGGCGTGGCCAAAACAACAGTTTGGAACATTCTCAAAAAGAAGGAATGCACTGGTGAGCTCAGCAACACCAAAAGACCTGGGAGACCACGGAAAACAACTGTGGTGGATAAGAAATATTATTTCCCTGGTGAAGAAAACACCCTTCACAACAGTTGGCTAGATCAAGAACACTCTCCAGGAGGTAGGTGTATGTGTGTCAAAGTCAACAGTCAAGAGAAGACTTCACCAGAGTGAATACAGAGGGTTCACCACAAGATGTAAACCATTGGTGAGCCTCAAAAACAGGAAGGCCAGATTAGAGTTTGCCAAACAACACCTAACAAAACCTTCACAGTTCTGGAACAAGATCCTATGCACAGATGAGACCAAGATCAACTTGTACCAGAGTGATAGGATCATGAGCAGTTCCTTTTCTTCTCCTCCGACGCACACCACCTCATCAGTGAAGCATGGTGGTGGTAGTGTCATGGCGTGGGCATGTATGACTGCCAATGGAACTGGTTGTCTTGTATTTATTGATGATGTGACTGCTGACAAAAGCAGCAGGCTGAATTCTGAAGTGTTTCGGGTAATATTATCTGCTCACATTCAGCCAAATGCTGCAGAACTCATTGGACGGCGCTTCAGTGCAGATGGACAATGACTCCAAGCATACTGCAAAAGCAACCAAAGCGTTTTTGAAGGGTCAGAAGTGGAATGTTATGCAATGGCCAAGTCAATCACCTGACCTGAATCCCATTGAGCATGCATTTCGCTTGCTGAAGACAAAATTGAAGGGAAAATGCCCCAAGAACAAGCAGGAACTGAAGACAGTTGCAGTAGAGGCCTGGCAGAGCATCACCAGGGATGAAACCCAGCGTCTGGTGATGTCTATGCGTTCCAGACTTCAGGCTGTGATTGACTGCAAAGGATTTGCAACCAAGTATTAAGAAGGGAAAGTTTGATTTATGATTATTATTCTGTCCATTACCTTTGGTCCCTTAACAAGTGGGAGGCACATCTGCAAACTGCTGTAAGTCCTACACCGTTCACCTGAGTTGGATGTACATACCCTCAAATTAAAGCTGACAGTCTGCAGTTAAAGCACGTTGTGTTTGTTTCATTCCATCTCCATTGTGGTGGTGTATAGAGTCTTAAGATGTTAGAATTGTGTCGCTGTCCCAATATTTCTGGACCTGACTGTATGATGACAATTACAGGCCTCTCTCATCTTTTTAAGTGGGAGAACCTGCACATTTGGTGGCTGACTAAATACTTTTTTGCCCCACTGTATATAATATTTAACATTGACGTTTGTGGTTATAGGTCACTGCGAGTAATTTATTTTTCTTTGCCTCATTGCATACGATTGTGTTCAAAGCCATAGGTTCACCTGGTCGCGGTATCCGCTGGTTGAGAACCTGTCACAAGCGCCCCAGGCAGATGCCAAGGGGGTCCCTTTATACAGTGTGTTATTAAGCCCTTTTAGGCAGGTTTGTTGCTTGCATGATGCAGGGCCCAGTACTCAGAATACACAGAAACTGAACAGGAGATGACCGGACAGCAAACAGACACGAGAGGCCCCTGCACTGGGATTAAGGTTTTTATTCAGCTTTCTGGATCTATACAGATTACAGGGTGGGGAATAAACACCAGAATAAACCACCAATATTCCCAGCAGCAACACAGAACCCTGAACTAGGTACGAGGTCCTTATAGTTGGCCTCTATCACACAGACTACACTATGCTGCTGGGCAAAGACAAGGAAACATGACTTACAAAACATGAACAGCAATATAAACCAGGATAGTGGAGTGGAGCAGAAAAAAACTTGCAAATATAGAAAAAGGAAGACCGTGTGATGTAAAACAAGCCTTAAACAATAAATGATCTTGCATGACTTCCTTATATTCATTAGATATGGTAACAGTGCTTGAAGCAGATGGTCCAAAAAAACCTCAATAAAAACCAAATATAAACCAATGGCGCAGTATCATAAAATAGAGAAAATACAGGATATTTGATGGGGTTAAATACACTCACAGACTGTAGAGCTTCTCTAGCTCTAAGATGATAACTTTTGGGTCATTGTTAAGGCCGTCCCAACTGCCCTTCGATTCCCGGTGTTCCTCAGGGGTAAGAGGGGGAAGCCAAATTTAAGTGCAGATGGAACTTCTCTTTGTGATCATCCATAAAAAAAGAGTGGAGATTTACGCACCCTCTATGTGGTCTCAATCAGACCCAGATGTTATTGCCTCCAGATTGTTCATAGCACAGCACAATCTTATAAAAGCCGCAATGGAATAATAGGACCTCCCGTGGACCACATAGAATTGAATCTTCAGCAGAATCTTTCCAGGCTAGCAGCGTCTGTAAACCTCAGCGCAGGAACAAAGGTATCATAAAGGCCAGATATGCTGGAAAAATATTTATTAAAACAAAAAATAAAATATACAAGTAAACAGCCGAACGCGTTTCTCGCCTCGGGCGCTTAATCAGTGGCAAGGGACAAAAAGCATGTCATGTTGTGTTTGGCACAGCTTTTGGTTGTTTTTTTCTGTGTTTGTGTTCCCCCCCCCCCCGGGCAGCATCACGCTACTTATTAGATTCCTTTCTCCTCCTTTCTTGCATCAGTTTTTAATTGACCGTAACAATAATTCATTCTATACTAGGCGCCTACCCTGTATGATATAGATAGAGATAAGGGAATATATATATATTCCCTTATCAGCTGGTATGATGGCTACAGTAGGTATCAGATAATTATCACTTGGTACGTTTGCTCCAGTATCTGTTAACAGGCATAAAATACAAAACGCATAGAGTAATAGAGTTTATTACTTGGCATCAAATGAAAACAATAGCAGACATTGCACCGGCAAACAGAATGACAAAATACAAAAACTTGTGAAATGCTGCAATCAGCTGCGCGCTGCCCCAAACGTTTATCCCAGCAAAAAATGATTTTGGACCTCTGCTACATCCTGTTACTTCAATGGGGTAGAAGCCACCGCAGCAATGATGGTCTGTATGTCTAAACGTTATGGCTAAGAAACCGTAAAGGAGAAATCTCTTGACTCGCTCAACGCATTTCATCTATGTAGGAGTATTTTTTTTTTTTTTTTATCTCTATACAGTTCTGTTATTGAAGCTCTGAACTCTTCGCTGTTGAGTAGGTTTGCCATATGTATTTTACTAAACACTCCGATTGACAGCACTACTAGAGAAAAGTAATGGCTAGGCCTCATTTGATCCAATAGCATGTCTTAAAATTTATGGAGTCAACTGTCAACACCATCTACAGACACATTTTGACCCCAACAGGCTTTTATCAAGCTTGAGAAAAGCCCAGTAGAAACATAGAAAAATGTCGGCAGATAAGAACCTTTCGGCCCATCTAGTCTGCCCAATTACATGGATACTTTACCTGGATTTATCTTTTGTTTAGGATAGCCTTATGCCTATCCCATGCTTGCTTAAATTCAGTAGGGTTCAAATTCAGTAGGGTTCAAACATTGCTGGAGATTTTGTTAACTTCATAACTTAACCCCTTTAAGGAAGCACGGGTGGCACCCGAAAGAGGTGGCTTTTGCGGACTGCTGATTTCAGCTTGCCCCGGCAGCTGACATGCGGTGATAGACTCTTGCGGCGCACGTCATTGCTTGCAGGGGGAAGGCTTGAGTTTGAGCTGTCCCACTGCAGCCAATGATGCGCGTCGGTTTGTGGGGAGGGGCCGACGCGTCCCCATTGAAGACAGCGGGTGTAGAATGTCCTGCGGTGGGAAAGTGTCAAAGGGACACTACCACCAAAAAATAAAATGTCCTTCAGGGGTGTGAAAATTAAAAAAAATCTACTTGTCCAATGGATTAAAGTGTAAGCCCGGCCTACTTGTCCCTCGTGACAATCTACTTGTCTTGTTAAGAAATGTAATTTCAACAAAATAGCATTAGTTCTTTATTCTTAACCACATAGAGAACAAACACAGGTATTTAGTTTAAATAGAACACTTAGGTATTGCATTGTAGTTTTCTCCCACTCCTACATCATACATTGCAGATCACAGTAATGTGCGGTGTATATGAGCATATCACAGAGCTCCACAGCAATAAAACTCAAAAACAATTATGCTGTTTATTTATGGAGATTGCTCGTTTTCAAGTATGTCCTGGGTTCAAGAACATTGAATTGTTACAGTAGGTACAGAAATAAGTAATAAATGCAAGATATTAAAAACAAAACACAAATATACAGATTTACAGAAAATAAATAGTTTCACTATGTTACCTCGATACAGAATGCACCTGTAAACATGTATGTTAATAGAGATCTCTTAAGGGACTTTAGATTGGGGGAAGATTTGATGGCGTCTGGGAGGTTATTCCATAACTGCAGTGCTTGGTAGGAAAATGAGGATCGAGCAACTTTCTTTTTGTATTGTGGTATTGCAAGTAAGGTGCTGGTCCTGGATCGGAGGTTATAGGATGAGGGAACTGCTGGGTGAAGCAGCCTATTCAGGTAGGGTGGCAGCTTCCTGGATCGGATGAGGGAACTGCTGGGGGAAGCAGTCTTGAATTATATTAAATGAAAGCCTATGATCTGGTGCAGAGACATCTGGAGGAGCAGGGAGCTGTCTGCACTGAGAACCTGAGGCGAGGGGGACCCGGGGAGTGCGAGGCCTGCGCCACAAAGGGTTAACAACACACTGTGTTGTACACCTACACTGAGGGCCCGGCGCCGGAAACACCCAGCCAGCCCGGGAGGAACACATCTGCACCGGGAGGGGAATCTGGATTACCAGAAGGCCAGAGACATGGAGGATGAGACTGGGAAGAGCCCCCCTGATGGAGCATATGGAGAACCACAGAAATATGATCCCAACTTCAAGGGGCCCATCCACAACAGGAGCTGCACTGACATCCTGTGCTGCATTCTTATTGTTCTGGGCATCGTCGCATACGTGGCTGTAGGAATTGTGGCCTGGACCTATGGTGATCCACGAAAGGTGATCTACCCCACTGACAGCCGTGGTCAGTTCTGCGGTCAAGCCGGGACCCCCAATGAGAATAAACCTTTCCTATTCTATTTTAACATCATGCAGTGTGCCAGCCCGCTGGTGCTGCTCGAATTCCAGTGCCCGACCACACAGATTTGTGTGGAGAAATGTCCGGACCGATTCCTCACATACCTCTCCGTGGTCGCTACTCAGGACAACCTTCCTTACTACAAGCAGTTCTGCAGGCCAGGCTTTAATGACTTTACTAAGAGTCAAGTGGAGGTGCTGAGAGACCGGGACTGCCCGGCTATGATCATACCAAGCAAGCCACTGACCAGAAGATGCTTCCCAGCAATAAACTCCAAAAAGGGCGTCGTGATGGTCGGAAACTCGACTACGGTTGACGATGGAATTAACAAAAAACCACGAAACGTAACTGACCTCCTCGAAGGTGCCAAGAAAGCCAATGTGGTGCTTGAAGCTCGCCAGGTTGCCATGGAAGTGTTTTGAGGACTACACGGTGTCGTGGTACTGGATCATCCTAGGTCTTATCATTGCCATGGTGATCAGTTTGATATGTCGTCTTGCTGAGGTTCCTGGCCGGCATTCTGGTCTGGGTGATGATTGTCCTGTTGATTGCGGTAATGGGCTATGGAATTTTTCACTGCTATATGGAATACGCTCGTCTGAAGGGGGAAGCTGGATCTGACGTGACTCTCACTGATATCGGGTTACAGACTGACCTTCGTGTATCTGCACTTGCGACAGACGTGGTTGGCATTCATGATCATCCTCTGCATTATGGATGTCGTCGTAATCCTCCTGATCGCCATTGCTCTCATTAAGGAAGCCAGCAGGGCTGTCGGACACGTTATGTCCTCCATGGTGTTCCCCCTGTTTACGTGCCTGCTGGTATGCCTGTGCATCGAGTACTGGGCCATCACCGCTGTCTTCCTCTCCACCTCCAACGAAGCCGTGTATAAAGTGTTCAACGAGACGCAGTGTGAATTTGCCGGCAATACCTGCGACCCGGAGAAATTTAACACCACCATCGTCACCCGTCTGTGCCCGGACGCCCGCTGCTTGTTCGCTTTCTACGGGGGAGAGACGTATTACCACAACGCCTTCATGTTCCTCTGGCTGGCCAATTTCGTCATAGCGCTGGGGCAGGTGACGCTGGCCGGAGCGTTTGCTTCTTATTACTGGGCTTTTAAGAAACCAGATGACATGCCGGCCTTCCCCATCTTCTCTTCTCTGGGCCGGGCACTGAGGTATCACACCGGATCCCTGGCGTTCGGCTCGCTTATCCTTGCCATCGTGCAACTAATAAGAATTCTATTGGAATATCTGGATCACAAACTGAAAGGCGCAGACAATAAGTTTGCTCGCTTCCTCCTGTGCTGTTTGAAATGTTGTTTCTGGTGCCTGGAGAAGTTTATCAAGTTCCTGAATCGTAACGCATACATCATGATTGCAATATACGGCACCAACTTCTGCACGTCGGCTCGAAACGCCTTTTTCCTGCTGATGAGGAACATCATTCGCGTCGCCGTCCTGGATAAGGTGACGGATTTCTTGCTTTTCCTGGGGAAACTCCTGGTGGTTGGCTGCGTGGGTATTCTCGCCTTCTTCTTTTTCACTCACCAGATCCGCATCGTGCAGGACACCGCACCGGCTCTCAATTATTACTGGGTCCCCATCCTGACTGGTTATCGGCTCGTACCTGATCGCCCACGGCTTTTTCAGCGTGTATGGGATGTGCGTAGACACTCTCTTCCTGTGCTTCTTGGAAGACTTGGAAAGGAACGATGGGTCATCAGAGAGACCATACTTCATGTCTTCAAACCTTCAGAAACTCCTGAACAAGAAGAATAAGGTCCAAGAAGATAAATAAACCTCGCACCACTCGTCGGGTCACCTCCCGGAGGACAGTATGGCTTTCAGTGTGTACATTTCTTAGACCTTTTATGTATATACATTTTGTATTCATGGAATCCGGTTTCATACATGTATTTATACGTACCCTTTGTTACCTGCGTGCGCTGGTGTCGACCTGAATGTGTAAAACCCCACGTGTATGTATCTGCTCCCTGCTTACTGATTGACGTATGAAAAGCATACACACACGTGCTGGTGAGGTATGTGTATCTATAAATGTCACACAAACACACACTGTGAGTACGTTCTTCTCGGCAAAAGTCCATTTTCTGAGCTGCGTTTACCAAAGCCTTTGCCTTTTTCGAGGTCTCTTTAGAGCTCAACGGTGAATAAACCACACAAAGGTAACTGGGATTAACCGGATGTTACTGAAGTTCAGGTTTTACCTTCTAGATGTTACCATTTAAAGTTTTTTTTTTTTTTTTCTTTGTTTCATATTTGCATGAAAAATGTGTTTTTTGTATGTGTTTTCTGTGTATATAAGCGTTGAGACGGTCTGAAATGTTTACGGTTATACCAAATATTACCGGGCAACTACATATTTGTATAAAAATGCTCCCTCGAACAATATATTGAATGAAGCAAAAAAAAAAACCTAATAAACATTTGTTTTTCCTTTTTTAAAAAAAAATGAAAGCCTATATCAAAAAGCAGTGTATTAAAATTATATATAAAAATTAACTTAAATATGCTATTTATATTATAATATATTAAAATATATAAATTAGTGCAGCAACATTGCTAAAGGGGAAGGGATGCTGCTTTTTGAACAAAAAAAGAATCTATATGTAATGATAAATATATGTCCAAACTATGTGGCCATGTTGTATATCATTGGAAAGGCTAGACTCTGGCCTTTCCAATGATACATCAATTGTCCTTGTAGGACATAGACCTCTGTATCTCCGGTTAGCTAAACGACCCCTGCTTCTCCTGCCAGTCAGGAGGGGAATCCCTTTTTGTGACGTCATCGCGCACATGCAATTTCATTTGAGGATCAGCCATCTCCCCAATGTTTAGTAGAACATCCCCCATTTAATGAGTGCCTTTTTCTGTTCTTTCGCAAATCTAAATTGAAAAGTCTAAAACTGACACAGCCAGTTTCATGTTTTACTCTGATGTTTTGGTACCGGTCTACGGTCACCATGTTTTAAGAGATGATTTTCAGATTATCCAGCGGGTCATGATTCTGACATGATGGTGTCACATTTCCACCAGTTCCAGCCATGCCCTCTGGTGGTGCACGTGATCCAGGCCAGCTCTTCCCCCATCTGGACTAGCCATTCCACCCTTTGCCGCTCCTGGATACCCCAGTGGCTGTTCAGGCCTGGGATCACATGTCCCATTTGCTCAGTCCTGTTCCCTATATAGATGCAAGCAGCAGAGAGGCTCGTTGCACTTACATTGATTTGTTTCCTGAGTCCTTGCTGTAATCGTGTCTTGGATATCCTGTGTGTGATCTCTGCATTCCTGACTACCCGCTCTGTGTATGATCTTGGCCTGGTATTGACGTTGTTTCTTGTATTTCTCCCTGTGTTCTGTTTAATGATATTCTGGTTCCTGATTCCTGGCTGTTCTGACTTCCCTCTATGGTATTTGATCTTGGCTTGTATTCCTGACTACGCTCTTGTTAATTCCCTGTATGATATTCTGGTTCCTGTTTCTTGGCCTGTCTGACATTATTTTTATATATATTCTTAGTAGAGGTCATTGCAAGGACCTCATCCCAGTTCAGGGTTCTCTGTGTTGTTGCTGGGTATATCTTGTTTACCCCTTGCACTTCCTGTTCTCCTGTTCATGTGTAATCTTGTTGAGGTCCCCTTCCTAGACGGCCATACAAGGACCTTCTCCTAGTGTTAGGGATCCCTTTAGTGTCCTGTGTTCTCATTGTTCTCCTGCCATTCATATTCCAGTTCTGTTCTCCTGGTCTTGTATCTGTCTATGCAGCCAGCAGCTAATCTGCCTCAGGGGCTGAATATCCTGTACAAAGGGCCCACCTTGGCTCATGCTGGGTGCCCCCATGACAGATGGGCAGTTATAAGGATTTGGGGGCGTTAAAGTTGACGCAATTTCTTATATTTTATTTTCATCTAGGAATAGGCTTAGGCTAGCATATATATGTGTGTGTATATACATAGGTTACAGATATCTAAGTGCGTACGTAGAAGTCTGCTTGGGTATATGTGTTAACATTTTAATGCAGTTTCTCATCCCTCCACCCATCTAGATTGTAAATTCCCACGGGAATAGGGCCCTCAGTTCCTCCTGTATCTGTTACTGAAATATTGACTTGCCTTTTTTGGCGTATTGTAGAATTGTCTCGTTCTTGCCCAATGTACCTTTGTACAGCTCTGCGGAATGTGTTGGTGCTTAATAACTAAAAAAAAAAATACACGTCTGGGTTTGACCCTTGAACGATTGAGAAAGAAGGTCTGTTTTTTTCTCCCAGGGAAAGTAACAATTTCCATTAATGAAGTGAGACCGTAACTTGTCCGGCAGGGAAAGCGCTGCATCTCTTGGCATCCCCCAGGCATCTCTAGCTATGCACGTTAATAACTTAATATTCAGGTTCTCAACAATGTTTTCACCAAAGGCTCTTGAGAAGACAAGATTGTCTTGAAAAACCCAACCAGTTGTCTTGAAACAGCCCCTGCATCTATTAAAACCGTTAAAAAAATTAAGAGCATTTGCCCAATCAGCATAGGCAATGTCATCATTTGGGTAACCTGTGGAATAAGGGGTATAAAAGGATGCCTGGGATAGAGCTGGTTGGTAAACAAGGGAAGACGGAGGAAGAAGCGGAGAAGCCGAGCTTTGGTGAGTCCCCCCCCATGTAGTTGACTCCGCGTGCATGTTATACAGTGTTAATTTCGACAACTAATAATTTTTGTTTCAGACTTGGTCAACTACATTTTTTTTTCGGTGATGAAAACTAGACTATACCTAAATAAAAACGATGGGGAAACTCTGTTGAGGTTTTCGTCGTCTAACAAAATGTTATGGAGGGACTGTTGTGTGTGTGCACCCTATAGAATTTTTTTTTTTTTTTTTTGAGAAAAGATTTTACCAGGAAGGATACATTGAGATTTCTCTCGTTTTCAAGTATGTCCTGGGTCGTGAGTATGTACCGTTAGGTGTCTTGCCCAAGGACACTTACTGGAGAGGTGCTCTTGCTGGAATCGAACCCATTTCTCCATGCAGAGCAGTGATGTTACCTCTACTCCACCCAGCCGGTTGTGTTTAGTTAAAGGGACACTATTAAGATAGAATCCCTGTTTTTTTGCACTGAAAACATGGGCAGAGGCTGCTAACAGCATCTACCAGCGAACGGATGAATGTGCAAGACTCTAAAAAAGGCACTTTACAGACGTATATCTATATAAACCATAAATAATACAAAATAAAAGGCAGTATAAAACGGTTCTGCTGATTTAGGGATTATCAAGTGTAGAACAGACTATAAAACCCGAATTATTCTTAAATATGGTGTCCCAATGGCACAATTCTTTCATACCAAAGTGTAATTAACTATTTATATTGGGAATTTTGATTAGTGCACATACCACAACGTCAAAAAATAAATGAATTAAAATGTTGACATACTTGGATTATCAAGCCGACCTCTGGTCTTCTAATTACGACCTACATATAAAGCAACTCAAAAAGAATAAAATAGATACTACACCGTTGTTTTGTTCTGTGTAACGTTTAGCCTCAGTATTAAACAGTGAGTAAGGTTCTGTGTCCAACGCAATCACATCTTCTAGAGCAGTGTTTCCCAAACCTGTCCTCGGGACCCCCCCCCCCAACTAGGCCAGGTTTTAAGGATCAACTTGGGGAAATGCAGACTGAATCCTGTAATCACTGAACAGCATATCGTATCACCTGTGCTGTGCTTCAGATATCCTGCAAACCTGGCCTGTTAGAGGAACCTGAGGACAGGGTTGAGAAACACTGTTCTAGAGCCTCAAGATACCAGCTCTAGTTTGACGGACACATCTGGTCCAAATATAGGGTGACACTGCCCTTCTTTGTGAACAATTGCAAAGACAAAATAACGGAACTGGCGCTTCCATAGCTTAACAGGTCACACCTTAAAGACCACATGCCATGGCCAAAAATATTGGCACCCCTGCATTACAGTCAGATAATGCACCACTTCTGCCGGAAAATTGCGCCAGTTGCTAATGTTTAGGCATTCTCGTGTTTATTTCTTTTTGTATTGATATGGCATGTAAAAATGGGGAGGAAAAAAGCCAAATCTGACACATTCCACGCAAAACTCCAAAAATGGACTGGACAAAATTATTGGCACCCTCAATTTAATATTTGGTAGCACACCCTGGAAAAATAACTGAAATCAATCGCTTCCTGTAACCATCAATGAGTTTCTTACACCTCTCTTTCAGATGGTGACTTATAGTGCAAGCTGACAGTCGTACCCAGTGGCGTACTAAGGGTGGGGGGTGGGCCACCCCTGGTACTACGGATTAGATACCCTGCTGGGGATGCCAGGGGTTACATAGAAACATAGAAACATAGAAAAATGTCGGCAGATAAGAACCTTTCGGCCCATCTAGTCTGCCCAATTACATGGATACTTAACCTGGATTTATCTTTTGCTTAGGATAGCCTTATGCCTATCCCATGCTTGCTTAAATTCAATTACTGTTTTGGCCTCTACCACTTCTACTGGAAGACTGTTCCATGTATCCACCACCCTCTCAGTAAAATAATGCTTCCTGATGTTACTTTTAAACCTTTGCCCCTCTAATCTAAGACTATGTCCTCTTGTTTTGCTATTTTGTTGCCTTTTAAATATACTCCCTTCCTCTACCTTGTGGATTCCCTTTACGTATTTAAATGTTTCTATCATATCTCCTCTGTCTCGTCTTTTTTCCAAGCTGTACATGTTAAGATCATTAAGCCTTTCCTGGTAACTTTTCTCCTTCAAGCCGTATACCATTTTAGTAGCCCTTCTCTGAACTCTCTCTAAGATGTCTATATCCTTCTGGAGATACGGTCTCCAGTACTGCACACAGTACTCCAAGTGAGGTCTCACCAGTGCTCTGTACAGTGGCATGAGCACTTCCCTTTTCCTACTGCTAATACCTCTCCCTACACAACCAAGCATTCTGCCAGCATTTCCTGCTGCTCTATTACATTGACTACTTACCCTTAGATCCTCTGAAATAATAACCCCTAAATCCCTTTCCTCAGATGTTGAGGTTAGGACTGTATCAAATATTCTATATTCAGCCCTTGGGTTTTTACGTCCCAGGTGCATTATCTTGCACTTATCCATATTAAAACTCAATTGCCACAGCTCCGACCATTTTATTAGTTTACCTAAATCATTTGTCATTTGGCTGATCCCTCCAGGAACGTCAACCCTGTTGCAAATCTTTGTGTCATCAGCAAAAAGACATACTTTTCCATTAATACCTTCTGCAATATCACTAATAAAAATATTAAAGAGAATGGGTCCAAGTACACTTGGAATGGGTTGTACACTTTAACGCAGGCTCTCGGCTTTGCTGCTGCCACACTACAGATGGCCCCACGCACAGCCACAACCAGTCTCTGCCCATTTATTTAAGGGCAAATAATACCATAATACCCTTTATAACGACAGGGTATTAGATGTTTACTACAGGAGTTTACGATGACATTCTGGTTAAAAGCTGGAATAACGCATTACACTTTAAACACATTTGATTTTATTTGACTAAAACTTGATTAAAAGTAAAACCATTCGGACGTAAAAAACCTGCCTAAAACTTAATTAAAATCTGCCGTCAATATGAGGATTTTTTTTATTTTTTTTATTTTTAAATGTATTAACTATAGTCACTGCAAGTGTTGCTATGCTTATTGCATGATCGTATCGTTGGGTTAAATGTGTTTTTCTATGTATTTTGTGCAGTAAACATTTGCTTTATAGTGAGATGTAACGGATTGATTAACGAAAGTCATTCTTCGGAAGTAGCAAAACAAGAGGACATAGTCTTAGATTAGAAGGGCAAAGGTTTAAAAGTAACATCAGGAAGCATTATTTTACTGAGAGGGTGGTGGATACATGGAACAGTCTTCCAGTTGAAGTGGTAGAGGCCAAAACAGTAATTGAATTTAAGCCGGCATGGGATAGGCATAAGGCTATCCTAAACAAAAGATAAATCCAGGTAAAGTATCCATGTAATTGGGCAGACTAGATGGGCCGAAAGGTTCTTATCTGCCGACATTTTTCTATGTTTTCTATGTTTCGGGGAGTAACTGGAACACAATACAAACAGAAAAAAGGAAGAATGGCTGACTCGAACCTGAGGTCTAGAAATTTAACCTTTAATAAATATAAAATTTTTTACATTTTAATATATTTAATAAAAGTTAGGTTTTAAAATTCTAGACCTCAAGTTCAAGTCAGCCATTCATCCTTTTTATGGGCAATATTACAATCTTAACGCTAGCGTTAGCACTCCACTATGTGAGCATTAAAGTTAGGTTAAGTGGCCCTAGTGCGGCCTGCCCATATTACAATCCGAACGCTAACAGGTTAAAATACATGTTATCGTATCGGGGATTGCGCTCGCCTCTGCGAACTGTACTTTGTGCGCCCCATGTTAAGCCTAGGGAGTGCAAAGTCCTAACGCTAATTACTAGGGTTGCACCGATACCGATACTAGTATCGGTGCCGATACCGGGTACTGCAGTACCCCCCGATATTTTTCCCGATACTGGAAGCCGGCATTGAGCCGGCTTGCCGGCATCCGAGGGGCTGGGGCCGCTGTCCAAATGCTCTATCGGCATTCGGACAGGCCCTGCAGCTGCTATCCGCGATACTTACCTTCCTGGGCGACGCCGGGAAAGTCTTCGCGCGTTGCGCTCGTTGGAAGGACCCCAGCCGCGACCACGTGGGACCATGTGATCGCGGCTGGGGTCCTTCCAACGAGCGCAAGCGCAGAAGCTTTCCCAGCGTCGCCCAGGAAGGTAAGTATCGCGGAGAGCTCTAGGTGCCTGTCCGAATGCTCTATCGGCAGCTGGGGGGGCAGTATCCATGAGCTGGGGGCATTTTTATATGAGGCCTGTTCTTATTGTATTCCTTACTGTAATCAGCCATTTGCATGCCATTTATCACCATCTGCTGGTTAAAAGTAGTTACTGCAGTTCCAGTCAACACACAGGATTAGCTGGGGAGATGTCCATGGAGACCCATTCTCAGTTGGTTTTAGAAAGTGTTCGTACCTCGAGAATCAAACCCACGGTGCATAATGTTTAGGGACATGTTCTGGAGTCCAAAGGTAAATGCAATAATCAAACTTTCTTTGCATTCCTCCCGAGGAGCACCATATTGACTGTACTCGATGTCGAGGAACCAGGAGATGCAATGCAGTTTGAGTATACTAGATCTTGGTAGTGAAGGGGTTAAAAGAAGCCAGCGTTCTTGTGTGGCGAAGCCAGCGTCCTTGCTCGATGTGCCTAGAGGGTGTCGTCCATACACTCCTGACGAGGCCTAACAAGGCCGAAACGATTGTCGGGGGTTGCTGCACCTCTCGTGCAGGTATGACGTCCTTGGCATTTCAGTACTGGCCACCCTTTCTGGGTGATGGTGTCTGATTTGCATATGGAGCAGTTGTCCCTGTAATAGCACAACCGAGCTAAAGCCTTGTGAGACCTGAGCGGCCCCCACCGTAGAGCAGGCCACTAGTGCTGTTGCTTGTTCTCAGGACCCTCACAAACCTCTGTTTCTCACGAGAAGAATCCAGCATCTGATAAAAAGGTTCCCGTTCCAGATAAGCTGATAAAACAGTGTGCAATTACCCGTTTCTAACATTGACCTTTTTAAATCCGTTTATTTTTCATACACGTAAATTAGTTGACTGACCCAACGTTACATACAGGATTTATAGCAATCTGTATATCTAAGCCAGCTTGAGGAGATGGGATGCTGAGTCTGTTTATACACACACATATGCAGTGCATTAAGTATTCAATCTATCTTTTTTTTAAGTTGCAGCCTTATACTAAAATTGTACTGTTAAATAAAAAAATATATATTTTTTCTGTATTTCTTAATTTAAAAAAAATCTACTTCACGAATTTTGGGTCAATAAATATGAATGACTCCAGAATAAGTCTAAATGCTCTAGTTTTTGAGATACACTACCTGCGCTTCCCTATGACAGTGAAAAGCAGTATTACAACAATCTGATATTTTCTTGATAGAACAGAGCTTTTTATTCAATAAATCACAGACAACACAAAACCTAAAAACAAAGACGCAGCAATCACTTCGTTCACCCTCTGGCTCACGCTGCAACTTCGACTGGCATCAAATATTACATACATAGGCCCGAAAAAAAAAAAAGGATGTGCGTCCATCGAGCTCAACCTTTCACACATCACATACTGCAGTTGATCCAAAAGAAGGTAAAAAAATCCAGTCTGAAGCGCTCACCAATATGCAACATACTGGGAAAAAAATCCTTCTTGACCCCAGAATGGCGTCAGATTTCTCCTTGGATCAAGAAGCTTTTACCCACATACTAAATATTATAACCCTTATTTTTCCTTTCGTCCAGTCTAAATGGATGACCCCTAGTCCTGTGTATAGACCTGTTAATGAATAGGTTATCAGACAATGGTTGATAATGGCCCTGTATATATTTATAGAAGGTTATCAGATCCCCTCTAAGGCACCATTTCCCTAAACAGGTTTAAGCTTGTTAGTCTTTCCTCATAACTTAACCCTTCCATTCCCCTTATTAATTTAGTTGCCCGTCTCTGCACTTTTTCTAGCGCTATAATATCCTTTCTTAAGACAGGTGCCCAAAATCGCACGGCATATTCAAGGTGCGGCCTGACCATTGATTTATACAGAGGCAAAATTATGTTGTCAAGTCCCCTTTTAATGCCAATACCTTGCTGCTCTTGGCGTCTGCCGTTTGACATTGCTCATTGTTAGTTGGATTTGGGAATAATCATAGACTTCAAACTTGCTCCTGCTTTGATTTCCCTAACTCCGTACCATTTAGGGTATAAGTTGCTTGTGTGGTCTTCACTCCAAAGTGCATAAACGTGCATTTAACTACATTAAATTTCATCTGCCATTTAAGTGCCCAGTCCCCCAATATATCCAAATCCCTCTGCAGCGAAGTAACAACCTGCTCACATTGTATTACTTTTCCTAGTATTATGCATTTCTGTACACGTTTGCCAACCTATAAATTCTCTAGACCACCTCTCAACAACCTTGGCCCTCCAGATGTTGTGGAACTTCATCTCCCATGATGCTTAAGCACTCATAAGGCTGGCTGAGCCTCAAGCTTCACATATTCCTTCCTAGACTCTAAGAGCACTACACCATTTACTCCGTATCCTGCATCAGAATTGCGCAACCTTGGCCCTCCAGATGTTTTGGAGGTTCATCCTCACACTTGGGCTACATCTCCAAGATGAGAGTTTTAAACATCATATTCATTTATCACATGCTGAAATCGTTAGGTGTGGGTATTTTCATTGTTGGTCAGTGTTATTTATTATATTTTTTTTCTCACATCGCTCTACACTCCACCCCATAAGACAATGCAAAAAATGATTATTTTTTCCCTTGTCATTGTGGCTTATTGAAGACCAGCACCCCTAAAGAATTTCAGGCTAACCTTTCAAGTGGCCAAAGAGGAATGTTTGTATTTTAGGAATTGTCATAGGACGAGTACAGGTTGAGTATCCATTTAACATTAGTTTGAAAAACTCCAAAAGCCAAAGTGTCACGGTTCCCGGATCCCACCACGCAGTCCTTAAAGCCCAACACTCCACAGAGCCCAAAAGCTACCAACCGGGTAGCCGTAAAAGAATCCCTAACTGTCTGGTCCTTAATAATTGGCTATATATATATATATCAGAAAGGGTTAATCAAAGACCATGTCGTCTCAGCAACACGGGGGTAGTCAGACGAGCCAGAATCAGGAATACAGAGTATAGAATAGTCAAAGGGAATAGCCAGGTCGATATCAGTGCAGGAGCGTAGTACAAGGAAATAGTCTAGGGCAACGGAAGGCAGAGGTCAATAACAGGTTCAATCACGAGAGAATACAGGTACAGGGAGCTCAGGTATGGATAACCACGATCTGGCACTGCTTAGAAGGAACTGTTGGTTTTTAAAAGACCTGGACTCCTCTGATAGGTCCGCGTCACCAGACCGCGCCCCCTCTCAAGCCGCGCCTCATGCAGCCACCTCCCCGCCTGTCTCTATTTAAACTGGACGCTGGCAAGCGAGCAGCATCAGACATGCTGCCGCCGAGCACACCGGAGGGGCTGGAAGCCCCTAACGTTACACAAAGTTCTCGGAGCCTTTCGGCTAGTTAAAACTCTTTCCTGCCACGATTGACCCACATCCAGACTGGTGCTTCTCTGGTGCTGCTGTGTGTTCCAAAGCGTCTGCCAGGTACATGCTGCACTGCGGCAGCAAGAAACACGTTGACGTTGCTCAGTATGTCCCTCGCATTGCGTGCATCTTGCTGGTGCTACCTTGTGTTCCCATGCGTTCCGCACTAGGGCTGCAACGAACGATTATCTTCAAAATTGATTTAGCTGATTTTTTTAAAAAAAAATTTCAGGTAATCGATTCATCGGATAAAAAAAAGAGTAATTTTTTTTGTTTAAAGGAATACCATGTTAAAAAAATCCCTCCTCCCCTCCCCTTTTTTTTCTCGTGCAGTTTTTGTACTGTACGCAACCTTCGTACGTACATAAGCAAATTGCGTAACTTGCATACTTTTGTACACAAGGGACGTGAGTGGGTGGAGGGACTTGAGGTGGGAGGGAGTTTGGGCAAGGGACCGGAGGGATGGCAGCTCTAGACCTGCTAGAGGCAGGGTGAGGTGGTGGCACAGAACTCCAGCTCAAAGTAAAAATAAAACACAGGTGACACATCCTTCTCCCTCCTGGCACCCAGTGGCAGTATCCCAGGGTCTGTGCTATAGATCTGATACTATTGTAAACTAAATAAAAGCTGGTTATGTCTGGCATAACCCTACAACTAAATCATATCGAGTAAAGCAGCGGCACGTCTTCTGTAATCAGCTCTGAAGTAGTATCTGAGGTTATTAACGTTGAACTCAGTTTGACTTTAAACGGTGCGTGCTGTACACAACTCGATTAATCGACAAAAGAATTTATCGATGAGAATAGTTGACAACTATTCTCCTTATCGATTAGTTGCCCTACATTTATTATAGTATAGAGACTCATTGCAGGGAGGTTTACGCAGCGCTGTGCACACACACAATAATAGATAGATCTATCTATCACGAGTATAGCAGTCTGTAGTGATACCTTTTTTATTGGACTAACGTTACATTTAAAGTACAGGCTTTCGAGAGTGATCCTCCCAGGCAAGCTTCTATAACTGACGATGGGAGGATCACTCTCGAAAGCTTGTACTTTAAATGTAACGGTAGTCCAATAAAAAAGGTATCACTACAGACTGCTATACTTGTGATTTTGGCATCTGGACTAACACGGCTATATATATAAATATATATACCAGGTCCCAGCAACAACCTTTCCAGCATTCAAACCTGCCATATATAGGTGCAAATTGCCACGGTGCTTGTTCCTACTGTAAAGGAGACAGAATTTGATATGGCGGTTCAAAATTATAAAATTTGCCATACGCTAGCCATTCAAGAGAATATACGTACTCCAACAACCACAAATTTACCTGAATTGAGGCTTAGAAGTACTAGGGACATTAAAACTTAAAATAAATTATTATCAACACTTTCAGTAAGATTATGCAGGAGGAGATTAAAACAGTTGCCCATACTAAGACAATACCTAAATCGAACATTACTGAAGAAGAACGTGATGCTATCCATGATTTGACCTCAGATCCTAGCATTATTATTCGAGCAGCTGATAAAGGTGGAGGAGTGGTGGTACTTGATTACGAGTACTACTGAACGGAGATCTATCAACAACTCTCTGATGTAACTACATCTCGCAAACTCACCTATGATCCCACGAAAGAAATTGATAAGATCACATCCATAGTCAATATGGGGTTATAAGCTGGATTTATTACAGAAGCTATTGCTAAATTTTTACAAATTCAATTTCCAAAGACACCGTTGTTATATACCATTCCTAAATTACATAAGAATAAACAATTGCCTCCGGGCAGGCCAATAGTCTCAGCAAGAGGGGGACTCCTTGAACCGCTGGGGAAATACATTGATACGGTTTCCAAAACTAGTTTTAAATTTACCAACCTGTATTAAAGACACTCCAGATTTTTTGGCAAAGATACAAGCATTACAGCTCCCGGATTCCCCATGGTTGTTGGCCACCATGGACTTGAAGAGCTTATATACGATTATTCCGCACCAACATGGTAAACAATGCTTTAAGCAAGCTCTGCAGACGTCTCCACACTACCAAGGTCCACCAATTGAATTTTTAATACAATTGTTAGCCATCATGCTGGAAAATAATTACTAAAGATTTGAGAAAAACAGCTGTCGGGAACAGCAATGGGAGCCGCCATGGCACCAGCATATGCCAATACATATATGTACGCTTTCGAACAAGAACATATTATAACGAGTCCAATGGCAAAACTGCTGTTTTTCTGTAGATTCGTTGATGACATCTTTTTGATTTGGGATGGATATGAGGAGTCTTTCAATGATATGGTCAAAACCATTAATAATCTGGATACACCGGTCAAGGTAACAGCAACCTGTGATACCCAAACAATATCATTTTTAGATGTAAAAATCTTCCGAACACTTAACAGTCTGGGACACACCTTATATCGGAAGGAAACTGATAGAAATACATTGTTAAAAGCAGATAGCCATCATCCGTATCATCTTAAAAATTTGCTTCCCATTTCACAGTTCCTTCGAATATTAAGGTACAACAGTGACCAAGAACTCCATTCTACACAACTACAAGAAATGTATAATATGTTTTTGGATAGAGGCTACAAAAAAGCTCCGTTAGATATAGCACTCAATAAAGCTATGGACTGTTATAAACACCCGGTTGAATCAAGATCTCCCCCGTTGAACAGGATTTTTTTACCTGTCAAACCTAGTATCCAGGGAGAGAAAATTGCAAAAAATATGAGAAAACACTGGGATCTCTTTCAATTTGACACGACTCTTACAGGGCAATTTAAACAGCCACCCATGATTCGTTTCAAACGTACTAAAAATCTTTGCGACTTACTTGTGAAAACCGTTCCAGTCAACTCGTATAGACAGAAGGGAGCACCAATTAAAAAGTGTTGCTTTAAATGTCTTGGCTGTGTGACATGTAGTCACATGAATGCAGGAGCCTCTTTCTCACATCCACGAACTGGACGTAGATTTGATATAAAACATCGAATTACCTGTCAAACTGAATTTGTGATCTATTTAATCACATGTCCATGCCGCCTTTGCTACGTAGGCAAAACGGATCCAACTCTCTGAGATAGAATACGGGGCCATCGATCAGCCATTAACACTGCTTTCCGAGATGGGCAAACGGACAAACCTGTTGTGTAACATTCTTTGAGCTGTCAACATCGGTTACCCACACTTCGATTCATAGGAATTGACCATATACCACCCCCTCACAGAGGTGGGAATAGGTCACAAATGATATTACAACGAGAATTCATTTTGGATTAAGACATTGGACACATTAACACCACGAGGATTGAATGAATACAATTCTTTTACTTGTTTTTTGACAGAGATAAATGTATTTTCTATTATGTAACTATTCTGTTCTATTCACCTTCAGCAATTATTTTTTTAATCTTTGTATATTCAAATGCAGTAGTTTCATTTAGTAATCTCATAATTATTCTTCTTACAACATTTTTTATTAATCTTTTTCAATTAATCATTGCTCATGGTTATTTTCAGTTATATTAGTACATATAATCAACCTCAGTGTCCAATCCAAGTTTTATGCAACAACCGGTAAAAACAGGCGTTTGATACCACATAATCTTCCGCGATTGTTTTTTTATATTATGTTTTTAAGTTGTGCGTCTTTAGTCGCCAGGACAACCAAACACGCTGGGTGTGTGTCGTCACACGCAACGGCGTAAGTCTGGTGGATACTCAGATCTAATTAGTTTTCATATGCAAGCAAACCAGTCGATTTACAGTTGTGTTCAAAATTATTCAACCCACACTGAAATTGAGTGTTTAGGCCAGTTTGACATTGATTTTGATCATTCAGTCATCTTGCTTACAATTAAATCAAAGAGGCACGTGTAGGTCAGACAAATATAACATAACATTTATAATGAAATAACCACAAATGTCTTTTCTGTGCTCACATCAGTTTTATTCAACCCCCAAGTGACATTCAATCTTAGTACTTAGTACAACATCCTTTTACAGTTATAACAGCTTTTAAACGTGAAGCATAGCTTGACACAAGTGTCTTGCAGCGATCTACGGGTATCTTCGCCCATTCGTCATGGGCAAAAGCCTCCAGTTCAGTCACATTCTTAGGCTTGCGCACTGCAACTGCTTTCTTTAAGTCCCACCAGAGGTTCTCAATCGGATTTAAGTCAGGTGACTGCGATGGCCACTCCAAAATGTTCCAGCCTTTAATCTGCAACCATGCTCTAGTGGACTTGGAGATATGCTTGGGATCATTGTCCTGTTGAAAGGTCCAACGTCTCCCAAGCCTCAGGTTTGTGACGGACTGCATCACATTGTCATCCAATATCTCCTGGTACTGAAGATAATTCATGGTACCTTGCACATGCTGAAGCTTCCCTGTACCTGAAGAAGCAAAACCGCCCCAAAGCATGATTGACCCCCCCCCCGCCATGCTTCACAGTAGGCAAGGTGTTCTTTTCTTCATAGGCCTTGTTCTTCCTCCTCCAAACATAGCGTTGATCCATGGGCCCAAACAGTTCTAATTTTGTTTCATCAGTCCACAGAACGCTATCCCAAAACTTCTGTGGTTTGTCCACATGAGTCGACTGCAGTATGCCAAAAGTCTTCTTATTCTTTGGAGACAGCAAGGGGGTACGCCTGGGAGTTCTCGCATGGAGGCCTTCATTACGCAGTGTGCGCTGTATTGTCTGAGCTGAAACTTCAGTACCCACATCTGACAAATCTTTTCTCAGTTCATCAGCAGTCACACGGGGACTTTTCTCCACTCTACGCTTCAGGTAGCGCACAGCAGTCAAAGTCAGCATCTTCTTTCTGCCACGACCAGGTAGCGTTTCAACAGTGCCCTTTGCCTTGAATTTGCGAATGATGCTTCCTATTGTCTCTCTTGGTATGTTTAACATCTTTGCAATCTTCTTATAGCCATTGCCCTTCCTGTGAAGAGTAATCACCTCTTCTCTTGTCTTCCTGGACCATTCTCTTGACTTCACCATGTTTGTAACACACCAGTAAATGTCTAGAAGGAGCTGAGTATCACAGTCATTTTAAAGCTGCCTAATTGGTGCTTATTATGCTTTATTGCTGCTCCGTGACATCCACAGGTGTTTTCAATACC
Organism: Leptobrachium leishanense; assembly: GCA_009667805.1. Classification (NCBI taxonomy): domain Eukaryota; kingdom Metazoa; phylum Chordata; class Amphibia; order Anura; family Megophryidae; genus Leptobrachium; species Leptobrachium leishanense. The sequence continues at coordinate 506,308,868 of CM019063.1, read as the reverse complement.
TGATTGAAAACACTTGAATGAACCTCTGTTCTTCAGAGTGGTAGTCTTTAAGGGGTTGAATAATTGTGTCAATGAAGAATTCACAAAAGAAACATTTACTACTGTATTACAAAACCAATTGATGTCATTTTAGTTGCATATGGTTCTTTAAAAAGTCCTTGTAGGATTTCATTCTGAATACAATTACAAATGTACACTAAATTCCCTAAAGCCCTTTACAGCATTGGGGGTTGAATAATTTTGAACACAACTGTACAACAGATTGGTGAGTTTATCTAGTACTTTATGTATTTATATGCATTTGTAAATGTAACCTTGAAAATGGCTCACGCACGAGCCGAAACGTCGGTTCATTTTAACTTGATTTAATAAAGTTTGTTTTATACATGTGTGCGGCCTCTGCAGCGATATATATATATATCTAATATATATATATCTGAAAAGAGAGATTTGATCCCTTCCAGAGAGAGAGAGAGAGAAACTGTACCGTAGATACTAGAGTATAGCGCGACCCGAATATAACGCGATGGATAGAGATTTATTATTGAAATGAGAGAATACTCAGGACTCTAATATAATGCGAGGATCAAAATTTGACTGTACCTGTAAACAATTAAGATCCTTCCAGATTCTCTTCACACAGTCAGGCTCCTCCTCAGGCCAGGGTGCTCTGCTCTACAATGGTTGCAGTTGTTACTAAGTATGAAGCCGCCGGCCACCCATCTTTACTAGCGATTAGATGGCTGGCGGAGGCAAGCGAGGTGAAAGATTGGCTTAAACTTAGTGTGCCCTCTGTCCGTGATGGATCCCACCTCTCCTGAATCTGGGAGTTCCTGAAGTGTTTGCAAGCATCCGGGAGTCTGCATTCACTTCAGCGAGACTACCGGAACTTCCGGGAGACTTGGGATCCAGAGCAAGGCAAGTTTGATTTTGATTTTTTTTTTACACGCGATGCAGATGTCTTGATTTAGAACGCGACCCCTCCAATTTTATGGTAAATTTTTGGCACCAAAATCTAGCGGTATACTCGAGTATCTACAGTATTTTGTTGCGGTCTTTTAGCAATGTAAAAAGGATTGTGAAGGAAAGTGGAATCAATTTCCAGCTTGTAATTTTGGTGTCCTCTGTGTTTGTAGAAAAATTAATTGTATCCCCGTCCTTATCTCATCCCTGTCCTTATCTCGTGCTATCATTTCTGTATCTGTTTTTATGAATTTAGATGATCTGTCACCCTGCAGTGTATCATCATGAAATGCTGTCATTCTGGTTGCAGGAATTTCTGATATCTCCTAACAATGACTTCTCTCGGGGTGAGCGATGGATACAAACAAACTCCGCTTGACGAGATCTTCCCAGACTTGCCCCGCGGGCCGCTGGATGAGTACCGGAAAAAATCTTCTTTTAATTGGAAGGAGATGGCAGTATTTCTGGATGATGAGGATGTTGCCCGTTTTAAGGTAGGCTAGATGGGGGGGGGTATGCTTTTTTTATTCGTGTTGTAGAATGTTACTTACTCCAGATATCCCAGAAATATTTTTCATATATATTCATTTGTTACATATACAGTGAGGGGGAAAAAAAAAACAATTTGATCCCCTGCTGATTTTGTACGTTTTGTCCACTGACAGAGAAATGATCAGTCTATAGTTTTAATGGTCGGTTTATTTTAACCGTGAGAGACAGAATAACAACAAATACACCCAGAAAAACACATTTCAAAAAAGTTATAAATTGATTTGCATTTTAATGAGTGAAATAAGTATCTGACCCCTTCGCAAAACATGATTTAGTACTTGGTGAGTTGACAAAACCCTTGTTGGCAATCACAGAGGTCAGATGTTTCTTGTAGTTGACCACCAGGTTTGCACATCTCAGGGATTTTGTCCCACTCCGCTTTGCAGATCCTCTCCAAGTCATTAAGGTTTCAAGACTGACGTTTGGCAACTTGAACTTTCAGCTCCCTCCACAGATTTTCTATGGGATTAAGGTCTGGAGACTGGCTAGGCCGCTCCTGGACCTTAATGTGCTTCTTCATTAGCCACTCCTTTGTTGCCTTGGCCATGTGTTTTGGGCCATGGTCATGCTGGATTCCCATCCAAGACCCATTTTCTTTGCCCTGGCTGAGGGAAGGAGGTTCTTACCTAAGCTTTGATGGTACATGGTCCCGTCCATCATCCCTTTTGATGCTTTGAAGTTGTACTATCCCCTTAGCAGCAAAACACCCCCAAAGCCTAATGTTCCCACCTCCCATGTTTGATAGTGGGGTTGGTGGTCTTGGTCATAGGCAGCATTCCTCCTCCTCCAAACACGGTGAGTTGAGTTGATGCCAAAGAGCTCGATTTTGGTCTCCTCTGACCACAACACTTTCACCCAATTCTCCTCTGAATCCTTCAGATTTTTTTTTTTGGCAAACTCCAGACGGGCCTGTACATGTGCTTTCTTGAGCAGGGGGACATTGCGGGTGCTGCAGGATTTCAGTCCTTCACGGCTTAGTGTTACCAATTGTTTTCTAGGGGACTATGGTCCCAGCTGCCTTGACCATTGACAAGATCCTCCCGTGTAGTTCTGGACTGATTCCTCACCGTTCTCATGATCATTGAAACTACACGAGGTGAGATCTTGCCCGGAGCCCCAGACCGAGGGAGATTGACAGTTAGTTTGTGTTTCTTCCATTTGCGAATAATTGCACCAACTTTTGTCACCTTCTCACCAAGCTGCTTGGCGATTGTCTTGCAGCCCATTCCAGCCTTGTGAAGGTCTACAATCTTGTCCCTGACATCCTTGGACAGCTCTTTGGTCTTGGCCATGGTGGAGAGTTTGGAATCTGATTGCTTCTGTGGACAGGTGTCTTTTATACAGGTAACCCGCTGAGATTAGGAGCACTTCCTTTAAGAGACTGCTCCTAATCTCAGCTAGTTGCCTATATAAAAGACCCCCCGAAGCCGGAAATCTCGCTGATCGATAGGGGATCATCTACTTATTTCACTCATGAAAATGCAAATCAATTTATAACTTTTTGAAATGCGTTTTTTAAAGGATGTTTTTGTTGTTATTCTGTCTCTCACTGTTAAAATAAACCTAGCAATAAAACTATAGTCTGATCATTTCTTTGTCAGTGGCAAATATACAAAACCAGCAGGGGATCAAATATTTTTTTCCCCTCACTGTGATTTTTATAGAAACCCATAAGGTGGACTAAAGCAAAAAGGGAGATAAAAAAAATCTCATAGCATTTTCCTTACTAGATTGTGGGGTAATACTCAAGATCCTGTAAAACTCTCAGACTAGGATTATAATCTGATGTTAATAATGATGCTATATAAGAATGGGGGGGGTCCCCCAGAGGGCCAATTCAATCCTCCAAACAGGAGGCTTTGGCTTCGCCTACAAAACGCATACCAGCGAGCACTGATCTGGCTTCCTTACAAAAGGTCTAGAATGACCACATTCCTGCCTCTAGCCAATGGCCGTCAATGCACTTGCAATGAGAGCCATTGGATTGGCTGGATGCTTGCTCGTGTGTCCAGTCTCCTTTGGTCACTGGTCACATGACATGCTGCATCTTGAGAGAAAGCCGCAGCATGTCACGCCTGGAACCCCACTGAGGGACACTGGCATTGGAATTAGGTTGAGTATTACACTCATTAAATGTTTGACACCCTATGTTTCTCCTACTCCGGTGTTATAACCCTGGAGTATCCCTTTCAGTATGCTACACAAGGAGATGGTGATGTAAGGATCACCATGTGGCTGGCAGTGCCACATTCTGGTGGATTATATGACCTCAACACTTTGGTGGTTTTCACAGATGTCCGGTAACTGCTTCGGCGACTTCAGTTTTGGGAAAATACGGTGAACGTTCAATAAATGGTGAAGTCACCAGATTTTCGACGAAATGCTAAACCTCGAAATTGTGTTCAGTTGTGGTGCTTTGTGAATAGATCCCTATGTCCCATAGTCTTAAAAAGTGTGCTTTACTCCTTTCTACGGCTTGGCATTTGCCAGTGCTCCAGCCCATTTCACACCCACAAATAAACATTTATGGAAATTCAGTCCAAAAAAGGTCCCCTAGTGATGATTTAATTTGGCTTCATTGGCAGCATATCTACATTCATGGAGTGGACCATGATACTTATAGGAAGGTTCTCCTGGTCTCTCCTGCCAGTTGCGACGGTGTTCTGGCATGTTATTGGACATTTCTGCTAAAAAAATCATTGACAGATAAGAAAGGATGGTTTCTTAAACTCATTCATAATCCTATCTGCCGTTCCCGTCGCAATGTGCACATAGGATGTAACACAGCCATCCGACTCCAAGATATCGTATTATCTCTGTACGCGCTTTGGCATATTTCTGTTTATAATGTGTCTATATCTAGTATATATCTTGCATTAATAATTCATGGGTTTCTTTCTCTACTTTCAGAGAAAACTCTTTTCCACTCTGGAAAATGACCCACTTTTCTATCGACACCCTGGAGCAGATTTGTCTCTGGAGAAGTACCGGGAGCTAACCTTTCAACGATGCAAGCGGATCTTTGAGTACGACTTTCTGACTTTCGAAGAGAGTGCGCAAAATCCTAAAAAAATACTGGCCCTGGTGAATAGTTTGGGCATGTACGACTGGTCTTTAGGGGCCAAACATTTCCTAAACACCCAGGTATGTTACCTTTTATTCTCGTATACCCTTTCACTGCTGAGGACGTGTGGGGAGCATCCTCATTGACTCCTAAGGAAAGATAGGGGTGGAGATAGGGGGTTCTTTGAACCTCAATATCTCCCGAATGTTGGCAGCTAGCAGGGTCATGTGTGGTATCATTAGAAAGGCCAGAGCATGGCCTTTCCAATGATACCAAATCTGTCTGTTTAAAGTAAAGAAAAAAAAAATAATAATAATAAAAAAGAAAAACGTGTTTTGTTTTTTTAAAGACGTGAAATGGCTCAGCAGTGAAGGGCTTAAAAAATGTCTCCTAATATGTCATTACTCATTTTATGTGCACAAAAAATATATTTTTGTTCTAAAATAATAACATGCCTAAACTCGAGAGATCCGTTTTGCAAATGTATACAGATTTTGATATTTATATATGCAATTTTCTGTTTATAGATGTGTCCGTTTATAATTTCGGTAAGGGGTGAGGATCATCCAAGGCGTAAGAGGTAGCAGTTATGCTGAGTAAAGCGTTATAGAGGTTTAAGGGGCCGTAATGTTCGAGGGAATTACACACCTGAACGCTTTTATCTTATTAAAGTGGTCAGGCTGCAGGGAGTGCTGCATGATCCTCTCTCCAGCCCTCTCCATTTGACGGATACCGCTGGGTGAAGCAGAGGAGTTTCCTCTGCCCGCACAACTGTCACTAAATAGATAGGATTTTGAATATCTTGTCTGCCAAGGACTAACTCGGGCACACTTTGCTTGCTGTCATCACCCTGTCTCTGAATGCTCACAGCAGCGAGCATTCTGGGAGACAGCAGCTGAGGATGGGTGCTGTTTATGCAGGTGCAGCATCAATCCATCGTCCTGCACAGCCATTCTGTAATTCATTTACGAAATATGCAAGATACGTATTGTACGTACGTACGTACGTTACGTACACTTCACAGATTGCATAAGAAGCTCCAGGGACTTCTGCACTTCGGAAGCCCCGAGGTGAAGAGTAGGAGCCGCTGAGAGAGAAAAGGGGAGTATTTACACCTTACCTCAAAGAAATATAATAATTTAAATAAAATGGGAATGTTGTCAGCCGCATCTGTCCAATTATCTAAGCGGGGGGAAACATTTTTGATAGTGTTCCCTTAAGTTACACTGCTTTAGAAATTCTAGAAAAATGTTCTTATCGGATGTTGGGTAACGTGCGTGTGGTGTTTTTGTATGTTTCAGGTATTCGGTAGTGCAATTGCAAGTAGCAGCTCAGAATGGCATCAAACAATCCTAAATCAAGCCAGGGTCTTCGAGGTTTGTACTGAAAATCACAGGCCATTTTTTAATTTAAAATCCCTGGAGGGTTATGTTTGTTGTTTGTAAATGGGGCACAGAAGGACAGAGAGCAGTTTAATATTGAAAGGTCGCCAGCTATTGGTCAGCGTTTTTACTAACTGATAAAAAAAAGCGGTGCCGGAATTAAAAACGGTGCTATATTCAGTATGTGAAATAGTCGAAAACCGCTTCAAACGACTGTCGATCCTTTTGTTCGAAGTGTGAACTTCTGGTCAAATAGCGGCAGTACCGTTGCGTAATGAACTATAGCGATTGTTGCTGCAAAATACAGATCTACTGTCTGAAGCTGTTCTCAACTACTTTATGTGCTCGACGTAAAAATGGACTAATGTTTAATTCTGTTGACTTTTTCAAGTTGCCAATAGAAAGGTCGAACATTAGGTGGCGGCCGTTGCCTACTCACATCCGATGCACAGAAACAGGTGACAACAGCACAGTGACATTTCAACAGTACACAGAACTGACTCTTCGTATCAGGACTCCAAGTAGGGAAGAATTGGACATGGAATTCAAGATGCAGTAGGCAGCCATCACCATCAGATCTAAGCCATGTGTTTGGATGGTTATTTGATGGCCTTTGCAGTCGAAATAGATGCTAGAAGGTCTGAGGCAAGGTCATATTGATAGAGTGTGTGTGTGTGTGTGTGTGTGTGTGTACACACAATTCTGGTTTGTCCTGAAACCATCAGGGCTTGAACCAAGTCCTACCTTCTCACTAATCCTTAGAAATTATAGGTCTGCATTCTGCCATAGACTTACAGGGTTATTCAAAGAGATCCGAATTGCTGGCGAAAGGTAACCGAACAGTGAAATTCAGCCTTTCCTGGCCATTTGGCTATTCAGAGAGCAGGCAGTTAGCCAAATCCTGGCGAATTACCTGCACATACGGTGCCTGTTGGAGGGCAGTGAGTTCCCCATGAAAAAGCACTGCTTCGGCTATTCAGAGAACACAAACCAGCAGTGAAAGGTTCCCCTAATGCCCTGCCATTCGGTGTTTTCATTTGACAGGTTTATTCAGGCGAATCCCATAGGCTTCAATGTTAAAAATATTCCCCTTTTTAATTCAATATCTAATAAACCGTTGATTATAATATTCTGCAGTAAAAAGTCTCTTTTATTCATAGATTTTTTTTTTTAGGATCTTTTAGGCATTTTTCTGAACTTTTTTTCAAAAAATTTTATCTGATATATTTTTTTTTTATTTTTTTTAAATTGTTCTCTCTTATTTTTTCTGTAACAGCCCTCTTTATTATCATTCATTGGATCTCATATGTAAATTTCAGACATTTTCGCTCAGTAGTTTCTTTGCAAACAGCATTTCACTTTTCAAACATTCAAGCGTACTGTTTTGTTTTTGTTTTTTCACTCCATTTGTCAGCGGTGTCGGCTTTTTCCGGCGGCTGCTCTGCGCTGTGACCGGCAGCCGCTCGGGTTTCTCCGGTGTGTTCGGCGGGGTTAATCCAGATGTTTTTGTGGGTTTCAGTGTGCGTTCGCCAGGTTTTGCGGTGAGTGTTCGGCGGGTTTGCGGCGGCTTTTCCCTGCACTACGACGGCCCTGTGGTGCTTGCTGAATACACCGCAGTGTCGCCGAAAAGGGATCGCCGAATCGAAGAGAACGAAAACTCACCGAACGTGCGGTGACTTTTCGATTCTCTTTGAATAACCCTGTTAGAGATCCCTTCTATTTTATTCACCATCAATGGATCCAAGATAATTTTACCATAACAACGATCCCCTATGGTACACACTATATGTTGTCTCCATGTCCCCCACATTCGTTCTATATCAGCAGAGGCCAATCTGCATTTATTCCCCAAAGCCACCAGCCAGTAAGTGTCGTGCAGTGCCCTACTATCCTATTGCATTATGTATGATTTAACCTCTGAATTTGTTTGCCTGTAACTAAACATGTGTCTCCTATGATGATTCTTTTTAGATTTGCGGGTGCTTTGCACTGACGGAGCTAAGCCATGGCAGCAACACCAAGGCTATTCGAACGACAGCCACGTTTGACGCATCTACCAAGGTACAGATTAATATGACATTCCTAGTAGTGTTTCTAATTTGTGCGCTTGTAATAGATTCCGATCATCTGTTGGGAAATTCCATGTACTACATAGTGCTTTGCATCGTCACATGGCTGCACATTTGTCACATCAGCATTTATTGCACTGCGTTACATTGCCGGCAAAGAGCACACCTGGGCTGTATTCGCCGAGTTGGGCTTTTCAGACTTGGCATATCTAATCTCAACCTAATAAAAGTATTGTAGGTGCTTTTTTTGTGGATCATCAACAAAGGTTTGAGTTACGATATTTATAAATCCCCAAAAAATGAATACGCTTGCATTCCCAACCCATGCAGAGTATTGCACAAACTAATCTGTTCGACGGTTTATAGAAAAATGACCCAAAAAAAGCAAGAGTAATTTATTGGAACTAGAAACGTTTGGCCAGGCCTCGTGGATGGTCAGGAGATCATCCCATTTTTACAGCTAGGACAATGAACTTCAAGATACATGCACATCTATGTCAAACAAGTGAGAGTGTGTGTGGATATGACACGTAAAGGGTTATTCAGAAAGAGCTGATCTGGCCCCGAAATTGCACCGAACAGGGAATTTCCCCGTACGGTGCAATTTTGTGGCCATTCGGCTATTCATGAAAGCTGGCGATTTGCCAAATATTGGCGAATTGCAAGCGAAATACGGTGTCTGTTCGGTGTCAGTGATATCCCCCATAGAGAAGCAATGGCTAATCTATTTTTATAACCCACAAACAGCAGAGAAATGTCAGTGGAATGCCCTGCTGTTGGTGGTTTCATTCGACAGGTTTAAGAAGGCGAGTCTCATAGGTTTCAATGTAAAAAATATTCCTGTTTTTATCCAACACCTAATAAAACATTTATTCTTTTAAACTGCAGCAAAAAGTCTCTTTATTTATTTATTTTTGTTTAGGATCTTTTAGGCATTTTTCTTTTTTTTTTTTTTAAATATTTTTTAAATAGCTTTTTTCTGTAACGGACCTTTTTATTATCATTTATAGGCCCTTATATGTAAATTCCAGATATTTTCATTTAGTAGTTTTCTTTTTGCAAACAGCGTTTCAAATTTGAAACTTTTGATGATTTTTTTTTTATTTACTTGTAGCGTTTTTTTCCTCCCTGTTCGTTGGCCTTTTGGCTTTTTCCAGCGGATGGTCGGCTTTCATCAGATGCAGTGTTTTTTCAGCGGTTTTGCGGCTGTTTTTCTGTTCGATGCAGTGGATTTTCGGATGTGGTTGGCAGATTTCAGATGGGGTCAGACGAATGCTCGTACAGCCGCACTTTATCACGGCCGTAGTAGCAGCAAATGCTGGGCAATATACGAAGTACGGCCACACAAAAGTTCAGCCGGGCAACTCAAGCGGCAAACTAACACATTTTTTCGAGAATGCGATACCGCTAGTACTGACGTACAGAGTGCGCTGCGTCCGCTAGCGGCGTGTGTGCGTGATTAGGAGACGTCAGACGCTGCACATGTCCGGCCTTCATAACATCCAGACGCAAAAAGTGTTTTATTGATGATCCGTACAAAATCACGGACGAAAATGCGCATCGTATGACCGCTATCGCGTATTCCGTGGAAAAATACGTCCATTCGTTCGAACGCACTTTTTCACGGACAACGCGAAAAATGCGTTAGTCTGACCCTAGCCTTCCCCTGCACTTCGTGGGACCCTGCGGTGAATGCTGAATTCGCCGCAGGGTCGGGGAATTTGATTCCCCCGACGTGCAGGGAACAAGAGAGCAACTAAATGTCAGTGACCTTTCGGTGCTCTCTGTATAACCCTGATAGTAATTAATTTTAACCTCCATACATTATAATAAATGTGGTCTGACCAAACCAGAGGAAGCGGTATGTTGTCTGCACGGACAGGAGGGAATTGGTATAAGGGTAAGTGTCTCTATCAAGATTCATACACACATGGATTTAAAGCACAAAAACATCTATTTTCTTTTCCAGGAATTTGTGATAAACACGCCGGATTTTGAGGCTGCCAAATTCTGGGTGGGAAACATGGGGAAGACCGCCACACATGCACTTGTTTATGCTCAGCTGTACACATCTGATGGGCAGTGCCATGGTCTACATTCCTTTGTTGTACAGGTGAGTGTGACGTGCACACATGTACGTTTGCAGGACAGTGATTATTAAATGGATACTCTATTAATACTCTTAAATCATTGGGTAGAGACTGCCGACATCCTGTGTCCAATTCTTTTTATTTTCGGTGAATTTACTCCCCCTTTTCTCCCTCCTAACGTGCTGCTGCTGCTCCTCTTCCTCTTCAGCTCATGGGCTTCTGAATCTGAGAATCCCTGAAGCTTTACAGTCAAATTGTGTAGCGTAGGATCCGGAAATTGTGCAGCGCTTGAGACTTGCGCACTTTCCTCACGCAAGTTCTGTAGTGTCTGCACAGAGCGATGGATTGGAGCTGCGCGCATGTGCAAAACTGATCCAGCGGCTGCCTCTCTGAGAATACTCACTATCACAGGTGGTCTCAGAGAGGGTGACGTCAGCACGCTGTTTGTGCTGATGTCACTATGACCGATCTGGTAGCCGGCAGCCGGGAAAGTCAAACTCCTGGTTAGGCTGGGTGGGTGGAGAAAACCCTTCCACTTCACCCAGTGTTTTCACCAGAACGTTGCTGCAGAAAGGGGGAACTCTACGCAACTTGGTCACTTTATAAAGAGAAGTTGGTCAGGATCAATGGAGTGTTCTTTTAATGTTCATACACATGTAAGTGTGTATGAGGTTGGAGTGGGCATTTTTTTTTATTTTTTATTTATTAATACTCTTTTAATTTTTTATTTTTTTTTCGGTTGATCTCAATTTTATTTTTTATGAAAACTGAGGTGTGTTTTTTTTTTGTTTTTTTTTTTACGGAGCCTCCATCTGTGTATCGTCAGATGTGAGTGGACAGGTTCAGCAGGCACCTGCCTGACCTATCGTCTCCGACGGATACAGCATCAATTAAAAAGAAATCCATTATATAATTCATTTATTTGTTAAGCGCCAACACATTCTGCAGCGCTGTACAATGATGGGTAAAAGGTAAAAGTAAGACAATTTTGCAATACACCAAAAAGCCAAGTCAAAGTTTCACTAACGGATACGGGAGGAACCGATGGCCCTATTCCCGTGGGAAGTTACAATCTAGATGAGGGGAGGGGTGAGAAACAGGAGAGGAGGACTGCATCGATGAGGATGATGCTAATGCAGAGAGACATAAGGATGGTTATTGGGCGAGTTGAATGCTTTGTTACTGTTAGGTGGTAGGCTTCCCTAAACAGAGGTGTCTTTAGATTGGGGGTGTCTGACATTGCGAGGAGGCGCCTTCGATAGTGTTGGAGCCGCAAGAGAATGTCCTGCAGTCGTCTGGTATGTGAAGAGGTGATGTGGGATGCCAGAATATCTTTTTTGGATTTGAGGGGGCAAGCTGTGGTATATTTAGGGAGGACAGGTAGCGGGGATCAATGTTAGTAAGGGCTTTGTAGGTCAATATTCACAAAAGTAAAATTGGGGTCTACCTTAAACTCAATTTAGTGGCAATAAATGTAGGAAATCGTCCAGCGCTACTACCAGTGAAGCCTCATTTCTCTCTTCATCCTGTTCACTGCTTACCTCTGTCTTCTGTGATCAGGTGGTGGTGTGTGACAGCAGTCTGTCCCTGTATACATCAAGTGGATGTGATGACCTAGAGTCACACTGAAGCCCTGAAGCTGGCCTTGCTACATTGCAGCCCCGGGGCCTGGTCAAGACACCGGCTTCTTGCCAGCTTTATTACAGGGATATTTATCTATGCCTGTTGATTTTATGGCTTCCTTGAAATGCAATATCCATTTTAATGTAATAAAATCTCAGATCAAGAAAATGAAAACCAAGTAAAGGAAGCACGGGCCGTTGTGTTTACCTTGATATTTAAAGTTGCATTGGTCTAAATGGGGGGGGGGGGATTTGCTACAGCAATTTTCTCACGTTTTAATCCTGAAAAGACTCCTTTGTTTTCTCAGCTCATTTAATGGCAATTACTGTAAAATGTTGGCAGAGTAATTGCCATTTAATTGAGCTTCACAGCTGGTCCTGTTTCTTAGCGACAAGCGGCTTCTTCAATTAACGGCCCTTGAAATCCAAGTGAAAGTTATGTTTGAGTCCACAATGTTTACAAGTGTCCGCTGCATTCAGGAATCTACACATTAATACATATTCATTTAATTTGTGTGTACTTTTACAGTTCTGAGAGACGATACCCCCCCCCCCTTCCCAGACAAACCAATTTTACAGCGTTTCAATGTAAAAAGGAGAAATTTCATAGCCTGAGTGTCTACGGTCTTTTTTGGTTTTTGTTTGTTTTTATAACTTTTTTTTAATTTATTTATTTTTGTTTTTCATTTATTTATTTTTAACCGTACTTTATTACTCTTTATTTTTGTTTTTTCAGTTCTTTATTTTTAACCGTACATTTTTATATTTATTACTTTTTTTTTTTTTTTAAACATTTTAAATTTTTTAATTTGTTTTTAACTGTACATTTTACATTTATTACTTTTTTATTCATTTTTATTTATTTGTTTTTAACCGTACATTTTTAATTTATTACTTTTCTTATTTGTTTTTAACTGTACATTTTACATTTTTTATTTTTTTTATTCATTTTTATTTGTTTTTAACCGTACAGTTTTAATTTTTTATTACGCTTTTTTCTTTGTTTTTAACTGTACATTTTACATTTTTTATTTTTTTTTATTCATTTTTATTTATTTGTTTTTAACCGTACAGTTTTAATTTTTTATTACGCTTTTTTTAAATTTGTTTTTAACTGTACATTTTACATTTTTTATTTTTTTTTATTCATTTTTATTTGTTTTTAACCGTACAGTTTTAATTTTTTATTACGCTTTTTTTTTATTTGTTTTTAACCGTACATTTTAAATTTTGGACATTTTAGTGGGTTCGACATAGCATAAGGGGGTCTCCAAACATATTTTCTGCATTGCAAACTCGATTTGGTAGAGCTGCACAATACAAATATAATGTGAGAAGACAGGTTTGCGGATACAAAGCATAGCAAAAAACCCTCGCATGGAGCAACGGGTCGACATAAGAGGTGCTATGTATGTGGCCGCTTGGAGAAGGAGCGTCTAATTATTTTTATAAGCTCCGTTTCACTATTTGTATGTGTTTGTATATACTTTTATGTGGTTTCTTTTTCACCTTCACACAGATCCGTGACCCTAAAACGCTTCTTCCAATGCCTGGGGTGGTGGTAGGTGATATAGGCAAGAAGCTCGGCCAAAATGGGTTGGACAATGGGTGAGTGGTTATTTTATGAAGCAATAGCAGTTTCTGTTCCAGCAGTGAATAAATGGTAACCTGAAAAGAAAGGCCTAATAAAATGGGTTAATATGTCATGCTTGCAATGCAGCGTATATTCCCATGACACTGATTCAGTAGATACACTGGTTTTCTTGTCCTGCCTCCAGTCATACAACGTTGACAGGGATTTCCATTGTTCCTGAACACCTAATGTAGTTCATAGATTTTTGTGGAAATCCCACACACCTCTCAATGAAATCTTTGGCACAGAGGGCTCCTTGGTTTCGTGCCTAGCTTGCGATCATGGTCATGCCCAAGGCTTCACATGAAGGCACCAGCGTCAAGCTCAGCACCTTTATTAGGTGACATTTCAGTTTGCGACGAGCCCTTCTCAAGCCTGGAGCTTCACCTGTGTCATGGGAACGTTTTTTGCTGTGTAAGGCTGGGGTCAGACTAACGCATTTTTAACGTGCGTTTAGGCGCACTTAATCACGGCCGCAGTATCAGCAAATGACGCGCAATGACAGCCAATATACGAAAGTCCGGCCGCGCAACGCAAGTGGAAAATCAACGCATTTTTTCGAGAACGCAGAACCGCTAGTACTGACGTACAGAGTGCGCTGCGTCCGCTAGCGCTGTGTGTGCGTGATTAGGAGACGCCATACGCTGCTCATGTCCGGCCAACATAACGTCCAGACGCAAGAAGTGTTTTATTGACGATCCGTAAAAAATCACGCACTAAAATGCGCGTCGTCTGACCGTTTTTGCGCATTCCGTGAAAAAATACGTCAATGCGTTCGGACGCACTTTTTGACGGTCGCTGCCAATTATGCGTTCGTTTGACCCTAGCCTTAGAGTAGCGCAATCAAACACAACATGCACAAGATACGTTCTCAGTCTTGACTGCTGGTTTAAAGGGACATTACAACTGAATTTACCTGCTGTGAAATGAGAGAATAAAGATAGAAACCGAGTCTGCAGGTCTTTAAATTACTTACTGAAAATAAGTAAACCGTTCCAAGTGCTAAAATACTTACTTAACCATGCTGCATTTATTAAGGTTTACATAAAATAAATAAACTAGACTCTGGTTAAATGATCTGAGGCTCATGTGAAGAACAGCTTGTGATTTAAATGGAATTCTATTCGCTTGGGACATGCTTGTAATAGACCACTTAATGAGATCTGCTTGGACGGAGCGTCAGTCCATTAACAAACAGAGTCCTCTATTTTCCCCCCAAGAGCAAAATCGAGGATGATGTAGACTACGATTTAGGCCCCCGGCACACAATCGTATTTACGGCTCATGTGTGCCTGCAATTCCCTGCGTCCGTGGGTTTTTGACGGGGAAGGCCATCCACCGGACGTGAAAAAGCCCTCCCCGTCTAAAAGCTAAACGGACGCTGACCGGATACAAAGCGCGATTCTCCATAGGAGGATCGCGCTTTGTACGCTGAGCGCAGAGAGTGGAAGGAACGCCCACTCTCACCAACGTTCCTTCCATTCTCTCAAAACACTCGTGTGCCGCCAGCCTAAGGCTAGGGTCAGATGAGCGCATTCTGTGCGGACGTACTTTCTGACTGACGACAAGGTAGTGGCCACACGGTTCGTTTTTGTGACTGACGTTTTTTTTGACTGATGTAGCAGGGAAAATAATTTAATATGAAAAACATTTTGTCCGTCAAAAATGCAGCCCGTCTGACTACGTTCCATCACTCACACACAAAGCTATGCTAACGTTGCGGACGCAGCGCACTCTGTGCGTCCGTCCAAGCGGATTTACATTCTTGCCTAACCTGCGTCTGTTTGCCGCGTCCGTTATGCGTCCGCAGTTCGGTGCGGGCGTACTTTGTATGTCGGGCTCCATTGGTCATAATTATATGCTATAATGGACGTACAAATGTGCCGCAACACGGACGTGATCAGTGCGCTCGTCTGACATGGGCCTCAATCGAGCAAAATCGCAGCCATCTCCCAGACCTGGCTTGTACTTTCTCCCTGTAACTCGCCGAAGTTAAACCACCATTGTTTCCAATAAAAAGGATGGTTTAGTGAATAAACCCTTAAAGGGACACTACCACTAACATAAGCTGTAACTAGATTACTTGTGCTTTACCAACAAAACCACTTTATAAAACACACGCTGCTGTTTTTGTTTTAGTTTGAAGTAATTGCATGTAAAAAGGAAAAATAAAGCAATTTTTTTTTTCCTGTTTCCATTTTGTGGGTTTTTTTCAACGGTGCAACAGTTACCAAAATCTGTGCAAAGGTTTTACTTATCTTCTACAGCATTTAACAGTCAGTGGGGTGGAGGAGTGACTGTTTAGATAAAACTGCAGGGGGCTATTGTTCTCCAGGCTACTCGAGATGGCCGCTGAATGAGATATGACGGGAGCTTAAAAGCTTTCCTATCTACCCCTCTGATGAGTTGAGACAGTGACTAACCCATTCACTCTATTCTATGCTCAATGCCCAACAGTAAGTGAGGTAAAGATAGGTGTGGTGGGGGGTGGCAGTTTACAACACAAAATATCACACAATGGATGCACCCAGTGACACACACAGAGGAAAATATCACACAATGGATGCACCCAGTGACACATATATAGGAAAATATCACACAATGGATGCACCCAGTGACACATATAGAGGAAAATATCACACAATGGATGCACCCAGTGACACACACAGAGGAAAATATCACACAATGGATGCACCCAGTGACACACACAGAGGAAAATATCACACAATGGATGCACCCAGTGACACATATATAGGAAAATATCACACGATGCACCCAGTGACGCATATAGAGGAAAATATCACACAATGATGCACCCAGTGACGCATATAGAGGAAAATATCACACAATGGATGCACCCAGTGACACATATATAGGAAAATATCACACAATGGATGCACCCAGTGACACATATAGAGGAAAATATCACACAATGGATGCAGCCAGTGACACATATAGAGGAAAATATTTTCTTAACTAAACAAACGAGAAAAACAAAGCACATGTAAGATATCAGCAACATCAAATAAAAAGAAATTGAATTTGTTGGTGGCAGCGTCACTTTATCACGCTGCACTTTAAGCTTCTATCTTCCCAAAATCTTCATATTGGTAACTGTTAGAATATTTTCGTAACCCTCCCCCCTCCCCCTCAATACTGGAAACAGTGACACCCTGCTGTGAACAGGGATAAGGATCCCAGCGGAGGATTGCAAGCTCTGAAAGATGCCAGAAAAATACAATTCACTCCTTTATAGGCAGAAAATAAGTAAATGCAATTGTTAAAACCTCATTTTACAAAAAACCCCACTAGAATGTTCCTTTATAGCAGTGTTTCCCAAACCTCTCCTCGGGACCCCAACCAGGCCAGGTTTTGCAGATCACCTTGAGGAAATTCAGACTGAATCCTGCAATCACTGAGCAGCAAATCATATCACCTGTGCTGTGCTTCACATATCTGCAAACCTGGCCTGTTAGGGGGACCTGAGGAGCAGGGTTGGGAAACACTGCTGGGGCTTTTCATATATGCATTACACAAATTTGGCCACTAGAGGGCACTATTGGAATATAATATTTAGGTTACATGTTTTTTGGGATTTACTTTTCACTTTTTTACTGACATCATTTAGAAACGTTAGAATTCTATCACTGGTTTATTAGGGACTTACTAATTGAATGGTAATGTAAACGTAGTAATAGGATACAGCAGCCAAGATTCATTTGTGTAAATCCCCCTGTTTGTGTGGATCCAGGACACCCTTCATAACTTTTACCTGTATAACCTTTTTATCATGTTACATGTACACTATATGGACAAAAGTATTGGGACACCTGACCATTACACCATCACGGACTTCTATGACATCACATTAATATGCAGATGGTCCTCCCTTAACAGCTTCCACTCTCCTGGGAAGGTTTTCCACAAGATTTCAGAGTATTTCTGTGAGACATTTTGCCCGTTCATCCAGTAGAGCATTTGTGAGGTCAGACATTGATGTTGCACTAGAAGGCCTGCTTCACAATCTCCATTCAGGGTTCATCTTAAAGGTGTTGGATGGGGTCGAGGTCAGGGCTCTGTGCAGTTGGTCAAGTCCTTCCACTCCAAACTCATCCCACCGTGTCTTTATGGACCTTGCTTTGTGTGCTGACGCGCAGTCATACCGGAACAGAAAGTGTAGATAACTTCACCAAAATGTTCTCACAAAGTTTGAAGCATATTGTGCTGGCGTCATTGCTCTCTGAGTTGGTCTCCGGCACGTGGGATATTCGAAATGTAACCGGAATCCACTTGGTTCACTCGGGACGAGGCCGGACCGGACACGAGCAAGGATTGTCTGAACACGAGTCTCTTCAGGAAAGGCAAACTTTTATTGTGACGTCACAGAATGCTCAGACAGGATTGAATCGCAAAGACTGAGCATCAATTATACAGTGTCCTGAGGTTTTATACCTCAAATACATAATTAGGTACATCCCAATTAGTCCACCTCCCGGTGACTCTATCCCACCCCACGTGGGTTAGTACCTCCCTTAGACTAATACAAAAGACATTTCATTAATTGGCCGTAAATTGGCAAACTTTGTGTTAGTAACAATAAATCATGATTAGTTACTCCTACTGTTCCGGGCTGTGCCTGGTTCCCTAGCGCCTTCAATTATTTGTTACAAATGGCACCTGGTCTGATCTCTATACTCCTTTGTATTTCTGCGGGCCCCAACGACTTTGATGTATCTTTCTCTGTGCCTGGAACAGCAGAGATCTTTCTCAGCGCCTTATTTGTTTTTCTGCTAATCTCAGCACATTCCTAAATTTCTATGTATGCCTGAGTTTCAACTAAAAACTACCTAATTATTTTTAAGTGAACCAATATTCTGAACAAGATGGTCGCCTGGCTTATAATGGCGGCCATCTTCCAGCCTATTTCCACTACAAAACTGTATTCCGCTTCACAGAGCGCTAAACACCAGACAAATGGGGCTGGAGAGATGGGGGAGGGGAGCAGCCTGGCCACTTTAAGAAGCTATAATGGTTAGAGAGCATAGAGTCCCTTTAACATCATTTTAATTTCCTCCATATTCGATTCCATTATTATATATTTATTTTATTCCCCTTTATTACTATTATTACTTTATTATTATTTTAGGAGTACATCAGTACAGGACGCGTCTTTTCTCTTTTCCTATACATACTTAAACCCCAGACCCTTTGAAAATGCTGTTTTACAGTCATTCAAGTGTAAGTCAATTTAAGTGTGTGAGCGAGACAAATGTATATTATTTCTACAGGACGCTCACACTTTCTGCTCTGATTCCTTCACACAATTACTGCAAGCGGACAGAGCTAAATATAAGATATTCCATACATTCTTCCCCACGTAAAGGATGTTCTATATATGTTCTTTGCAGTCCATAAGTCTGCCAGGACACCTTTTATTTCAAAGGGTGGAAAGCTTCCCATTGACCACGTTAATGACATTCCTGTAAAATCCGCGGCGGTATTTATTTTCCCCGCTCTAGAATTCTTTGCAGTCTACCTTTTGGTTTGTTTACTGTCTTCTAGCGGGATCCTGCCTTTATGGGTCATTAGGTGGTATGGCTCTTCTTTATTTTTGTAAGTTTCTTTTACGGCATAATAAAATCTCTACTTTAACCCTTCCATGAACTGGACTGTAAATAACATGCCTCCCCACCTGATTGCTTGTTTCAGTCAATATTTTCCTTCATTTTTTTTTTCCTAAACTTAAGTGATTCCCGAGATCTCATGGAACATAATCTATAATAAGTTTCAGAGATTTATTAATTTGCAATTAGTATTTTAATAAGGAGCAAAGAATTGACAAAAAATATAAAATATATAGTATTATATACTATAATATATATGTAGATTAGATAAAAAAAGGTATCACCACGTACTGCTATACTAACTATATATATATATGATGCACAGATACCACTTTTTTAAGTACGAGTACGATACTTTTTTTTCAAGTACTCACCGATACGAGTGCCGATACTTTTATTTTATGTCATGTGACCGCTTTCCAATAAGAACAGACCTGATATAAAAATGCCCCCAGGTCTCATGGATATGCCCCCCCAGCTCATGGATATGCCCCCCCAGCTCATGGATTTGCCCCCCCAGCTCATGGATATGCCCCCCCAGCTCATCGATATGCCCCCCCAGCTCATCGATATGCCCCCCCCAGCTCTCATGGATATGCCCCCAGCTCATGGATATGCCCCTGTTCATGGATAATGCCCCCCAGCTTGTGAATTTGCCCCCCCAGCTCGTGGATATGCCCCCCAGCTCACCTGGCACTCTCAAAGATCATACTTACCTTTCTGAGCGACGCCGGAAAGTCTTTGCGCGTGCGTCGTTGGAAGGCCCCCAGCCGTGATCACGTCGGACTCCCACGTAATCGCGACTGGGGGCCTTCCAACGAGCGCACGCGCGGAAACTTTCCCGGTGTCGCTCAGGAAGGTAAGTATGAAAGAACGCGGAGAGCAGCTACAGCCGCCCCAGACCCTCGGATGCCGGCAAGCCAGCTCAATGCCGTACCCGGTATCGGCACCGGATATATATCTGCACTGGATATATATCCGCACCGGATATATAAGTGACAACTGAAGTGATGTATTTATAGATCAGATTGGCCAGATCTCTATATATATATATATTTGATCTGGCCAATCTGATCTATAAATACATCACTTCAGTTGTCACTTATACTCTAAACCAGTGGTTCCCAGCCGTGGTCCTCAAGTACCCCTAACAGGCCAGGTTTTAAGGATCACCTTGGGGAAATGCAGACTGAATCCTGCAATCACTGAGCAGCAAATCCTATCACCTGTGCTGTGCTTCACATATCCGGCAAACCTGGCCTGTTACGTGGACTCGAGGACCAGGGTTTGGAACCACTGTTCTAAACTATAGTTTGGCAAATTGTTTATTTTTCGCTTAGCACGGTGTGCCGAGTCTGTAGCAGGAGGCAAGCCCACAGCCCCCTCCAAGTAGCACAGTGACAGGGTGTTCTGTCACAGGGTGTATTTGGGAATGCACTAGAAGTGTCAACTAAATAAATGATAAAAGAAAAGGTTAAACAGAATTCCGTTTAATGTGTCACTATGAAGTGGCTAAAATTACACAAAGGAGATTGCTCACGTTCATGTAACATATATGTCTTTTAAATCGGGCAATAAAAAAGGGGGAATCTTGTCTCTTCCTATAATCATATCATTTTAGGCAATCAAATGGATCCAGCAGCGCAGGCGAAACAATCCAACCCATATTTAACCCCATGTTCTGCGGTGGAACAAATGGAAAATGTGAATAATCTTCCGTTTCATTTTTCTTGTCCTTGATTTGTTATTTTAAGGCATGGATAAAGCAGAGTACATCTCCTGCCTGCCACACGGACCACACACTTATTACAATAGCCTGGATATATTTATAGAGAATAAAGTACATGGCACGTGTAGTATTTAATCTAAAAATGTTCCATTGTTTATTTTCACTTTATGGAAAGCTAATTCTGACCCTGACAATTGGAGAACGCGCAAACGTTCGCTGGGGTAGCTTTAGGAGAAGCAGATGTTTGATTTGTTTTATGGTCCTTCTTCTCTCCCCTTCCTCGCACGAGGGTTATCTGGGCTCCTTCAACATCACTTCTTCTTCGAAGTTTCGAATTTTGACGCTCGCATAAATATTTACGGTTGTTAAAATATTTGCCAAAGTTTTCCCTAGCGCGAAGGCCAAGATAAAACAAACGGACAGCGTTTTAGCAGAGGTGAGAGCTGGCAGTAAGGGGATGTCGGGCCGGCCAAGTTTTCTATGTATTTTATTACTTTATGCGTTCCTGGATCTTTCGTTTTGACTCGTGTAAATCACATTATGTGTTCTGTAACGAAGCGCAATGGGCAGATTCATGCGGTAATATTGAACAATTCGCAATAAGGCCAATTTGTGTTTTTTTACTCATCCTTGCACGGTAAAATAAAATAATCTGTACGGTTGAAGTTGTTGTTATAAAGCTTGTGTTGATGTAGCAAATGAATGCTAGATGTATCAGTAAATGGACATTACCACCAAAACACAAAATATCCTTATTGTGTTTACGTGATGTTGCTGATATCTTACATGTTCTTTGTTTTTCTCTTGTATGTTTAGTTAAGAAAATAGTTTACTCAGTGTCACTGGGTGCATCCATTGTGTGATCTGTCTTTTGTGTTGTAAACTGCCCCCCCACACTATATTTCCATCACTTGCTCCTCATTGTGCGGTTTTGCTATAGAATGGAGTCTATTGGTCCGTCACCAACTCATATCATTGTATTGTGTGGGATCTATTCAAAGGACATCACCGGGGTAGACTAAACATATTTTAAGCTCCCTGTTATGTCTCACTCAGCTCTTATGTAGCTTGGATATCACAATAGACCTCCTGCAGCCTTATCTAAGCATTCCCTCCTCCACCTCATTGACTGTTAAATACTGTAAGGCTGGGTTCACACCTGCACGTTTTTTGATGCGCGAAATACGTATAGTGCATTTCAGCGCGTTCACGCTGCAGTATATGGCCGTGAACGCGCTGTAATACGCCCCAAAGAAGCTCCTGTACTTCATTGGGCGTATGACTTTTTACATCGTGTTCCTACATGCTGTAAAACGCCCAGGTGTGAACGGGCCCCATAGGAAATCATGGGATTTCCGTGTTTAGGCGTTTTACAGCGCACAGGAACGTGCTGTAAAACACCCAGGTGTGAACGGGGCCTAAATGCTAACCTACAGCTGTAAAGTAAACCTTTTGCACAGATTTTTATAAATGTTGCATCATGGGAAAATTCTGCAGAATGGAAACAGGAGATAAGAACCTAACTTTTATTATACCCTTTTTACATGCAGTTACTTCAAACAAAGCAAAAAATACAGCAGCGTGTGTTTTATAATGTGTTTTATAAGGTGGCTTTGTTTGTAATGGACAAGTAATCTTGCGTTCATGGCAGTGTCCCTTTAAGCAGGGTTTATTCGCTAATCCATCCTTTTATTGAATGGTGGTTTAACTTAAGTGAGTTACGGTGGGGCAAGTACAATGTAACCAGGTCTGGGAGATGGCTGCGATTTTGCTCGGTTTAATCGTGGTCGACGTCCGCCTCGATTTTGCTCTGGGGGGGGACGACAGAGGGCTCTGTATTTGCTAATTGACTGACACTCCGTCCAAACATGTCTCCTTTAGCGGTCGCAAGCATGTCCCCAAGCAAATATAAATACATTTAAATCACAAGCTGTTCTTCATATGAGCCTCAGATTATTTAACGAGAGTTTAGTTTATTTGTTTTGGTTTTTACGTAAACGTTAATAACTCTAACACGGTGAAATAAGTATTTTAGCACTTGGAACAGGTTTACTTATTTTCGGCAAGTAGTTTATGTTCACATTTCACAGCAGGTAAATTCAGCCGCATTGTTCAGTATTGAGGGGATGGTGGGGGGGGGGGGTTTATAATCTCGTATAAAAGGCTGAAGAAGAGATGTAGAAACGGCGGCGTAATAAACCAGGATTACAAACCTTCACAGATTGAGTCATAATGCAGTTTGGTAGTCGCTAGAATATATTTGTAAATTTGTAAACTACATGAAAATACATCCTACTGATCATGATTATTTTCTGTGCCGAGAGGTTTAGAAACGGTCTAATAAATATATATCAGGTCTTAAACCTGAAAGCTCAATTTCTTGTCGGTTGCATCTCTTGGCTATCAAGATTGGAACCTTATTGCTTCTGTAACTAAATACCTGGTATTGTAGTTTTGACTTTTCTGTTTCTTTTTCTACAGTTTTGCAACATTTCATAATTTTCGGCTTCCCCAGGGATCCCTCCTCAACACAGCCGGTACTATTACATCAAGTGGAACCTACACCAGTAAATATAAGGTACTGTTGGGGCCCAGGAGTATGAAGACATTCAAATCTATGTCATTGTAATTTTTCTTGACGTTTTAATTCAGGGATCTCAAACTCTGGCCTCGTGATGTTTATGGCCTACAATTCCCAAAATTCTTTGAATGCAATAGATGACCGGGGATTAAGGCTGGTCGTCCACTGGGTCCGTATTTATGCGATGGTGCATTCATCCGATATCGTCTGAAGTCGACCGACCGATCCCACAACATGCAGGTGAATCAGCCCTCTTCCACTGCATCCGACCACCGGCGGACGACTTCGGACGATTTTTTGCGACTTTAAAAGATTCGCTATCTTACCCATTTCAATGGGCGTTATCGGACGATCTGGTACAAGTTTACATGAAAAGGATGAATTGTATAGTTAAACGGCTGTGCCGCGGCAGGGAAATTGCCCCATAGAGAAGTGATTCAGTTACAGCCCATAGGATTCAATGTAAAAAAATATTATTGTCTTTATACATCTTTATTCAATCGTTTATTATTTTCATCTGCAGCAAAAACACTTTCTTCTTTTTTTTCTTTCATTCAGTGGCCTGTCCATCAGCTGACCTAGCTAGTCTACAGACGTTTCCAGTGGACGACCCTGATCTGCCGATGCCATTGTTCGTAGGCGTACAACCAAGTTGGTCGTCCGACTACAGTGCCAGTGGACGACCAGCCTAAGGGAGTTGTAGTTCAGAGACATGCGGGGGGGGGGCACAGAGTTTGAGATCCCTGCTTTAACCACTTGGCTGCTATGGACGCGCTCAGCGCGTCCAGCCAAGTGGTTCTCCTGTGCTACGGACGCGCTCAGCTTGTCCGAGCACAGGAGGCATCAATCCGCCGGATTCCGGCGGATTGCTGCGCCCCCCCGGTGCGGGCTGACATCTTGGATGTCAGCTCAGCACTCGGGAGCCCGGTGGGGACATTAGATGTCATCGCGGCGACGCAATGACATCTAATTCAGGCGCCCCCCCCCCCCCCCCGCATGTGCGGAGGAGGCGCCTGAAAGGGAGCTCTCTCCCTCCCGATCGCCGGGGAGCAGGGGGTTAATACAGGCACCGCTTGGAAGGGCACAGCCTGCCCTTCCAAACGGTGGCTGTCATTAACCCCTGGGGAGCCGGATCACGAATCGGCGCTGAAAAGCGCCGGTTCGGGATCCTTTCCCGGAGCTGGCCGACATCTTGGATGTCGGCCAAGCGTCCGGGAACTCCCCCTGAGGACTGGCGTCATCGTGCATAGCACGATGATGCCAGTCCTGGAGTTAACCCCTAGCTGCCACCAACGGTGGAGATAGGGGGTTCCAATGAACCCCCTATCTCCCGATCCGTGGCAGCTAGGGGTTAATTTTGGTACTGTTGGATCGGCCAGAGCATGGCCGTTCCAACGATACCAAACACGACTGTGAAAAAGTTTTTTAAAAAAAATAAAAATTAAAAATAAAAAAATATTTAAAAAAAAATTATAAAAAAAAATTTTTTTTTTTTTTTTTTGTTTGTTAATGCAGCAATATTGTTCCCATTTCAATTATAATGTGAACAATGATGCTGCACTAACGATTTTTGTATGCGGTGTGTTTGTTAAAAATCACGTTATTTTCCCCAAAAAAAATGTAACGAGACCCCATCTCAAATTTTTTTAACAAGCGCACCCCATACACAATATAACCGTAATTGCTCGCATGTTAAAATGTGAAAAAAAAACACTTTACACGTTGTAAATTATTGAAAATTCATATTTTATTGCATTTTTTGTTATAATATACAGACAGGTCATGACGTATACATATAATAATGACATATTATTAATCTGCCGAGTCTGATGGAAAGAACGATATATAATATGTCTGGGTCATATACTAAAATAAGCCTTCAAAACACGGTTAAACAAGATGAGCAAAACCGGTAAAAATGGCCTCAGCAGCAGAAGGGTTAATGACTGCTAATTTTGTGCTTTGTGTTCTTTGAGATCTATATATATATATTACACACTTGGTGTCTTAAATAAAACAAATCTTTATTTGGGCTACAATAAAAACCACCTACATTTTGGCTCATGAAGAGCCTTTATCAGGGAGCCCTGCATGAGGCGACACTTCAGTTGTTTTTAATGTAGCCCAAATAAAGCTTTAAGGGGTTGTTCAAAGAGAGCCGAATTCCCCACCGAATTGCAACGAACAGTGAGTTTCCCCGTACGGTGCAATTTCATGGCAACCTGACTATTCAGAAAGCTGGCAATTTCCCAAATATTGGCGAATTGCCAGCGAAATACGGTGACCTTCAGTGACAGTGAAATTCCTCAAAGAGAAATAATTATTATTATCATACTTTATTTACATAGCGCCCGCATATTCCGCAGCGCTGAACAATACATTTTGAACAATCCATTTTAAATAATACATTTTTTTAACTTTTTTTTTTAAAACCCCTGTTCGGCTGGTCGGCTTTTTTTCAGAGGCTTTCGGCGGACTTCGGGGACCCTGTTGTGAGTTGCTGAATTCACTGCAGGGTCAGTGAATCGAACCCTCCGAAGTGCGCTGAACGAAAGAGCACCTACATTCCAGCTTTGAATAACCCCTATATTGTTTTATTTAAGACCCTGAATCCTCGGCGCTATTTAGATATATATTATTTTCCCCCTCGATTTAAACACCAGGATTTTAACCCTTTCAGGACCCCTAAGCATATAGTGCAGATATATCATACATTAATGATATATATATTTATCTTATTGTCTGGTTTAGGATCCTAAGCAGCGTCTTGGTGCTTCTCTTGGAACCTTGTCCACGGGCCGAGTTGCCATTATCGGGATGTCTGTGGCGAACCTGAAACTTGCAATATCCATAGCCATTCGCTTTTCAGCGACACGTCGACAATTTGGACCACCTGACAAGGAAGAAATACCCGTCCTTGAATATCAGTTGCAGGTTAGCTGTTTTATGGTTGTGTTGCTTTTGTTTTCCCGTTAGTATTCCTTTATCTTTATTCTGGTTCTCGCGCTGTAGCAGCTCACGCGCTCTGCTGCTTTCACAGGGATCCGGGAGAAACAGGAACTTGGGCTATCTGCACAAAAGCAAAGTTGGGTTTTGGCCGAGCTATGTGGACACAAGCCTTTAAAGTCCATTTCCAAGTCATGTAATGTGTCTTTGTTTTTATGCTTTTTTTTTTTTTTAAGTTCGACCAGGTGGAATACAAACATATCAATCAGCAAAACATTATATGGAAGCCAATAAAGCCACCATAGTCCCCATTTTTAGAGTAAACTCAACTCCACTATGCCCACAAATAGGCAAAAATACACCTCAGCGTTTTGCAGCGCTTTCCTGAGCACTGTAAAACGCTCAACACCAGAAATCCCATGATTTCCTATGGGCCTGGTTCACACCTGGACGTTTTACAGCGCAGGAATGTGCTGTAAAACGTCCGACGCCCAAAGAAGTACGGGAGCTTCTTTGGGGCGTATAGCAGCGCGTTCGCAGCCATAGACATAGCCGCGAACGCGCTGCAATGTGCGTTTTTTCGTATGCGTGATACGCGCGTAAAAAAAGCGCGATCGCGCACGTTTGAAAAACGCTGATGTGTGAACCCAGCCTTAAACACACACAAAACACTACGTAACAAAGACAAGACAAAACTAATGGAGGCATCATTGCACCTTAATAACAACATCTGAGAATACATCTGGAGTATGTGACTGTCTAATCCCAAACATCCCACATTTTATAGAAAGCGGGCATCGTAAATCGTTTTTATGCTTTGAGCTAATGAGTGCCTGAGCATCATGGGAGTTGTCGTTCCAAAAATCTGGAGGAACAAGGTTGCTGACCCCTGGATTAAGGATTTGGCCAAGTGAACAAAAACACAAGTGAACGATTTGAGTAAATGTGTCAAACTGTGTTTACAGGATATTAATAACGTTGCGCAGAAGCCCGTTTAATCTAGTACAAATATGTCATAATGTATTCCTTGCAAATACAAGGGACTTGACAAAGCAGGCGACTAATACACCATCCAATCTCTCTCTTCCATTAGAGGGGAGCCGGTCATTCTTACTCCAAGAAACATTTCTAAACACGGCTTTGAAGAATTTGTAATCCACTTTGTGCAGGCACATTTAATTCTAGTGATTATTTAAAGCTATAATATTAAATATATACTAATAAACAGCACACCACACAGCGCACTGGCGACCAAACCTTGTTCAAGTCCACCTAACAGGCCAGGTTTTAAGGATCACCTTGGGGGAAATGCAGACTGAATCCTGCAATCACCAACCGGGTTATTCAAAGAGATCTGAATGGCTGCCGAAAGGGAATCGAACGCTGAAAATCAGCGTTCGTTACCTTTCTTGGCCATTCGGCTTTTCAGAGAGCAGGCAATTCGCCAAATCCTGGCGAATTACCTGCACATACGATGCCTGTTCGGTGCTTGTTCGAGGGCAGTGAAATCCCCATAGAGAAGCAATGCTTCGTCTATTCAGAGAACAAAAACCAGCAGTGAAAAGTTGCCGAATGGCCCTGCCATTTGGTGGTTTCATGCGGCAGATTTATTCAGGCGAATCCCATAGGATTCAATGTTAAAAATATTCCCGTTTTAATTCAATATCTAATAAACCGTTGATTATAAAATTCTGCAGTAAAAAGACTTTAAATTTATAGAATTTTTTTAGGATATTTTAAGCATTTTTCGGGATTTGTTTGCCCAAATTTTTTTTCTTTTTTAAATGTTTGTTCTTTTTTCTGTAACAGCCCTTTTTATTATCCTTCATTGGATTTTATATGTAAATTTCAGACATTTTCGTTCAGTAGTTTCTTTGCAAACAGCGTTTCACTTTTCAAACATTCAAGCAAAACGTTTTTTGGTTTTTTTTGGGTTTCTTTTTCACTCCATTCGTCTCCATTCATATGTTTTTGCAGGTTTTCGGTGTGCATTCGCCGGGTTTTGCAGTGAGTTTTCGGCGGGTTTGCTGCGACTTTTCCCTGCAATTCGGGGACCCTGTGGTGCTTGTTGAATACACCACAGGGTCGCCGAAATGGGATCGCCAAATCGTACCGAATTGAGGAGAACGAAAAGTCACCGAACGTGCAGTGACTTTTTCGATTCTCTTTGAATAACCCTGTAAGCAACAAATCATATCACCTGTGCTGTGCTTCACATCTCTGTAAACCTGGCCTGATAGGGGAACCTGAAGACAGGGTTGGGAACCACTGAGTTATGGAAGCCCCTTTAAATCTCATGAAATTAAGCACGTTTGGTCATAATCAAGTAATTTTGTGTATCTACAGCCATTTTATTTTAATTTTTTCATTTTGATGTGGATGGGATCATTCCACATTTCATTTATATACCTAGATAACGTTTATCAAGTGACAGCTTACCTTACCCCCTACATTAAATGGCTGGTTGGGAATTCCCACTACGGCCGCCATGTTTTCCTGGAAGCATATAATTTATTCATGCTGATGGACAGTGCATGTAAAATGCAACCCCGCAGCATGTATAATACATATGCTACAGGTAAGAAATCAGAAAGGAATCCCAGGTGACCTGCCCTGATTTCCTTCCTGCAGCATATGAATTATACATGTTGCAGGGCAGCACTTTTCTCAGTGCTTCCCTCTGCATGAAATAGTATTGTGTCCAGGAAAACATGGCTGATCTGGCAACCCTAATTCAGACCCCGATTCTCTTGTGGAAGCCTTATCTATGTCTGTCCCAGTCTATAATTACACCAAGACAGATTTTATTGAACACATTGATTTATTTCGGGAACAGACAGAAGTTCAGGGGGGGAAAAACTGAATTGATTGTCTTTCCCAGGCTGCAGAACAATCTTGCTCACTTCCAGAAGAATTTTCTTCCCTGTGGATTTCCAGTCGGTCTCCTCCTTTTTCTTAATAGCTTCTCCAAAATAATCTGGTTTCTGTCATTGTCCGCAGAGATCACAAAGCATTCTCTGGCTTTTTTACTTTCCATCAAGGTGGGGAGTTGTTCCCATGTGTTTGCTTTATTTAACGAGGCTCGAACAATTCTCTATGAATCAAATTAAAGGGATAAAAAAAAAATCTGTTACAGACGGGGCAGTCCTTGTCCACTTTGCCCACGCTCAGGAGCAACTCTGCCTTTTTGGGGGCGAGTGGAGAGCATGCTTGTCACGGTGGGCCAGGCCTGGTATGAATGCAGAAGGGTGTGAGCCTATTGTGCAGCGATACACGATACAGATATAGAAAACACCAAAATATTTATTCTAAACTTCCTTAAAATAAACAAGACAAACCTTAAACAAACAGCCGGGATCCAGAACTTAAGCACAATATATATATATATATAAGAATCAGAACCTAAGAAATCTAAGCAAAATACAAAATAAACTAAACCAGATGATCACAATATATATGTAAATCCAGGAGACAAGAACTGTGAACAGACAATGAATAAACAGAACTAAGCATGGGGTATTACAATGAATAAACTTGAAAACAGAAGCTTCACAGAAAACCAGGTAAACCGAAAGGAGCTCCTGGAAACAGAACTGCATACCACCAGGACTGATGGGAAGTGAATCAATGAATGAGAGAATGAGGCAGCACCCTTCCTAGGGTGTTGCCTCCTTTTAAACACCGGTGATCAGAACTAAAGAGTCCCGGTGAGGATCCAGGGCGAGAGATCCCAATTAGCACTGGGTGCAGGAATCAGCATGGTTCATAACAGAAGTCCAGGAACTGGAATAGTTTATAATGATGCGCATGAAAAGGGTCCAAAGGGGGCGCCAGGAGCCCAGAACGTCCAAAACGTTACAATGCTCTTACCAAGGTACAAGGAGCCTGTTAGTGTAGATCAGGGTCACCAACCGTGGTCTTCCAGATGTTCTGGAGCTACAGCTCCCATGATGCTCAGCCACTCATTAGATTGTCTGGGCTTATGGAAAATGTAGTTCAAAAACATCTGGAGAGACAAAATTGCTGACCCCCCCCCCCTACAGTATCTGCTCCAAACAGGCGATGCGGGGGTTTATCCTGATGACGTCTGACCCTAGAGATGATGTTTGTTGTGAATGGCACCTGTGTATGATGTATTTCGTTTTTAACCATTCATGGAGTGTTAGATTTTACTCTTCAGCTGGAAGTAGGAGGAGATTATGATTGTTAATTAAGGGGTTCAATCCTATAGGTTTTATCCTGATTAGAGCAATTATTAAAATTGTATATAAGGCCATAGTAAGACATCAGTAAAGCGATATCCTTTTTTCCCCACACCATCAAGAGTCGGTGGTCGGCATCCATGGTCCTCCAGATGTTTTGGGACTACATTATTATTATCCTTTATTTATATAGCGCCTCAAATTCCGCAGCACTTTTAAAAGATCTTTGTACAAGAAGTTGACACATTGGAATACCACACATGGATGGGCTACCAATTGGACAGTCTGGAAGGTGACCGTAGGTCCCCGAGGAGTTTTGGGACAGTGTAACCGTTTGGGTCTGCTCCTCAATACAAGCCCTTCATATATTCCCATTACAAAGTCTTTAGAAGGCTATAGTGGTTTAGGGACACCACAGGCCCCTTAAGTCCTCTATGAGCCACATACTAAGCCAAAGACCATGGAGAGCTACTACACAAACCCTTCAATTATGCAAACTTGTCAGTCATCTGGGAAAAAACACTAACAAAAAAACAGGCCCTGTTTTGCTAGATAAGCAACGCTACTCAACCTGGAGCAGTGGTTCCCAACCCTGATCTCAGGTTCCCCTAACAGGCCAGGTTTGCAGGATACCTGAAGAAGCACAGCTCGGGGATAGGATTTGCTGATCAGTGATTGCGAGATTCAGTCTGCGTTTTCCCAAGGTGATCCTTAAAATGTGGCCTGTGAAGGGTACGGAGGACCAGGGTTGGGAACCACTGATCTAGAGATGCCCCATCTACTTATCAAGTCAAGTTCCTGGCAATATAATGTGAAAATAAATATGTGGTCAGCAGAATGGAAGAAAGTCTTTTTTTCTATAATAAAATGGCCAAAACACAACCATTACTTACTGAATATAAACTACATTGCAGTGAAATGAAAATTGTAACTACGCAGTCTTCACACCTTGAAATGGGACGTTTGGAGAAGACCTCCCGAGAATAATCATTAAAATCAGTATAACCGTATATGATATCTGGAGAGTGCAGCTGCCTGGGTTTGTTAAAGTCGGGGGGGAATTTTTTTTACCTCCCCACTATCCAATGACCTTACATGAGCCCGTCGGGGAGAACCATGACCTCCAGGATCAGCTGGATCCCCCAAAACTATCTGCCTATTCACCTGATTTGCCCAGTTGCCAGTGTGAGCTTCATCACAGATGAAAAAGCTAAGCAAACTGTACAGGAATGGCTTAATATTTGCTATCGATGTATAGCATGTCTCTACCCTATACATTCTAACCCTATATCTAGGGGCCTGGTCCTGAAAAAGTAACAGGGTTAGTTAAAGAGAGGTGAAAAGCAGGAGAATGGCTGGAGAATGAAAAATTCTAGGTCAAATTAGCCAAACCAGAAAATTTCTCCCATTTATCTCACTTTCCAAATCGGCTATTTTGACCTAGAATTTTCACTTCTCCAGTCATTCTCCTGATTTTCACCTCTCTCTGAATAACCCTGAGTGTGCAGGATCTCTCTACGTTCTCTGCTCCTCCTTTAAGCATTGACATTTAGCAGCTAATCTACCTCTTAACATGCAAATTGTATATCAATGTATATCCATAAAAATAAGCAGAGGTTTAGAGAATCCTTATGTTAATTCTTGTTAGTTCTTGAACCCAGGACATACTTGAAAACGAGAGAAATCTCAATGTATCCTTCCTGGTAAAATCCTTTATAAAAAAAATAAATTGTAATAAATATCATGTATTTCTATTCACTTAATGAAGAAACCTATGATTGGAAACTAATAAAAGCTTCTTTGTGGGCCAAAAGGGAAATCTCGTTCCCTCTGACCCCTGCCTGTAACTGAGCGGTCAGTCACACGGCTTTAGATTTATCCCTCCCACAAAGGAGAGGAAGCAAAGAACATGGCCGCCTCTATCAGGCGAGCAGTCGGATTAGGAGCTACAAAAACTCACAAAACTTCCCTGGACGTTGTAAAATTAAACACTTTACTGGTTTAATCAAGTTACAACAAAAACACACAACACAAATCTCTGTAAAGGCGGTCGGTGCATTTTAAGTTTTTTGTTTTGTCGTTTCATCTTCCTATTTTAAACTACTGAATGTAGGAACAAATTTTTTTTTACAAATATTACTTCAGGCATTGCAGACTTTCAGGGTTTTGTTTTTTTCCTCACAAACTTGATAAAAGCTTCCGTGTGGGCCAAAAGGGAACTTCGCTCATTCTGAGAAAATAGTGGAGGAACTGCGTTCCCGCTCGGCTTGACCCCTGCCTGTAACTGATATTGTGCTAACAGCCAAAAGTCTTTATACAGGGATAAACTGTATTGTAGCATTAATGCTAATATTGTCTGTTCATTTGTTTCAGCAATGGCGACTGATTCCCTACCTTGCTGCTACTTATGCCCTGGACTACTTTTCTAAATCCTTCTTCATGAACTTCATTGAATTTCATATCGGTATTCTCATGAAAGATAAAAGTCCAAGACAGGTAAAGTGTCAGTGTATCAATACACAAACATTATCTTTGAAATGCAACTTTTAGACCAGTGTACTGTAGAAATGACCCCAATGTTTCTTCGTACATAATATTCCGCATCATTCAGCATAGGGGGTGCCGGGTTTAGTTCTGCCCGGGAGCACAGATCAATGAAAGCTGAACTGAGTTTCAGGGAATGGGAAAGAGAAACGGAAACCCGATTTGGGACCTAAATTCCTCTGACTCTTTATCTGCACTCACTGAGATGCACTGGGTTGGCTGGACGATCCCTGCAGCATCCAACCCCCCCTACGGTCATGTGACATGCTGCAGCTTACAGAAAGCCGGCAGCATGTCACGTCTGGAGGATTAGTGCTGGATACCAGGTACGTTTTTAAATAATCTAAAGGGTAAATCGGGAAAAGGAGGCAGCTTCGGAGGGGGTTAGATGGTCATAAATGTTCAATCCCTCTGTTCCCCCACCCCTTGCCATTTTAACTTTAGAGCAATGTTGCTCATTGCACGGCTCGTTTAGCCGGCAGTGCCTAGCACCGCAGAAGGTGGGCGCCGCCTGGTGACGTGCAAGGAGGAAAGAGGCGCGAGAAAAAAGAGAGTTTGCAAAGAAAGAAGCTGAGACGGTCAGAAACGGAGGAAAAAAAAATTGAAATCTGGGAAGTCAAAAGCTGAGGCAAAATTACAGTCAATGTAATTACCGTAGATACTCGAGTATAGCGCGACCCGAATATAACGCGATGGATAGAGATTTATTTTGGAAATGAAAGAATACTCAAGACTCGAATATAACGCAAGGAGCAAAATTTAACTGTACCGGTAAACAATTAAGATCCATCCAGGTTCTCTGAACACAGTCAGGCTCCCCCTCAGGCCAGGATGTTCTGCTCTAGAATGATTGCAGTTGTTACTAAGTATGAAGCTGCCGGTTAGCGATTTACTAGCGATTAGATGGCCGGCGGAGGCAAGCGAGGTTAATGATTGGATTAAACCGAGCGTGCCCTCTGGCCGTGATGGATCCCACCTCTCCTGAATCCGGGAGTCCCTGAAGTGTTTGCAAGCATCCACTCCAGCGAGATTACCAGAACTTCCGGGAGACTTGGGATCCAGAGCAAGGCAAGTTTTTTTCTTTTACACCCGATGCAGATGTCTCGACTATAACGCTACCCCTCCAATTTTAAGGTAGATTTTTGTCACCAAAATCTAGCGGTATACTCGAGTATCTACAGTGACCCCTTCACTGCCGATATCGAGATATCTCGGGCTTCAAAGGCACCATCTGGTGCCCCGATATCGAGAGATCTCGATCTGCTGATCTGCAACCCAAAAGCAACTGAAATTCGTTTGCTTTTGAGCTGCAGAAGGTGCCCCCAAAGTTTTAGTCGTGTGGGCATAATGCCCAAAGAACTAATACTGTAAAATTGGCAGCTGAATGCTTTGAAATATCGAGCTTTCAGCCGATGCAGGAGAAATAGAGGTTTTAGTGGCTGGTCTATTTTCTTCTAACTCAATTTTGGCATCGTTAAGTGGACGAGCCTCATGAACGATAATTTATCGTGCCTAAATCTAGGCGTCCAATCCAAATGTTTGTTGACGGATGGTGATGACAAGTAGCGAACTATAATCCATACTGGTGTGTCCGTATCGTAGATGTATGCCTGACGAGGCAACTCTACTAGTGGCGGGGTGCGTGTGACTATGTCCATGGGGGTATAGGAAGCATTCAATTATTTTGCCTAAACTCATGCTATATGAACGGAGCAGTGTAAGATTAACTCCTATCTATGGACATTGATGGTTAATTCATGTGCTGCACGTCTATCTCTTGCGTGAATTACATTGCATATATGTGTCATCTGTATGTCATATTCACACTCACTTAGCAATCGGTGGACGCACCTTTTACTTGAATCACAATTGGCTGCACACAACTGACTGACACAACCTGTTATGAAGCTGCATTAATTACTATATCGCCACTTGGTTGTCAATGTTGGACAACATTTTATTAATTTCACAAAGGGTTAATTTTTTTTAAACCGTATATATTAAAAGTTCTATTTTAATTCTAACAAAATGGGAAAAATTCTCTTGTTTAGAGGAATCCGTTTTGTTTCAATTGATGGTGTTTAATCACTATTCCAGAATCGCAAGTTCTCAAAATACGGTGGTTGTTTTACCATCGACATATTCTACTCAATTTGGCAGTAGATGGTGCCATCTACTGGCCAAATAGGTTATTTACAGAATTAGATATGTATCACTGTAAAATTAATTTTAAAAAAATTAGAAAAAAAAAACCCACTGGTTTCTGACAATTTTTTTTTGGAAAATCACTTGATAGTGAAGGGGTTGATTTAATTTTTACGCTCCTCAACGTATTGATTTAAAGCTAGTATTTTTTTTCTTATTCCATTTAAAAAGATATAGAAGTGTTAAAGTTGTTGATTTATAGGCTTAAAGTATACAGTATGGGGGGGGGGGGAATGATAAGCCACAGGTATTTCAGTAATGCGACTCTCCTCTTGACTGATCTCTGCCGCTACGGCTCCCGAACAAAAAACACTAAGGATCCCTGCTTTAGAGTATCCCTTTAGATCATGGGTCAGCGGCATTGGCCGCCCAGATGTTTTGGAAATAGTGCTCATCAACTTATCAGTTTGGCAGAGACTCATGCAAAATGTAGTTCCAAATCATCTGGGGGGCCCACAGATGCTGACCCCTGTTATAACTGGTTACGGTGGCGAGTTTCCCCGTAAAAATATTTTAACATTAGGAATTTGCTTTAAAGGGAAATACCAGGTTAAGATCTTACGTCTGGAAAGAAATTTTTACAATGGAATAATTAATTTATAAAGTCTTCCTTTTTTATTCTACAATGACCACTACAGATCAGGAGGTCGTTCCTGATGACTATGGCAGTGGTCCCCATCCCTGGTCCTCAAGTCCCCCTAACAGGCCAGATTTTAAGGATCCCCTTGGGGAAATGCGGACTGAATCCTGCAATCACTGAGCAGCAAATCATTCCAACTGAGCTGCAGATAACTGGCAAACCTGGCCTGTTATGGGGGACCTGAGGATCAGGCTCGGGATCCACTGGTCTATGGAAACAACGCTCATATCATCAAATCGAAGCCAATACATATCACAGTGACGCCGTCTGCTCATAGCTGTTGTGTCAGACTAGCCCTCTGCTGACTGCATTCCACATTCCACTGACCGTGCATTCCACTGACCGTGCGTTCCACTGACCGTGCGTTCCACTGACCGTGCGTTCCACTGACCGTGCGTTCCGCTGACCACAAATTAAAACTATTTGATCGACCGAAAAGGATTTGCAGCGAGGACACATTGAAGAAGACATCCCGCAGACGGTCAAATACTGATTTTCTTCTACATAAACAAAGCCGACCTTCTTCTTAAAGCTGCTGCCGAGTGAAGATAAACCTGCGTGCAGCTGCAATAACCCAGAAAGCTGCTGTTGCTTTTTATGTGCGCATAATAAACTATCTGACCTTCTAATATTAGGGATTTCTAGCAGCCATTCGCTTATGTTTCTACAAAACTAAATGCGCCTCAGAAACTCTGTGGTTAATTTGCTATTTTTCTGTGGACGAGGGAAGATTTATTTGCCATAATTCCCTGCAATCTACTGTCTAGACCTCAGAGAAAATAATAAATCTCACATCTCGGGTCAGAGATGGGAACTTTGCAGTTTTATATTTGTAAACGAAAGGGATTATTAATTAAGCGCCGGTGTTGCAAATACCAGCGAAAATCAGCGGTATTGCAGCCCTGACGTACTCCGGCAGTTCACAAAAGTAAAGGAACAACACTGGTGTTTTAAATAACTTAACGTGCAACAATCATTCCCAAAAACAACTTCTTTTTTTGAAAAAAATATATATATTTTTGAAAAGTTATCATACATTAAAACAACCATAGTTGCTGCAATAAAAGTGTCCATGCAAGACCATCCTATACAATAAATCTGTTTTGTAACGCGTCTGTCACCATCGTCAGATGCACGCGCACCCAGATATCTCGCTCAGGAGGGCACAGCCTAACCCCCCTGTGGGCGGGGCTCACGCAAACCTGACAGCTGTCGGTCACTGCACTTCGGTCACTACAGTCCCGGAAGCCTCGGCTTAGGCCCCGTTCACATTGTGTGATTTTCATATTTGCGACATAGAGTGATAATGTCGCGCGATGTTGTGGTTTGCGCGATTTTGCGAAGCCCCACCAATGAAAAATCGCAAAAAAAGGGTCATGTAAGTGAAAGGGGAAAAACAAAAGTGGGAGAAGGGGTTAAAATCAGAGGGGAGAGCAGCCAAATAAATGAGTGGCACACCCGGCTCGCCTCCACTTCTTGCATGAACATATATAAAGATGTGTGAAGTATAATACATCAGTGCAACCCTTACAAAACAAAGGCCTCCACAATTCTGCACATTGAATAGAAAACCCTTCACTGCTGATACTTATCAAGGCTTACCTATACATTTATGTAGCCCCCAATAACGACCCCCCCCCTTCAATAAGGTGCTTAATATTGGGGCTAAGCTCTTTTTCTGCACTAACCGTGTATTGCTCTATATCAGTGATGGCGAACCTTGGCACAGCCCAGATGTTTCGAAACTACATGTCCCACGCTGCTCCAAAAGTTTAAAGGAAGTAGGCACTGTGGAACATGTAGTTTCAAAACATGTGGGGTGCCAAGGTTCACCATCACTACTTTATATATTTTGTCTATCGCTGAGCTTCTAGTTTGCTCTCAGTGCTGCGGCATGCCGCATGACATGTTTCCATGGGGAGTGATTTATGGCTGCGCACTCACTGCAGGAGAACCCCCCCCCAGCCGCCAGCTATAAGAACTCAGAACCCCCAGACCGTATTTGCATATGATTGGGCTGCTCTCCCTCAGTCTAGCTAGATCCTCAGTAAGGTTTAACCATTAACCCTTACCTACAATTCTTTGGTCTCCCCTAAATAAATATAGGGGTTTTTTTGGGGGGGAAGGGGGTATCGAAATACGTTTATAAACAGTGTGTATATATGTGTGTGTTTGCACTGCAGCCAAGCAGTGGGATCGGTTTGAGCCTTTGAACGTTAATACAACAAGCATCTTTGATATCAGAACCCCCCCCCCCCCCGTAAGCCTAGGATGAGCTGTCAGTCACACGGCTTTAGATATAGTATGCCTCGCACGAAGGAGAGGAAGCAGAAAACATGGCCGCCTCCACCAGGCGAGCAGTCAGATTAGAAGCTACCAAAACTAAAAAAAAATTTTAATTAAACGATTTACTGTTTATTTAAGTTACAACAAAACACATAACAAAAATCTCTGTAAAAGACGGGTGGTGCACTTTAAGTCTTGTTATGTTTGCTTTTTTGGAATTTCAATATTTTTATTGGGTGAAGGCACAAGATTGTACAGGTAACAAGGCACAGTCCATAAAGTGCATCACACATTTATAAAAGCAGAAAAAACATCCAGGTATCTCCGAAAAGCAACACAAAAGTCAACCGTGCCGGAGGGTGCAATAAGGACTAAAATCCCTCCCTCTAGGAGAGGCCCACTCCAAAGGCAGTGCAGTATCTGAAGAACCCCCAACCCCAGAAATAAACACACGTGTATCACCACCTGCACGGGCAAGACAGCCCAAAAAGCCTAAACCAGGGGTCCAAGTGAAAAAGCCCACACGCCAAGAGTGAAGGGCCGACCGCACTACACAGGGCAACGCAGTGGCCTTCAAATACAACCATGTACAAAAGGGGTAACAGTCGCCTCTCCAGACTCCATGAGGCGTCAGGCAAAAGACCGTGGCAGAGTCAAAAAGAGAGAGGAGAGGGAGGCACTATACGTCACATTTTCCAAAGTAGTAGCAAGATGATGGTGTTGACAGCAAAGAGGATTAAGAAGGCAGCACATAATCCCATAGCGGGAGGAGGAGATACAAAGTACATAATCAAGATCAGTTTTGTTTGTTTTTGTTGTTTCATTCTCTTATTTTAAACTACTGAATGTAGGAACAAAACCATTTTTACTAATTACTTCAGGCATTGCAGACTTTTCGGTGTTTTTTATTTTATTCAAGTTGCATTACATTGGTGTATGGCATTTGCGTAGACATCTGAATGGCAGAACCATTCCATTGTAACTCCCCCCTCCTTTCCCCTGTCCTGACTCTCGCCTGATCTCCAGTCTTTTAAGACGTCATTCACACGTCATTCCTGGTTGTTTTGGATCAACGTATCACTTAAAGCTGCCTAGGAATCCTTTGCACAAATAGCTCTGAAACATCTGAACTGTCATTGGACTCTTATCACCCTGTTATATCTGGCACCAGGGGTATTGATAATCCGATGTTCCACCTTCTCGCTACAATCCAGATTACATTCCATTTTAAGGTAAAAAATCTATTTCTACGTTGCGCCGGTGCTTACCACTTTAAGACACGACTCTCCATTCTGATCTTGTAATTACCAAATATGGTTGCGATCGTGAGCAAAAGGGTAAAAAAAAATTTATGATACATTGTCTTCTCGCTTTTGTTTAAAACGTACCAGAAGAACCGTTTATGTAACCGAATATCAGATTTTATCCAGGCAAACAAGACGTAAAACCTTAAAATTAACCAAAATAAAATCGACGGCATGAACGTCCGGGAACATGATCAAAAATGTCTCCATGTTTCCGTCATAAATGTGGTAACATTTGTTCTTTTCATAGCTTTTTATTTAACTGGAATTGGCACGCAGTCTAACAAGCCCAGCATGTTTAGCACATTTTTAATTATCAGTGAGTCGTAAACCGATCTGCCAGCAGGAAAGACAAAAATAAGATTCTCTCTGTCTGTCTCTGTTTCCGTCAGTTGGTGTCTGTCTCTACCCATCTCTCTGTCAGTGTCTCTCTTTCACTGTCTTTGATGCTCTCGGTCTCTTTCTAACTGTGTAGATTGGGTTAGCCATGTTGGTCCAGGCGTATTGTAGAATGCACTGAAAACCTTTTTATAACTGTGCTAGCGTTACTCTTAAGATTTATATATTGTATAAATATTGTGATAAAGCCACTGGACACAGGGTTCAGTGCTTCACGCTTTCCTTTATTATGCAGCCCCGGTACACCATAAACACGAAAAATAAAAATGAATACAAATCAAATGTCTACTCCTTTATGCGGAGTCTAACTAAACATTCAGGATTTCCTGATTGAAATATTGGGCGGCTAAGCTGCTTACCAACAAGCGAAACAGAATGAAATGTACTTTCCTTTTTCCTCTTCAGGGTTTTTTCTTCTTTCCATGCTGTACCCAGCACCAAGACTGCTCTCTCAGAGGGGACCACCTCTCCTAAAAAGGCTGGGCAGACTTAATCAGGCATTAGTTGTGAGTTAACCCTATAGGGGGAAAGAGCAGTACTCCATTCGCCTGCTAATAAACCTGTGGTCCACCACCCTGCCCCTAATCACACTGTCACAATATGTATAGTATATATATAATTACATAAAGAGTTCGCCTTCTCAGCACTCAAGCTCTGGATACATCTTCAAAAGGTGCAATGGTGCTAAAAATCCTCAAATATATAGTATATGTCGACCAAACAAGGAACACTCAGGGACTTATGAAAAAATCAAACAAATATTTATTGGTATGTCATTAAAAAAACGTTTCGGCTCAAACAGGAGCCTTTATCAAGGATTGTTGATAAAGATTCCTGTTTGAGCCGAAACGTTGTTTTTTTAATGACATACCAATAAATAGTTGTTTTATTTTTTCATAAGTCCGTGAGTGCTCTTTGTTTGGTCGATATATACTATATACAGGGCTCAAAATTTCAAGTCCCAAGCTACTAACCAGGCCATAAGAGTTACTCGCCACCAGTTGCTCCACCTAACCCCTACCCAGCTCTTAACTCTGCCCCTAAACACACACCCGTAAATTATCTTCTGAAATTACACTGCTAAAGGTTTTATTTAGAATAAAGTTACAAAAATAACATTAATACCCAGACCCCAGATACCTGTATACCCAGTCATCAGATCCCAGATACATGTATACCCAGTCATCAGACCCCAGTGTGAGAAGAGCGAGGAGGCAGGGAAGCTCCTCTCCACCCCCCTGCCAGTGACAGAGATGAGTCAGGTTAGGCAGCTGATTCCTGCCACTGTGCAGCCAGGGGAAGGATGGGCTGCACGGTGGCATCACTGGAATAAGCAGCAGTAAATAATTTATTGTGCTGCTTGCGTGTGCATTTCCACTCGCCCTCACTTAATTTCCACTCGCCAAATGCTAGTAGGCGAGTGGAAATTTTGAGCCCTGCTATATATATATATATAACAGCAAAAGGTTGCACTCAACCTCAAAACTAAGCGGGTGCATCTAAGACATTAAATACAAAACACCAAGAAAGAGCACTCCATATTATTTACCACCTTCTTCCATCATTTTCTGTGGAAAAAAAAAACACCTTTTTAAAAATGCTCAAAAACCCTGACTGAGGTAATAAATGATGGGGATTCAGTTCACAAAGTATGATCATAATTTGCTTGTCACAGTCGCCAATGTACCCAATCTTTGACATGTCCTATCTATCTTGACCGAATTTCTATTTACAGGATCAACTCACCCTGGAGCTCCCCGGCAGCTCTCGGCCTTTATAGGCTGCCATGGTGGGACACCTGTGAACAGGGAGTGGTGTATACCAAATGAGAGTTGTCAGCTCTCTATATATAAAATACAAAACCGCAGAAGGTTAAACTCAACCTCAAAACTAAGCGGGTGCATCGAAGACATCAAATACAAAGCACTCCATATTATTGACCACCTCCAGGGTGAGTTGATCCTGTGCAGACTCGGTCAAGCTAGATAGGACCTGTCAAAGATGGGGTACATTGGCAACTGTGACAGGCTTAAGCAAACTATGGTCATACTTTGTGAACTGAATCCCCATCATTTTACCTCGGTCAGGGTTTTTGAGCATTTTTAAAACGGTGTTTTTTTCCACAGAAAATGATGGAAGAAGGTGGTCAATAATATTGTGTGTGTGTGTGTATATATATATATATATATATATATGTGTGTGCGTTTGTTTGGAAAAATAAAGAGATGGTTTTTCTCTGTTTTAATTATTTGAAATTGGTAAAACACACACTATCCTTTTCGTTCTTCTAGCTTGTTGCTGGGTAAAATAATGACAATGAGCCACTTACTAAAGTTCGTCGCTGATAGACTGTCTTTTAAAGGACGCATTATTCATTCTTACGCTCTTTTTATCTTGTCTTAGGCGGAACTTGGCAAGGAAATCCATGCTTTGTCTTCTGCCGGTAAACCTCTGGCTTCATGGACGGCACAGCAGGCTGCGCAAGAATGCAGAGAAGCCTGTGGGGGACACGGATATCTAGCAAGTGAGCATGCAAAAATGGCATTAACACCGCATGAGCGGTAATGATTTAGCGCATGTGATCTTGTGTTTATCTCATGGTCATCTATAGTTTAGGGAATGATTCGGGCTGGCATATTTAAACAGACAGGCCAAACGCCATTAGAGGTTAAACTGTTTGCATAACATGGTTTAAGGCTGTATGGCAACCCCCCCCCCCCACAAGCCCACTACCCAACAGGTTTTGTAACTATGTCTGGCCCTTCTCTTTGCATGTTTTTTTAGATACACAGACACAACAAGGCCTCTATTCTGTCTGAACAGGTAATAGGGAGACACAAGGACTGGAAAATTATTAGCTGAGCTGCTAATATAGTTTTTAGGGAGCTGGTACTGCTGAAATTCTGTCCTGGAATCCATAGAACGTCATGGAAATCCACACAGGGTTATGTAAATGCAGGCAGAAGGATGGCAGAGAACTATTTGTTTTCCTTGTCCTTCCTGGTACAGAGAGAGGAGGCGGAAACCAAGTGAAATCAAATCACCACCTGATAATTGTGACATGGATAAAATATCTAGATCCTCTTCCATGTCCCCTCCTATAGACGTAATCACAATATGAAGACAAAGAAGGAGTAAGCGTATCTCTATATGTAAGTTAAAAAAAAAATCACAAGGGGTCATACTACATTCATAACACTAACGTTAGTGCTCAACTGTGTTAGCGCTTACGTTAGCTTCGGTGGCCTTAGCGCGGGCGCACCATATTACAATCCGAACGCTAACGGGTTAAAAAATCCATTAGCGATTCGGATCTTGCGCTTTTCAGTACGAGGTCACTGTACTTTGTGCTCCCTATGCTTAACATGGGGAGCGCAAAGTGTAATCCTAACGCTAATTAACAAAGTCCTAATGCTAATTACTGTCCGGCTGCGGTTAACTCAAAGGTTAACCACAGCTACTAGGTGGGGCTAAATGATTCAACAGTTAGCACCAGCTGAACCCCCCCCTCCTCCCAAGAAAAAGAAATCAGATACTCACTTCTCATCCCGCGGTGAGAACGGCGGCTCCATCCACCTCTACTTGCCACCGGGAGCAGAGAGAGAGTGGAGGAAAAAAGTCCCCCAGTCTCCCTCTGCCAATCACTACACAGTGTAAATGGGATCCCTTAGGTGCAAAAGAATGCTCATATATGTGATAAAAACTCAAAATGGATCTACAATTATACCCTTTATCTGTATAGAATAATTTCAATGGTGCAAACTTAGGGCTATATTACAAAGCTGGTGCTAACGTAACCAGAGCTGTTGTAAACTTACCAGAGCCATTATAGTCTATGGGGTTATAAAGTTTACAACAGCTCTGGTTAAGTTAGCACCAATTTTGTAATACTCCCCTAAGTGTTTCAATCAGATTTCAACAGTGTATATCGCAGGATTCTTTGTTTTATATAGATGGAGATACACTCTAATTATATCACTGCAGATTGTGAATATGGAGATTTCGTAGATGTTCGATCTCCTAAGATGATTCCTGGAAGGGGGATAGAA
The DNA here is from genome assembly GCA_009667805.1 of Leptobrachium leishanense. Lineage (NCBI taxonomy): Eukaryota > Metazoa > Chordata > Amphibia > Anura > Megophryidae > Leptobrachium > Leptobrachium leishanense. The sequence goes on along the minus strand of CM019063.1, from coordinate 506,264,984 downwards.
GCCAGAAAAAACAATTGTGCGGTACTCAACGGTACTTGCCCCTTCTTGTCCCCTATGGGGTACTTACTAGACTCCAAGCCTCTTCACTCGGCTCTGAGGATGGAATGCATATGAGGTCCTCGAGGTGGCCTCCAACCTCCTTTAACCTCGTGTAGTTTCCAGACTCCAGTGCAGGTGGTGCAAGGGGAAGCAGAAAAACACCCTGGATCCGGGACTTTAAAATATCTTAATTTATTTAAAGATACACATATAAAAAGCGTTCTAGTTCAATAAATTAAAAACAGAACGGTACTGAGACACGTTTCGCCAGTGTAGTCTGGCTTCATCAGTCAGTGATGAAGCCAGACTACACTGGCGAAACGCGCTCACAATGTTAAGTATAGGACGCACGCAGTACAGTACCCTCGCAAAGGTTTCGCGCAGGTTCACCCGCGGTAGACGATAATACGCGTTTGTTGTGCGCACTCTGTAATACGACGTTCAGTGCAAAGGGTTTTACCACTCGCGTTAATGCGTTTTTGTGCAGACGTTTGCACGAAGATTGTAATAGGGCCCTATGTTTGCACCATTGAAATCATTCTATACAGATTAAGGGTACAATTGTAGATCCATTTTTTGAGTTTTTAAAACCTATATGAGCATTCTTTTGCGCCTAAGGGATCCCATTTACACTGTATTCTTTTCTATGTCTTTTGGGTGTCAGACATATCCCTAGGGGCTCGCAATCGACATACATTGTTACCACAAATACCACCGTCTCCTAAATCCATTACATTATACACACCGTCCAGCGCCTGCTGTAATATCACGTTTTTTTTTCTCTGTTTCAATCACTACACCGACCTACCGCATTTTCGCGAGGCAATATCCTGCAGGTCATGTGACCTGCAGTGGAAGCGTCAATGGAGTCCTATGGACTACTTATGGGGCTGTGAGAAATTCTTTGAGTAAAGTCAGGTGATTTATAAGGTGGTATAAATGATCCAGAGCTGCGCTGAGCGTCACTTTCTATCGATATATATATATAAACATTTTATTCTCCAAGATATTGATGGTGACCGCAGTATGTAATGCTCACCTCTATTTATGCGGGGAGTGTAAATAGCATTGTGTCGAGTCGTGGATTTTCAGGAATCTCTCTGGGGGAGAAAATTCTATTTTGAAGCTTGAAATTCCAATGACTCATAAATAATGGTTTCCAAAAGTATATAAACACGCTTTGAGTGGCTCGAGGAAAATTACAGGGTGATGTTATGTCTTATTATTTAGATATATTTTCTTGGGTGAATATTTTATCTGGCACAAGAATGAGTGACCATGTGGTAGGTTACGCGCTAGCGTTACTATTCAGGGTTTCTTCTATATCTACGTTTTTTGTTTAATCCGAATCTGCTGATTTTAGAGACCTTTAAACACAAATAGGCAATATTTTACATCATAAAATTGTCTTTACCATCTTAACCAACTATCACCTTGGCAAACTTCAGAAATGACTATCATTGGCACGGCGGAGATTTAATGTTTGCCATGCTACTCTACACGTGGGACTCATCCAGTCATCCTTTTGTTGGCCATCAAAAGTCATTAAAGTGCACCTATGTACTCACCCAGGGCACATAGCTTATAGACTGGCTCTTCTGATACCACAGGTAAACATCGGCAGCCCTGAGTGTATTTAGACTTGCTATGCCAATCTTGTGCCAATGCTATTAGCAAGATGCCGGCGCCCAGTAGATATGTATGAAAGGTGCACTTTAACCCCTTTGCCACCAAGTGGTGTTTGATAAAGCCACTGTAAAGAACTAGTGGTTTTATGGAAAGCCACTTAACAGTTCCTACACAGTATAAATCTGCTGCAGAATCTCTTCCATACATTTCCATGCTGTAAGCACAATGCCATGTCTCTGATAGGATGTACAGCTGGGATATGTGTTGGTCTCCTGTTTTAGCTAATGTTAAATGTGCAAGAACTTTTCTGGCACAATCTGGAGCCCATATGTAAATATATTTCCTTTGCATTGCGCCAGAATAAGACCATCGATTTAACTCGATCTTGGGGTCCCACAGATTTTTTTGGAAATAGTTAAATCAGTGTTGGTAGTGAAGGAGTTAAAGGACATTAAAATATCAGACTACGTAAGTACTATTCTATATGACAAATGATAATCCTCAATATTTATTACACCTTCGTGGGCTCGGTTACATTAATTACCAACACGAATGGAAATCGCTGAACCATCGAGGATTTCTGATTGAGTGTCCGCGTAGAGATTTGCGCTTATTTGTGGGGATGGGGCTCACAGGCTCATGAGATTTAGACAAATCCTACCTCATGTAATATATATATATATATATATTTTTTTTTTTATAAAGTGAACCGATTAGGAGACATCCGTAACGACAACGATCCAAACTGCACATACGAAGGCGACAACAACGTCCTACTTCAACAGACTAGCAACTACTTGCTGAGCCTGACCCACTCTCTAGGGGACGGTAAGTCTTTGCAGGTACTTTACCTGGATTTGATAGTATAACGGACACACTTTCACCCATGTGTTAAAGATGAACGTTTACTGTGCCAGTTAGCCACCAGGGTGTCACCTGTTTGGGCCTTAATATCTCTGCTCCTCTATCCTAATGCCTTGCTTTAATAGGTGCAATGTTTCCAGGTGGTCGCACACAAGTTTAATAGAGCTGTACAGCAGAGATGTCAAACTGCAGCCACCGAGATGTTGATGACCTACAATTCCCAGAATTCTCTGATTGCAATAGATAACCAGAGAATTTATGGGAGTTGTAGTTCAGAAACGTCTGGTGGGTCCAGAGTCTGACATGCCTGCTGTACAGCATTATGTCATGGTAGTGTGTGTTTAAGTTGCATTTAATGTGTCAGCTTTCAGTTACATTAATGGCTGTCAGCCCATGATTACGTCAGCCGTGCTCTCTGTCAGACCTTTTGATTTTTATCCTTGTGTCCCTCATAACAATTTGCTTGTTTTAAAGGTATGGGACCATCAGCCACTATAAATGCAGTAATGGATTATGGGCAATCCAGGTGTTTTGCAGTTTTTTTTTAGGCTGGTCGTCCACTAGGTCCAAAGTCGTACGATCATCTTGGCCATCAACCTAGGGTCGTCCACTGCAAGCGACTATGGACAATCCAGGTCGGAATATTTCTGATCATTATATTAACAAACTTATTTGTGGGAAAAATGCAGTAATCTGTAGAATCATAGAATATAGGAGCGTAGAAGTTTGAATGGTAACGTGCCTAAATATACACTTGGCACATATGGGGTAATGGCACAACTACAAAAGGTCCGGAGTATGTTTTCCCTACCCTCAAAATTTGATTAACAAACAGGGCTAGTCCCACCTGTCTTCCCTACACAATGAATATCTTTTTTTCGAGCTTCCCAGCATCCATATTGTGATGTACGTTGTACCAGGTCGTCCGACTTCTAAAGTCAAATCCCATTCAAACGGGAGAGGTCACTAGTCTGATGTAGTCATTCTAAGTCTTGCGATGGAAGTTGGAGGCAATGGACGTGGATTGAATCTCTTCTGTGTTGTGGGATTAGTCGGACGACTACGGATCCGGTGGACGACCCACTTTAGGCATGAATCAAGTTAGCTTGGAAATGTTTTGCTAAATGGAACAAAGCTAAAACACAAACTAAATGAAGTGTAAAGGTCGAGATGCTAGCTGGGAGTTGGTGTCAATACTGCCCTTTGAAAAAGCAGATGAATTAGGTTGGGTTGCCAGGTCGGTCATGTTTTACTGGACACAAATTATTATTTCATGGAGAGGTAGGGCACGGGGATGGCACGCTGCCCTGCAACATGTGTAATTCAAATTTGCTCGGCGGAAGGTCACCTGGGATTCCTCTGACTCCTTACCCTCAGTATATGAATTCTACATACTACAGGGTTGCTTTTTTCCGTGCACTGTCCATCAGCATGAATAAATTGTACGTGTCCAGGAAAACATGGCTGACCTGGCAACCTTAGAATTAGGACCTCAGTAGTTTGGGTAACCTAAGTACAGAGTAAAACGTTGAAGCACATCGAACGTGACTAATGGTGATTGGTCCAGCATGCAGCTGTGGGACCTGTACGAGTGAACCCTGGCACAGGCCTTTGGGGTATGTATGAGTGGTGAAGTCACGATTCCCTTGTTTGTGGATTTCTATATAACAGCAATCACTGTAAAAGCATTAATGTGCAAACCTGGTACTATATAAGCATGCATGAAATTATACTCTGACAGATGTTTTTTTTCCATACATACAGTGTATAATACACACTGCAGGGAATTGGTGTGGAAAAAGCGTTTAACGAGCCTACCTGTCAAAGTCTGCGGCCGGCGCACGCTCCAGCACTCTCAGCTTTCTTATTTAAACTGTTTCTGACCTGTATTTCCAATGATTTGTCATCTCGACCCCCGTGCCCCTCAGAAAATTTTGTACAGTTTTTCTTACACTGATTTTCCAGCCGTTACTTCCCATAAAATGATATTCTCTTCACATATGGAAAACATTGACTTCATGACATGTGAATGCTTTACAGTTGCAGGTGTCTCCACAGCATGTCGTCTCCATGCCAGAGGGTAACAAGTGGGTATGGGGGTGTTCGTTGTGTGTAAACCCTTGAGGCGTCCATACCTTCTATGCATTACCCTTCCTGGTGTTACGATTCTGACATATTTTCTATGTCAGAATCGTTACAATTCTGTTCAGCCCCCTAGCGATATTAGTGCGGCTCGGGGTTAACTTTCTTTGCTGACAGCGGTAACCCAGAGCCACACTCGGGGCTGTATACATCACCTGGCCCTGCGCTCCCTCGCTGACCCCCGGTGTCGCCTCCGGACGATTGCAACGTCACACACTTCCTGGTTCCCTTATCGCGAGATGGGAACCAGGAAGCAAAACGCCGCGATCGCTGGGGTCAGCGAGGGAGCTCAGGGACAGTTAATGTATACAGCCCCGAGTGTGGCTCGAGGTTACCGCTTTCAGCACTGAAAGTTAACCCCGAGCCACACTCAGGAATACTATCATTAGGGTTAACATCTGTTTACAGTGATGCAATGAGCGCAGCACGTGAGTGGATTACATCAGGGCTGTCAAACTCACGCCCCCTGACGTCGATGCCTACAGTTCTTAGAATTCTTTCAATGCAATAGATAGCCAGGGAATCATGGGAGTTGTAGTTCAAAAACATCTGGGGGCCGGAGTTTAAGGTCCTGAGCTACGTGTAAGTTGTTAGATGATGTGCTGTTCATGGGGTGTCAGGCGGCAATAAATTAAATCCAGACAAAGAATTTGCATGCCTTCTATGCACCGAAAGCCATTACATAATAAGTGGCGTAATGTGCTTCTTATTGTCTCGTGTGTGTGTGTCATTCTTGTATTTAGAGATCAGATTTTGCGATACCAATATCTCTTCTATATGTATCGTTATTATACTTTTATTCCTTGCTATCACACGTGTGTGTGCGAATCTGATCACCATTTTTGACTTGCAGGATCCGTCACGTTCGAGACTCCTCTTGGATCAGTCCAGTTCCTCAGTGATTATAATAATATTTTGGGGCAGACGTTCCACGCAAAATCCATAGTTGAATGTCTGGATTGTAGAGGTAATGGATTTATTTTCCTCTTATGGTAAGATTTGAGTTTAGAGCGTATAGAGTTGAGGCTAAATCTAAATGGAAGGTTGATGGTTGGGAGTCCAGTAAGTCAAGGTAGAGAAACCAGCAGGCAGGTTAAGCCTATGTGTACATCACCTGACAATTGTTTACTCAAATATCAATGCATGCCCAAGCTCCACTCTCTCATTTACGCATCCCAGCAATTCAAAGAACTGCATCACAGAGCTCATGTGCTACATTCCCCATATGCAGCAAGGAACTCTGGGGAAGACATGCAAATGACTTATACAATTTCCCGGTCTGCTTTCTATATATATATATATATATATGTGTGTGTATGTAATATACATGCACACTAAAAAGATATCTTGCCTTTGCCATGACAAACTACTTAAAGACATATTTACAAAAGAAGAAAACCGCACAAACAGATTGCCCCAAATGTCCATAGGTCATTTACCCAGGGGATTATTCACTAGACCTAGAGTATGGGGATACTAATTGTTTGGCTGTTTTGGGGTTTTATAATATATTTAGATGCGTCGGGCATCTGCATCTTTTTCCTATGGTTGTATGCTGACCAAGTGCTACTGCATATATAATCATACTAATGAAGCTGTGTGTCAAACAAGACTGGATCTCCAAAGTGATCAAATCGCTTCAGCTGAAACTTTGTGGAAACATTCTGGAGTCCTTTACGAACAAATTTATTTTGCAATAAACAAAATTCCCTTGCACTGCTCCAAAACATTGAGTTTACTTGATTTTGGACTCTCGCAGAGCTTTTGAACATCGCATGTACTCGATCGTGGCAGTGAAGGTATCTGCTACTTCCGTCACCTCGATCTCACCTGTCTAACACCGAGTGGCAATATTTGGTCTGAATAGTGGTTTATATGTCTTTACAACTCGTTGTTTTTCATCCAGGACAATTGACCACACTTCATTTATACCTTTTCCAGAATTTTCAGAGCCATATAAAAGGTATTACATGTTACTATAGAACGTGTTTCCCATGTCCCAAAATCTAAAATGTCTCAAAGTCTGCAAACTTTGTCCTTGAGAAAGTATATTACGGCGCTAGAAAAAGTGCAGAGCCGGCCAACTAAATTAATAAGGGGAATGGAAGGTTTAAGTTATGAGGAAAGACTAACAAGCTTAAACCTGTTTAGTTTAGAGAAACGGCGCCTTAGAGGGGATCTGATAACCTTATATAAATATATACGGGGCCATTATCAACCATTGTCTGGAAACCTATTCATTAACAGGACTATACACAGGATGCAAGGTCACCCATTTAGACTGGACGAGAGGAAATTCAGCCTAAAGCATAGGAAGGGTTATTTTACAGTGAGCACAATAAAGCTGTGGAATTCTCTGCCTGTTGAGGTGGTTGGGTCAGAGACTGTCCAGACTTTTAACAAACGACTGGATGACTTCCTGCAGACACAGAATATTAAGGGTTATAATATTTAATATGTGGGTAAAAGCTTCTTGATCCAGGGAGAAATCTGACGCCATCTGGGGTTTAGAAGGAATCTCTCCCCAGTATGTTGCATATTGGTGAGCGCTTCAGACTGGGTTTTTTGCGTCTTTTGGATCAACAGCAGTAGGTGATGTGGGAGAGGCTGAACCCGATGGACACAAGTCTTTTTTCAGCCTATGTAACTATACGTAACTTTTTGACGACACAACGCCACAAGTGGAAGATTCCACACCTGGCCTCGTGGGACAGGGACAAAATTATTAAAAAAATGTATTGTATAAAATGAAATTCAAGCTGTGTGTTGAAGGTGTATATGAAACAAAAATTAATTTAATGATCACACTTGGGTCCCCTCCCCATGCTATTCCCTCATCCTTTAACCTCCGATCCAGGACCTGCACCTTACTTGCAATACCACAATACAAAAAGAAAGTGGCTCAATCCTCATTTTCCTACAGAGCACCACAATTATGGAATAACCTCCCGGACGCCATCAAATCTTCCCCCAGTCTAAAGTCCCTTAAGAGATCTGTATTAACATACCTCAATACGGAATGCACCTGTAAACATGTAACAGTGTCTATATACAGAATGCACCTGTAAACATGTAACATAATGACTATGTTTCCTACATATTTATTTTCTGTTAATCTGTTTATTTGTGTGTTTTTGTTTATTAATACCTTAGTAATAAATCTAACGACTGTAACATTTCAATGTTCTTGAACCCAGGACATTCTGAAAACGAGAGAAATCTCAATGTATCCTTCCTGGTAAAATCCTTTATAAATAAATAAATAAATTACATGCAAATCTACTGAAATTCAAAACACTTCTGGTTCTGAGCATTCCAGATAAGGGACACTCCACCTCTAGCAGTAAATAGAGCGGTGACGGACAATCGTGATAGACTGGATATTTAGTAAATATTATATTCTCCATGCTGGACAACCAGAGAAAAGGCTGAAATAGGAAATTGGGAGACCAAGTACACAGGGTGCTCAGATTATCCTGTTACTTCAAGGATCAGCAACCTTGGCCCTCCAGTTATTTCGGGAACTACATCTCCCTTGATACTCAGCCACTCACTAGCTTGGCACAGCCCCATGGGAAATGTAGTTCTAAAACATCTGGAGGGGCCAAGGTTGCTGCCCCCCCACACACTTTACCATCTTATCCTTTTTAAGGGAAAATGGTGAAAACTTATTTTCTATAAGCTGGTTTGTTGTAGAGAGTGAAGGGGCAGTTGACAATCCGTAGGGTCTGACACAGTGGGTGATTCTTGGTGTTTGCGGTGAATGGCACAAGGGTGGCCGTCACTTCTCATCCAGGACAGACGCCGCTTTCTGATCTTGCACAGCACATCGCGGTTACCTCAACCAGATCAATAAGATGCTGCTTCACATGAGCTTGTTTTCGGCATGAAATAACACGCCCGGTGCACTTATCCCCTTCATATGTGGTTATGGTTTTATCAAATATATATTCTTTCTACTTTACAGACACTCTCTTCAAGCAATAAATAAAAAAGGCACGAAAATACAAATCCCTTTGATCCTGACTTGTATGCGCGCAGATCTTGTATATCCTGGCTTGACACGACAGGATTCAGTACTCGCGCAAGGGTTTATTTAGCATGCGGTGAACCGAATAAATAAATAGTGTCGTTCCAAACATTGGACCACAGTTGCTGAGCTGGACGAAGTTTCTGGTTCATGTTCGTACGGCTCAGATTCTCCCATAACTCTGTGTCGATCCCATAGCCTCAAGTCTTCAGGAGGATACAGACTTTCCCACTGTCTGCTATCTCCGCAGCTGGATGGCTAGGAGGGGTTTTGATTTACTCTGCGGCTTAGCTCCTCTCCAGCGAGGCCGCATCAATATGATTACTATTTAGGTCGCGAAAGTCTATTTTGTGGAGGTCAGTGCATTTTTTTAAACTTTTTCCCCCTGGCGATTGTTGAGACCTAAGCATAACGTCCACACCCTGCCTGCGAGATGAGGAGAGGACCTCCGTCTAGACACTACCTTCCCCAGAGCCATGTCGCTCCCTTTTACATTTTTCAGCGCTGTCACTTGTTGCTAGGCTGTGCAAACACTTTGAAAAATATATTTGCGAGAAAACCCAAAGCTCATGAAATTCTAATCATCTCTTTGGTGCAAACACCTTTTTTTCTTTCTTCTTGACGTTTCGTAACACCGTGCGTTTCCGGACAGATAATAAACAACTCTGGGCATTCCACGTATTGCCACGAATTTTCCTAGCTATTTAAAGTTAATATTCACCTATCAAATTCTACTTGTCAGGCCAGTCATTCATCCCGTGACTGCAGCTGCTTAAATCGTACGCTGCCTGGAGCAGAATAACTTCCAAGATGCATACCAAGCTGACAGAGTATCAGGGTAAAGCCGACATCTCAGATCAAACTTCTTCTTTTTTTTTTACTCTAATATCCCATCCTCGAAAATGAAGTTGACGTTACGGAGTATGGTCTTTGTTAATGATGGCGAACCCAGATGTTTCTAAACTACATGTCCCATGATGCTCCGCCTGCCTTGGGCCCTGTTCCAATATTGCCATTAGCGGCTGGCGTGCCTTTTGCAAGCTTTGCTTTTGGCTCTGCGATTGCGGCAGCTTACTGTATACTAACAACTCCGTTACTTTTTATACTTTGTACAGGAGCCATTTAAATTTCGGACAGAATGAGAAGAACGAGCCATTTCATTATTCTCTTTGAGACTTTTCTATTAGCCGTGACATATCGCTGTTCATAGGTTCTATAATGCAACCTCAATAAAAGTTGTCAAATTTAAAAAAAAAAAAAAAGCACCCCACCAAAAAAATCATAAACTTACCCCTGACGTCACAGTGAAGAGGGCATGGTGGTCCGCTGTTTCCTCTCGTGTACGTTGTGGGAGGGAAATTCAAGAAGGAAGCAAATTTTTCATGATCGTAGTTTTTTTTATTTTTTTTATTACTCGTTATGCAAACTTTAGCCTTTAACATTTTTTTTAGACTTTGTGTATAAGGTGTATTTGAAACATAAATGAGTTCCCTATTTAGACTTTGGTCTCATCCCCAAGATATATCATTGTTATATGCAAATACTACAAAATCCAAAACATTTCTGGTTCCAAACATTTTGAATAAGGGATACTCTACCTGCAGTGGTATTTAATCACTATAATTTTCCGCATAAACCATCTAGTGCCATTCTGAATGTTGTTGATGTCAGCAAAGAGGGTGTCTTTTTCCACTTTCATTCCAAAATGAGTGTAGGAATAGCTTACTGAAGGTAAACGGCAATGTATATTAGGCAAATGCTTGTTTTAACCTACTAGAATGTTGTCTTTATGTGATGTGACAGTGTGATTAGGGGCAGGGTGATAGACCACCGTTTTGTCAGCAGGCGGATGGAGAAAGTCCTTTTCCTCTATAGGGTTAATTTGCAGCTGACTGCTGATTAAGATTGCCCTGCCTTTATAGATACTGTTGTTCCCTCTGCGAAGGCAATATTTTTTTGCTGGGAGCAGCAGAGGAGAAGACAAGCCCTGAAGTCGCTAATGGAAGTACAAACTCTTACTTTACTGCAGTGGTTCCAAACCCCGATATTCAAGAACTCCTAACAGGTGAATTAACCCTATAGAGGTAAAGGGCTTTCTCCATCCGCCTGCTGACAAAATGTCAGTACCCTACCATATTTACATGTGCGTTTAAAGCTACCATGCCACACCTGGAACACCAAATGGTTTGTCCAGCGGCTATATCACAGTAAATAAAATGTCCCAACCACGTGGACGACTTGCGTGCCCACTAAACTCTTTGTCAGGGATCTTAATATTCAACCCCCCCCCCTTTTGCATGAATCCTTGGAATGCAATAAATGGCCAGAGAATTATGGGAGATGTAGTTCAGAAACATCAAGGGGTCATAGTTTGTGATCCCTGCTTTAAGATGACATACCTTACTCGTTATAATAAGCACCAGGGTATTACCAAGGTGAATTAAAAACCTGGATTCATGGGGCAAAACATTTGTGCGTTGTCATGTTAGCGTTTGCTGAATTCTGGAGGTCGTGGGTAACTTGTCACTATTCTGTGGTCCATAAAGTCACGGTATGAGAGGTTATATAACAATTGTGCGACGTGACATGGTTAAAACCACAGCAAACATCCATCCAATTTTTTTCTTGGTAAATACAGTATTTTTGATGTCGTTTCATTATTACTTCACAAGTGATTGAACCATATGCATCTTGGAGTAGACTCGTTGGCCAACACGGTCTCCAAATATATGTCAATAAATTGAAGCCAGTGTAATGAGGCAAGAGTAGGTTTAATAGCCCTGTATTTTGATCGTGGGCTGAGAGCGAAAAATCTGTTCCATATAAAGAACATTTGTCCTTTGACCTCTTCTTCACCTTTTCCATCACTAGTTGTTCATAACCACATCAGGGATCGCTCGTTTCAGTCTGAGTGATGTGAGAGACAGCACCGCTTCATACATGCCTTTTAATCCTCAGACATTCAAACTTTGTTCAGCAGAGATTAAACATCTTGATAAGAAGTTGTTACAGTAAATCAGCAAAATAATAAAAAACAACAGTGTAACATCTTAACCTTTATCGGCTTATTTCCAGGCACCATTAGTGATGCAATCAGGGCTGTGAGTCACGGAGCGATCTGGCATTAATTAACAGCACATGTCCCTCTCTATGAAAACGTTAAATAGGTTTCATTCTGATCGGTTTACTGGCAACATGTAGCACTGTGTGACCCTTACTGTATAAACATAATAAAACAAAAGTTAAAATGACCCCCTTCAGCTACGATCACATGGGGAAGGCATGTGAGTGCTATAGAAAGGTTTTTGGGTTGGGTTCCTTAGGGAATTGATGTTGAAAGTGGATGAAATACGCAACATTAACGATCTTGCTATCGTCTACGACAAAGGCAGAGATTTTAGGTTCTACGTGTACTCTCAGTTCCTGACCTCTAGGTCCCAGCAAACCCTTTTGGGGGGTTGCACATGTTCCCTCTTTGTAGCCTCACAGTTGTGGTCAACCTGGTAGTCTTCTTGGGGGCTAGGTGCACTGGTAGCCCCTGCAGACTTCTTATAGTATATACAGGTGAAACTCAAAAAATTAGGAATATTGTGCAAAAGTTCATTTATTTCAGTAATGCAACTTAAAAGGTGAAACTAATATATGAGACTCATTACATGCAAAGCAAGATAGTTCAAGCCGTGATTTGTCATAATTGTGATGATTATGGTTACAGCTCATGAAAACCCCAAATCCACAATCTCAGAAAATTAGAATATTACATGCAGTCAATAAAACAAGGATTGTACATAGAACAATATGGGACCTCTGAAAAGTATAAGCTGCATATGTACTCAGTACTTGGTTTGGGTCCCTTTTTGCAGCAATTACTGGCTCAATGTGGCAATGTGGCATGGAAGCTATCAGCCTGTGGCACTGCTGAGGTGTTATGGAAGACCAGGATGCTTCAATAGCATCCTTCAACTCTTCTGCATTGTTCGGTCTCATGTATCTCATCTTTCTCTTGGCAATGCCCCATAGATTCTCTATGGGGTTCAGGTCAGGCGAGTTTGTTGGCCAATCAAGCACAGTAACCACGGTCTTTGAACCAGGTTTTGGTGCTTTTGGCAGGGTGGGCAGGTGCCAAGTCCTGCTGGAAAATGAAGTCAGCATCCCCATAAAGCTCGTCTGCGGAAAGAAGCGTGAAGTGCTCCAAAATCTCCTGGTAGACGACTGCGTTGACCCTGCACATAACGAAGCACAGTGGACCAACACCAGCAGATGACATGGCTCCCCAAATCAACACAGACTGTGGAAACTTCTCACTGGACTTCAAGCATCTTGCAGTGTGTGCCTCACCATTCTTCCTCCATACTCTGGGTCCTTGGTTTCCAAATGAGATGCAAAAGTTGCTCTCATCAGAAAAGAGGACTTTGGACCACTGAGCAACAGACCAGGTCTGTTTTTCTTTAGCCCAGGTAAGACGCTTCTGACTTTCTTTGTTGTTCAGGAGTGGCTTGATGAGAGGAATACGACATTTGAAGCCCATGTCCAGGATTCGTCTGTGTGTGGTGGCAATTGATGCACTGACTCCAGCCTCAGTCCACTCCTTGTGAAAGTCCCCAACACTTTTGAATGACCTTTTCCTGACAATCATCTCCAGGCTGCGGTCATCCCTGCTGCTTGTGCACCTTTTTCTTCCACACTTTTCCCTTCCACATAACTTTCTATTAATGTGCTTTGATACAGCACTTTGGGAACATCCAACTTCTTTTCCAATTACCTTTTGAGGCTTTCCCTCCTTATGGAGGGTGTCAATGATGGTTTTCTGCACAACTGTCAGGTCAGCAGTCTTTCCCATGATTGTGATTCCTACTGAACCAAACTGAGAGACCATTTAAAGGCTCAGGAACCCTTTGCAGGTGTTATGGCTTAATTAACCGATTAGAGTGGGACACTTTGAGCCTAGAATATTGCACCTTTTCACAATATTCAAATTTTCTGAGCTTGTGGATTTGGGGTTTTCATGAGCTGTAACCATAATCCTCACAATTATGACAAATCACGGCTTGAACTATCTCGTATATTTGTTTCACCTTTTAAGTTGCATTACTGAAATAAATGAACTTTTGCACGATATTCTAATTTTTCCAGTTTCACCTGTATACCTGACCATGGTGATCTATTCTTCTCACGCCATGAACTAGGTTATCAGCAGACTGGGGTTTTTTTTTTTTTTTTTTCGGATTCACAGCCCTAGCTGATTGTGTGACAGGCTGAACTCAATGAACACACGTCTTTTTTTTTTCCCAGCCTACAGTATGTAACTCTGTTTATAATCTCTCAATTGTAGATTTTATACCACAATTTATCTTTGCTCCAGCATGGAGCACCATCATCTTCAAGGTCTGTGGTCATCGTGTGGCTGGTCAACCACAGCCCAACGACAATATTAGATCTATGATCACAGGAACGGTTGACCCAATACCAGTCCTTGAATGTACTAAAATGTCAAATTGCCTAAAACCAATTTTTGTTGTCTAGTTGGATGTTTTTTAAAAATGTGTAAAATGAGTTTTTGTTTTTTTTTACCCTGGATTTGGACACAAACACACTGGTTCAAAAATCGAAAAGAGGCAATCGGACACACAGAAAAATAAGGGGGGGGGGTGTCTTTATTTAGGCAATGTTTTGGTTGCAGCTGTAACCTTTATCCAGCTTGCAATCAGCTGCAACCTAAGCATTGCCTAATTTAAAACCATGCTTATTTTTTGGGGTGCCGGGTTGCTTTATTTCTATTTTTGTAGTTGTTCTCAGGTTGGCTACCCTGGCATTTGGAGCAACCACATTTCATCCAAGCCTAAGAATCCAATTTTTCTCTACTAGGTACAGATTACATCTCTTCATGATATTTTTGAATGCTACCAACATACATCCAGGTATCAGCATTCATTGACTGCATAGAGTAGGATCTCCTGGCTGCCCTGCTTCACCTGTGCCTGCGTCATGACAGAGTGTGCATAGACTGATGAGCCAGCAGCATGATTGACACACTTAATGAAGGTGTCATGGTGGAAGGACGCAGTTTGGTTGCAGATAGAATGTATTTAGGGTTCATGTGAACTTTGAAAGCTGCTCCATTATTTTTCTTCTGTTTAAGCATGGCCTGAGGGTCTCACGTTAGTTGGTGCTCACATTATTGACCTTTTGTGGTGATGAAAGGCATACTTAACCGTTTTAATCACAGACAGTGACCTTGATTTTTGGGCTAATAAAACAGTCTGTGAGTTCCAGAGAATCTCTGTAAAGCAAACACTTCTCATAACATCTGAATACTCAATGAGCACATAAGCGTGAATAACTCTGGGTTTATTCTCACAATGGCTTTTTGTTGTTGTTGTTGTTTTTTTTTTACCCTTTCTGTTTCAACATCAGAGGTATATTTCTCTTTAAAGGGATACTCTAATAAAACTGCCCCCCTTTTTCTGCCCAATTATTTTTTTTTAACATTGTTTTTTTAATTCTAGGCAAATTAACCCTTTCCCCCTCATTAGGCGTAGATCCTCCCCTGTCATCTCAGGGGCTTCCGAATACAGAAGTCTCTGCTGCTTTTCTACACAAATTGCGTAGCGTAGGAAATGTAAATTGTGCGTCACTCGGGACCTGTGCACTTAACGTATGCAAGCTCCGTAGCACTTGCGCAGAATGATGGACCAGATATGTGCACGCATGCGCAGAACCAATCCGTCACCTGCTTCTCTCATAGGGCCAGCTTTCGCCAACTGTCTGAGACAGGGTGATGTCAACATGCAGAGCTGGGGGGGGGACTACACCACCTAGCCACTTTAAAACGCTGTCCCTTTAAGTTAGATTCATTAGTTGTTTTCCCCTTTGCTTTTACTTAGAATGGATTAGTCCACTCTCCCTGTCTAACTCATAGTTTGGCTCAATTCTATTTCCTGTTTAGCAAGCTTCCCTTCCTTCATTCTATCCATGGAGGCTTGTGACTAGTAGCATCCTGTTTAAACTGGGCAGATGCATTCTGTTTTACCTTCCTCTCATACCAGAGCACACTACAGAAAAGCTCCCTCTACCCACCTTCCTCTCATAACAAGGCATACTTCAGAAAAGCTCCCTCTACCCACCTTCCTCTCATAACAAGGCATACTTCAGAAAAGCTCCCTCTACCCACCTTTCTCTCATAGCAAGGCATACTTCAGAGAAGCTCTCTCTACCCATCTTCCTCTCATATCAAGGCATACTTCAGAGAAGCTCTCTCTACCCACCTTCCTCTCATAACAAGGCATACTTCAGAGAAGCTCTCTCTACCCACCTTCCTCTCATAACAAGGCATACTTCAGAGAAGCTCTCTCTACCCACTAGACACCTTTTATTTGCTGTTACTTTCCCAATAAATTGAAGAAAATACAAAGGACTTTGTGTGTTTTCAAAAGATGAGTTAAGCTACTGTATTTGACTTCACTCATATCCTGCATGTGAAATTCGCTTCTCTCATATCAACCTGGGATTCCAGAATATTTTTCCTTTGATGCTTCAATCGATAGGCTCATTTCCTTGGTTTGCTTTTTGTGTTGGCGTGCTGTAAAACAAACATATACAGATGTACTGAACCGTTACTTTTGTCCAGCGGTAGACCTAGGAAAAATGCTTTTGGCTGGACTCGGTCCTGTTCTTGGTGGATTACACACTTAATTCCTGACACGTAACAGGGACACACTGCCAGAATAAGAACCTGCTTATCTCACGGACTCCTTCGTCCGAGTTCCACCTCTCAGGTGCGCCAATGCCTCAATACAGAAAAATTAAATAGAGGTAGCCTACAGGGTGTAAGAGAGCAGACATATTTATTTGCAGGACCTCAGTGTTAAAATAAACATAAAATAATATTTTAGAAAAACCTATAAAGATTAAATGTGGATAGATTGGTGGTCACGTTATGGCCTAAGGGCCCGAATAAAGAATTTAAACTTGATATGTTTTTTGAAAAAAAAATTGAATGTTAATTTTTTTAGCTTTATTTTTGTGGGGGAAGCTGGATGCTGATTTTTGGTGGGGGGCACATGGGGGGCAAGGAATAACCTAGGGGGGCAATTGCTACAGACGCCTAAGTGCACATGCGCGAGACACACCACACAGGGAGAAGGGGGGATATAGACATTGACATATACAGAGAGCAGTGAAGAGTATACTGCCCACTGACAGGAGGGGTAATATGTGTATAGCTACAGAGAACAGGATATGTGTGTTTACTCCTCACTGCTCTTTGTAAATATCCATGTTCATATCCCTCCCTCTCCATATGTGTGGTGTGGACGGCAGCTGAATGAGATAAAACAGGGAGCTTAAAAGATTTACAATCTACCTCCAGGTGATGTCCTTTGAATACATCCCACACAATACAATGATGTAAGTCAGTGATCAACCCATAGTCTCCATTCTATGGCCAAAGCCACACAGTGAGGAGCAAGTGATGTAAAGATACTTTGTGGGGGGCAGTTTACAACACAAACGTTCACACAATGGATGCACCCAGTGACACAGATCAACGGTCAAGTGGCTTCCTGCAGCCAGATGCTGGAGAAGATGGTGTGGGTCAAAAGAGTGTCTATTTTCGATCAGTACCGTTGTCAGCAAATGCAAAACTATACATATACTGGCTATATGCTTTTCATTGTGAATGACACGTGGTGGGGTGAGGTTTGCTCCCTCCCCATCCTCCCTATTCCTTCAATTTAGGCACTAGCCATATAATTGGAGTTAAGCTATACTTTATTTGCAAATCAATTTAATGCGAAATCTGCCCTTTTAATAGCATCATGATTCCATTAAGTACAGGTCCATCCAACACTGCCAGAAAATAACGCTATAAGATTCCGTAAACATACATGCTGTGAAATGTGACGACTCGTAGCTGTTTCTTCGAGAACCAATTATTTAGTTTAATTGTCCTCCTTACCTGGAGAACCTGCTGCCGCTCCTAGGAATATTTATATGTGTTAGAATTAATTATTATTTTTATATAAAGTATTTTACCAAGAAGGATACATTGAGATTTCTCTCGTTTTCAAGTATGTCCTGGGTGGCAAGTGTGTACCGTTAGGTGTCTTGCCCAAGGACACTTACTGGAGAGGTGCTCTGGCCGGGATTCGAACCTGTGTCTCCACAGTTATAGAGCAGTGATGTTACCTCTACGCCATCCAGCTGGTATGGTTTAAGCAGTAATGCTTGGCACGGTGGTGCCCATATTCAGCCCTTTCTTATTAAAGCTATCGGAGTATTGTGTTCAGTCATGCAAAGCAAAGTCACATTTCCCTGGTTAAACCGACACGCCATGTCGAGGCCGGGACCTGTATCCGTACTCTGTGTTCTGTGTTTTTGTGGAAAAAATGAGCGTTTTAATTTCGTTACTTTTAGTGCTTGTGTTTCTAATGCTTAGCACACGGATTGCTGAAATGACCTCAGTGGAAGGATTACACACGTAGCACATGGAATGAAAAGATTAAGACACTAACCTTTTTATGAAACTTTTTTTATGCTCATTATGGAGTTTTTTTTTATATATACCGGTTTAGGGCTTGGAAGATGAATATCTGTACTCCTGGCCTTGCCTTGAGAAGGCCTGAAGCCTGAGTGTAGTAGAAACCCTTTATCACTAGTCATGGTGACCCTTAATGTCTCATATACAGCAAAACACAATGCTGCCCACATGAATAAACCTCCTCTGTTTGTATGTTTCAGTCTCGCTAGCCGCGTACAAATGGCTGGTTTGCTATCACCTACGAGAAAGCCAAACCAAGCTGCAGCACGAGAAGCAGAACACCAGCTGCGACTTTAATGCAAGAAACAACAGCCAGGTATGATTTCATACAGCGGTGCCGCTGAACGTAAATGTACCTTTTTATGCCATATTCTACCCTCTTTATTAAAGAGGCAGGGAATGCCATAAAACATGGGTCAGCAATCTCGGACCCCTAGTACATCTCCCATGATGCATCATTAGGTTGACTTGGGCTCAAGGGAAATGTAGTACAGGAGGGGTGGGGTGGGGTCGCGCCTATTCCCAGATGGGGCGGCTGCAACCACCAGATGTATCCAGCCCAGCAACATGTATAAAACGTAAGAAAAAATATGTCCTATGCGCTTATTCCCATTACACCGTGTGAAACAAAACACAATTAGAGGCTTTGGTTTCTATTAATGGCCATTAAGAGAGTAAGCTCACCCGCCAAACGTCAAGGCACCTCTAGTTAGGGTGAGTCCTATCCAAAATTGAAGCCACAGGCTGCTGTGTATCGAACCATAACTTGCTCACGCTGCTTTTCAGTCATGAGGTAGACTGGTGGGCTCATATTTATGCCCTCCCAGAAACAAATCCACCTTGGGATCAAAAAACAAAGACACGGAGCGAAACATGCTGCAATGATGACCTGGCTGGAGGTACATTAAAACATACATAGTACAGGAGGGGCGGGGACGCGCCTATTCCCCGATGGGGCGGCTGCAACCACCAAATGTATCCAGCCCAGCAACATGTATAAAACATCAGAAAAAAACATGTCATCTGCGCTTATTCCCATTATACTGTGTGAAACAAACCACAATTAGAGGCTTTAGTTTCTATTAATGGCCATTAAGACATGGGCCAGCAATCTTGGACCCCTAGTACATCTCCCATGATGCATCATTAGGTTGACTTAGGCTCAAGGGAAATGTAGGTCCAAAACATGTGGAGGGTCACAGTTGCTGACCCCTCCCATAAGAACTCACAATTTAGGAGATCATTTTCAATTTAATTGGATATCAATGTGAATGCAGAGAATAAGATTTCACGCGGTCTTTGTGATTTATTGACTAGACATGTACACGGCAAAAAAATTGTTTTGGATAATTTTGTTCCATATTTTTTTATTTTTTTTTAAGTTTCGGGTCATTCGATATGTTACCACAAATCATATTTTGGACTGATCCGAAAATTTGGACGGCAGGTATTTCGTTTTTCGGGTCCATTTGTTTTTTATTTCATTTTTTATTAGTTATCGGAATGTGAAACGGATTAATTAATTACTTTGATTAGGGTTAAAAAAAAAAAAAGTAACACCCCCCCTGCTCTGGAGCCGCACGGGCCTGCTGTCCTTGGTTCTGAATAGGCTTCAGCACCATGGATAGCCCAGACTGAAGGAAAGAAAAAAAACCTGCGTTTGGCAAAGAAAAGCCTTTCTATTTTAAAATAAATTAGGAAACCAAAAATGTCACCAATAAAATCCTGAAAAAGGCCTAAATAATCCCAAAAAAGAGACTTTTTGCTGTAAGTGAAAAGAATAAGCGGTTGAATAAATATTTACGAAGAACGGGGATTTTTTTAACATTGAAACCTATAGGATTTGCCAGATTAAACCTGTCGTACGACCGACCGAAAATCAGAGTTAGAAATTAGGGTTAGAAATTCTAACCCTAGCTTCTAAACATAATTTTTAACCCTAACCCTAATTTCTAACTCTAGCTTCTAACTTTAACCACTTCAATGCGGAGGACGCGCTCAGCGCGTCCTCCGCATGGCTGCTGCTGTGCTGAGGACGCGCTGAGCGCGTCCTCACTTTGGGGTCAGCGTTCGGCCGAGTTCCGGCCGATCGCTGACATCCTCGAAGTCAGCCCAGCATCCGGAACCGCCGCCGGTGAAATTAGGTGACAGCGCGATGACACCTAATTCAGGCGCCCCCCCCCCCCCCGCATTTGCGGAGGAGGCGCCTGAAAGGGAGGTCCTTCGGACCTCTCTCCCTCCCGATCGGCGGCGTTGCGGGGGTTAACCCAGGCACCATTTGGAAGGGCACAGCCTGCCCTTCCAAATGGTACCTGGCATTAACCCCTGGGGAGCTGGATCGCGAATCGGCGCTGAAAAGCGCCGGTTCGTGATCCTTTCCCGGAGCTGGCCGACATCTTGGATGTCGGCCAAGCCTCCGGGAACTCCCCCTGAGGACTGGCGTCATCGTGCATAGCATGATGACGCCAGTCCTGGAGTTAACCCCTAACTGCCACCAACGGTGGAGATAGGGAGTTCCAATGAACTCCCTATCTCCCGATCCGTGGCAGCTAGGGGTTAACGTTTGGTATTGTTGGATCGGCCAGAGCATGGCCGTTCCAACGATACCAAACACAAAAGTGAAAAAAGTTTGTAAAAATAAATAAAATAAAAATAAAAAAAATATTTAAAAAAAAAAATAAACACTTTTTTTTTCTTTTTTTTTGGTTTGTTAATGCAGCAATATTGTTCCCATTTCAATTATAATGTGAACAATGATGCTGCACTAACGATTTTTGTATGCGGTGCGTTTGTTAAAAATCGTGTAATTTCCCCCAAAAAAAAATGTAACGAGACCCCATCTCTAATTTTTTTAACAAGCGCACCCCATACAAAATATAACCGCATGTTAAAATGTGGAAAAAAAACACTTTACACGCTGTAAATTATTGAAAATTAATATTTTATTGCATTTTTTGTTATAATATACAGACAGGTCATGACGTATACATATAATAATGACATATTATTAATCTGCCGAGTCTGACGGAAAGAACGATATATAATATGTCTGGGTCATATACTAAAATAAGCCTTAAAAACACGTTTAAACATGATGAGCAAAACCGGTAAAAATGACCTCAGCACAGAGGCGGGAAATGCCTCAGCAGCGAAAGGGTTAAAATTCACCGTTTTTATTCGGTTCGAATCATTTCGTTCCATTTTTTTCGTTTTGGGTCATTTTCGTTCTGATTTCTTTGCTTTGTTTCTGTTTTTTTTGTTATGTTACCATGTTTCGTATTTCGGATCGATTTCGTTAATTCAAACAGCCGATTTTTCATATTTTGGAAATGCTTCCGAAATACGAATAAGCTAATTTTTGTCCGAATTTTTATTCGGAACAAAATGAAATGCACGTGTCTATTATTTACCCTATTTTATTGTATATGGTCACATAAAACATAATGTAATGGGAAGGAACATACCAAGGTTCCATTCAAGGCTGAAGG
Organism: Leptobrachium leishanense; assembly: GCA_009667805.1. Taxonomy (NCBI): domain Eukaryota; kingdom Metazoa; phylum Chordata; class Amphibia; order Anura; family Megophryidae; genus Leptobrachium; species Leptobrachium leishanense. The sequence goes on along the minus strand of CM019063.1, from coordinate 506,243,254 downwards.
ATCAGACCAGACCCGTAACTTTGTCTGTTCCAGGATCACTCAAGGAACCTGTGGTTTCTTTGCAGAATACCTGCCTGGTAGCCCCGGTATTCGAGAGACATTACCCAAAGAAGCAATGTCCACAAAACAATCAGCCAGACACTGAATGGAGTTGAAAAAGAAATCTGTTTAATTCCAGAATTTCACTTAAAAATACAAGTTGAACACCTGTTATCTGGAAGCCTACGAAAACCAGAATTTTCTGAATTTTCCGGATTTGATTTTCACTTGCCTCCTTGGTGCTTCAGATGAGTCCTCCTTCCGTACAGCGCTGCTGCGAGGGCTGCAGCACCGCAAGGAACACGCTGGGAGACGTCGTGCAGCATGTCCCTCCCAAAGCTGTGTGCAACGTGTGTCTCGCTGGTGCTGCAGCAGTCAGTGTATATCTGCTCCGCTGCCACGTCCCCCCTGCCCTCTGGATTCTTCCAGAGTTCAAAATGCAGGAGAATCCGCAATGCTTGTGGTCCCAGGTCTATATAATGGTGTAGAAGTCTTCCGTCACATACGCCACACTGCGTTGGACACAAAGCATTCCTTCAGTCTCGTGAGATTACTGGCATAGTTTAAGGGTCTCACTCTTGAAATATAAATAGTTTTTCACTGTGTGTCCCTAATGTGCCTTATCTTCCAATCAGCCTGGTTACAGGGTACACATTGTGTATGTTTCAGGGTACGTCACTTGTCCTCGTTATCTCCTCTTAGAATGAACTCTGATGCAAAACTAGTTGACATTTTCTCACTGTATACTTTCAAACAAGCTTTTAGAAATTGTCCCAAAACATGGATATTTTGTATTATTTTTCAGTTATATTTGATGCAAAACAGCGGATGTTTTACTTCTATTTTGTTTCTTTTAGGTGTATTATTGCAGATCTTTATCCTTGGTGTTTATAGAGCATGCAGTATTACAGAGATATTATGACTATACCCAGGATTCCAGCACACCCGCCTCTCTCCAACCTGTCCTGAAGGACCTGTGCTGCCTGTACGGCCTGTGGTCATTAAGTAAACACTTGGCGATACTTTATCAAGGTGAGACTGTTGCACCATGAACAAAATACAAATTGCAGGCTGAAGTAGTAATGGAGACATGGCTTCTAGGAAATAGTTTATGTTGCAATAACTCAGGGGTGGGCAATTACGGCCAGCCCGACGTTTTGAAACTATATTTCCCTTGAGGCTTTACAAACCTAATGAGCAGCCGAGCATCACGGGAAATGTAGTTTCAAAACATCTGGAGGGCCGTAATTGCCCGCCCCTGCAATACATCATAGAATCATCACTCTTCACCAAGGGAGTCGGTCTAGCTTAAAAATAAATAATATATATATTTTTTTTTTAATTAACCATTTTATTATAGAAAAGTGTCATCAGGTAACAGACATGAGAGTAAAGCGGCCACACAGGGCCAAGTCTCAAAAGGCATAGAATAACAAAAGCAACACAAAAACACTAACAGGAGAAAAAAGAAAGGGGGGGACACACCAAAAAGTGCTCTGGGACCACAAAATAAAAAGGGGGGATGGAAAAGATGGCTAAGGCCCGACGTGTGACCTTTCTGGCTCACTCCTGCAGAACCAAGGGACCACCGGAAGCGTGCACGTCACAAGGCCAGGGCACTCAGGGGCCAGGTATGGTGGGCAGAGCCATGTTGGCCGCCATAATGGCACACCCCGAGTCAACCCCTTAATGCCAAAAAAAAGGGGTAGTCGTAGCACCAGGTGGCGAGTAAAAAAAAAAAAATATAGAAAGAGCAGGGCCTCTAGTATAATCCAACCAGACAAAAATAAAAACGGGACAAAACACAAAATGTCGGAAAACAGTCCACCAGAGAAGCCTTAAAAGTCACATAAAGTGCCAGCAAACAAAAGTAGACGAATGGCGGGTGGTGTCATCACATGGGGGTCATCAAAAATAGTGAAAGGGGAATTCCATCTAGTAAAACAGAGGCCGTGGTAACAAGGTGCACACATCAGCAGGGGGCGGGGAATGCAGTTGAGGGCAAATATAGTACCGGGGGGGGAGGAGAAATCACATCGGGAAGGTGGGTGCGATGGGGAAATCATGCAGCGGCCCCCATTATCAGGATCCGTGTCGCAGGGCGAACCTTCTCAGCCAGAGTCCATATGGAGGGGGGTAAGGCACAAAGCTCCACCGAGCAAACATAGAGGGTGGAAAATAATAATGAAGCCTGTGAACACAGCAATAAATATCTGAGAGATATCATTATAACATGAAAGAGGGGAAGGCCTATAGATTAATTTAAAGGGACAGTATCACTAGTATAAGCTGTAACTAGATTATTTGCGCATTACAAACAAAACCACTTTATAAAATACACGCTGCTGGGTTTTCCTTTGTAATAATTACATGTAAAAAGGAAAAATATATATATTTTTATCTCCTGTTTCTCCAGTATTTTTATTTTTTTATATATTTAAGATTTTCCTTTACAAAGAAATAAGGTCATATATCGACCAGTAGCCTTGGCATTGCAAGGCCAAGCGGCATAATCACATATGGAACATAAAATGTAAGGGGGAGGGAGGGAGGGGGCGTCATAAAGAGGCATCAAAATGTAAGAAGTCGGGGGGGGGGGTTAATAAAAACGACAAAGCTAATGGTAAAGATACAGAAAGTATCAAATCATCTGTAAGTCCTCAAGAGGTGTCTGTAAGAAACATAAGTGTCCCCAGCCAGGAAACAATGGCATAGAGACGGCGGGAACGGCACAAAAAAAAAAAAAGAGGGAGAGAAAAAGAAAGGGCAGGGCAGAATCGTGCTGGGACCTGAAGGAATAAAGGTAATAAAAAGGGGGGGTGGCAAGGGCCAAAAATGTGACTCTCCTGGCTCTCTCCTGGAAGCCCGTCGGACCAAGGGAGGCCAAGGAGGGAAAATGTCACGAGGCCAGGGCACTCGACGGCCAGGCATGGTGGACAGAGCCATGGTGCCCTCCATGATGGCACACCCCGAGTCAATCAAAATATATATATATATATGTGCTAATTGAGAAAGTCAGAGAGCACGGGTAATGACCCCTCGTCAGTAGCATTGCACACAGTATAAAATGTGGAATATAAGGAGGTAACCCTGGAACATGAATAAATATAGAGGGATACTGTGCTATTGCGAGAAAAATGAAATAAAACTTAACTTTTATCCATGCATAAAGCAAAAGACAACCAGGACAACAATATTAAAAGTCTCCGTAACCTTAGACAACAAGTTAGGTACCACAGTGAACACAACGCAATGTGTCTGGCATGAAAAAGAATATGGCCTACTCAGGTCCATATATGCAAGCAGGTGACACTACAGAAAGCTCCTGGGTACACACACACACACTTCTAACCTACTTAAGTTAACACATGAAATATGACCGGGAGCTTAAACGACTTCTAATCTACCCCCTGCTGATGTCCTTTGAATACATCCCACACGATACAATTATGTGAGTCAGTGATCAACCCATAGACTCCATTCTATGGCCAAAGCCACACAATGAGGAGCAAGTGATGTAAGGATACATAAAAGATCACACAAAGATCAGCACATAGTGCGCTCGTCTGACGCCAGCCTTGCCCGAATACAAATTAATCAGAATATTAATTGCCACATAATCTCCAAACCCTACCTTTTTTAGAAGTGTTATATGTTTTAATGTAATTAATAACAGGTTGTTTTAAATTCTGCTTGGCAAGTTCTAGTTGTTCTGATGTCTACATAACATTTAATTACAACTGTTTTGTTAGTGGATGGTTAGTATATACTGGTATGCTTGCAGGTGGATACTGTGCCGGTGAAATGCCTGGCAAACTCATAAAGGGAGCCATCCTGCAGCTCTGCACAAAGGTAATATTCACTCTCGATGCTACATGTACATTTTAATTTTAAGCATTATTTTGGTGTGCGTGCGTGTGTCACTTTAAGACAAGTACCAATACTTTTATTTAATGTCATGTGACCGCTTTCCGATAAATGAATACACAGATAAGTGGTGGCCATCCTGTGTATTTGGAATATGCATTTTAGCAGATGTGCAAAAACATTACTTATATTCACTGCAGTCACTCATTGATCTTTTTATTAGGTTTTTTTAAGGATGCTACACATGTACCAAACACAAACTCCCTCCGCATGGGACTAATTTTTCATGTCTTTTTTATAGCCATAAGACAGACTGCACTCAAACCACACTGTAAAATAAACAGACCACAACTATATGGGGAGAGAATATTCCGGCTGGCCACGTGGTCTGAGCGCCGGCTGGGCACGTTACGTGGGCCTCCAAGCACTCACCAGGCTGTGTCACGGCCTCCAGCCATGTGACGCGGCCAGCCGGCACTCGGAGGACCACGCAGCCAGCTGGAGTGGAATGTTGGCAGAATGCTTTTAATGCATTCTGCTAGCAGCCCCAGCCCCTTGGATACCGGCAAGCCAGCCCAGAGCTGGCTTCCAGGTATCGGGGAATTTGCACAAGTACTCGTGCAAATGCCAGTATTGGCACCCATACAGATACTAGTATCGGTATATCATATATATACACTATATTGCCAAAAGTATTCGCTCACCCATCCAAATAATCAGAATCAGGTGTTCCAATCACTTCCATGGCCACATGTGTATAAAATCAAGCACCTAGGCATGCAGACGGTTTTTACAAACATTTGTGAAAGAATGGGTCGCTCTCAGGAGCGCAGAGAATTCCAGCGTGGAACTGTGATAGGATACCACCTGTGCAACAAATCCAGTCGTGAAATTTCCTCACTCCTAAATATTCCACAGTCAACTGTATTCTAAGAACGTGGAAGTGTTTGGGAACGACAGTAACTAAGGCCACGTAAACTGACGGAGCGAGGTCAGCGGATGCTGAGGTGCATAGTGCGAAGAGGTCGCCAACTTTCTGCAGAGTCAATCGCTACAGATCTCCAAACTTCAGGTGGCCTTCAGATTAGCTCAAGAACAGCGTGCAGAGAGCTTCATGGAATGGGTTTCCATGGCCTAGCAGCTGCATCCAAGCCATTCATCACCAAGTGCAATGCAAAGCGTCGGATGCAGTGGTGTAAAGCACGCCGCCACTGGACTCTAGAGCAGTGGAGACGTGTTCTCTGGAGTGACAAATCGCGCTTCTCCATCTGGCAATCTGATGGACGAGTCTGGGTTTGGCAGTTGCCAGGAGAAGGGTACTTGTCTGACTGCATTGTGCCAAGTGTAAAGTTTGGTGGAGAGGGGATTATGGTGTGGGGTTGTTTTTCAGGAGCTGGGCTTGGCCCCTTAGTTCCAGTGAAAGGAACTCTGAATGCTTCAGCATACCAAGACATTTTGGACAATTCCATGCTCCCAACTTTGCGGGAACAGTTTGGAGCTGGCCCCTTCCTCTTCCAACATGACTGTGCACAAAGCAAGGTCCATAAAGACATGGATGACAGTCTGGTATGGATGAACTTGACTGGCCTGCACAGAGTCCTGACCTCAACCCGATAGAACACCTTTGGGATGAATTAGAGCGGAGACTGAGAGCCAGGCCTTCTCATCCAACATCAGTGTGTGAAGTGACCTCACAAATGCGCTTCTGGAAGAATGGTCAAAGATTCCCATAAACACACTCCTAAACCTTGTGGACAACCTTCCCAGAAGAGTTGAAGCTGTTATAGCTGCAAAGGGTGGGACCGACGTCATATTGAACCCTATGGATTAGGAATGGGATGTCACTTAAATTCATATGCAAGTCAAGGCAGGTGAGCGAATACTTTTGGCAATATAGTGTGTGTGTATATATATATATATATATATATATATATATATTTATAAACCCATCATATTAAATGTAAATTCTACACATAGTAGAATCCTGCAGGTAATAGAAATGTTCCCTTTACATCAGAAAGGCCACAGAGATATGAGGATATTTGACCTGCTATTGACAGCTTTTGTTAATCCGCTCATAATACTAGGCTTAATCTGGATCTATTCTTGTAGCAGATTTTATGAACAGGTATGACCTGGGCACTGGGATGTATTCAGACTTTGCCCTGCCCCATGCCCAGACCATGTTGCTGCTGCCCCATGCCCAGACCTTGTTGCTGCTGTCCCATGCCCAGACCTTGTTGCTGCTGTCCCATGCCCAGACCTTGTTGCTGCTGTCCCATGCCCAGACCATGTTGCTGCTGCCCCATGCCCAGACCATGTTGCTGCTGCCCCATGCCCAGACCTTGTTGGTACTGCCCCGTGCCCAGACCATTTTGCTGCTGCCCCGTGCCCAGACCACGTTGCTGCTGCCCTGTGCCCAGACCTTGTTGGTACTCTCCCGTGCCCAGACCTTGTTGGTACTGTCCTGTGCCCAGACCATGTTGCTGCTGCCGCCCCCTGCCCAGACCTTGTTGGTACCGTCCCATGCCCAAACTATGTTGCTGCTGCCCCGTGCCCAGACCTTGTTGGTACTGTCCCGTGCCCAGACCATGTTGCTGCTGCCCCTTGCCCAGACCATGTTGCTGCTGCCCCATGCCCAGACCATGTTGCTGCTGCCCCATGCCCAGACCATGTTGCTGCTGCCCCATGCCCAGACCTTGTTGGTGCTGCCCCATGCCCATACCATGTGTGTGCTGGCCCATACCCAGGGCATGTTGGTGCTGCCCTATGCCCAGACCTTGTTACTGCTGCCCTAGGCCCATGCGTCATTGGCCTTTGCAAGAATATATCTCTGCATGTTCAATGTGAGAAACCTGAGCGTGACCAGTTATTGGAAACAATGGCTCTTTAATACCGGTAATCCTATTTACTTTGCATCTGTTTTAGTTCAGCGTTTCTTCCTCATTTGGGTTTTGTAGACCCATTGAAATGCAAAATAAAAGTGGAAAACTGATTTGCAAATGACGTTTAAGCATGTCTTGCTGCATATAAAACAATAGCGGGCGTTCACGCAATGTTTACTAATGTATGATGACCTTACATCCATTGAAAAACTGCCCTCCATCACTCCACGTGTACAAGCGCTCAGTGGATAACGGCTCCCAATAGTGGCGGCAGGAGAGGAAAATCTGTTTGTAAATCTGAATGGAACGCATGGAAACTCTGGGAAAACAGCTGATTCTTGGTTCCAAGACAGTAAAGCTCCATAATGGATCCTCATTATAGATTTCTACAAGCGGAGACACTCGTAATACACCCCTGTGAAGGCTAACAAATGTTTGGTGTCGCTTTGTTTTGTCGTTTTGTTACTATGGAAAGTGAGAATGTCTGCCAACACTTCTCCTATGCTTTTTAATACAGCTGAAAGACGAGGCCGTCACTCTCGTGGATGCAATTGCTCCTCCAGACTTTATTTTGAACTCCCCTATCGGCAGATCTGATGGAGAGGTAACTATCTTGGAGAGTGCTACTTAATACACGTGAACCACAGCACGCAAAACCAATATGGCTACACGTTACCTGAACAGGCATTTTTCATGCCGTTGTTTCTGAGACCATTTAGGCCGGTGTCAGACGAGCCCACCACGTGCACGCATAGCGATGTCTGTCGCAGCATTGTGATGCTTCGACGGGGCGGGCCACACGGTGTAGCACGCACACAAGTTGCGCGCTCTACAACGGACGTGCTGAAACTCTCCATCGAAATGCTATGACGCGCGTTCGGGGCTACAAAGCGCTGTCCTCCATAGGAGGTTCGATCTTTGCAGCGCTGAGCAGTGAGCGCTGCACTTGCGAGGTGGCCACACATGCGTCAGAGTGGAAGTGCGCTCGTGTGACACTGGCCTTACACAACATTCTGAACATAGGACACTCCACTTTAATCTAGATTTAGAGATTTTAACAAATCCCCTATTTTAGAATTCTCCCTTTCACTCCCAAAATCGAGTAAACTCAATCCTGCATTATAATATATTGAAAAGCAATTATTGGCATATCAAAAGTCCATTTGCATATCTTTTTAAAGCAGGATTAGAGTTCCCCATGTAAAGAAACTAAATTCTTTGTTTTATCTGTCTCCAGTCACCTTGTATTACTGTAAACAGTCTGCAAATAGCAGATTCAAACCTCACTGTAGCAGAAAGTTAGAAAATCTTTTCTGCTGCATCATAGCAGCCAAGAAGAGGGCAGAATACAGGGAGATCTCTGGGGTTACTCACTGCTGTACAGGGATAAGGTTCAGGGGGTTAAAATGACTGAAAATCCCTGTACAGTACAGATACAAGGTGTTACTGTAATTTCCATATACAGACATACAAAATGTCCTATTTTTATATTCTATTGGTCTTTTCTGGAAGGTGCATTACTAATAATATCATTATGATCACTACAAACCCCCATAAGCAGGAGATCTGACCATTTTCTTATTTATTTTTATCACATTTACTGTATTTGAGATAAAGGCCATTCCTGCCTGTATGCTGATAATGCAGACGCCATGTGAAATTGTGTGACATAAGGGACACCATCTAGAGTTTAGAACTTTTCATCCCAAAAAAAATTCCTGTAAAGGCTAACTGAATACTCGAAAAATTTAAAATGAGCAAATGTACATTATTATTTTTTTAACTATCTCCGAACAACCATTTCTGTGCAAAATTTCTATTTTACTCTATATTTGTTAATTTCTCATCCTGTGTTGCAAAAAATGTTAGGACTAAAAAAAAATTTAAAAAAATCAACAAACTGTGCTTGGTATTGAATGGGTTAAACTACGTGGATTTGGTTACAAATTATGATTATACTTGGCTTAAGCTCACCACATCACCAATAGGTCCTATTCCAGGGATGTCTAACTTTGGTACCGCAGACGTTGATGGCATACATTTCCCAGAAATCCTTGAATGCAATAGAGCAGTGGTTCCTAACCGAGGTCCTCAAGTACCCCTAACAGGCCAGATTTTGAGGGTCACCTTGGGGAAATGCAGACTGAATCCAGCAATCACTGAGCAGCAAATCATATCACCTGTGCTGTGCTTCACATATCCTGCAAACCTGACCTGTTAGGGGGTACTTGATGACTGTGGTTGGAAACCACTGCAATAGATGACCACAGAATCAGGAGTATTGTAGTTCAAAGACATCTCAGGGCTGGATTTTGACATCCCTGTCGCATCCTATCTTAACCCAGTGACTGCTCTTATGAGATAAACCACAGATATATACTGATGCACCGATCCTTCCGGTTACTCCCTGGAGCCTTTGTTCAGTAAATCAATTCTGATAGTTTGTATTCGTCTGTTTCCATCTCTTGCATCAACCTCACACCCTGGAGGGTTGACATTCTCGTCTGGACTTCAGACTTCCTTCCCTCTGAAGCTTACGGCTTGGCGTCTATGGTGCAGGGTTCCTATTGTGCGTTATTGTTTAGTAAGTCGCCCTCTTATGTAATGGTGTATGATTTCACGCACCACTCCAGAACTCCATGTACTCTCCTTTGCATAGAATGATAAGACCGCCAAGGAACATGATGTCTTCCCAGGCAGTGCAGGTCAGTCGTGCTTATGGTTTTCTGCTCAATCGCTGGTATCGTCTGTCAAATAATCAAGAAACATGAAAGAAAGTGGTGTAAAGTACTAAAATTAGTGTGTGCGCTGACTGGCACCATATACTGAAAGGGTGCTGCGATAGAGTGTATGACTTTTTTTATTAAAAGTTTAAGCCGTGGCTTATACATGCTAAATTAATTAATTTATTTATTTAAAAAGGATTTTAGCAGGAAGGATACATTGAGATTTCTCTCGTTTTCAAGTATGTCCTGGGTTCAAGAACATTGAAATGTTTCAGAAATACAAAGTAATAAAATGCAAGATATTAAAAAAACAATACAAATATACAGATTAACATAGTGAATATATTTCCTACATATTTATTTTCTATGTTACATGTTTACAGGTGCATTCTGTATATAGTCACTGTGTTACATGTTTACAGGTGCATTCTGTATATAGTCACTATGTTACATGTTTACAGGTGCATTCTGTATTGAGGTATGTTAATAGAGATCTCTTAAGGGACTTTAGACTGGGGGAAGATTTGATGGTGTCTGGGAGGTTATTCCATAATTGCGGTGCTCTGTAGGAAAATGAGGATCAATACACTTTCTTTTTGTATTGTGGTATTGTAAGTAAGGTGCAGGCCCTGGATCGGAGGTTATAGGACGAGGGAATTGCTGAGGGAAGCAGTCTATTCAGGTAGGGTGGTAGCTTCCCAGAAAAGCTCTTAAACACCAGGTTGGAAAGGTGAAGGGTGCGTTGAGACGCAGTATATAGAGCAGGGATTTCAAACTCTGGACGCCCAGATGTTTCTGAACTACAGCTCCCATGATTCTCTGTAGCCATCTACTACATCCAAGGAACTCTGGGATTTGTAGGCAATCCACATCTGTAGGGCTCGAGTTTGAGATTCCTGATCTAGAGGTTACTATTGGTTTTTATTATTGGACTCCAGAAGATGGTAGAGGACAGGAAGGCCTGGAGGAACATTGTCCATGGGGTCGCGATGGGTCGGACACGACTTTTCAACTAACAACAACCACATTCGTTTTTAGGCTGGGGCCAGATGGACGTACAGGAGTGTGGAAAGAATGTCTGAGAACGGACACCTCGCTCTGCACACAGTACTACAAAGCGTGAGCTTCCTATGGAGACCCAACGTCTGTAGCAGTGATTTGACGGGGAGGTCAAATCCATGCCTGTTGTAACGTGCCATAAAAGTACACACATTACTTCGTGTAGTCCTCACAGCCAATCCATCGAAATGCGTCGATGGGCGCTGGGAGTGGGGGGTTACAACAGATACAATTAGTGCGTCCGTGTGGTCCCAGCCTTGGATGTAACCTGGAGCCATGACACGCACAATGGAAGGAAAGGCACCTTTGTTGTGCTTGATATCTATTTCAACGGTGGTTTCCACTAGGCTTGGATAACTAAACCTCCTTAGTACATTAGTTTGAACAAGCATCATTCTATAATGCATCATCAGAGCGTATAATCTATTTTAAAGTGTTTGCACACTTGTGTGATCTCGTTTACATTCTCTTTCTTTTTTTTCTCCCTCCTCTTCCAGTTGTATAAAAACCTTTGGTCCACCATACTGCAAGGAGAAAAGGTGCTGGAAAGACCATCATGGTGGGCTGAATTCTGTAGCAACAAACCTGTAATCGGCCAGCTCAAGTCCCACTTGTGACCTAACAAAATGATGGGTTTACAAAACCGCCATTGAATGAAGTAATCTGCAGCCTTGAAGCAATCACATCCTGAATAACGACAAATTAATTCAGTGTAATCTGTGTCCGAGGATAACATTATCTTTTAAATGCCTGGAAGTAGCACAAAGGCATCAACTGATGCTGTGACAACCGTCAGATGCTGTGTGGTCAGGGCCACCCCTAGCATCTGCGGGGCCCTGGGCGAGACAATTTTATAGGCCTCTAACTATGCCCCCATGCCACCCCCATATATATATATATATACACCGTATATGATGGGTCCCTTAAAAGACACCTGCGTTCCTGAAATATATGAAGGAGCCCCCAAAAAGACACTTGCTCATCCCAAAGTACAGAGGAGCCCCTAAAAAGACACCCACTGTCAGGAACCATGCCTGCTCCTGAACCAGCTCCAGGAAAAGTGCTGCCCTCAAAGCTCTAAACCTGTACACAACCAGTTAATGCACAAAAAACACACCCCTACCTGTGTCCATAAAGGACCACTCCCTCCTGTGTACCTCGCCTCAGTATTGAGTCTGTTTCCCTACCTGTCTGAACATATCTCTTTTTGCTCCTGATTCATCATGTACCAGAGCCTCTGCTTTGCCCACTGACCACCGGTTACCTGTCTTCTGCCAGCCTCTGACCTCGGATCTCCTGATTAACCCCTTTGTACTGCGCTCTGGAATCGCCCTGTATTCTGCTAACACCAAGGTACCAACTGTGTGTTTCCCTGCATACTGGGCTCAGACCCCCTGAACCTCGGGTCCCACCATGGCCCACGCCAGGTGCCACCCTGACACCCACACACCTTGAATACATGTTGAAGGCCCTAAAAAGAAAACTGCACACCCCAAATAAATGGAGGCATCCCTAAAAAGACACCTGTACATTCAGACTATATGGAGAAGCCCCTAAAAAGACACCCTGAATGTATGACAAAGCTCCTAAAAAGACACCCTGAACACATTGAATATTTGGAGGGACTCCAAAAAGACACCCGCACACCCTGAATATATGGGTGAACTTCGAAAATCATAAAATAACACCCACACACTATAGAAGAACCCCTAAAAGGTCACCCACACACCTGAATATATGGAGCAGTCCATGAGCATTGCAGCAGCACAGACTTGATCACTGCATTACAGAACACACACCTGCCCAACACACTTTGACAGAGACCCTGACCCATTTGACCCGACACACACTCTCACAGACCCTGGACTTTTGGGTGCTGGTCTCCCTGTGGGGTTGGGTAGATCATTGTGGGGGTCAGGCCCTCTTCCTGCAGCAGTGGTGCCAAGCAGCGGGGCCCTGAACTTGCCAATGTGAGTGATTGCGCAGCGGTGCCGCTCACACTCGGATTTAAAGATCCAACAACTGGGCCATCTGACCCTTCAGTCACCCAGTCCGGCAGGGGGCTTAGAAGTGCAGGACTCAGGGTAGGGATGGGATGTCATTCTTGTGGATCATGGGTGATGCTGGTAAACCCAGAGATAATGATCCACCAGCTGTGAGTGCTATGTCTGTATAAAGTTAAAATAGATGTCATGACACTGCCTGTCTCGAAGCTCCAGACTTTCCCTGGATCTTCACCGCCATAGCCTTTTATGTCTTTGTGTCATCGTTTTGAAAGCAATAAACCTGAATGTATCTGCCCTAAAAGTTTTAATTCTTGTTGTATAATAAAGCACACTATGTACATGCGGTCTGTGTGTGAAAAGGTGGCTTTTGCTCAGGAAATCCAGCATGACTGCCCATTTACTATCATCATTTATATAGCGCAAACTGTTTCCGCAGCACTTTACAGCAACCAAAGGGAACAAGACACAAATAAACATAGGAACGGAAACAAGAGGCGTAGAGGGCCCTGCTCGGATAAGCTTATAATCTAGAGCAGTGTTTCCCAAACCTGTCCTCAGGACCCTCAACCAGGCCAGGTTTTAAGGATCACCTTGGGGAAATGCAGACTGAATCCTGCAATCACTGAGCAACAAATCATATCACCTGCACAGCACAGGGCTTCAGATATCATCTGGAAAAAGTGGCATGTCAGCGGGTCCTGCTGAGGGCAGGTTTGGGTAACACTGCTCTAGAGGGATTGGGGTGGAGGAAGAAAAGAGAAGTTTTATTGGTTGTTATCATGAGGTGGGTGATGGGTCATCATCAGGGATGTGGTACGCTAGTCTGAAGAGATGGGTTTTGAGGGATTTCTTGAAGGCCTGAAGATCAGGGGAGAGTTTGATAGGGCGAGGCAAGTCATTCCACAGGACCAGAGCTGCCCTTGAGAAGTCTTGGAGGTGAGAGTTGGTGGTGCGGGTGTAGACAGAGGACGGCCGGAGGTCGATCTCCAACTGGAGTGGTCTAGAAAGGATGTGCTTGCGAAGTAAGGAGGAGTAGAGTTACGGAGTTTCTTGTTTTTTGAACATGAGCGTTAGTATTTTAAACTGTGTCCTGAAATGTACAGGAAGCCAATGGAGGGACCGGCAGAGGAGGGGGGAGGTATGTGAGGAGTGGGGTGAGGAAAATAAGCCTGGCAGCTGCATTCATTACAGATTGCAAAGGGGCAATGCGGGCATCGGGAAGGCCAAGAAGTGAGCGAGTTCCAGTAATCAAGTTGTGATCGAATAAGCGCGTGATCCAGCACCTTCGCGGTATCTTGCGTTTGTGGGCAATGTTTTTGAGTTGATTGTAACAGGATTTGATCGCTGTCTGGACGTGGGGAGAAAACGTTATGTTGGAATCGAAAGTGACACCAAGGCAGCGAGCTTGAGGCGTCTGGGTGATGAGCGTTCCATTTACTCGTAGAGAGCGAGGTGGCAGGAGGTTCTTCTGGGAGGGAGGAATGACGAGAATTTCAGTTTTGGCAAGATTGAGTTTAACGGAGCGGGAAGACATCCAGTAAGAGACGGCAAAATAACTGAAAATGCAGAAACACTCAGGGCAATATCCCAAAGTCGGTGTAAACTTAACCAGAGCTGTTGTAAACTTAACTCCATAGACTATAATGGCGCTGGTAACTTTACAACAGCTCTGGTTAAGATCACCTTTGGAATAGGGCCCTGAATGGGGATAACATGGAAGAAAGTGAACAATACTTATATTGCTGGTTTAATGGTCTCACGCCAATGACATTGTGTTGATTTGGCTTTAAGCCATCCTTAATATGCTATTATCTTATGCCCGGCCATAACACCTACTATAAGGGCATCTTTTTATATAAATAAAGTTTACATTATTTACAATGTTTGAGATGGGACAGGAAGTATAAAAATCTCTGTATTCTCTAAGGCAGGGGTCAGAAACCTTGGCCCTACAGATCTCAGAATCAAAAATCCCATGATGCTCAGCCAGCCATTCGATTTGCAGAGCCTGATGGGAAATGTTGTACTGAAACATCTGGAGAGCAAAGACCCCTGCTTTAAAGAATGAAAAGCACAGACTACCCTCTCCATTTGTTCTGTAAATAACTGAATTAAAGCAGTAGTTCTAGTACAGATCTATGCAAAGTATCCCAGTAACCCTTTACTTGCCAGGTAGTGCTGTTGGACTTAAAGTGCACCGGTCGTGCGCAAAGGAAGTCAGGCTCCTTGACGGGGAATCTCTCCCTATATATATGCGTTAGCATTTTTTTTGTGACTTCTATATACAAAAAAAAGTTATTTCCCAACAGAAAATCACTGTCCCTCATGTCTGAGATGCCGCCCAGGTAAGTGACATTTGAGAGCAAAGGAGCCATCCTTCAGGACAACCCTCCACTCCGGGCACCCGATTGCATGCAGGGATTTGAGAATTCTGGATAATAAGGGGTGCCCAACCTGAATAAAATGTGCACCCTAATATCTGAACCTGGATGAGGTTGGTAAAAGATACTACGGGGAGTAAGATGCTCAGCACTTCAATATTAAACAAATGTTTCAACCATCGATGAGAAGAAATCACCACTGCTGCAACCCAGATAAACATCAGCGATCCAGAGACAGAAATCTCAACAGCGGCAGCTTACGACTCCTCAATTAAACTTCCCCGGCCATTATTTGAATTTCCCTCGCTGGATCCCCGAACTTTATCCGTGTTTGCAACATCGGGGATTGGTGAATAACCCCAGTGTCTTTTATTTCTCCAAGATGGACCTGGCGACATTATGACATTTATTTCACCATCAGGAGGGATGTGGGACTTTCTGAATTTGAATCACAGCTGGATTCATCCTGATGATGGAAGCTGATTTCCGAAAAAGTCTTCTAGCTGTATGGAAATAGCTCGCTTTTCCCTCGGGGTTCAGAATGGTAACTTGGGACTCCGTGCCGTTGGCTGTGCAGTATATTATTATTATCCTTTTATATATATATATATATATAGCGCCACAAATTCTGCAGCTCCTTACAAGATCAGTGTATAAGGTATTGATACATTGGAATACCACACATGGATGATGACCTGATTTCAGGTGTTCCCTCTCCCCAAGGGAACTTACGATCTACGAGAAGTACGAGTATTTTGTGAGGTAGACGCATCCATATCGTTGGGTTTCTTGCTCAAGGACACTCCTGGTGGGGTCGAGTCGGCTTTCCATGATTTGTAGATCAGCGACCTGGTGGTTAGGTTGAACCCGCTTCTCGTAAAGTCGAGGCTTGCTTGTATGTATTCATATCATTTAAATTGCAGGCACTTAATGATGGGGCCTGTCTTTTTTTACCCAGTCCAGATGTGTGTGGCAATCTTAAATCGATCTTGTAATACTTCAGAATCCAATGGCCTAGTGTAAATATCATGTAAACATGGTCAGTGACCATCATTCATGTATCTATAACCAGGCAAAAGATGATTAATGGCTGTACGATATTTATGGTGCACTGAAACATTCCTTACCCCACCCATAATCCTTAACATAGCAAATAAAACCATCAAATTGCTGTATTTGCTATTAAAATGTTGATAATCTTGATTTCTTCAGAGCAGAGCCTTTCCCCTGCACACCAGTAAGTACATGTGCCCGTATGGTATTCATGTGCATCCACCCGAAGCAGAACGGTAATGGCTGACGTGCATGATCGGCAACTAGATTATAACACATGGCGATGTGATTAAAAGGGTGTATCCGACTTTCATAACCTCATCATTCTGTCGAAGCAAAATGTTATTTGGCAGCTCGGTGAAAATGATTGCTTAAGCATCTCTCCTGCAAGGCGGTCCAGCACCGGTCCCCTGGGCCGCCAACACGTCAGGCTAATTCTTAGCACATTGCTAAGTGAATAAGAAGTCATTGCTTGCTCACATCTTATGGTAATGCTAAACCATCGCTATCATAGTCTGTCTCCAGCCCGTTTTCATTAAACAGTGCAGAAAGACTTGTATTATAAAGTAATATGCTGAGAAATTAAATTCATAAAGAGACTGTTTCCAACGCCAGCCCCAGTAGCCAACAGTAAAAACAGATTTACACGCGTCCCAGTTTAAGACACGTTTTATTCTCATTTCTGTTTACGTGGCTTGGACTCGTCTAAAGTATTGCACTTAAAAAAATATTGAACACAGACACACACACACACACACACACAGACACACACACACTCTCTGCAGGTTTGGCCAAACAAAGATGAATAATAAGAATTGTTATTTATTTTGCCCTGATTATAAGAGCCGTATAATCAATTAGTCAATCTGCGACTGAGATGTTATTATCAACCAATCCAGACTTGAAATGCTGACTGATTCGAACTTCTATTGTTGAAAAATTCAGAGCTTTATCTACATCTAGCTATCTCAGTATCTTTGTGTATCTCTAGATCTGTGTCTCCCTCTCTATAGATCTCTGGATCTGTCTCTCTAGTTCTCTGGATCTGTCTCTCTAGCTAACGCTCTAGTTCTCTGGATCTGTCTCTGTAGCTATCGCTCTAGTTCTCTGGATCTGTCTCTGTAGCTATCGCTCTAGTTCCCTGGATCTGTCTCTGTAGCTATCGCTCTAGTTCTCTGGATCTGTCTCTAGCTATCTCTCGTTCTCTGTAGCTATCTCTCTAGTTCTCTGTAGCTATCTCTCTAGTTCTCTGGATCTGTCTCTAGTTCTCTGGATCTGTCTCTAGTTCTCTGGATCTGTCTCTAGTTCTCTGGATCTGTCTTTCTGGATCTATTTGTATCTATGTTTGTAGTTCTCGGGATCTATCGTTATAATTATCTGGATCTATCTCTAATTCTCTGCAGCTTTGGATCTATTGCTGTAGTTATCTGGATCTATAACTATGTATGTGTTTTATTTAAGATTAAGATCTGTAATTTTGTGGTGCTGGTTCAGAAGCCACTGCAAGAAGATATTAAACCCTCCGTCCGTGTCTTCCTAAAGATGGTTGTGAGGACTAAGAAAAAAAATGTCATCTGCGCTTATTCCCATTATACCGTGTGAAACAAAACACAATTAGAAGTTTGGTTTCTTATTAAGGGCCATTATAAGACTAAGCTTGCCCGCCAGCGTCAAGGCCCCTCTAATGAGGGTGAGTCCTATCCAAAAATGAAGCCACAGGCTGCTGTATAGCAAACCATACCTGCTCATGCTGCTTGTCAGACATGAGGTAGACTGGTGGGCCTTTATTTATGCTCCCCCAGAAACAAAATCCACTTTGGGATCAAAGACACGGAGCGGGATCTTGCTGCAGGGATGACCTGGCTGGAAGTACATTAAAACATACATAGTACAGGAAGGGTGGGGTCGCGCCTATTCCCCGATGGGGCGGCTGCAACCACCAAATGCATCCAGCCCAACAACATGTGTGAAACATAACAAAGAAAAAAATGTCATCTGCGCTTATTCCCATTATACTGTGTGAAACTAAACACAATTAGAGGTTTGGTTTCTTATTAATGGCCATTATAAGACTAAGCTCGCCCGCCAGCATCAAGGCACCTCTAATGAGGGCGAGTCCTATCCAAAAATGAAACCACAGGCTGCTGTATAGCAAACCATACCTGCTCATGCTGCTTGTCAAACATGAGGTAGACTGGTGGGCCTTTATATATGCTCCCCCAGAAACAAAATCCACTTTGGGATCAAAGACACGGAGCGGGATCTTGTTCTTATCAAGTTACAAGTTCTTATCTGCCGACATTTTCTATGTACGCAGACGACACTGTAATCTATACCAGAAAACCAGATCTCCCACAGCTGGAGGCCGTGCTGCAAGACCAATTCACAGAGGTAGAAAAGTGGATCAAAGATAACAAACTTTTTCTAAATACTGACAAAACTGTAACGATGCTCTTTGAAACAGCACCTAAACTACACAAATTGCAAACAACCCATGTATGTGTCAGGACAAGATCAAATGACACACTGACCACAGTCACTTCTCTCAAATATCTAGGTATGTGGTTAGACCCAAATCTATCCTTTGGCCCCCACATCGAAAAACTCTCATCTAAACTTTACCTCAAACTAGGTGCCCTGTACAGAAACAAATCCTGCCTGAGTCCCACGGTAAGAAAGCAGATTGTACAACAAATGTTTATGCCAGCTATTGATTACGGAGATGTAGTGTATGCAGCTGCCCCAAAAAAACACCTTCAGAAACTTACTACATTGTATAACACATTCTGCCGCTTTGTGCTACAATGTAACTACATGACCCACCACTGTGACATGTTAAAAGAACTAAACTGGCCATCGCTGGACTCTAGACGCACCCTTCACCTTTCCAACCTGGTGTTTAAGAGCTTTTCTGGGAAGCTGCCACCTTACCTGAATAGGCTGCGTCCCCAGCAGTTCCCTCATCCTATAACCTCCGATCCAGGACCAACACCTTACTTACAATACCACAATACAAAAAGACAGTGGCTCGATCCTCATTTTCCTACAGAGCACCGCAGTTATGGAATAACCTCCCAGACGCCATCAAATCTTCCCCCAGTCTAAAGTCACTCAAGAGCTCCCTATTAACATACCTCAATACAGAATGCACCTCTAAACATGTAACATAGTGACTATATATAGAATGCACCTGTAAACATGTAACATAATGACTTTATTTCCTACATATTTATTTTTTTGTTAATCTTTGTTTTTGTGTTAATATCTTGCATTTTACTATTTTGTATTTCTGTAACCACTCAATGTTCTTGAACCCAGGACATACTTGAAAATGAGAGAAATCTCAATGTATCCTTCCTAGTAAAATACTTTATAAATAAATAAATAAAATAAATTATATATATATATATTATTATTCAAATTCAAGGGTTGCCAACAGTCCTCCCCAAACAGTTTTTTTGACCTACAATTGCCAATATGCCTCTATAGCCTGTGCTCAAAGAGAATTATTATTTAACACAGCCTGCCATACATATAGAGGGTTATTCAAAGAGAATCAAAAAGTCACTGCGCGTTCGGTGACTTTTCGTTCTCTTCAATTTGGTCCGATTTGGCGATCCCATTTCGGCGACCCTGCGGTGTATTCAGCAAGCCCCACAGGGCCGTCGTAGTGCAGGGAAAAGTTGCCGCAAAACCCGGCAAAGGCATGCCGAAACCCGCAAAAATATCTGTTTTAACCCCACTGAAAACACCAGAGAAACCCAAGCAGGAGCCAATCACAGCGCAGTGCAGCCGCCGGAAAATGCCGACACTGCAGACGAATGGAGTGAAAGAAAAAAAAACAGTACGCTTGAATCTTTGAAAAGTGAAACGCTGTTTGCAAAGAAACTACAGAACGAAAATGTCTGGAATTTACATATAAGATCCAATGAATGATAATAAAAAGGGCTGTTACAGAAAAAAGAAAAAATGATTAAAAAAAAAAACTGAAAAAAAATGTTTGCAAAATAATCCCCAAAAAATGCCTAAAAGATCCTAAAAAATCTATAAATAAAGAGACTTTTTACTGCAGAATATTATAATCAACGGTTTATTAGATATTGAATTAAAACTGGAAATATTTTTAACATTGAAGCCTATGGGATTCGCCTGAATAAACCTGTCGAATGAAAGCACCGAATGTCAGGGCATTTCGGCAACTTTTCACTGCTGGTTTTTGTTCTCTGAATAGACGAAGCATTGCTTCTCTATGGGGATTCACTGCCCTTGAACAGGCACCGAACAGGCATCGTATGTGCAGGCAATTCGCCAACATTTGGCGAACTGCCTGCTCTGAATAGCCGAATGGCCAGGAAAGGTAGCCATACGCTGAATTTTAGCATTCGGTTACCTTTCGCCAGCAGTTCGGATCTCTTTGAATTACCCTGATAGTATTGTATGCGCATTACGGCATCTGAAGCTCATTGGATACTCTTCGATTAATATATTGCAAATATTTTACTCTGAACTATACAACAAACTTTAGAAGGGAAAAACCAGAGGATAAGTTCACAATCCAAAGAAACACTTGCCTATTAATAAATATGAACGTGCAGGGGTGTTGTGGCCTGAAAATCTACATACGGTTCCTTGTGGTCTATTTAGCAAGCCCCAAGTGGCGCCAAGGTCTGCCAGATTCACTCCCAAGTAGACGATTGCCGGATGAGTAATGCAAGTTTGTCTGAATCTCGCCTAGCTGTGGTTGTTTTGAGGTCTTTGGTCGCCACATATTTATGTTAAATCTATACATTGCTGACGTGTATATATACCCGAGATGTCGTAGGCTTTTAAAACTAATCCAATCCAACTAATACAAAACACACACAAGAAATAAAAAATGCAAGTCAGACATATTTAATCACAAGACATTTTTGTACTCCGGACGCTCGATTAAGCTTTTCCTGACATGGTTTGAACTTGTCTCTCTGGATCATAGATATATCCACAAACGCTGTGATCACACTGCATCGGGAGCCCTCCACACCAGCGCAAAGTCACCGTTCAAAGGGGATGCCAAAATACCCCTAACATACCGTAAAAAACGGAGTGGGACTTCAAACGGCCAGGTGCGTAATCTCTTTCTCTATTTGTGGGAAAGCAGTCTAGTCCATAACGAGTGACATTTCGGCCATGACGGCCTTAATCATACTAAAGTGTACACAGACTCCACTCCCCTATATATACATACAGATTCCTTCAATTAGATCCCCACACATACAAGTCATTAATCAATTCATATGGTAATTCCACTTCTAATCATGCTGTTTTTCGCTTCTAAATGCAGAATACCCACAAAAGACAAAAATATATCTCAAAGACATTTCAAAACACACATATGCATGTGTGGGTAGAGGGGATATCAACGAACATAAATCAACAAAAATTAACATTAAATAAACATTAAAATATCAACATATTGAACCTGCAGAGGAACGGACAGCAAGAAATATGGAGCCCCCACTTTCATGAGGAGATCCCATATCTCCAATCTTTCTATCTGAATATACTTCCACAGATATTCTAGCCAAAGACCATAGACCAACACTTGGATACATAAATTATTAAATCAATAGCAACAGTGTAAATCAAACTCTCTATTTAGGCCTTTAGACCACAACGTATCCAATCTATGTATCCAACGTTTTTCTTTCTGTTTCATTAACCTACTCCTATCTCCACCTCGACGTAAGGCAAGGACATGAGTGATCACCTGGAATCTGAGTTGTGCTACGCTATGTGCGCAGTTAATATAATGTTCAGGCACTGGTAAATCAATTTGCTTTGTCCGAATCATGGATTTATGTTTGGTAATGCGTTCCTTGATTTTCATTGTCGTCTCGCTTACATAAAGCAGCCCACATGGACATTTTAAGACATACACCACATATGTTGAATCACAAGTGTAAAAGTCATGAATCAAAATCTTCTCTCCCGAATGTGGGTGTAATAGAAAATCACCTTTTATAACTGCATTACATGAAGAACAACCCAAGCACGGGAATGTTCCTTTCTTTGGTGGACCTAGGAACCTCTGTTGTTTCTCTTTTATGGGGCCTATGTCTGCTCTTACTAAACGGTCTCTTAGATTGTTATTTCTCTTGTAGGCGAAGATAGGGGGATTCTGAAAAAAAGAAATTCACCATATGCTCTTTTCAGAATACTCCAATGTTTCCTAATCACATTACCAACATGTCCACTGACATGACTGTATTTTGAGACAAATGGAATAGGTGTTTGTTTCTTAATATTATCAGGCTGTCGTGATGCTCGCTGAGCTATGATAGTAGATCTATCAAAATTTCCTGCCCTCTGGAGTTCCTCATTCAGAAGTGTAATTGGATAGTCACGTAATTTAAATCTATTAATCATACCTTGTAACCTAGTCTTACAAGTCACCGGATCTGACACATTCCTAACTACACGGGTTAATTGGCTACGAGGCAGAGAATTAAGTGTGGTCATTGGGTGAAAACTGCGGTAATGTAGTAGATTGTTCCTATCGGTGGGTTTGGTAAACAGGTCACTAATAAGATGTCCCTCGGTAATTCTAAGAGTTAAATCAAGAAAATCAATCTGTTCATGATGATGTGTCATTGTGAACTTAATATGCGGGTTAACCAAATTTACCTCCTCAAAAAATAACTCCAACTCGGCCTGGTTACCCGTCCAAATTCCGAACACATCTTCTATATAGCGCCACCAGACATAGACAAAATCAGAATAAAAACAATGACTATATATATGTTCTCTTTCAAAAGTATCCATATATAAATTGGCATATGCCGGCGCCATATTGGACCCCATTGTGGTCCCCCTGCATTGTTTATATACCGTATCACCGAAGAGAAACAGATTATTATACAAAACAAACTCCACCAGTTTCACTAAAAAATCAACCTGGTTCTCGAAAAACTGTTTTTCCTGTAATGTCTTCCGTATAGCCAACACACCCTCTTCATTTGGGATGGAGGTGTAGAGACTGATCACATCCCAAGTAAACAAGATCACTGGTCTATCTAATGTCAAATCTCCCAATCGATTAAGGACATCTTTGCTGTCCCAAATAAATTACCTTGTTTTCGTGACTAGAGAACCCTATCCAGGAAGACCGAAATAGGCTGAAGCGCGGAATCCGTGCTAGCCACAATCGGCCTCCCTGGGGGGTTCTCCAGACTCTTATGTACCTTGGGCAATATGTAAAAGACTGGTAATATCACCTGTTCCTTGGTCAAATATTTCAACAAATCCTCATCTATTATCATATTCTCAAATGCCTCCTTCAAAATACTGTGAATATCCTCCTCTCTCTTGATAACCACACCAAAATTACTAATCACATAAGTATCAGCATCACATAGTTGCCTCATCACCTCCTTGATATAATCCGCTTTATTCAGAACCACAATAGCCCCGCCTTTATCAGCGGGCTTCACTATAATGTCCTTATTCTCCTGTAATCCTTTCATAGCCACCCATTCTATATGAGTCAAATTGGGAAATTTGCCCCCAATCCCTCCATCTAAGATCCTGTCAATGTCTTGAAAGATGAATTGTGCAAATGTATCTATAAGAGACGTGGATGGTGATGTAAATACACTTGTGTTCCTTAATCCATATCCTTTAGCACAGAATAGTGTATTTTCACTCCTCACAACGGAATTATCCTCTTTATTATGAATATATACCTTCAATTTTATATTTCGAAGGAATCTCTCCAAATCAATATGTAATGAGAAGGAATCTACATCTTTGGTGGGACAGAAGGAGAGGCCTTTCCTCAGTACCTGCTCCTCGACGTCTGTTAATTCATAGTCCGAGATGTTAATCACTGCCAACGGCGCGTTGGATTGTACATCCTGGGGTGGTATGTTTTCTTTAGCCGAGCCGCATTTTGCCTTACGTCGACGTCTGTATCTCCTCCTCCTCCTGTTCCGCGGTGTCCTGCCGTTAAAAAATACACCATATTATTCGTAATTCATTTGATCATCCGATGTTTCTAAATCTGTGTCTGTGGATATGTTCGTGTTTTCTTCTACTCCTTCCCTCCTTCTAGGACGAGTTATATGTCAGGCCCCCTGTTGTCTTCTAAAGGTTGGCCTATACGAAAAATCCCTTGAATGCCATTTATATACACAACCCTTTTGAATAGTCTTCAAGATCCCGGGCAAATCATAGATGTGATTAGTTTATATCCTCCCTAATGACAAGGACTGTCAAACACCAACTGGGATTGAGTTCACTCAGCGCAGAACTGGCAGCAGAACCCCACAGAGAAGACCCTGTTTCCACAAAAAGAGTCCTCAGATAAGATTGCAAAGCCAACATCCATGACAGAGCTGTTACTTCTAAACCTTTCATCACACACACCAACTCTAAAATAGGAAAAATATAATGTCATGATCATCAACTGATGGATTGATGTAAAATATAGAGTAGTATTAGCCCTAGATCATAGGATGGGTTCAAATGCAGCTAGTTGTAAAAAAGATTTTGCAATAAATCTCCAAAGTTGCACCAAAGTGTTACAGGTTAGATATGATATTCAAATTCTTGTAGTGCACAAGATCCCTGGGGTATATTCATTCAATATTCCGGAATAATGTGCACAGTGGCTACTTTCACTAAATATAAATATGTGCATCCACAATGCACTTATTGTATAGTGAGCCTTTACATATTATGGTCATGTTTAGTATCATTGGTAGGCCAGACCATGACCATTCCATCAATATCTCACTTAACCTTATGGGGTGTACAGAAGTGGAGATGCAGGAAACCAAAGGACTCCTATTCTCTGCTGAATAACATTCAGCAGCGCAGGCACTTATGTTTTAGATGACATGGTCTGTAATAACGCACTGCGTCATCTCCTACATGCTGCCAGCAATGCAAATCAGAAGGTTATTGCAGCAGCATTGTTCACTTTATAAGTGAAAAGCAGACAATGCCGCTACATGAGAACAAAAATATATATATATTTTTTTCATTTTGATTACGTTTGGTATTGGTGGACTAGACGGACCCTGCCAGAAAGGGCATTTTTGGTGATTTATTTGCATCCTATGATCTGTCCTAATGTTGGTTTTCCCAAAGATTATGTCATTTTTCAAAATGGTAATGTGCACATACAGCCAGAACAGTGTAGTCTTGGTTTGAACTTCATATGCGCTGGCCAGCTCAACCACTTGACCTGACCATCCTCAAACAATTGCTGGCAACTTTGGAGAGCAGAGTGGGAAAGAAATACCTTCCTCAAACTATTGTGTGTGTGTGTGTGTGTGTAATAAAATACCGAAAATTTGTATATACATAATTATATATTTTTTTTATTTGTTGACAGAGATTGTCTTGGTATTTCAGAGCAATCTGTTATATTATTGTATTTATAACCTTGATTACAAAGAATGTCACTGTTTGTGTCTGCAGAGCTTTGTGTATCTCCTCACATATCTGTTTTTGTAATAAACAACTAGCATATTATGACTCCAGCAGCATGTCATGGTTAATTGCCATTTTCTCCCCTCAGAAAATATACTTTTTAGAATTAATTAATGATTTATATAGCATACGCAATCTGTGGCGATCCAGCACGTGACCGAATCCCTCTAACAAGGGTCAGTTTCTGTCATGATTCATTTTAGTGTGTGATGCACCACTTTTATTAACACTGTTACAATGGAGAGAGGATTACATTACTTGTACATTTGTTAATTTGTAGCCCATGTGTAAGAGCTATATATGTATCAATCATTCTATTCTTACTATCATCTTGTTTGTGAATATTTTATATTCAATTGTGAAATATGTGGGATTGGGCGCAAAAGTGATTTTCCTTAAGTCAAAACCCGTCGGCATTCCTCCTCTATAACACACAGGACGTACAGTCCTATAAGGAAGTTTATAAGAGTCTACTTTTGTGTAATATAAACATACCACCCGCTTACATAGAATATATTTATATATAGATATAATTTACTGAATACCAAAAGCTGGAAGTCGTTGACTTATTGAGCTATAAATCTTAACTGATCCATACCACCCTTCTAAATACTACTTAAGGTGTTATACACTAAGCGTAGACAATGGCTGTTGTTGCTAACAATGGTAATTTTGGATTTTTTCGTTGATTTTTGACCCGCATTGGGCCCATTGCTGTAACAGTTGGGTTGGTGTTTAATTCTTATCTCTGGGCTCAGTCCCCTCATTTACCAATAATTTGCCAATAATATCTTTTTTGTATAAAACATAATAAGAAAAAAAGGGTGTGATCTGCGCTTATTTCTATAGCTCCATGAAAAACAAACACACAATAAGAGATTTTGGTTTACTTGACTGGCCATTAAAATGTAAGCTCACCTGCCACGTCACGGCACCTCTGGATCAGGTGGGTCCTACCTAATGAAACCAAGAGCTGCTTTCTAAGCAACCACATATTCTCATAAAACAACCTAAAAGGTGAGTGTATAGGCGCTCAGTGATTATATTAAAATCAAAGATAATTGCAGCTCACCAGACAAGTGTATCCTCCACTCCTAACAGATTATAGATAGTATACCAAGGTATATGGGAGCGCACAAGAACATATACACAAATTATCATTAAAATCAAAAGGAAAAAAATATAAAAACTAGTCCATAAATCCTAGAAAAGGGAAAAAAGAGAAGAAGAGACCATTGCGTAGTATGTACTAACTAAGTGAATAAACGCACACAGCTCGTTTATAACACTCACAAACAGGGAGTCTTCAAGACACTAGATGTATGCCTTTGAGTCTCTTGTGGGGGACTCCACCCATATATCGATTTCTTTATCTTGATGATCATTGTATCTCAAAGAAGAGAAAGGGACATAGTACAGTTCTGTGGTGAACAATTGTACTGTGTGTATAAAAAAGAGAGACACACTCACATGTTTTAGAACCTCCTCTTATGGGTGGTTCTGTAATGGCACCTTTGGACCTCTTTACGTCTGAGGGGGTCCCACCTCGTAGATCCCAGTTTAGTCCACAGTCCAAACGACTTCCTTGATGGATCAGACAAACTTCATAGGTGATTCGGTATCTCCTAGGTGAGTAATAGGGCAGCAGTATACCAAAAAACACCAAAAAATGAAGAAAAAAAACCCTAAAATAAATGGGGATACTGATATAAGTTTAAAAGGTTTATTACAAATACATAGACCGGGACGCGTTTCGCCCGCTACTTCAGGCCTTATCAACCGAATTGAATTAAAAAGATCCCCACTTTTATACTTTCTGATGAAGGAAATAAAAAAATAAAAAACCACAATACAAAACCGCATGAGCCGGCGTGCGGGTCACGGTACCATATGTTATGCGTTTCAAGCGCCATTGCAGTGACGAGTTCCTGTCTCCGGCGCCACTGCAGTGACGCACTTACGCCTTCACTCTCAGCTCTCGGCAATGACACCATATCGACCCAGACGTCGGTATCCATTTCTTCTATGGGCAAAGTGGTCAGGACGTCCGCACTCTCGCCAGATGTCGCTCGTCCAGCTCCGCCTCAAAATTCCAGCCATCAACAGCGCAAACGAAATAAATAAAAACAGAAACAAAAATAGTGGTGCCATATGTCCCATAGACAAAAGTCCACGATGTTGAAGAATTCATATGGTCCCCAACATCAAAAACATATATATATATATTTTTTGGAGACATATATCATAAACTAACATATTATCATGCTGATTTTCAGCTCAGAGACAAAATGGTGGGTTTTATTTAGGGCTGCAACTAACAATTCTTCTCATAATCAATTAGTTGGCCGATTATTATTTTGATTAATCAATTCATCGGATTAAAAAAAAGGAAAAAATTTGTTTACTTGAAAGGAATTTTATGTTAAAAATAACCACAACCCCTCCCCCTTTTTTCATAGGTAATTTGCGTAGTGTACGTAACTTTCATACGTAGAAACACAAATTGCGTATCTTGCATACTTTTCACACAAGGTATGCGAGTGCTTGGTCAGAGGGATGGATTGATGCTGCATGCGCAGCTTAAGCCCATGTTTGCTTCCTCAAATGAACACCGCTGCAAGCACTTTGTCATAGATGATGATGTCAGCATGAAATCGGGGTTAATAAGCTAAAGTGGTCAGGGTGCATACAGTGTCCCATTTAAATAATTCAGTGAACAAAATGAGTGGGAGGAGGGACTGGAGGTGGAAGGGAGTGACTTTGCTCAAGTGACTTGACCTGTGTGTGAGAGGGAGTGGGTATGGACAAAAGACCGGATCTGAAGGTGGGAGTGAGTTTGAGGAAAGGACCAGACCATAGGGAGGGAATGGCAGTTCCCAACCAAAGAGGGTGTGTCAGGGAGGGTAGGGTGGTGGCACAGGTGGCACTCCAGCTTCACGTAAGGATAAAACACAGGCATACAGCTCCTTCACCCAGTGGCAGTATCCTATTGTTTGTGTTATAGTTCTGCTACTG
Source organism: Leptobrachium leishanense (assembly GCA_009667805.1). Classification (NCBI taxonomy): domain Eukaryota; kingdom Metazoa; phylum Chordata; class Amphibia; order Anura; family Megophryidae; genus Leptobrachium; species Leptobrachium leishanense. Next base: position 506,214,746 of record CM019063.1, on the reverse strand, counting down.
TTGTAAACAGAATTAAATCAAACTGGTTGTGTCTGACATAACCCTAGAACTAGATCATACCTAGTAAAGCAGCGGCGCATCTTCTGCAATCATTATTATTAGGTTATTTACGTTTAACTCAGTCTGACTCTAAACAGTGTGTGCTGTGCACAGGGCGATTAGTCGACACCGATTAATCGATAATGGAAATAGTTGACAACTATTTTAATCATCGATTAGTTGTCGATTAATCGATTAGTTGTTTCAGCCCTAGTTTTATTTATACCCTCACCAGGAACATTTCCACTTTGGGATTAAAAACAAAAACATGGAAACAAGTGGGAGGCACATCTGCAAACTGCTGTAAGTCCTACACCGTTCACCTGAGTTGGATGTACATACCCTCAAATTAAAGCTGACAGTCTGCAGTTAAAGCACATTGTGTTTGTTTCATTCCAACTCCATTGTGGTGGTGTATAGAGTCAAAGATGTTAGAATTGTGTCGATGTCCCAATATTTCTGGACCTGACTGTATGTAAGACATATACCTGTACTCTGTCTACAGCCGCGCTGCCAACTCTTGCCTCCAAGATGGCTCAAGGGTAGCTCCGGTCCTGTGGAATGTCTTGCCTCGCCCTATGAAACTCTCACCTAATCTTCAGGCCTTCAAGAAATCCCTCAAAACCCACCTCTTCAGATCAGTGTACCACATCACTCATGCAACTCATCCCTCTGCTCACCTACTCACACATGATTGAAGCTGCTTCTATGGCCCCACCATTCCTGAACCACTGGCACTAATGATCCTGCCATCCAGTAACATTCTCCTGGTCTTCCTCAACCCCAATCCCTCTAGACCAGTGTTTCACAAACCTCTCCTCAGGACCCTCCGCCTCGCCAGGTTTTCCAGATATGTGAAGCACAGCACAGGTAATATGATTTGTTGCTCAGTGATTGCAGGGTTCAGTCTGCTTTTCCCCAAGGAGATCTGCAAAATCTGGCCTGGTTAAGGGTCCCGAGGACAGGTTTGGGAAACACTGCTCTAGACTGTAAACTCCTATGAGCAGGGCCCTCTACTCCTCTTGTTTCCATCCTATGTCCATTTATCTGTATCTGTGACATTTGCCATGGTAGCGCCAACCAACTAAGCATTGCTATGGAAATACCTTTGAGTCTAAGTTACTTTGCTGCAAAGGGACTGCTCTGGAGTCCAGAGAACATAGAAACATAGAAAATGTCGGCAGATAAGAACCTTTCGACCCATCTAGTCTGCCCAATTACATGGATACTTTAACTGGATTTATCTTTTGTTTAGGATAGCCTTATGCCTATCCCATGCCTGCTTAAATTCAATTACTGTTTTGGCCTCTACCACTTCTACTGGAAGACTGTTCCATGTATCCACCACCCTCTCAGTAAAATAATGCTTCCTGATGTTACTTTTAAACATTTGCCCCTCTAATCTAAGACTATGTCCTCTTGTTTTGCTATTTTGTTTCCTTTTAAATATACTCCCTTCCTCTACCTTGTGGATTCCCTTTACGTATTTAAATGTTTCTATCATATCTCCTCTGTCTCATCTTTCTTCCAAGCTGTACATGTTAAGATCATTAAGCCTTTCCTGGTAACTTTTCTCCTTCAAGCCGTACACCATTTTAGTAGCCCTTCTCTGAACTCTCTCTAAGATGTCTATATCCTTCTGGAGATACGGTCTCCAGTACTGCACACAGTACTCCAAGTGAGGTCTCACCAGTGCTCTGTACAGTGGCATGAGCACTTCCCTTTTCCTACTGCTAATACCTCTCCCTACACAACCAAGCATTCTGCCAGCATTTCCTGCTGCTCTATTACATTGACTACTTACCCTTAGATCCTCTGAAATAATAACCCCTAAATCCCTTTCCTCGGATGTTGAGGTTAGGACTGTATCAAATATTCTATATTCAGCCCTTGGGTTTTTACGTCCCAGGTGCATTATCTTGCACTTATCCACATTAAAACTCAATTGCCACAACTCCGACCATTTTTTTAGTTTAACTAAATCATTTGTCATTTGGCTGATCCCTCCAGGAACGTCAACCCTGTTGCAAATCTTTGTGTCATCAGCAAAAAGACATACTTTTCCATTAATACCTTCTGCAATATCACTAATAAAAATATTAAATAGAATGGGTCCAAGTACTGACCCCTGAGGTATCCCACTGGTAACAAGACCTTGCGCTTAATAAACTCCATTTACCACAACCCTCTGTTGCCTGTCACTCAGCCACTGCCTAATCCATTCAACAATATTGGAATCCAAGCTCAAAGATTGCAATTTATTGATAAGCCTTCTATGCGGAACAGTATCAAAAGCCTTACTGAAATCTAAATAAGCAATGTCTACTGCACCACCTGTGTCTATTATTTTTGTTACCCAATCAAAAAAATCAATAAGATTAGTTCGGCATGATCTCCCTGAGGTAAACCCATGTTGTTTCTGATCCTGTAATCTATGTGTTTGTCCATCGGTATAATTAATTTTGAATCAAAAATATGGAAAATAATGGATATGCTGACCATCACTTCCTCCCTGAGCAACATGTACTCTACTTTCCTCACAACTTTGGCAGCAGCACAAAAAATCATGTCATGGCATATTGCAAAAACTGGGAACACCCAGATATTTGTAGGTGACACAAAGGGGTTAAATATGAATTGGCATTTTGAAAATGCAGTAATGTTGCCTTGCTCAAATAAAAGCAAAATCATTACAGTGACATTAACCCCTACGCTATCGAGTACCAACAATCTTCAAAGAACCTACCAGAACCCCGCTATTTAGTATATTCGATTTGGTGTAATTCTGGAGAAATGCAAAGGAGTTTGGGTCTACTGCAAATTACATTTCTTTGCAACTGGGCTTCAGAATGTGCCCCAAATGTTTTTGCACCACAGACAAGACAGCTGAGGCTCTGTGTCTAAAACACACATCCCCAGTTGATTTGGCACTGAGCCCCAGGTGCAGTAGTGCTTTTTGGCCAGCAGATGGCAATGTCTGCCTGTCAAATATGGCAACTACAATAAGAAATACATTGGAAAATTCCCAAATATTTCTAGCTGTATATAAGTCATAGAAAGGAATTTTAACCCCCCCCCCCTCCACCGACTGGTTTACTGATAGTGGTTTTATGGAAAAATCTTTTGGTAGTAAAAAACTTAAGACTATTAGGAATAGGATAGTTTGCCATGAAAACTAATGTTTATAGGGTAGATATGGGATATAGGGTTAGGGTAGATATGGGATATAGGGTTAGGGTAGATATGGGGTTAGGGTAGATATGGGACATAGGGTTAGGGTAGATATGGGATATAGGGTTAGGGTAGATATGGGATATAGGGTTAGGGTAGATATGGGACATAGGGTTAGGGTAGATATGGGACATAGGGTTAGGGTAGATATGGGATATAGGGTTAGGGTAGATATGGGACATAGGGTTAGGGTAGATATGGGACATAGGGTTAGGGTAGATATGGGACATAGGGTTAGGGTAGATATGGGATATAGGTTAGGGTAGATATGGGACATAGGTTAGGGTAGATATGGGATATAGGGTTAGGGTAGATATGGATATAGGGTTAGGGTAGATATGGGATATAGGGTTAGGGTAGATATGGGATATAGGGTTAGGGTAGATATGGGATATAGGGTTAGGGTAGATATGGGACATAGGGTTAGGGTAGATATGGGATATAGGGTTAGGGTAGATATGGGATATAGGGTTAGGGTAGATATGGGACATATAGTTAGGGTAGATATGGGATCTAGGGTTAGGGTAGATATGGGACATATGGTTAGGGTAGATATGGGATATAGGGTTAGGGTAGAGTACAGATTTTAGGAGGTTTGGTGGAATATACAGTAGCACTGGGCCTTCAAGAATTATAACTCCAGCTGCCCTGTGTTACACATGTACTAACTGAAGCAATATATAAAGTGGTCTTTGCTTGCTTCCCATATTTCCCAATTTGTGATTAATCTTTTTTTGCACTGATGTTAAACAGCTGGATTATTCACAACTGTTGGCTTAGATAGTGATGAGTAATATTCCTGAATACTGATTACAAGTGTTTTTGGGTGTGTCTGTCCAGTCAGAAATATCTGTAAGGTGCCAGTAGATTGACAGGACTAAATTACTCCTAAAAGTCATTACATTGTTCTCCATTGTCTCACACAATATAAATCTGTCATACAATCCTTATTAATATTTATGTAGACCCGGTTTCCCTATTTTTCTAATTCTGTCTAATGCCATAAACAGGCAATAAAAAAGTAAAAACTCAGCGTACAGTTTCCATGTCTCTGAACAGACAAAAAACAAAAACAACAGCAAAAAAAAAAAAAAAATCACATTTAAGCTGCCATCCATAAAATTTTGGGAGTGAATGCAAAACGTATGAGAAACTTTATGTAGCATATTTATAAAACACTCTTGGCAATATATAAATGATGATAATAATAATAATATTTGTAGCTAGAATTTGATATCTTAATACCTATTTGTTTTAATGAAAGGATAATTTTTTTATATTAAAATGACTTCACATAGTCACCCAAAGCAAAAAAATATCAAGAGAGGTGTGGTTGTGGGAGGGGTTTATGTGGAGTGGGTGTGGTGTAGAATGTGATGGGTGTGGTCAGTAATGGCGAGTAACTTTTCAACCTGGCTAGTAACTTTCGAGTTTAATTTTTGAGCCCTGTTTAGCCAAGGTAACTCTTCTGTGGCTAGATTATGCATTTTTTTGTGTTTTATATATAAAAATTCACTATGATTTTAGCTTTTTGATTCCCTTTAACTGTATATATACAAGTCTTATATTCTGTATAGCATTTTATGAATCTGTATTGCATGCAGAGCTTTAAGGGCAGGTCTATCTTCAAACTTTCTAACAACAATAAAAGTTAAAGTACACAAAAATGACAGTTTATATAGCAACACAAAAAAATGTGATATTTCCAACTGAGCTTTATTTTAACCGCACGAGTGTTTTAGTTTTGTGATACTTTTGTGAGTGGTGCGATCCACAGTAAAGAGATTAATAAGGTGGAAAATATGTTATTTTGATTTTTTTTGAGGATTATGTTTGCAGCCTGGCCAAACTTTGTTTAGATCTCTTCCTTTTTACCGTAACCTTCCAGTTCGCGTCTGCATTGCAGCTGTTTGTACAGCTGCGTTTGTAACAGCTGTACACTGTTACACTTCCCTGCCATTTAACCATTTGTGGAAGAGATACTTAGGTGTGATATGTTTAAGAGTTTTCATTCAGAAGAAAGATACGTGTGAAAATATATAGAACCTCTACACCAAACAGTTTCTAGTTATTCGGACTTTAAAATGTATTTGCCACAGAATGAGATGATAAATTAATAAAAGGGACCTTCTAAAATGTCATTTACAAATTGCACTGCCAAGTTTCCCCTCAAGGGTTTAGATTAAAAGCAATGGTAAATTGTAGGTTGAATACATTTATTTATAGTGAATGTATTTGATTTGCACATCTCGTACAGTGTTGATACACATACAGGAGGAAATGGCGTTAGGAATCAATGGAGAGGGTTAATAATTAGCACATCTGGTCCACCCTTCACCTGGTTTAGCCTAGAGCAGGGCTGCCAAACACCGGCCCGCACAGATGTTTCTGAACTACAACTCCCATGATTCCCTGGCCATCTACGGCATTGAAAGAATTCTGGGAATTGTAGACATCAACATCTGGGGGGGGGGTGTGAGATGGACAGCCCTGGCCTAGAGTGTCCCTATAAAACTTGCACTTACATATGAGTTGTAGTGCCTCTACTTTTAACCCCTTCACTATCAAGATCAACTATACTTGATCAGCATGCGTCTATATAGAGTACAGTCAATTTGGCATTCCACAGGAGCAATGCAAAGGAATTTTGTTTATTGGAAACAAGATTTGTTTGTAATCGGGCTCTAGCACACGCCCTTAAAACTTTAGCTTCATGGTCATGATGCCGAAGGTGGGCAACACTTTTTAGAATCAGCTGGGGACATGTGTCTAAATAACAATTACCCAGCTGATCCTGCACGGAGAACGAAAGTACAGAAACTCCATCTGGCCAGTAGATGGCACCATCTGCCTGCCAAATAAGTTATTACAGTAAGGAATACATTGGGAATATTCCCAAATATTTCTTACTATATAATTCATTAAAATGATTTTCCAAAAAAAAACAAAACAACAGTTCTTTTTTGAATATCCCTTGGTAGTGAAAGGGTTATCGGCAAAAAAATAGCTGCTTTTGTTTCAAATCGTAGTTCTTGTATTATCATTTTGAAGCTGTGATCTCATTCAGGGTTATTCAAAGAGCCACAAAATTCCACCGGAAATTCGGTGCTCTTTGGTTCCCTGCACTTCGGGGAATCAAATTCCCAGACCCTGTAGGGTCCCCAAAGTGCAGGGAAAATCCGCCAAACGCTACCGAAAAACAGCCGCCTCAAATAGAAAAATCTCTGCATAACCGCCGAAAAAAAATCACAGCGTTCAGAGAAACAGTCAAAAAAAGTCGAAGGCACACAACGATCCACCGCAAAACTGCCGACGATCCACCAGTGCACAGACCAGCCGACGGAAAAAGCCAACAAGTGATCAAACGGACAAAAAAAAAAAACACTGCAACATTTAAAAGCTATTTGCAAATAAGCTACTGGACGAAAATGCCTGGAATTAATATATAAGGCCCTATGAATAATAATAAAAAGGTCTGTTACAGAAAAAGAAAAAAAAAAGAAAAAAAAATAAATATTCTTTTAATCTGCAGCAAAAAGTCTAAACGGTTTAATAAATATTCAATAAAAACAGGAATATTTTTTACATTGCAACCTATGGAATTCGCCGGACTAAACTTGCTGAATGAAACCACTGAACATCAGTGCCAACTCAGGGCATTTCACTGTCATTTCAGTGCTGTTCAGTGTTCTCTGTTACTTCTCTATGAGGAGTCCACTGCCATCGAACAGCACCGTATTTCACTGGCAATTCGGCAATATTTGGCAGACTGCCTGCTTTTTGAATAGCCGAATGGCTCCGAAATTGCACTGTATGGGGAAATATCTTTCTCTACCACTCTTCCATCATGGTATTATGGCCGGCTCGTATAGTGCTGCCAAGTGGTTCTCCTTGTTTGTTCTTATCATTACATTGTTGATAGAGACATGCAAAGATGATACAGGATGATTTCTACATGTTCCTATGCAACAAACTGCCACATCCCAATAAATACATACAGAATTAATGGCGGCAGCAGCACCTCAACAGCAGCACAGCCACGAGAACAGCAGTTCCATAAATCAAAATGGCTTACTCTTTGGAAGAATATAGTTATTTTCAGCAAGATGGAGTGACATGCCACACATCATATGAGTCAATGCCACCAATTAAGAGTTGTTTTGAAGATTGTATCGCTTCCAATAATCTGTGGCCACCTCGGTCTCCCGACCTTACCAGCCTGGACTTCATTTTCTTGGGCATTCTATAAGCAATGCGTGTACTGGAAAAAGCCCCACAAATCGGTGCCTTAACAGAAAACATAAAGAATGAGATCCAAAACATTGATGATTCAATATTGAGAAGTGCTAGCAACAACATACAGAGCCACTTCGACATGTGCCTGTCAGAAAACACCAGCCACGTCCAGCACGTGTTATGATTGGATGTGCTCAACCTAAGTGGAGGTATGTTTCCTGAAATTCTCATTATTTTACAGGCATTCACTTAAGTTACATAAAAAAAAACTTGGATTCAGGTCTATATGAATCACCCTGTGCAAGACCTCATTGGATGAGACGTCATTTACAATATAATCAATCTGGCAACCTTACTGAAGAGGTGGATAAAATCTGAACTCATGTAATTGGTAATGAAAACCAGAAACTGAGCAACTAGAAGTTTATTAATGATATATTAATTTATAAAAAAAAAGATCTCTTCTACATTCTGGACTCCGGCTAAGAGTGTTTTCAATATAAATACAAAAATAAACAAGATGATTAAGGAAATTAAACAAAATGAAAAAGTAAACCTACTAATCTGCTTATGACTTAGACTCTTCAGATTTCTAAATCTATTGTGAGTTATGTTTTTACTCGTTTTGTGCAATTTGTATTCTGCATAACATCTGTAATCAATATACAGAATCTTCACATAAAGAATTGAAAATTTACACATTTCTTTTAGATAGCACAGTTAGAAGTCACAATTTTTCTCCCTTGATCTTCATGAAACTTATTTTTTTTGATAACAAACAAACCCAACTAGATACAGAAATCCAGATATTTTAATATCAGGCTTTTATCATTTGACTCACTGAATTATTAATGTGGTTAAAAAGAGTTTAAAAGTTAAAAAAACCCATTATATATACAGTATATATAATCTAATTTCCAAGATCAACATTGGTGATTGACAAATTGAAAATAATAAGGATTTACACAAAACTATTTTGATTGACCTTTTAAAATGCAAATCTTGGTGTGTGCATAATAGGTAACAACCATTCTTAATGATTTATTATAATAAAATGTAAACAGTATAATTCAATTTATTTTGTGCAATAGCTCTTGCATTTATTTCATTTATACACACTGAAAAAACTATACACATATACTGTTTGCCTAAGGAAAACACCTGCAGCAGATTTCGTTATAGTGTTTCTTAGTTGTCTCGATACCTGTAAGTTTTTTTTTTTTTTTTTAACAAATTCTCAGCAACGGGACTGGCCTGTAAGTTTAATTCTTCATGAAATGAAATGGTACTAAACCAGAGGAATGACATGAGTCAACGGATCAATTCAATAATTCAGCAAAGTTTACACTATAGACCCATGCTTCCCACCAGATCATAAGAGCGAAGAGATTTCACCAAATAAATGTTAGAACACAATATTTAAATCATATTGGGGATCATATACAAAACGTTTTGATGTTATAGACTTCAACTCATTGGCCTCCAGTTGAACAAAAATGCTCAAAAATAGACTTTCTAAAAGATTGTACATGTTTTACAAACTGTCCATTTCTACAGCAAGTTAGACCTGGTTTCAAATTTTAAAAATTACGAAACTAATAAAAGAGATGGATCCATCGCAATCGAAAAAAAAACATGAATTGGAAACAGATCTGAAAAAGAGGTTCATAATATTTATTTTAAGTGTTTGCTGAAATGATCAGTTTTGGACATTTCCACACTGTCTCTCATGGTATGTAATGATTTTGATCCAGCAAAGAAAAGCGGATGCCTGGAATTACATTGATACTTCAGGTTCTATGTTGAAAAGCATGTCATCATTTCCTCTTCGTACTTCAAGTAATAAAGGAGATTCATTGAGTACAGCCTCATGCAGGTCACTTGACTTCAAAAGTGGACGTCCATTCACTTTGACAATGACATCTCCGTGTTTGATTCCACCTCTACATGGAGGAAGAGGAGAGATCAGTACATATTATAAAGTGCTACCAGTGACCTGTGGACTTTAATTTGTCAACTAAAATTATTTGTTTGTGTGCGATAGTAAAACATTGTCACCTAAGGCAGTTATTCAAAGTTGGAAACCCCGTCGAAAATGACTGGTGTTGCAACGGTGACAAATTATGTAATTTCATAAAAACAAAATCGAAACGGTGCGAGGAAAAGCATCACAGTGCAGCGTCTCCTGACACTTTTTGGATTTCTCTTTTATGTAATGCTGTGTTTGTGGCTGTTGCAACCACACAATTTACACTGGTGTTTGCAACCTTGGCAAACACCGGCGCCCTTTGAATATCTCCCATAATCAATCAACATTTTTATTGTTTGTTAGTTCAATTCATGTTGCCTATTGTAGTAGGATACCGACACCTTTTATATGTATGTATGTATATTGTCGGACACTTGCATTTTCAGCAAATATTGTGTTGATCTCCTATTTAGGCTGAGGCCACATGGGCATACAGGAGTGCGCAAAGACTTTCTTTCCGCATGGACGCCCGTGTGGTCATCTTGCTGTGCACATGTCTGTGTGGACAGCGCTACAAAGCGTGAGAATCCTATGGAGGCTCGGGCTTTGTAGACCTGTCTGACATTCTTCGTAGCTCTTCGATGGGAAGGTAAAATCGATGCCTGTTATAACATGCAATAAATCTACGCACGGTGCATCATGTGTTCCTCCCAGCCAATCCATCCAAACGTTACATCATAGACTGGGAGGGGGACGCAATCAGTGTGCTTATGTGGCCCCAGCCTTAATGTATGTTGTTTGCATATGAGCATTTGGATGTTTCAAAATGCATTATTACTTCATTCACTCACTCTGTATATATATGTTTTAGAAGAACTTCAGAAATTCTCTTATGCGGTCAACCATGATCTTCTCGTACAAATCTCTCTTACCTCTGAGACGGTGAGTTTGGTAATACGTCATGTACATATATTCCACTGGTAACATCTGGAAAGTCAGGGTCATTCAATTTTAATTCTTCAATAAGTCTAAAATCACAAATGAGCGCAAGATATTAAATAAGCTGTAAGAAACTTCTAGTTTAAATGAACTCTACAGCTAATTTAAAAGTTGTTTACAGAGGTTAGAGAAAAAAAATATTCCATTGTGTTATTGTAATACTGTCTAAACAATGGATGTTAAACTTCAGCCTCCCAAGATGTTGCTGAACTATAACTCCCATGATACTCTGGCCATCTATTACATTGTGGATAACTTGTCAGTCTGCTCAGCAGTAGTCTTTGTCTGACCTGGTAATCACTGTAGTAACCTCTCACAGCAAATGCTGCAGCCAGGATACAAAGTAAAAGATTAACCATTTATTTTGTATCTTATTTCTGACTCTGTGTGTTCTCACTGAATACAAAGAGTCAGTGATTCTTAAATTAGAGCTCCCAGTGCCTCCAGAAGTATTTTATTAAAATAAAAGTGCCCTATATATATATATATATTCATCATCAAAATGGGCAAAAGGAGCACTCAGTCTCATGGGTCGAATGGTGGGAGTAATGCTGCCCAGGTGCTGCACACCGGAAAATGCATATGCAGGAATACAAAAATGTTGACACACTCTGGGTCTTCTAAAAAAATGTAATTTATTAAGTATGTATTAAAAACCAACGTTTCAGCTCCTCTGAGCCTTTATGATACCTTGATAAAGGCTCCGAGGAGCCGAAACGTCATTTTTTTTCACTATTACTTTTTTAAAATTCTTTATTTAGGGCATTGCATTATCTCAGAGAAAAAGTACAGGTTGACATGCAGCAGCAGCAGCGAATATCAATAACAGAAATGCAGCACCAAACTGTTTTATATTATAACTAAACAACAACCCCACAAAATACGGGGGGGGGACCAAAAAAGAAATAGGAAAAAATATAAATATTTATGTAATTAAAACCAAAATCCATCTGTCGCGTGGGGGGGGGGGTCAAGATAGGGGGTACATAAGAACATGTGCTCAGAAAAAAGGCGAAATAAAGGGAGAGTGGGGGTGGGGTAGAGAGTGAGGATTAGGACTAAGTCTCTATGGTGTATCCACATACTCCTCCCATAGGGACCACATTTTCACAAAAGAGGGCATGGTATCTCGAACCTTAGCTGTGAGTTCGTCCATCAGGTAAGATCAGCAATATTTTCCGACACTATGTGCCAAGACGGAGGGCTACTTTGACCCCATACAGCATCCAAACGAAACGTCGGTTTTTAATGCATACTTAGTAAATTACATTTTTTAGAAGGTGCAGAGTGCGCCCACATTTTTGTATTTATATATATATATATATTGTCTTCTATAAGGACATAATCATGTTGTAGGGGTTAATTTAGTGTATTCCCATTCTAAAAAATAAAAAGGCACATTTTAAAAATATTTTTAAGAATAATTTTTGGAAAACTAAACCGATTTTTAATAAATTAAGACATTTTTGCATTAAAACAGTAGTTTGCCTCTCATTATATGGAATACAAAGGTTAAAAAAAATAGATTACTTTTTTATGTTTCTTCATTTACATTATAAGTGTATAAACCAATATATAAAACAGATTTTTTTAAAAGAAAATTCATTTTTTCATGTGTAACATGATTAACTGTAAATATATATTATGAACACTCATTAAAAAAAGCTGTATCTGCCCTTATAGAATGGTATAGAACATGTGGGGGTTCACTAAATAAGAGTAAAATCACATATACATGGCAAAGATAGCAAAAATGCTCCGGTGCTAGGTGTGCAGCAAGGCCAAAATAGCCTTGGTCCTTAAGGGGTTACGAGAATGCTCATCTGAGTCTGAAGATTTTAAACAAAACAAATTGTGCGTGTGTACGTAAAGTGATATCCAACTCAACAAGGGTATGTATTCTCCAGAGAGCTGAGCTGAGTGGGAAGAGCATCATGGCTCCGTGTGTACTTTCCCACGCAAGGTATGTTTTTCTATGTGTTCTCCCCGTAGTGCGATGGTAAGCTAAGCCAGATAAACACATCTTTTAACTTCTCTGTTTGGAAATGTATCAACTAGTTTACATTGATACCATATGCGGTAAAGTTAATATTCTAACTTAAAATAACAAATCTTTGCTCCATGCACGCCATACATCAGTATACACACCCCTAAACGCAGTGCTTCGCAAGGGCGGATCCAGACACAGGTTTCAGGATGGGCACTCTACCAATTTTGACCAAAAGCTGGTGTTTGGATTGCACTACCAGTGGCAGCCAGAAGGGGCGCCAGATCTCAGGCTGCTCTTACCAGACTAACTCTTTGCTGAACATTGCTGCGCATGGTCTTACCTTCTGCTGCTCAGGTAACACCTGACAGACACTTCACAGCAATGCACTGCATATGCTCTGCCTGGCACTGAGAATCGAGCACCACCAGCAATAACATACCGCAGGTGCAGACACCCATACGCATACAAAGCCATATAAGTCAGATAGAAACACATACATAGCCACACACACACCCCTTTGGGAAGTTGCTAAAGACAGGCTCAGAAACTAGGCTATTTCCAGACTTTCTAGGCAGCATCACAAACTATCGGGGGCCATTTATGTCAATAAAAATGTAAACCAGAATCAAAACAAAGTATCTTATTTACAGCGAGCAATTAGTTACCGCATTTATTACTTATAGACTCATTGCTGTGCAGCTCTGTTATACACCTGTACTCCGAGAAATATATTGGGGTTCCTAATAGCAGGGACATTAGAAAGAAAAAAAAGAGGGACAGAGGGATTTGGGACCAGAATATGGACTGTCCCTCAGAAACAGGGACTTTTGGGAGATATGCACCCAGGTACACACTCATACACAGCTGTATACAAACACCCAGACACACACTCAAAAGACACAGCTATGTACACACACATATATACACCACAGAAACGTACACATACAGATACACACACAGGCTTGGACATAAAATATATACACCTTTATAGTTTGTATACTGTGAGTGTATATAGCCTTGTCAAGTGAACTCCAGAGGTTAGATACATAGAGGTTAACCCCTTTGCTTCTGAGCCATTTCACTTCCCTACACCAATTTAAACAAAATTGAGAAAAAACACATAATATTCTCTTGCATTTAATTTTAAGATGTAAATTGTACATAGTCATGTTTGGTACCACTAGAAAGGTCAACATCTGACCTTTCCAATGACACCTAAATGGCCTATGTAGGGTGTGTATAACCAGAGATACAGAATTTCAAACCTCCTCAAATATCCAAAGGTTCCCTGTATCTCCTACAATGGGATTGCAGCGCGGGGAGGGCAATTGCCCCCTGTGCCCCCTCTCTGGATCCACCAGTGGTGCTTTGTGTAGCCAGTGTTACAGCCCTAATCATCCATGGTTTCACCCTCTGAATGACTAAAATGATTTGAATTCTACATGAAGTATGATGAAAAAGTGTAAAAAAAGTACAATAAATAAAGAAGAAGAAACCATTCTGTTAAAAGGCCACATAATAATAGATGAAGGCATTTTTATAAGTTCTGATTTAGACTTACATGGGTGTGATCGTCATCATCTTTATACCGATAAAACGCTTCTTCCCATCTATGAAAACACAATTTGCCAAGAAACATTAGCTTTGCATAATAACAGGGTTATTCAAAGAGAATCGAAAAGTCACCGCACGTTCGGTGACTTTTCGTTCCCTGCACTTCGGGGCGATCCTATTTTGCCGACCCTGCGGTGTATTCAGCCAGCACCGCAGGGTCCCCGTAGTGCAGAGAAGACTCGCTGCAAACACACGGAACACTCACCGCAAACCCACCGAACACCCGCCGAACACTAACAGAAACCCGCAGAAACCGCTGGATTAACCCCTCCGAACACCTCGGAGAAACCCGACTAGCTGCCGATCACAGTGCAGAGCAGCCGCCGGAAAAAGCCGACACGCAGACGAACGATTAACAGTAAGCTTGAAAGTTTGAAAAGTGAAATGCTGTTTGCAGAAAAGCTACTGAACGAAAATGCCTGAAATTTACAGATAAGATCCAATGAATGATAATAAAAAGGGCTGTTACAGAAAAAAGAAAAAACAATTTTAAAAAAACGGAAAAAAGGTTTGCAATTTTTTTTTCAAAAAATGCCTAAAAGATCCTAAAAAAGTCTATAAAGAGACGTTTTACTGCAGAATAAAATAATAAACGGTTTATTAGATATTGAATTAAAACTTGAATATTTTTAACATTGAGGCCTATGGGATTCTCCTGAATATAAATCCGTCGAATGAAAACACCGAACAGCAGGGCAATTTGGCAACTTTTCACTGCTGTTTTGTGTTCTCTGAATAGATGAACCATTGCTTCTCTATGCGGAATTTCACTGCCCTGGAACAGGCACCGAACAGGCACCGTATGTGCAGGCAATTTGCCAGTATTTGACGAATTGCCTGCTCTCTGAATAGTCGAATGGCCTCAAAATTTATTTATAAAGGATTTTACCAGGAAGGATACATTGAGATTTCTCTCGTTTTCAAGTATGTCCTGGGTAGGTTCAGCAACATTAAATTGTTACAGTGTTACAGAAATACAAAGTAGTAAAATGCAAAATATTAAAGAAAATTGCACAAATATACAGATTAACAGAAAATAAATATATTCAATATGTTACATGGCACTATACACTGAATGTCAGTGTCTGGTTACATTTGGGGCCAGATCGACTCTCTTTGAAGACTTATTTCCCCTTCGGTCCTGTGTCTATATGGGCAAACAGAAATTAAATGGATATTATTGTAGCGTTCATTTTCACCCTAAATATATTGTGTCTAGTATGAAAATGCATCACATTTCTCAGTACATTTAAAAGAAAATCTTGTCAAATAATGACATTATTTTAGTTAAAAACTAAAAAAGACCACAACAAATCAGGTAGACAGGGAAAAGAAATTCCCAGTGGAAAATCCACCGAGGAATAGATTGAATCTAGGAAAAGTATTAAAATCAACAATCTTTATTAAGGAACATTGATAAAAGCGAACAAATAGACATAAAGTATCAATGCAACTTTGTACCTCCCCAGAATAATTGCAATGGGGATATGAGCTCAGGTGGTTGTACTGTACACATAGAGACAAAAAGTAAATTAATAAATGACTCCTTAATAAAGATTGTTGATTTTAATACTTTTCCTAGAATCAATCGATTTCTCAGTGGATTTTCCACTGGGAATTTGTTTGCTACACTATCCTACTAATTTTGTTGGGTTCAGTCCCTATCTATAAGACTGATTCTAT
The DNA here is from genome assembly GCA_009667805.1 of Leptobrachium leishanense. Classification (NCBI taxonomy): domain Eukaryota; kingdom Metazoa; phylum Chordata; class Amphibia; order Anura; family Megophryidae; genus Leptobrachium; species Leptobrachium leishanense. Next base: position 506,198,985 of record CM019063.1, on the reverse strand, counting down.
TTCCCTCCATAAGAGGAAGGTTGTTTTCATCAATTTTTTCTCTTTCAATAATTTCCTTTTTTTTTTTAGACAGGGAAAAGACCCTATTCCACCTCAAAATAGGGCAGGGGTAATAGGGCAAAAAAATTGTAATAATATATATTACTGCCGAATGCAAGCCGATTTTTGTGGTCATTTGCCACATTGATTTACCTGCAATTGGTGAAATCGTGCTTTTGCAATAATAGCCGCTCTATCAAAGTAATATATATCTCTAATTTCACCTCACTATGCCGTTGCCTATCACTGTTATTCAGAGAGCGTAAAAAGCAGGAGAATAACTGGAGAATGAAAAATTCTAGGTCAAAATAGGCAAACCAGAAAAATTCTCCCTTTCATCTCACTTTTCAAATCGGCTATTTTGACCTAGAATTTTTCATTCTCCAGTCATTCTGCTGCTTTTCACCGCTCTCTGAATAACCCTGTTTATGTTGTTTTTAAGGTTGGTTTCTGGGAGTGCCTTATGTTGATTAATTAACCCCTTAGTGACCGGGCGGTTTTACACAAATCCGTCCTTTAGTGACCGCTGCTGTTTTTACGTTTCTGCGTTGTTAGTGTTTAGGTCAAATTTTCCTCTTACTCGTTTATTCAACCCACACATATTATACACCCTTTTTCCCGCCATTAAATGGACTTTCTAGAAATACCATTATTTCCAACATAGCGAATAATTTACTATAAAGAAAATATGAAATATGATGAAAAAATTGTAAAAACACACTTTTTTGTAATTCAATCCCCAAAATCTACAACCACCAAAAAAGACCCCAGTTAAAGGTTCAAAATTTTGTCCCGAGACTAGAAATACCCAATTTTTACATGTTTTTGCTTTTTAACCCCTTCACTGCTGAGCCAGTTCACCAATGTGCGCTGCGCTCATTCTGACCATTTTGTGATAATTATTTTGAGATGACAGCCTAGGTCCTATTTAATTAAACCCCCCCAGACAAAAAAAACTTTAAAAAAAATATTTTTTTATTTTATTGAATTTTTTTATTATTATTATTTTTATTTTTTTAAATTTATTTTTAAAACCTGTTCATGTTTGGTACCATTGGAAAGGCCATGATCAGGCCTTTCAAATGATGTCAAATATGACCATCTAGCTGCCATGGATCGGGAGATAGGGGGATCCTTAGGATCCCCTTATCTCTACATGGCAGCTAGCTGGTTAACTGGCCACTGACATCCTCACACATATGGTGAGGTTGTCAGTGGGTGGGGGGGACCTGGAGGCTTGGCTGACATCCAAGATGTCAGCCCCCCTCCAGGTTTGAATCATGTTTTGGCGCCAATTAGCGCTGAAACACGATTCGGCGGCGAAATGGTTAATGCTATATACCGCTGAAAAGGGGAGACTCTCCCCTTTCCAGCGGTGCAAAAAGCATCTCCCTAGCTTCAATGGTTGGGGAGATAGAGGGCTCCCCTCCATTGATTTGAATGGGGGCGCCTGCTGATGACGTCGTCACGCAGCGTGGCGACGTCATCAACCTCGCCGGCCCATGTAAATCACATGGGCAGGCTTCCTCCCTGCCAGATCGCCGAGGGATCCAGCGAGGGAGGTAAGTATCGGGCAGGAGGGGGGTTAGGCGCCGCTGACGTACCCTGTACGTCCGCGGGTCTAAGGGAGACCCGTGGACAGGACGTACAGGGTATGTCAGCGGTCCTTAAGGGGTTAAAGGCATTTGTGCCATTTTTTGTGCCACTCCTGGTTAAACGGTTACTGACCCGTCAGGGGCAGTCTACTGGTAAAAAATATCTTTTTGTGTTGGCTTATATTTGCAGGTTTAGTCCTGCTTAGGGAGTGTTATCCCAAGTCACATTTTTGGATAAGTGATTGTATGACCAAGGGGCGTTCCCTCGGTCTTTCTTCAATGGAGCAAAGCACACAAAAAGAAAAAACACAAGACACAAAATCACATTGACAGAAGTATCTAAAAAACCACGTGCAGAAGGGCAATTATTGCATCCTAATTCAAAGCGGGTAACATGGATAGACAAATACTCATTAAGTTCTTAAGCATTGGACTAATACCAATATACCTAACACAGATTCAAGGGAAAGGCCCCATATATGCACAAATGACACAAAATTTGGAATGTGTAAAGAGTAAAGGATAGTTCAGATGAACACTGATAGGACCAATCAATAGGCAGACTGTAACCAGGCCTCTGCATTATTATAGTAATATATATTATTATTGCAAATTTTTTTGCACCATTACCCCCGCTGTATTTTGAGGTGGAATAGGGTATTTTCCCTGTCTACCTGATTTGTTGTGGTCTTTTAGTTTTTGGTCTATTTCTGGGTTAGGTCCGTTGTAGAGGTGTGTTTGATTACACCTGTGAGAGAGACTCTCCTTTGTCTCCCAGTTCTTTCTTTTGTTGTTTTTGTCATTATTTTAGTTAAATAACAGAACATTTCCTGTTTCCATCTCTTTTCCTCGATCCCTCTGTTTAATAACTTTAATCTCCCGGACAGCTTTAATCTCTTGTATGAAAGAGATAATTTTTTAAAAAACATAGCGAGGTGATAGAGCCCTTAATATCACTGGTCAACACTAGCACTCACATACATGAGGTGATAGCGCTCTGCCTGAATCACCTCCCGATCGTTAACAGGTTAAAAAATCCATTAGTGAATCAGTATTAGCGCTTGCTTACTGTACTTTGCGCTCACTATACTCAACATGGGAAGCATAAAGTGTAAGCACAGGGTAACCAGTGTTAGGATCACAAGGTCCTAACTAAAAATGTTTGCTACAGCTTAGAGCTGTTGCAGAATCAGTTAGCACCAGCTGCAACCCCCCCCAAAAAAAAATCAAATACTCACCTCTCATCCCGCAGCGAGAACGGCAGTCCGATCCACCACTTCTGGCTGCCGGGAGGAGAGCGAGACTGGGAAAAAAAGTCCCCAAGTCCTCCGAGATCAATCCGTCGACCTGCAAGATCTAGCGAGAGGCGAGATCCTGCCGGTCATGTGACCCGGCAGCAGAAGACTCCATGGAGTTCTATGGACTCTATGGAGGGGATACTTGGGATGCCTGCTCCGAGCATCCAGGACCCTAGCGGCCTCTACGGGGCAGGCTGCTGGACTCAGCGCCTGCCCCGTAATCTACAGGTAAAATGGGGGCACTGGGGGGGAGATTAGTGAATGCCAATTTTTCCCCGTTGTGCCCCGTTTTAGCTGTAGGCAGTTGATAGGGCCCAACGTGTGGGAACTCACCAAGACTTCTGTCCCCCAGTTAGCAATTATCATCTCACACTTAACACGAGCAAACACTCAGATCTGATGTATTTATGCAAATATGTGGATTTTAGCAGAAATATATGATAAATCCTATATTTATTGTGACTTAACAGGGAAAGATATGATTACACCTGAATACAAGCTTCAGTGTGGGACCAATGGAAACGCAGTTCCTGTACTATTCTTTGCAGAGGAAACTACAGTATGTTTCCACGTGTTCCCCCTGGACTTAACCCCTGAATAATACATTGTATGAAGCTCTACGTCTGCAGATATTCAAGCTCATATCTTCTTCAAAAGATAGAATTCAGACGTTGGATTGGCCTTTGTTTTAGGCAGCATGGACGTTGTAGCAAATCAAAGTTCCACCTTATAATTAACGGCCACGTTTTAGAGCTATCATTCATTCATGGGATCTATTAAGCACTCTAGGCTTTCCGAGCCGTGTGAAAGCATTGTAGATATCTTTACCTTTAATCTTCTTTCCATTTGAATCTGTCATGAATTGAGTGATGCGATCAGAAGGGATTGCAAAAGAGATACCAGCAGCAACTTTGAGGGTATTGATCCCAATGACCTCCCCATCCTGTTTGGAGATTGAAACAGAGAGGTTATGATCGCCGTCTGGCTTATCACTGTAACTAGAAAGCAGCAATGTTACTTTTAACTAAAATCAATAAATATATATTAATACCAACATTCCTGCGCCCATATCACTTCAGGTGAATGGTGCCACTATTACTTCTACCTCACAGGCCCAGTGCCTCGGTGTCCTCTTAGACTCTGATCTCTCCTTCGCTCCTCACATTCAGTCACTAACCAAATCTTGCTACTTCCACCTAAAAATATTGCACGCATCCACACCTGTCTTAATCAGGACTCTGCTAAAATGCTCATCCAAGCTTTTATTATCTCCCGCCTTGACTCCTGTAACCTCCTTCTCTCTGGCCTTAAGAGATCCCAGATTCTCCCTCTGCAGACTGTAATGAACGCCTGTGCCAGGCTCATCCACCTCACATCCCACACCTCTCACACCTCACCCCTTTGACAATCTCTACACTGGCTCTCTGTGTCCTTTAGAATCCATTTCAAAATACTGGTGCTCACATACAAAGCTCTCCATAACCGCACCACTGCCTACATCTCCTCCCTTATTAGCAGGTATACCCCATCCCAACCACTTCACTCTGCCAATGATCTGATGCTATCAGTTCCTTGTACCCGCACCCCCAACTCTCGCCTTCAGGACTTCTCCTGAGCTTCCCCCTTTCTTGGAACTCCCTCCCCTGCAACATTAGAATCTCCCAGTCTCTCCAGTCCTTCAAGAAGTCTCTGAAAACACATTACTTTAGAGAAGCCTATCATCTCTTATCACTCCATAATCCCCCATTGTACATTTCTTGCTCCATCTTCCCACTCAGCCCACACACCCCGCTACCTCACATACTCTTTACCCTCACATAGTGTGTCATCCCTCTCCTCTTAGATTGTAAACTCTTGAGCAGGGTCCTCTCTGCTACTGTTCTGTGTGTTTAACATGTATGTATATTTGTTATTCTGTCTCTCCCATTGTAAAGCACTACGGAACTTGTTAGCACTTTATAAAAACTTAACATAAGAATTACATCTCTGCATTGAGAGGCACTGGCTGGTTAGACATTACCAAACAAAACCCTTCGTCACACAATCATTGACAACCGTCTGGGTGGAGGAGAGTCCTCCAGACCAGAGGTGACAATTTACAATGTATTAAATGGTTATGGTGGCTAGAGTGTCCCTTTAATGTCTTAGTGGTCAAAGGGCCAAAACCAATAATGCTTTTTGAAGGGGCAAAGGTGCTTGGAGACTCTGCATATAGTCCCTGTAACCAATGTGTTGTCATGCAGCTTTTTTGGAAAAAAAAAATCTTCTATATCAGGCTTTCCTCCATCTGGGACGCTTGACAAAGTTTGCATTGGACAGCAATCCGTGTCTGTGCATTACTGTCCAGCCAATGCCTAATTTTTATCAGGAATATTTTGCCAATTCTTGTTAGAAAATGAAAAGTGATAAATGAACTTGGAGAGTTTACTTAAAATACAAGCAAAATGTGTCACATGTATACTCCATTACCATTTAAAAAATACTTTACAGGAGTGATATTAAAAAAAACACTTACCAAATTAACCAGTGGACCGCCGGAGTTTCCATACTATAGAGAGGAAAATATGGTGTTGTTAGAGTATATTGACATATTTTAACACAACTTAAAGATAAAATAAGAGACATTCCTATTTAGACATTCCTATTAGGGAAGCCTACCACCTGACTCACTGACACAATCAGTCCATCACTCTCACCTTGCAGTCCATCACTCTCACCTTGCAGTCCATCACTCTCACCTTGCAGTCCATCACTCTCACCTTGCAGTCCATCACTCTCACCTTGCAGTCCATTACTCTCACCTTGCAGCCCATCACTCTCACCTTGCAGTCCTCTCCTCCTGTTTCCACCCCCAACCCTTCTAGATTGTAAATTTCCACGGGAATAGTGCCCTCGTTTCCTCCTGTACTGGTTTGTCAAAATGTTGTTCAATGTATTGTAACCCTGTCTATATTGTGCCCATTGTTCAGCGCTGCGGAATATGCTGGCGCTTTATAAATAAAGAATAAAAATAAAATAAATGAGTTTCTGGTAAACAACAATTATTTAGAAAAAAGTCAGCATATTCCACAAGTTTGACATACGGAGAATGATAGGAGAAGAACACCCAGCTCAACTGAGCTTACAATTTAAAGGGGTTATCCAAAAACTGCCGGTGTTTGCTGAGGTTGCGAACACCTGTGAAAATTGCTGGTGTTGCATCACCATCACACCCCGGCAATCCACAAAAGATAAAATCCCAACAGTGGTGGGAGAAGCTTCACAGTGACCAGCAAACACTGGCGGTTATTGAATACCCCCTAAGACAGGGATGTCCAAACTCCGGCCCCCCGGATGTCCCTGACCTACAAATCCCATGCTTATCCATCCATCTAATGCAGTCATAGATTTCTGGAAGTTGTAGTTCAGGAACATCTGGGGGGCCGGAGTTTGGACATCCCTGCCCTAAGAGTTTGTATAGTTGTTCTTGGTAGAATCTCAAGTTGACCCTGGCTCACACATACTGTCAAAGAATGCAGATTTATTTTATCATCTCCTCAAAAGGCTCTAAATCAGTGTTTCCCAAGCCTGTCCTCTAACAGGTCAGGTTTTCAGGATCACCTTCGGGGAAATGCAGACTGAATCCTGCAATCACTGAGCAGCAAATTATATCACCTGTGCTGTGCTTCACATATCCTGCAAACCTGACCCCTTAGGGGAACCTGAGGACTGCGGATGGGAACCACTGCTCAGTCGAAATGTAACTACACTCTCATTCTGGGTCCTATCAGACAGAAACGGTGTTATATAACTTCATCATATTATTTCTATATCAGCTATTACTATTATAGAAGCCAAAAATGCTTCGGAACATGAGACAGAATCAGAAGATTTTTCACTGTTTAGCAATTGAACCCCCGCCCTTGGTTTCCTCCTCCCAGGTGGTTGTTAAATACATTTCGTGAGATGTCATTCTTAGCTGGAACTAATAATTCTACATTCACACAAAGAAAAAAATAATTAAAAAACCTCAAAACATCTGTGGGAACAAATCTTTCCACGGAATCTCGTGCAAAGGTTAAAATAGCAGGTGACCTCAGCGGCAATTAAAATGCATTCTCATTCCCGACTCATTTCATTCTTCATTTACGTTTAGGCTTTGCGTAACAATCACATGTATCGGATATGCGAGAAAAGTAAAAACAACTGCCAGAAATGGTAACTCTGAGCCGGGTGCCAAATGGTCAACAGATTTATGTATGCCATGTCATTTTTGGCATTTTGGGGGTTTTCGAATTATCAAAAATAATTTAAAAAAATTACTTTCTGATAAAGTGGAATTATGTAATTTTTCATGTGTCTAAAATAAAATTTTACACAAAAATTATACTATAGCATTAAGCCGAATGGTAGAGAACTCAGGAAAATGCAGCTAGGTGCCTTAATAGAGGCGCACTTAATTCAGCTCAATGGCCAACATCGGGACCTTTTTTGAGAAAAATTTGTTAATTTTTTTTGCTTGGAAGATTCAAACGCATATTTCAATTACCAATAAAAATTCAGATTACATATCGGCTCTTGCAGCTATACTCTTAATGGAAACATTGGTTACATTGATTGAATTGGAATTTAACGGTATACCGATTTCCCAAAATAAATGAAAATGCTAAAAAGGTGTTGATAAAAGGATTTTCAGGTTGAGAAACAGACGGAAATTAGACAAAAATATCTGATGTTTAAAAGAAAATGTAAAGCAGTTACGTTTAAAAGCACAAATCTATAGCTCGTCTTTTTTGGATCAGCGCCATTTTTTTTATTATCGCCTCCAGACGAATTTCTTCAACTCAATCAGCTGATATTTCGAAAAAATATTGTCTGCGAGCAGCCGACATTTTTTGTTTTTTGGAAAATGGTCGATAGAATTAAATTGAGCTTAAGATATGAAATCAAATTTTGACCAGACAGCCTAGATTGTGTATGAATATTAAAGGGGTTGCTCATTAACAACTATTCTTTCAATGAATAAACAGTGGTTTAACTTCAGGGAACTATGGTGGATCAAGTATTGTGAAACCTTTATTGAATTAATTCTTTAGGGAACTTCCTCCATTGCTTGCTGTACTTTTCCGCTGTTCTTTCCACCATAGGGCTAAATTACATAGTGAACGTTAACGTTCTGATATGTTAGCGTTAAAGCTAGGATAAGTTACTTTAACGCATGCCCCCCATATTACATCCCTAACGCTAAACACGTCAAAAATCCATTAGCGGATCAGTGATTGCGCTAGCTTCCGCCAGCTTACTGTACTTTGCGCATCCTATACTTAACATGGGGAGCGCAATCATTAGTTAGCGTTTCCATAAGTAAGGTTTTACAAAGTGCTAGCGCTAATTACTGCAGCGATGTACAAGGCAAAATTTTAGAGACACCTAAAAGCTGCTGCTAACTAATTCCACTTTTGTAGAATCATTTAGCACCCCCTAAACCACCCCCATAAATCCGATACTTACCTTTGATTCTGTGGTGAGAATGGTGGCCCGATCCGCCACTTCTCTTGGCTGCGAGTAGAGTGAGACTGGGGACAAATATACCTAAGACTCCCTCCGTAATCACTCCGCAGTGCTGTGCGAACTCATGAGAGGCGATATCACGCATGGCTCGAGGTCCGGCAGCACAACCTTCAATGGAGTTCTTGCAGCGGAGTGGAAGTGCTACCATGAGTAACACTGAGGGGCGTTCTGGGGCAAGGTACTAACTAACGTAGTGCCTGCCCTGGAATCTAACTCATTTTAGCGTTAACTTTGTAATTTAGCCCGCTTTCTACCAAAGTTGTCTAGATTAGTTCTCAACCTAGTTTTCAATGGCGTGTCCACCAGTGTTTCTGTTGTAGGTTCTGCTGTAGACGTTTAGCATAGATTTCAGAGTAGTTTCCACCAGTGGCTCAATCAAAATTGTCCAGCGTTGTTTTCTATCATTGTCTATGGAGATCGCCACTTTCAAAATCGTTGATGTATATTAATCACTGTTTCAAACACTGGTAAAACAACAGTAAATGGAGTCTACCTGCAGTTTATAATTTTAACGGGAGAACAATGGTGTTACCATTGTCCAGCCTTGTTTGCGGGAATTTCTCCTGCCATTTTGGATTTTCCTTCTCGGGATAGCTGTCATTGCAACAGCAGTAAAAATCAGATTGAAGAGCCCTTGGGTTATACAATAACAAGACAGCTCTGTATAACCTTTTGCGAACTGATGTACCCCTTATGTAGGTACACAAACCTTTGAGAATTGAACTTACATTAATGATGGCATCTGTCTGGACGTAATCCATGTCAGAGTCTCGCAAGCCAAGCTCCTTGCCGTCTCTCTGAGCAGTACTGACGATACCCGTTGTAACAGTGTTCTGTAACGCAAACGGACTGCCGATCGCTACGACAAATTCTCCAGGTCTCATATCGGCAGAGTGGCCTAAAGCGAGGACCGGCAGCTTTTTCTGGAAATAAAGTATACAGTGTAATTAAAATACAGGGAACATAAAACACAATCATGCCTGTTTTACTCTGATAGCTTTAGGTGGGATTTCACACAGGTACTAATGAAGTCCACCACAATCACTCGTAGCTCACATTTCAGAAATTACCTCTGTGTCAAAGGGCAGGTCTTTATACTGTGTCATAATACTATTGTGAGGAAAGTTAACAGTTTATGGTAAAGTGACACATATGGGTTATATGTATAAAACACATAACAGAGCGTCCCTTTAGTGTTAAATTATTATAATGGTCATTTATACAGTGCCAAGAGTTCCTGCAGCTCTTTAGAGTAAGGAATGGGGAATTATAGAATTAATATAATAAAGGTACATCATTACAAACAAATGGCTGTATTCCAACCCTGGTGTAAACTTACCAGAGCCATTAAAGTCTATGGGGTTGCTAAATTCATAAAAACTCTGGTTCCTAAGTTTTGGCCCTATTCCAACCCTGGTGTAAATTTAACCAGAGATAAAAGGTGTAGAGGGCCCTGCTCAGATAAATTTACAAGCTATAGAAAATGTACTTTTATCTATTCTATTCGCTGACAATTCCATCATGACTCTGTTTAAATACTTGAAAATCCTTAAAAATATATCAATATGGATGCTGCGATTTTTTCTTAGCTGAAAAATAGTGCGGCTTATTCTTCGTTTGTGTCTTCCTCTAGCCCTCTGTCAGTTGATCTCTAGATCCTCCTCCTAGCTCCTTCTCTGCACATTTTAGATAAAGCTCCAGCAGAATCATCTTAAATCCTCCTCTCCCTCCCCTGTGTCAGGGAATGGACATTATACAGAAGTATGCTGACATTAGCTGAAGAAACAGGATTAAATAACTCTTTGTAGAGAGACAAATACATAAATTGTTTCAATTGTTAAAAAGCTTCTATTACCAGGTTTATTTTACAAATCACTGGGATTGTTTAACTGTAATGAATACAGATGGAGGACGACTTCCACAGACAGTCAAAACCACAGTTCAGAGTTCCAGTAAAGGCTGGCTGTTTATAAATGGAATAAAGAATAGCTTATATACACATCCTGAGATTACACACTGTTATTGTACAAGGCAAATTACGAGGGGCAGCGTTAAATGTCAAGATACATTGAGTATACTTTACTTTAATACAGATGCCCGTTATGCATACCATAGGCTTGAATCACAATGTAAACATAGCACGCTGATAGTATGTATCGGGTACCACACAACATAATATTAGAGATTCCTGAAAGCTCTACTGTACTTGTATGAGGAAGGGGAGGTTGTCGGATTTGGTGTTTTACGATAAAATGCTGCCTTACCAGACTATTTTCCAGATTTGTAGGTTAGACATTTTCTTAAGAGGTACTGGCTGCCTCCAAGCGTCGTAACCCTCATTTTGAAAAACGTTGCTTTATAGAGGAAGAACACAAAGGAATAATATTCTCTAGCCATTCAGTCATCAGTAATAGATCAAGGAACTGTAATCCCCTCACATATATGATCAGATGGGAAGACCATCTTGGAGAACCACTGGAGGTCATGGAATGGGAGGATATATGGGAGGCTACTACAGAAACATCTCCATGTGTTACACACAGGGAACAATCATACAAAATCATGATTTGCTGGTATACCACCCCATGAGCCTATATAGAATGGGGAAGACACACACTGACACTTGTTGGAGACTGTCTGGAATCAAGGGATCTCATTCTGAACATGCGCTGTGATTGTGTCATTTTGAAGGGTAGTTGGGGTCATGTTGGCTGTGGTGTTTCATAGGAACATCACCCTTGATCAGTGTTAATTCAGATGGCTAATAATTTTTATGAAAGACTGAGGTGACTACATTATTTCAGTAACGAAACTAAACTATAAGTTATGATGACTAAAACTGTAAGGAATCCAAAGCAAGGACACGGAGACACCAGTTGAAGACCTGTGCTGATGCTGGTGTTACAGATACTTCAGCTCCTGGAGAGCGCTCTTCAAAGGGGGGCTATGTCACATACATGGCAAGAGACTCTGAAATGTACCACCTGTGTTCGTTCCTGGTTTTTCTCCTGCTATACCACCTACAGCCATTCCGTCTGAGAGAACACAATCCGCTTCCAGTCTACCTGTCTCTATTCTCAGGTGTACCCCTCAGGGACCTGATTACTTGCACAGAAATAGAGAGCACGCCCAAACCAATATGCTTCTGCATTGAATGTTGTTTGCTGTTAGCTTCCACCAAGTTCATCATGAAGCCTGAGATCTGACCTGATCTGCCCTGCTCCAAAGACGCTAACCTACAGTTCCTGCTCTAAAGACCATCTTCTACAGTCCCTGTTCCAAAGACCCTCCTCTACAGCTGCTGTTCCAAAGACCCTCCTTTATAGTTCCTGCTGCAAAACCCTCCTCTACAGTTCCTGCCTGCAAAGACCCTATTCTTGACAGTTATTGCTCCATAGACCATAATATACAGTTCCTGTCATATTCCTTCCCTCTGATTTCCTCATCCTAGCCTGCTCCAAGGTCCTCGTCCCCTTTTTCCCTCAGCCTCCAGTGCCGTCCTGTGAGTTCCTTGTGTATTTGTCTTCTCCTATACTTTTTTGTATGTTCTATACTAGTACTTTTTCCAGCCCCCTTTCTCCTAAGTCTGCCTCTGTGTCTCTACAGTCCTTTTCATGTCTTGTTGGTCTGTCTCTCTATCCCTGTTTTCATTTATTCACTTCATACGTGTTATTGCATTTATTTATCCATAGGCACTTATGTATTCTATTTATTTTGGTATCTATTTTATTTGGTATATTGGGCTCAGGACCCTCTGCTCCCCTTACAAAAACTATGACGGAAATCTATTGCCATTTTTATCGACTAAAAAAAAATAGACAAAAATCTTAGGGATGGGCTAATTTTAATTCGGATTTAGTCGTAGTCTTTTGACTAAAATGCCATTTAGCTTTAGTCATATTTTAGTCCAAAAAAAGTTCACCAAAATCTTCAGCTCCACGCCCATAGGGATCTTAATCCGGCCCTGACTGGAGGTGTCGTGCGTAGTGTCTGCAGTAGTTATCTTAACGGCAACTGTGGTATAGGGGCCTATAAATTGTTATGGTGTAAAATTCTTAGAATTCTCACAACACCATGAGTAATTAATATGATTCATTGTTAGTATTCCACTACTCATATGAAATGCTTTGATGTTATACTATTAGTGTACCTCATCAATTTTTAAGATGTTACTCCTCTAGCAGAGAAGTACAGATTGTGCTACAGCCTTTGTAATCTCATTCAACTGTGAGTTTCATTGACCATACCCTGTCATTAGGAAATGTTAATATGGACATATATTATATGGTCTTCGTTAATGTCAGATTGGGCGAAGAGAATTGACAGTCAGTAGATTAATGCGCCTGAATTGTCCAAAGTTCACCTTAAGAGAACAAGGCTATGTTACCTAGTGTAACTCAGGTGCAATAAGGGTGTTGCAGTACTCTGTGCTCACTTAGATGTTTATTTACTTGATGATACATCGTTAGTGCAGGATGAGTGTCCCTTATCTGAAATGCTCGGGGCCAGAAGTGTCTTGGAATTGGGATTGTATTTTTTTTTTTTACAGATTTTGGAATATTTGCATGTCATAATAGAAACAAGGGGGGTGTTTGTGAGGGTCCTGAGAACGAGCAACAGCACAATGGCCTGCTCTACGGTGGGTGCCCGCTCAGGTCTCACAAACAAGGTTTTTAGCTTGCTTGTGCCATTACAGGGATGAATTTTCCATATGCAAATGAGCCTGCTCTCACCCAGAAAGGGTGGCCAGTGCTGATTGCCAAGGACGTCATCCCTGCAGGAGAGGTGCAGCAACCCCCGACGATCGTTTCGGCCTTCTTGGGCCTCGTCAGGAGGGTATAGCTGACACCCCTCTAGGTACATCAAGCAAGGGGTCCACGTCTGGATGACCCTTTACAATTACAGTGAGAAACAAGGGGGGTGTTTGTGAGGGTCCTGAGAACGAGCAACAGCACAATGGCCTGCTCTACGGTGGGTGCCCGCTCAGGTCTCACAAACAAGGCCCTGTAATGGCACAAGCAAGCTAAAAACCTTGTTTGTGAGACCTGAGCGGGCACCCACCGTAGAGCAGGCCATTGTGCTGTTGCTCGTTCTCAGGACCCTCACAAACACCCCCCCTTGTTTCTGTCATAATAGATATCCTGGGAATTGGAGCCACATCTAAACATGAATGTCATTTATGTTTCAAATACACATTATAAAATAATAGTTTTATAAAAGAAAAAATATATCTTTGTGCCCTCTCACATGAGGTCAGGTGTGGGATTTTTGACTTGTGGAGTCATGTCAGCGCTCAAAAGATTTTTTCGATTTCAGAGTTTAGGGATGAGTTACACTTTATCTCAGGGCTCAAAATTTCAAGTCCCAAGCTACTAACCAGGCCATAAGAGTTACCCGCCACCAATTGTTCCACCTAACCCCTACCCAGCCCTTAACTCTGCCCCTAAACACACACCCTTAAATTATCTTATGAAATTACACTGTTAAAGGTTTTATTTAGAATAAAGTTACAAAAATAACATTAATACCCCGACATCAGACCCCAGATACATGCATACCCAGTCTTCAGACCCCAGATACATGTATATCCAGTCAGAGCCCAGGGTGAGCAGAGCGAGGAGGCAGCGAAGCTCCTCTCCACCCCCTGCCAGTGACAGAGACGAGCTGGGTAAGGTTAGGCAGCTGATTCCTGCCACCGTGCAGCCTGGGGATGGAGGGGCTGCATGGTGGCACTGCTGGAATACGCAGCACAAAATAATTTATTGTGCTTCCTGTGTGTGCATTTCCACTCGCCCTCACTTAATTTCCACTCGCCAAATGCGAGTAGGCGAGTGGATATTTTGAGCCCTGCTTTATCTGTTAACAAAATGCAAAGAGCTTCCACTGTGAGTATCCCTAGAGCAGTATGGGTAGTTATTTTGCTTGGTTAGTATTTATATTATACATAAATTAAATATATTTGTAATTCCCTTACTTGAAAGTGTGATTATTTCTTGCAAAGTCGTAGCTTCCCAGCCACCAATATTTCCTTTGCTACTTAAGTAAAACATTTGTTAGACTTACTTTAGATAATATCTTGATTGTAGCAATGTCTGATTTTTTATCGATATCCTTAATTGTGGCTTCGTAAGAATCTCCGTTGTGCAGCTGCACTTTGAGGTATTGCCGACCGGATACGGCATTGTTACTATTCGATACTACGTGCGCGTTCGTCACAATTAAACCCACATCAGATATGATAAATCCTGATCCACTGGACAGAGGAATATTTCGGCCAAACAAAGGATGCCTTTAAAGACAAGAAAGACAAATGAATATGATACACAGTAAAGACTATGGTTAGATTAGAGTCTCAATGTCGTTTGTAGTCATTCATTTATGGGTGAAATCTGGTTTGTGCTCTGTGGGTCATCTCAAAATTGTGCAATGTGGTGATATAATCAAGAGGCACTGGCATAAGAAGAAAGGCATACTCGCTCGGTTAACTGCCCCTGCTTTTGGTCTTCAAGGTCCCGATCTAATTTTTTGTGTTTTCCTTATTTGAGTTATGAAAATTAACAGTTTGTAAGAAATTAAAGTAACAAAAGCTTGAGCAACCCTTATCCAGAATGCTCGGGACCCCATATTTCGGAATCCGAAAGAACATACAGTTGGAGGGGAGGAGGGACATGACAGTGGAGCCGCATAAGACTTCCTGCTGCAGCGTCAGCTTGTATACACACTGGAGAACAAAGCACAGCCCTTTCCGAAGGACATGCCGCACAGAGCCAGTATGTCTTTGCAGTATGTCACACACTGCGGCCCCACAGAGTCTCCCGACATGTTCCTCGCAGCACAGCAAGACACATCTAGCGCATCAGGGAGATAAATAAAACTGAAATTTGAAAGACTTACAGGTCTATTCACTAAGAGGTGAAACTTAGGAGAACTGGCCGGAGAAAAGAACAATCTAGACCAAATAGCCGATTTGGAAAGGGATATAAATGGGAGACTTTTTCTGGTTTGGCTATTTTGACCTAGAATTTTCACTTCTCCTGAGTTTCACCTTTAGCGAATAGATTTGTTAGAATCTAATACTTCCGGATTTCAGAATTGGGGATAAAGGCTGCCCAAATTTAGCAATGCAAAACTACAAGTCTTCATTAGGCCTGAATGATAAGATTGGTTCAATAAAATGTAAAAATGTATGTATTTTCCCCTTTTTCTAGTGAATTAGTTTATAACCTTATGTTGTTTTTGGTGCCCCAGTTTTTCCTTTATCAATTAATCCACTGTATCCACATTTGCTCTACACTTCGGCGGCTTTCTTTTTACACATACACTCTAGTCAAAACGTCATGTACAGTTGTGTTCAAAATTATTCAACCCCCACTGAAATTGAGTGTTTTGGCCAGTTTGACATTGATTTTGATCATTCAGTCATCTTGCTTACAATTAAATCAAAGAGGCACGTGTAGGTCAGACAAATATAACATAACATTTATAATGAAATAACCACAAATGTCTTTTCTGTGCTCACATCATTATCAGTTTTATTCAACCCCCAAGTGACATTCAATCTTAGTACTTAGTACAACATCCTTTTACAGTTATAACAGCTTTTAAACGTGAAGCATAGCTTGACACAAGTGTCTTGCAGCGATCTACGGGTATCTTTGCCCATTCGTCATGGGCAAAAGCCTCCAGTTCAGTCACATTCTTAGGCTTGCGCACTGCAACTGCTTTCTTTAAGTCCCACCAGAGGTTCTCAATCGGATTTAAGTCAGGTGACTGCGATGGCCACTCCAAAATGTTCCAGTCTTTAATCTGCAACCATGCTCTAGTGGACTTGGAGGTATGCTTGGGATCATTGTCCTGTTGAAAGGTCCAACGTCTCCCAAGCCTCAGGTTTGTGACGGACTGTATCACATTGTCATCCAATATCTCCTGGTACTGAAGAGAATTCATGGTACCTTGCACACGCTGAAGCTTCCCTGTACCTGCAGAAGCAAAACAGCCCCAAAGCATGATTGACCCCCCGCCATGCTTCACAGTAGGCAAGGTGTTCTTTTCTTCTTAGGCCTTGTTCTTCCTCCTCCAAACATAGCGTTGATCCATGGGCCCAACAGTTCTAATTTTGTTTCATCAGTCCACAGAACACTATCCCAAAACTTCTGTGGTTTGTCCACATGACTTTTGGCATACTGCAGTCGACTCTTCTTATTCTTTGGAGACAGCAAGGGGGTGCGCCTGGGAGTTCTGGCATGGAGGCCTTCATTACGCAGTGTGCGCCGTATTTTCTGAGCTGAAACTTCAGTACCCACATCTGACAAATATTTTCTCAGTTCCTCAGCAGTCACACGGGGACTTTTCTCCACTCTACGCTTCAGGTAGCGCACAGCAGTCGAAGTCAGCATCTTCTTTCTGCCACGACCAGGTAGCGTTTCAACAGTGCCCTTTGCCTTGAATTTGCGAATGATGCTTCCTATGGTCTCTCTTGGTATGTTTAACATCTTTGCAATCTTCTTATAGCCATTGCCCTTCCTGTGAAGAGTAATCACCTCTTCTCTTGTCTTCCTGGACCATTCTCTTGACTTCACCATGTTTGTAACCACACCAGTAAATGTCTAGAAGGAGCTGAGTATCACAGTCATTTTAAAGCTGCCTAATTGGTGCTTATTATGCTTTATTGCTGCTCCGTGACATCCACAGGTGTTTTCAATACCTGATTGAAAACACTTGAATGAACCTCTGTTCTTCAGAGTGGTAGTCTTTAAGGTAGGTGTTTTCTTTAACGCACTAAGTTGATCGCACTCAATTGAATAGAGGATAGCACAAAAGAAACAGTTATGCTATTCTACTGTATCTAACGCAAACGACGTCAAATTGAAGTTGTTTTCTAGTGTTATTGAGTGTCAATGAAGAATACACAAAAGAAACATTTACTACTGTATTACAAAACCAATTGATGTCATTTTAGTTGCATATGGTTCTTTAAAAAGTCCTTGTAGGATTTCATTCTGAATACAATTACAAATGTACACTAAATTCCCTAAAACCCTTTACAGCATTGGGGGTTGAATAATTTTGAACACAACTGTACATAGCTGAGATGTTCCTCTGCTCACCAATGCACATGTTTCAGCACGGACTAAAGTTGTAAGATCACAGATCTTTTTAACCAAAGATCTAAAAGGTGTAATATAATAAAGTGATTATCTCCTTGTTGTTTGGATAGTAAAAAGGCATGCACCCGAGTGGCTTGTACACTGATTTTAAACATAAACCAAACATTTGTTCTTAATGATATCAAATCATTTAAAGGAGTTATTCACTAATCTCCTAATTAGCCCCAAATTGCTCCGAACTGTGAATTTCACCATTCAGTGCAATTTCAAGTCTATTCCAGGGGTCAGCAACCTTGGCTCCCTGATATTTTGGGAACTACATTTCCCATGTGGCTCAGTCAGCCTACTGGGTGACTGAGCATCATGGGAGATGTAGGGCCATATTACATAGTTGGTGCTAACTTAACCAGAGCTGTTGTAAACTTCCCAGAGCCATTATAGCCTATGGAGGTTTTCAATTTACAACAGCTCTGGTTAAGTTAGCACCAACTATGTAATATGGCCCTACATCTCCCATGATGCTCAGTCACCCATTAGGCTGACTGAGCCACATGGGAAATGTAGTTCCCAAAACATCAGGGAGCCAAGTTTGCTGACCCCTGGTCTATTCACAAAGCAGTCGATTCGCCAAATACAGGCAGGTTGACAGCAAAATAAAGTACAATTCAGCACAATTTAACGCGACACCGAATTTGTCCTGTAGAAAACTATTGTGTCTTTTATTCACAGAATGCCAAATTGTAGCAAAACTGCAGTGACATGCCCTGATTTTCGGTGGTTCCATTCGACAGGTTTAAACAGGCGAATCCCATAGGATTCAATGTAAAAAAGTAATATCTTTTTTGAATTTATTTTTTAAAAGACCATTTATTCTTTTTTAAAAATAATTAAAAGATCTTTGTATTTTTTTTTTACAACCTTTTTTGTTTTTCAAAAATATATATTTTTTATTTTGTAACAGACCGTATTATTTTCCAAAGGACTATTTTTATCATATAGACACGTTTTATTGATTTATACTCCTATCTAGAAGGCTTCTTTTTTTTCTTTTGCAGCTTGGTGGAATTCGCCGTTGCCAATTCCGTGCGATTCGGTGGTTATCGGCGCAATTCGGCGGTTTTCTTCCCATTAGCTTTTGCTAGATTTCAAATATATCGTAAAACACACAATGTTTTTCAGATGTTGCCTTTACATTTAGCCCTGAGACACATCTAGTACAAGTAGCGGAACAAGTTGGCCTCTAGCGATCTTTATTTGATTGGTGGTTTTCATGGTTTTGGGCTTTCCATCCTCATGGCTTTTCTCAGGGTTATTTTATCTTTGCCAAATATTTTTTTTTTACTCTTCCAGCAACTTGTGCGGAACATATAAACGTCATTACGCTCGAGGAGAAGCTGTCAAACATTGGTTAACGTTAAATATTACCTTAAGAAGAGTTCAATGTGGACAACTGCAGGCGCAATCTTCTCAACCACATCAGCAATGAAATTGAATTTGTATCTTGGGCTGTTGGGATGTTGGTGACCTATACTGGCAGAAACAATTGGTTGTGTTAGTAAGAAAATTCTCTCTTTAAAAGACAGACAGGCTTTCTTTAATTACAGTCTTGCAGTTTCCTTTTGGCGTAAACGTCTGCACATAAAACCAGCATTTCAATAACCTCAGATGACCCTTTACCCAAAGTATGCAAAACGCAACAGCAAAAATATTATTCTGAGTAATGACAGTGCGTCCATTGAAATAAGCTGAAATACTTTAAATTCTATGGCCTCTATTACATTCTTCGCGCACTTTTTTTCGCGCGTGCAAAAGCGCATTAACGCGAGGGGCAAGACCCTTTGCGCTGAATGTCATATTACGATGTTCGCGCATACGATGCGTGTTAACGTCTAACGCGCGTGACCCTGCGCGAACGCAAGTTTGTGCGCACATCCCATACTTAACATTGTGAGTGCAAATGCGTTCGTGCGCTGGTACGCGGATGGTAGTACAATCAATGCGCAACTTTTTACGAACGAGGTTTGCGCGCATAATTTTAACGTCTTTGAGAAGCTGGTGGTAACTGCAAATCTGAACGTCCTGGCCGAAACCAAATACACCAGCCCAAAAAAAATAATACAGCAAAGTATAGTTACACATTCTACACATACCCAAACAATAAAATAGAGAGGTTGTGCGTGATTTTAATATTGCTGCAGCATATATACTCAGATTGATTTTGACAGGCGCAAAAACTGAACAGGAGACAATTCTGATTGGCTGAATCGTGTGAAAAAACAGTTTGCACACTGATTTCTGCGCGCAAAGTTAATGTGCGCACGTTTTTGCGCATCTTTTTTACGTGCAATATTTTTTGACGGATGAAAAAATGCGCACGGATTGTAATACCAGCGTTAATTTATGCGCGTTACCGTTTAATGCTGCGCGCAAAAAAATGTGCTGCGCG
The DNA here is from genome assembly GCA_009667805.1 of Leptobrachium leishanense. Lineage (NCBI taxonomy): Eukaryota > Metazoa > Chordata > Amphibia > Anura > Megophryidae > Leptobrachium > Leptobrachium leishanense. The sequence goes on along the minus strand of CM019063.1, from coordinate 506,178,950 downwards.
TGCGAATTTGCACAGAGAATGTAATAGAGCCCTATGTGTCGAAGATGAAACGGGCAGGTTCTAGTGTATGTTCACATGTGGTGGAGTTATCCTTATATTTTAGAATTTTTGGGGAAGGCTACATAAAATGATTTTTATTTGCTTGAGAAAGTATTTTGCCAGGGAGGATACATTGAGATTTCTCTCGTTTTCAAGTATGTCCTGGGTGGCGAGTATGTACCGTTAGGTGTCTTGCCCAAGGACACGTACTGGAGAGGTTGCTCGCTGGGGTCAAACCCATGACTCCACAGTCTCTAGGGTTATAGAGCAGTGATGTTACCTCTACTCCACCCAGCCAATTGTTGATATCTTTTGTTGCCTAGGCAACACTAGGACGCATTACTCCCATTGTATCCTTTTCCCGTCAATCTCTTTAGTTGCCGTCTATGCAGATTTCTGTTTGAACACGCAGGGATCGAGACGTGCTCGAATAGACTGCAATGGCAACATCATGAGGCATGATTCCTATTGCACCATTGACCTGTCAATCTCACAACTTCCATTCAGTCTCTCTGTGAATTGATTGGCTAAAGAGGGTGGCAAACTAGAGAACCCAGTCTTTGATTGGACAACATCTGTGTCTATCACACTATTAAGACCCAATTACACCTACCACAACCTGATTGGTTAACGAGGTAGGCAATCCCCCAATGGTTTGGGTTTAAAAGGTACATTGTATCATCATTCTTGATATGCACTCCTGACGAGCCTGTAGGGGCGAATCGCGCTCTTGAGAGCAGGGCACAAATATTGAACCTTCTCATATGGCAGGATCGTTGTACTAATATGGTTTGAATTTCATGGCTAGCTCCCTATCCCCCAAATCTCCCGCTGTTTGGCTTTATTTGCGGATACAATATTTTGTTGGAACGCCCATACTTAACTATATTCTCTAATTTTCATATATTCTTATTTTGGAAAAATGTTGCTACCTTTTGTTAATCTGGTGGCATTTTTTTGCTAACAACAACATCCTGACTTATTATGGCATATATCTGCTTTTTATGAAAAGTTCCTTGCCTTAAATACATAAACTCTCATTTTATTGCACCAAGGAGTGACAGCTTCTTCTGTTTAATACTCAAAGTGTTGCTGGGTTGGCTGATTTGAATTACCTGGAACCCTGGTATTTTGTGTGTCTTGTATAGGTGTGATTTATCAATTTTCACTACAGAAAGTCAGCATAGTGACGCACTTATTTCTTAACACTCTATTGGAACATCTATGAACTGAGTAATATGTACGAAGCTTGGCACATATTAAAAGCATGCAACGACTTTATCCTCATTGGATTTACTAAGCTAAAGACGTCCGTGCTTTATATGCCAGATTAACAGACATTGGGTAATATTCAAAAAAGCATACATATAGTAATAGGTTATTAGTTAGACCATCATACATATCTAGTGGAGCCCTTGGGGGTGACCCAAAATTTTTGTATTTACAGCCCCTAAGGATCAAACAACGAGGGGGTGTCCCACCCGTGTCCAGCTCAAACAAACTATTTGTTGCAGATCAGCATAAATACAAAACCAAAAAGCGGGGATATCTGTGATCTCAGTGGGTCTTCAGTGATACTCACGGTAGCGCTTCCATGGTGCTGCCGTTATCACCTCCTGGAGTCCATAAGACTCCATGGTGGGGTGCGCTTCTGGGCTGCAAGCAAGATCGCGCAGTGCCAACGAGCAATCGCGGAGGAAGATGAGGAACTATTTGTTCCCAGTCTCACTCTGCTCACAGCCAGAAGAAACGGCAGATCGGGCCACCGTCCTCGCCGTAGGACGAGAGGCGAGTATGGGATTTAATGGGGGGGGGTTACAGGGTGTTAAATGATTTTGCTATTGCAGAATCATTTAGAACCAGCTTTTAGAAGGTGCTAACATTTTGCCTGGTGCTTCCCTACGGTAATTACCGCTAGCATTTTGTGACACCTTACTTATCGAAATGCTAATGTACGCTTGCGCTCCCCGTGTTAAGTATAGGATGCGCAAAGTACAGTAAATTTGTGGAAGTTAGCGCAAAAACTGATGCGCAAAAGAAAAGAAAATTAGCAGTATTATTTTTCTGTTTACAAAGATATTATTTTTATATTAATAGTACCCTGGCTTTTTCTTTTTTAACTGTTCGCTAGATATTCAGAAGACATGGTTGCGTAAGCCGAGAAATATTTCACATCTCTTTAGACCTGGCAGAAAAAGTCCAAATATTTAACAGGAACACCTATATAAACACACTGCTCATCCATGTTACACGGCAATCCCGTAGCTAAATAAATACATCGGACAGAATGTCTGCGCGGCCCTCCAGAGGCGTGTTTGGGAGGGTTTTTCTCTCATCGTCTTGCTATATGGTATGACACCTTCATGGTCTTAAGGCCTTACATATCTAAGGTCAGCAAACCTAAACAGAGAGTATTTCGTATTCTTAAGAGGCCGGAGCAATTGCACCTGCAATCTTACATAAAGTGAACGTTGAAGCTCCTATGGGTTTCCATAAACCCCCCCACACATATTTTCAGGGCTGGATTTATATTTCGAGTGCCTGTAGTCACAGAAATCTGATTAATGCGCATGCACACACTCAGATTCCCCTGCAAGCAAACACAGATTCAGCCGCAAACACACACTCATATATTAATATTAGGGATGTGCATTTTGGGTTTCGGAATTTTGTAATTTTCACGAAATTTCCCGATTCGTGCAATCGGATTCGGCCGATTTTACGAAACTTTTAAGATCCGAACACGGCAGATCCGAACGAATTTTCGTGCCAAAACGAAAACTTTTCGGAATTTTCGAATGGACTAGAAATGTGTAAAATCAAAATTCATTTTCATTCTATTCGTGATTTCAGCTCCATTCCTTATTTCGGTTTCATTTCAGTAATTTCGGACATCATATTTATATCGCTGATTCTGTAATTAAGTTTTGTATCATTCACATCTCAATGTATCCTTCCTGGAAAACCAGAGAAATCTCAATGTATCCTTGTAAAACATGAGAAATCTCAATGTATCCTTCTTGTAAAACATGAGAAATCTCAATGTATCCTTCTTGTAAAACATGAGAAAATCTCAATGGCAGAATTATCGTATCGGCAGAATTATCGTATCGTATAATTATCGTATCGTATCATATAATTATCGTATCCGAAAAACCATTAGTTTACGTCAAAACGAATAGACACTTTGAAATGAGGAGAACAGACGTTCCGAAAAACACAAAAATTTCCGAAATCACGAAAAAAAAGTAGATACGAAAAACGAAACGAAACGAACCGAACCGAAAATTGGCCGAAACGAGTCGAAACAAAAATTTTCAAAATCTGAACGAACCGAACCGAACCGAAAAAAATAAATCGGTGCACAAGCCTAATTAATATGCATGTGCACAGACACAGATTTAAGTGCATGCATAGACGCACAAACTCACATTCCTGCACACTCAGAGTCACTATGAAGAAAACACAAATTTACTCGCATACAAACACTGAAATATTCATATGCATAAAGACATTCACACATTCACTCCCATGCAAACACAGACTCACATGCACACACATGCTCACACTCATAGTCACACGCATATACACTAAAATATTCTCAAGCATGCACACAACGATCCACATGCATGCACACTCACAGATTCACTCTCATGCAAACACAGATTCACATGCACACACATGCTCACACTCATAGTCACACACATATACACTAAAATATTCACAAGCATGCACACACAGATTCACATGCATGCACACTCACAGAGTCACTCTCATGCAAACACCGATTGCTTGCAAATAAACACTTAAAAATTCATATGCATGCACAGTCATATTCATACACACAAAAAAATATTCACATGCATACACACACTCACATTTCCACGCACCTGCATACCGAGAGAGTTGGAGTGAGAAAGTCAGAGAAAGAGTGAGAAAAGGAAAGAGTGAGAGAAAAAGAGTGAGAAGGAGAGAAACAGTGAGAGGGAGAAAAAAGGGAGTGAGAGAAAAAGTGAGCTAGGGAGAGAAAGAGAGAAAAAGAGAGAGAAAGGGAGAGAAAGAGTGAGAGTAAAACAAAGGCGAGAAAGAGCACGAGAGAAAAATGAGAAAGTGACAGAGAAAGTAAGAAAAAGAGAATGAGAGTGTAAAGAAGCAAAGGAGAGAAAGAGAGGGAGATAAACAGAGTGAGAGAAAAAGAGGAGGGAAAGAGTGAGAGAAAAAGAGGAGGGAAAGAGTGAGAGAAAAAGAGGAGGGAAAGAGTGAGAGAAAAAGAGGAGGGAAAGAGTGAGAGAAAAAGAGGAGGGAAAGAGTGAGAAAGGGAGCGAGGGAGAGAATGAGAGAGAGAAAAAGAGGAGAGAAATAGTGGGAAAGGGAGTGAGGGAAAGAATGAGAGTGAGAGAGAATGGGAGTGAGGGAAAGAATGAGAGTGAGAGAGAATGGGAGTGAGGGAAAGAATGAAAGAGAAAGGGAGTGAGGGAAAGAATGAGAGTGAGACTCAATAAGACAGAGGGCCACATTAATTCTTAATGCTAAAAACCTTGCGCAAAGTGAAAATCTTTGCGCTAAGCGTTAAGGTTTTGCTCGCGAAAATCAACGTTGGAATTACAATCTTCGCGCGTGTTTTCATCCGCCGATCAATAGCGCGTGTAAACAGGACGCAGCCAAATGCCGGCACAGTACCGTCTCGCGAAAAATATGTATGCGCGCAGTTGATTTTCGCGATTCAGCCAATCAAAATCAAGAGTCACACAGGTCTCACGTTAACAAATTGCACCTGCCACAGTCAATCTGAGCATATATGCTGCAGCAATAATACATGCACACACAACTTCATCCATTGTATTGGTTTGGTATGAGTTGAATGGGCCACTGTGCTTCGGTACATTCCTTTTTATGGGCTGGTGTATTTGGGTTTGGCCAGGTTGTTCAGATTTGCCATTAACACCAGCTTTTGAAAATCACCAAGATTTTCCTTTTAACGCCCATGTGGTAATTTGCACTAATAGATTGTGATACCACGTTAATCGTAGCACACATTTGCGTTTGCGCTCTGAATGTTAAGTATAGGACGCGTGAAATACAGTAAGCTCGTGCATGGTTCGGGCAGGTTTCCAGGCGGTATACGATTCCGTGCGGTTTTACCGTTGATAAAGTAATACGGAATTGAGTGCAATTATTTATAACGTGCGCGTTAACACTTAACCATGCCGGCACTACAGTTAACAAGATTGTAATGTGGCCCAAAGATAGGGAGGCAGAAAAGAGGTGTTTTTTCATGAAAACAATATAGTCACTCAAAGCCCATATTGGTCCACAAATGGACATTCTTACATGGTGGTCCAGTAAATCAGTGGCTGGAAGAAATGAGGAGAGGCTTGCAAAAGAAGTGAATCCATACATCACGTATGACAGTGGCTGAAAAGATGGTAGAGCATTCACGTGTGTGCTTTGAAGAATGTACTCGCCACTTCAAATCAGAACTCGCCTAGGGATTGATTTTTCCCTGATTCCGTTTGCCTCTATCAAAGACAGATCTGAAGAAAGAATAACCTGCTATAAAGCACTTATTTAATGAATGTACAGTGTTACTTAATGCTCACTTTTCCTTCCTTTTCTAGAACGACTGCAACAAAAATTTATTACAGTGCAATGCTCCCTATAAGAACCATTGTATATTAACCGGTTGCTAGGGTAACAGGAGACATTTATAAAAATCGGATCTCGAGAACCCCTTTTGCTCTGGAACTTAAACTGAGTCCAGGAAGAATTGTTATTAATCCCAGGGGATTAGTATGGATTTATATTTGTTCCATCAAGTTTACACACCACCGGTCACACATTAAACAGCAGGAAACTATAAAAACACAAAAATGCAACGCCATGGTTTTCTTGCGGTTTGGTGAGATTTGAAAATGAAGCATGCTTTGGTGTTAAAGTTACACATTAAATAATGTTTAATGACAAGTGTGAAATTATACCACATGGTATACATTGAGGAAACATCGAAACGTCTGAATTAAACCGTAAAACCAGATTCTGTTTCGTTAAAATTTAGCTAATCAAAATGATGCTAGTATAATTTTCTACTCTAACTGGTCCTGATTTTATTTTCGACATTTACCCTTTAAGCAAAGAGCGTGAGCTATACAGGGAAGAATACAGCTCTTCTCCTGACATCACTGACAATAAAGAACATACAACATTATAGAACAGTTCAGCCTTTCTTGGGCCAGCTGAGAAGAGCAGAGCCCATATCTTGGGCCAGCTGAGAAGACCAGAGCCCATATCTTGGGCCAGCTGAGAAGACCAGGGCCCAGATCTTGGGCCAGCTGAGAAGACCAGAGCCCATATCTTGGGCCAGCTGAGAAGACCAGGGCCCATATCTTGGGGCAGCTGAGAAAACCAGAGCCCATATCTTGGGCCAGCGGAGAAGACCAGAGCCCATATCTTGGGCCAGCTGAGAAGACCAGAGCCATATCTTGGGCCAGCTGAGAAGACCAGGGCCCAGATCTTGGGCCAGCTGAGAAGACCAGAGCCCATATCTTGGGCCAGCTGAGAAGACCAGGGCCCATATCTTGGGGCAGCTGAGAAAACCAGAGCCCATATCTTGGGCCAGCGGAGAAGACCAGAGCCCATATCTTGGGCCAGTGGAGAAGACCAGAGCCCATATCTTGGGACAGCTGAGAAGACTAGAGCCCATATCTTTGGCCAGCTTGGAAGAGCAGAGCCTATCAGTAATGCACAGTGTGATGACTTCTGCAGTTGTATTAAAGGAATATTATAGGGTTAAAACTGAAGCGGTAGGAAACAGAGGGGTCCCACACTAATTCCTCCTGACCCACTATGCACTCCCCCTCTCATTTTAGCCTTTAGGTTCCTTTAAAAAAACTCACCTAAATTCAACGCTGGTCTCCATCTGATCTCTGCAGGATATGACATGCTTCCAGCTCAGCATGTCACATGACCAAGCTCCAGCCAATCCAATGGCTCTCATTGCCGGAAGGCATTGATACCATAAGACTGTTCCCAATGCCCTGAAACCTGAGCTATGGTTCTTTGTTAGACTAAGCCCCATGCATTTGAATGTCTGAATCAGTCCTTTGAGGAGGGAGAGGAAACAGGGGGCTCATAGTAACGTGATCACTCAAATAAGATTGAATGCTCAAAATGTGAGCAAGAGCAGAATTGTCATACTCTTGCCCCCAGGTGTTTCTGAACTACAGCTCCCATGATTGCCAGGCCATCTATTACATTCAAATAATTCTGGGAATGGTAGACCATCAACATCTGGGGGGTTGGAGTTTGGCAACCCTGGTGTAGATTGTCCATTTAACAATTGGGTCATAATGTTGGGATGTTAGCTCAGCTCTTGGCATAGGGTTTTTGCCTGAACATAGGGTTTCCAAAGCTGCAGTTATATGTTTTGTCCTTCACTCTTGCCATGCTATTACAAGTGCTCGGAGGAGAAGCAGAAACACAATGTATGTTCGTCTCCTCAACTGTGTGTGAAAGCACAAAGGCAAAAGAGAAGCAACAGCTCTGCTACGCTACACTACTGGGGGAGAGCAGTTATGGGAGAGAAGAATAAAGGGAGATAATTAGGACAGAAACATAAAGACGTTGGGGCAGAAATGGGTCAGAGCCAAAAACAGGGTCAGGATCAGGAATGGACCAGAAACATTAGGGGGGCAAGAGATAAAAGAGGAGACAGGAATTTAATGTAAACATAAAAGGAGAGGAAAGGAATGAAGAGGGGACAGGGGAAGGACACAAATAAAAGTTGTACAGGAATACGGCAGAGACATAGGCAGAAATGGGACAGAGACATGAATGTCGAACAAGAAAGGGATAGGGGTACAAAGGGTCTACAGGAGTGGGGCAAAAATGGACAGAGTCGCCAGGTTTGAGTGTAAGCTGTGGTGCAGTGCCATTAGCCTGAACACGAGGCTCTCACAGCCGCAGGGAATCTAATTCCTTCCTCCGTCTAAATAAACAGGGAGTAGTAATAGGACCAACACATACAGACACATAGAGACAGACACATACAGACACATACAGACAGACACATACAGAGGACATAGACTTGAGACAGAGACAAGATGAGAAAAGATGGGATAGGAGAAAAAAAAGGCACATGATGTGAAATGAGACATGAAGGGGGATGAACTGGGTTAGATATGGAGCGGATACACAGCAATAGTTGCGACAACTGTGATTTTTTTTCTGTTCTATGCAGCAACAGTGAACATCAATGCTTAGTGAATAACATCTTATGAAATTTCATGTTTTAGACCAAATAGATGATTAAAAAAGTTAAGTAAAATAAATCTCCCACTTTTCCCACCCAGTCTACTTTGTCCGGATATAGTAGGTTCTTCCTTTATAGTTTCCCACAATTCCTTGTTTAGTTTACATTACTGATCCAATGGCGCAGAGCGCTGTCAGTCTGTCCCTGATTGTATCCAAAAATGCATCTCTTGAAATACAACCAAACTGCTATACTGTATTAGCGACTCAAGTCGTAACATGATCGAGCTGCTACACGTTGCTGGCAGTGCCCCCGTGCACCGCTAATGGAGTCTGTTACTGGAATCCCTAAACATTAATGTCTTGAGTTGTTATTCTAATGGCTACATTGGAATAGAGCCCATGGTTTTTAGTGCAGTGCTGTATTAAGGCACATATCTATCTGTTGGGGCCCCAATTCCTTAGGCCCCTACTGGTCTTAATCTACACATCCTCTGTTGGAAAGCACATTGGTCTTTTTGAGTTTCAGTGCCACCTTGATGCCAATGACAAACAAACATACCTACCCACTCCAACCCTATCACCCTCCCTTCTGACTCGGATATCAGAAAGTCACTCCAGCATCTCTTCCTGGAAGACTTCGCAACATCTCAAATTTACAATCTCAAAGACAGAGCTTCTGTTAATACCCCCTCGCGCATACCTGTCAGTTATGGTTCACGGCTCCACCATCCGACCTGCTTCCCATGTCCAAGGTCTCAGAGTGATAACTGACCTGCTCTCTGCTTCAAGCCTGTATTTAGTCAATATATCCAAAATCTGGGAATATGCAGAAAATGTGGAAGAGCATGTCCAGGGCATAGTAGCCAAAGGGAAATACTTACTTGATAAAGGTTTGTGTATTGAGCCGAAACGTTGTATCTCCTTGCTTTGATTAAAGTAGCCTTATCAAATACCAAAACAATTCCAAAATCTGAACTTTCTGGCACGAGTCACCACAAAATAATTAGGGCCTATATTCCATTGTTGTCGATAAAATAACTACAGGAGAAGTTACACATAACGACGGGGATTGCTAATCCCCATTAACTCCCATACTCACACAAGCAAGCTCACAGCCGGGACGTGCAAGGCTCCAAGGAGTCCTTTGGACTCCACAAGCCGTTACTCGCGGTGATGCTTGCTGCAGGTATCAGGAAACTTTGCTATTCGGTCAGTGGGGAGGCACTAATAAAGCTCCTGCCCCGGGAATACGGACGGTAAAATGGAGATAGTAAGGGTAATCTGCAGGTGCAGATTTTCCTACTTAACGTCTCCATTTTACCCTCAATGTGTAATAGAGTCCCTAGTCCATTCTCTAATTATGTCCAGATTGGACAACTGCAATTCCCTTCTTATCGGCCTTCACCTCCAATGACTGACCCCGCTGCAATCCACAGTAAATGTCTCGGTGCGACTCCTCCTCCTCATATATAAGTAAACAAATAATAACACTGTAAACAACCACGTTGATACAGTAAAAATATAGGACACTGTTTCCAAATGAATTTACAATCTAGAACTGGAATATAGAGAGAAGAGGGAAATCTTGTGCCAGTGGCAAATAGCCTGCAGGTTTAAGATACTATGGACCATATTATGATATTAACGCTAAAATGGGGACGCTAACAGGTAAAACCTGCTCCTGCAGGTTTCCCTGTAGAGTCCTCCTTTTAGCGTTTGATTACGGGCAGGCACTACCTCGGAACCTTGCCCGGTAACGCAGCGCTACCCTCGGGGATAGTCGCGGTAGCGCTTTCGTGCTGCCACGAGTATCACCTCCTGGAGTCCATAGGACTTCATGGAGGGTTACGCTGCCGGGCCGTGCAGCGTCGCGCAGTGATCACGGGTGGGGCGGGAGAGTGCGTACTATATGTCCCCAGTCTCACTCTGCTCCCGGCGGCTAGAATCGGTGGATCAGGCCACGCTTCTTGATGTTGCATGAGAGGTGAGTATCGGATTTATTGAGGGTATAGCTGGTGCTAAATGATTCTGCAGAAGCGGAATCAGTTAACACCAGCTTTGGGGTGACGGGAAGAATCTGTTTAACCTATTGGTGCGGTAATTATTTGTTATACCTTACTTATCCTAACGCTAATTATTGATTGCACATCCTATACTTAATATGGGGAGCGCATAGTACAGTAAGCTCGCGCAAGCTAGAACAATCACCAATGCGCTAACGGATTACAAACAGGTGTAGTGTTAGGAATGTAATATGGGGGGCACCTGGAGACCCAGGTTCGAATCCCAGCCAGAGCACCTATCCAGTAAGTGTCCTTGGGCAAGACACCTAATGTTACATATTTGCCTACAACACAATATCAACCGTGGAGAAGCAAGTCAAATCCCGTACAGCACATCCCTCCAATACAACTGTGGAGAAGCAAGTCTCGACTTTACAGGAAGCTGGTTCAACCTAACCACCAGGTCGCTGAGCTACAATCATGGAAAAATGACTCAATCCCACTCCGAAGGCGCCACCAGCGAATGTCCTTGGGCAAGACACCTAACGATATGGATGCGCCTATCTCACAAAATACTTGTACATCTCATAGATTGTAAGTTCCCTTGGGAACATGGTCCCCCCGAATCAGGCCGTATCATCCATGTGTGGTATTCCAATGTATCAACCCCTTGTACACTGATCTTGTAAAGAGCTGCAGATTTGTGGCGCTATATAAATAAAGGATAATAATAATGTGCTAGAGCCATTTTAGGCTCAGGAGCATGTGAGTGGGATACTGCCTATTTTTTTCAATATTTTGAATAATTGCCCATTTCCTCAGTAGAAACCAGCTGCACTATATGCTATTTTATTATTTTTTTGGAGGTATTGTGATACTAGTGAGGTGAAGAAGGAATGAAGCAGATGGCACAAACTGAGAGCTAACATTTGAACTGTATGCAAGCACTGGACTCACTTATCAAGGACTTGTTGAATTTACAGTTGTTTATGGATAGGACACCCCCACTATGAGTGTATTAGCTGCTAGCTCAGAGTAATATATAAATTATAATATATATATATATATATTTAATTGAGCCATTTCTTGCATTGTATATTATTAATCCAATATGAATATTTGATTCATGTGAAAAAGTGGAGTGAGTAGAAACATAGAAAATGTCGGCAGATAAGAACCTTTCGGCCCATCTAGTCTGCCCAATTACATGGATACTTTACCTGGATTTATCTTTTGTTTAGGATAGCCTTATGCCTATCCCATGCTTGCTTAAATTCAATCACTGTTTTGGCCTCTACCACTTCAACTGGAAGACTGTTCCATGTATCCACCACTCTCTCAGTAAAATAATGCTTCCTGATGTTACTTTTAAACCTTTGCCCCTCTAATCTAAGACTATGTCCTCTTGTTTTGCTACTTTGTTTCCTTTTAAATATACTCCCTTCCTCTACCTTGTGGATTCCCTTTACGTATTTAAATGTTTCTATCATATCTCCTCTGTCTCGTCTTTTTTCCAAGCTGTACATGTTAAGGTCGTTAAGCCTTTCCTGGTAACTTTTCTCCTTCAAGCCGTACACCATTTTAGTAGCCGAGGAATTAAAATGCTCCCAAACTAAAGAACAGTTATAGCAATAAAAAGGAATAATTGAAGAATGTGGGGGAAAAGACAGACATTGCTGAGGTGGACATGTAGAAATAATGTTCAAAGTATGAAAATCGCAACAAAAAGTGGGAAATAGATAGTAAAAGAGCAGTTTTCCCAAGCAGAGGAATTCCTCGCACCAATACACTTGTTTGTGACTGCAGTTTATGAAGTGCAGCAGGCTTGTTCATGTCGCATTATTATTATTTGATGTAATGGGAACTTGACGTCAGTGAAAAAAAAAATATAAAGCAAAGCCAACAGAGAGGGTAGGTCACACAAACAGCCTTGAAATAACATGATGTTGATCTGTGTGGTGAAAAGCAGAGAAAAATTCTCTCAAGAACTCAATCAAGAAATAACATTTACCTCATAGGAGAACAGAATCGCTTCTGCTATATTATAACTTTGAAAACTATTATGACTGCAGCCTGTGTCCCCAAAACACAACAAAACAACCAACACAAGAACGAAACCTGCTGCGTGACGGATTGAAAGCTGGCATTCATGACGATGTATCTGTTCTTGCACATCTATGGTCAAATCCGCACTGAGGTCTGCTCTGGACACTTCTTATCAAAAGTGAATTACATCTCATAAGTTACACGATCATTTAATAAAACATCAACCGTCTGACGCTGGACCTGTCATAAAGCTGAAAATATTCGGTGAAGGTGGTGGGGTTAGGAATTAAATTCGGGCGTAGTAATGAATCGGCAAAGGAATTGAAACCCGTTGGCAGGCGGTACACTAGCAAGTGTTTTTTGCCTGGCAATTTCATCCTACTCTTTTAGCATGTTGAGTAACACAATGTCACCTTTGCCAGTGTTGGCGGTTAATTGCCACCTTCACCTGTTTAGGTGTTGAAAACGGCTGCCCCATTATTTTCCTTCATGCCCATCTTACCCGATATACAGGCTCCCTTCTGCACCTGCACGACCGGGGATTGTCCTTGCTGCAAAGCCCTGCGACTTGCCACCTTCATCTGGCACAGATTGTCATAAGTCTTCCCATCGCTAGCACACACCTTGTAGTTGTGCTTACACTGGCAGGTGCCCTTGATGCCCCTCTTTCCGGCTGGTGGCTTGCACTGCAGACTGTCCCCACACGGTGGGTCTACGTCTCGCCCGCACAGTTCACCCTCTCCTGCGGCACAGACCAGACAGCAGTTGCAGCGGTCGGGGACATACCCGCTGGGGCATATGGGACTCGGGCACCTGGAAACATCACAACGTGACGGGCATGCTGATGATCCAGAGCTTAGGAGAAAGAAGAACAGAGTGAAGAGAGAGGAGCAGGAATGCAGCTTCATGATCATTGATTATCTTCTAAGCAGAAGAGAGAAGCACCAACAGTACTGATAACATATATCTTCAAGTAACAGTTTATCCAGGTGGTAATGTCACATTAACAATCCAGTCCTTTTCCCAGACGACTAAACATGGCAGGATTCATCTGCAATGCCCAGAGATGTGTCAGGATGGTGCTTAGTGCCTCTGTGAGTCCTGTACCATACCAGAATGATGTCTGAGCTTCCCACCGCTAGTATTTAACAGTTCTGTGTAGATATGCGAGCCGGGAATGCTGTATGGGCTGGAATAATTAGATTTGGAGTGTCACCAGGTTCAGCCTATGTTAGGAGGGTTTTATTTTTCCCACCACTCCACCTCTTTCTTCTCCTAAGTGCCTCCAGGCAGAAAATCAGTGGCATTTCAGTGTCTGGGCCAAATAATGTGCTCAGCCCTCTCTGCTAGGAGTTAACAAATTCCACTTATGTTTTTTTTTTTTCTACTTGGTAATAGGAGACAGAAAGTAAAATACACACAAACAAAAGCCAGAATGGCTGCGTTCAACCTGATCATGCATTTTTCATAAGGCGGCTCCTGAGACCAATGATCACAATATACAGAATTCAGAGAATTCACTTTAATAAAGTTTAATTTAGAAATAAAATCTGACTAAGGAATAAATGATGGGGGTTTGATTACAAAATATGATCACACATTGCATAAGCCTGCCGAAAAGTCAGTGTACCCCATCCCGGCAGGTCCTACTCTGTGCCAACGTAATGACTGCTTCTAATAGGAAAGGCATCCTCTTCCGGCTCCAATGTTTAAATAGAACCTGCAGTCACTTTCCTTATTAATCTTATTAATACAAATAACATGGCATCTACTGGGTCAAATTTTTATTGTTTAATTAAAATGTGAGAATACGGCAAATTTGGAAAAATAAGAGAAGAGCACATGCGTGTTTCTTACGTACCTGCCAACATTTCAAATGGCGAAAGACGAAAGCACTAGCCAGGCACTAAGCTATTTTCACATGTTCTTTGTGGTATTACGACATAGGCCAGGGTCAGACGAGCACTGGTGTATCTTGGCCTAGGCCAACAAGGCCCAGGCCTAGGGCGGCACTTTCCAGGGGGCGGCGGCCCGCTGGGTGGCCCCACCCCTAAAAAAAAAAAAAAAATTTTTTACCAGGAAGGAAACATTGAGATGTCACTAATTTTCAAGTATGTCCTGAGTAGGCAAGGCCTAGGCTTTCACTTTCCAGGGGGCAACAAAAAACCTCACCACTAATTGGGTTACTCACAGAGCACCGAAATGACGCCAACATTTTGGTGTTCTGTAGTTCCCTGCACTTCGGGGAATAAAATTTCCCAACCCTGCAGTGAATTCACCATTCACCGCAGGGTCCCCAAAGTGCATGGAGTCGGCCGCGGTATGCTGCCACCGCATTTTCAAAAGAACTACTGAACGAAAATGTCTGGAATTTACATATAAGATCCTATGATTGATAATAAAAAGTTCTGTTACAGAAAAAGGAGAACCGCTATTAAAAAAAAGGGGGGAATTTAGCCCAAAAAATTCTGAAAATTCACTAAAGGTACAAAAAAAAAATCAATAAATAAATAAAGACTTTCTACTGCAGATTAAAATAATAAATGGTTTATTAGATATTGCATAAAAAACGGGAATATTTTTAACATTGAAACCTATGGGGTTCGCCTGAATAAACCTGCTGATTGAAACCACTGAACATCAGGGCATTTCACTGACATTTCTCTGCTGTTTGGTGTTCTCTGAATAGATTAACCATTACTTCTCTATGGGGATTTGCACTGCCTTCAAACAGCACCGTACTTGCTGGCAGTTCGCCAAACTTGTGTGTGAGCATATCACCAGAGCAGTGGTGTACTTAGAGGAGTGGCGGAGGGCGGCCGCCCCAGGTACCAGTGATTATTGGGGTGTCATTAGGGGGTACTAGGAGGTGCCACTGTCACTGTGTGTCAGCTTTGAGCTGTGTTCTCAAACAACGAGCAGCGGAGCATGGCGTTTGCATACGGAATAAAATCGAATAGAATAAAAATCCCACTCTCCTCCCTCCATAGCTCCTCCCCTGCCCCGCAGCAGCTCTAGGAGAGGGGAGGGGGATGTGATTTGTGTCCAGAGAGAGAAGATGACAGTAAACGGCAGGTAAAGGTGGGGGTTTCAGCAGAATATGAAGCCCTGTCTGCTTACTGCGGTTTAAAGTGGACCTTTCCTTAACCAGCACTGCAGTGATAGAAATTTGTCATTGAGCTGCCTGGCTCCTGGTGAGGCTGCTTGCGTGCAGGTCACACTCGGTCCGGCCAGTCAGGTGGTACTGAGTCTCAGTACCACCTGACTGGCTGAACCACGTGACACGCATGCACGCAGCTGCCCGCCCTTTTGTTAACATGGACTGTCACTCTATTCTGGACTGAACACCCATCGGGAAGGGAATCAAAGCCACGGTGCACCCTCTGGCAGTGGCACCCCACTGCTGACAAGATGGCTCCACGCACAGGCACAGCCGTGATCCTAACGTGGCCGGGAGGGACCTCCTGCTGAGTCTGTACACAGTACCTGCTGACTCGGCACACAGCCCTACCGCGGACAGAGGCCGGTAAATGTAGAATAAATAATTGCTGTGTGCTCATATACACTCGGTTTGCTGGGAGTTTTATTGCAGTGGATTCTGATGCACTCATACACACCACACATTGCACTGCTGGGAGTTTTATTGCATTGGATTCTGATGCACTCATACACACCGCACATTGCATTGCTGGGAGTTTTATTGCTGTGGATTCTGATACGCTGACACACAACACACATTGCATTGCTGGGAGTTTTATTGCAGTGGATTCTGATGCACTCATACACACGCACATTGCATTGCTGGGAGTTTTATTGCTGTGGATTCTGATACGCTGACACACACCACACATTGCATTGCTGGGAGTTTTATTGCAGTGGATTCTGATGCACTCATACACACCGCACATTACATTGCTGGGAGTTTTATTGCTGTGAATTCTGATGCACTCATACACACCGCACATTGCATTGCTGGGAGTTTTATTGCTGTGGATTCTGTGATACATACTGCATATTACTGTGAGTTTTATTACCCTGGAGCTCTGGGATACGCTCATACACACTGCACATTACTGTGAGTTTTATTGCTGTGCAGTTCTGTGATATGCTCATACACACTGCACATTTCTGTGGGTTTTATTGCTTTGCAGCTCTGATATGCTCATACACAGTGCCCATTTCTGTGGGTTTTATTGCTATGCAGCTCTGTGATACGCTCATATGCTTTGCACGTTTCTGTGGATTTTATTGTTCCACCAATTAGAGCGGCTGTGATCCCGTTTACTTGACATGCGTGGCTGTTCTTTGTAAAAATACTTGAATTTAAACATTTCATAATTTTCTTTATCTCAATAGATACATTTGAAATGGTATACAAAATATACAAGTAGGCACTTGGTATCCACTTTTAATATAAAGAGAGGAAAAGGCGGAGCTCTAAGAGGAAAAGGTGGAGCTTAAAGAGGAAGGGTGGGGATTAACCAGGAAGAGGTGTGCCCTTGACAGGAAGGGGTGCGTCAAATTTAAATTAGGGGTGCACGAGTTTAGTCAGGCCTAGGGCAGCACAAAACCTAAATACACCACTGCAGACGAGCGTTTTTGAGTGCGGAAGGAACGTCCATGAGAGTCGACATTCCTTCCACTCTGACGCTCATCTGGCCACCTCGCTGAGGGCAGTTAGTGCGCTCAGCGCTGCAAGGCTCGATCCTCCTATGGAGGATTATGCTTTGCAGCCCCCTCAAACGTGCATCGTAGCGTTTCGATGGGAAGGCTTTCAGAACGTCTGCAGCACACCCTCTGAAGCACGCGCAATTAGTTCACACGCTACAGCGTGTGGCCGGCTCCATCGAAGCGTCACAACACTGTGACGGACGCCAGGAGGCACATCAGTATGGGAGCACATAGTGCACACGTCTGACCCGGCCTCATTGGGGTCATTTATGTCATTAAAAACATCATATAGAGCAAACTTTCTTATTTACACCGAGCAATTTCTAGCAACATTTATTATACTTTAGCAGCCCTAAACCTCACTGTGACAAAAGTTCAAATAGAATACTGCTGCATTACAGCTGCAGGGAGAGGGCAGAATACAGGGAGAGCTCTGGGGTCACTCACTGCTGTACAGGGATAATATTCAGGGGGTTATAATGACTGAAAATGCCTGTACAGTACAGACACAAGGTGTTACTGTAATTTCCATACACAGGCATTATGCAGCACATAGAAATATTATTTTTATATTCTATTGGTATTTTTTGGAAGCTGCATTGCTAATAATATCATTATGATCACTATAAACCGTCCATAAGCAGGAGATCTGAACATTTTTATTATTTATCTTTATCTAACACAAAGGTCTTTTCTGCCTGTATGATAATAATGCAGACCCAGTTTGAAATCGTCTAAGATAAGGGACACCATCTAGAGATCAGAATCTTACATTTCAGCAATATTTATGTAAAGGATAAACAAATACATGAAAAATTAAAAATGAGCAAACTAACATTATTTAATATTTTTAACCATCTCAAAATAACAATTTCTGTGCAAAACATTTAATTCACCCTATATATAATTCTTAACTTCACCTCGCATGTTTCAAATAAATGTTATGATAAAAAAAATTTCAACAAAAATTGCTTGGTAGTGAAGGGGTTAAAGAATAGTGCCTGTTGCTGAGAGTTTTATAGCTTTGTATCTCTTTATACACCTGTACCACCCTGATATACGAGGAATATAGGACAGAATAGAGGTATTTACACACAAAATAGGGACTGCCCCTCCTAAATAGGGTGACTTGGGAGGTATATACTAAGATTTAAGATGCCGTATTATACACATTCTTCTGCAGTTACATCATGATTTAAAACAGCAAAGTGCACCAGGATTTCACTTTGCAGTCCTGGGAGCGTGCTTATTGTTTTTGTTCATGGAACAGACTTCTATTTTCCCCCAGATTTTCGGAAAAAATGTTGCTTGTATTTTAAGACATAAAAAACAACTAGACATTTTTATCTTCAAGGTTTCATGAATGTTTAACCTCATATGGACTAAAAAAGTCAATGCTTTCAAGACACCCCTTTTAAACATGAGATTTATAGAGCTGTGCACCCCCATTTCATAATACATCAATTCAGAGGCAACTATCTAGAAACATTACCTGTGACTTTATAAATATAAATTACTTGGCAAGAATTTTCAGTGCTTCATAGAGAATCATGAAGCAATAGGGCAGGAGATGGAATGTATTTTGGGGACAACTGATCACTACAAGATTATCCCTTTCAATTCCTTGCACATAACACCATTAGAGTAGCACAGCTTCCCCGTTCCCTAGCCTTGTCCCTAATACAGACCATTCAAACATGCAAAGTGGATGATTGGTAAACTATACTGGACAGGGCAGCCATCAGAAATGATGGGGCCCCTTACTGAACCTCACAATGCCCCCCCCCGGCACTCCCTCAACCTCTAACAGCTTTTCTCCCCCTTAAAAAAAAAAAGACATAACATAGCACCACAGCAATAAAACTCCCAGTAATGTGCAGTGTGTATGAGCGTATCACAGAATCCACAGCAATAAAACTCACAGTAATGTGCGGTGTGTATGAATGTATCACAGAATCCACAGCAA
Source organism: Leptobrachium leishanense (assembly GCA_009667805.1). Taxonomy (NCBI): domain Eukaryota; kingdom Metazoa; phylum Chordata; class Amphibia; order Anura; family Megophryidae; genus Leptobrachium; species Leptobrachium leishanense. The sequence goes on along the minus strand of CM019063.1, from coordinate 506,159,975 downwards.
TAAATCTCACAGGGGCTGTATATGATGGCCTTTGGGTCTGGGCCTTGGGTCTGGTTTGGGCCTTGGGGTCTGGGCCCTGTGCTCTGGGGCTTGGGGTCTGGTCTGGGCCCTGGTCCCTTGGACTGGGCCTTGGGGTCTGGTCCTTGGGGTCTGGGCCCTGAGGCTGGCCTGGGGTCTGGGCCCTGAGGCTGGCCTGGGGTCTAGGCCCTGGGGTCTGGTCCCTGGGTCTCAGCTCTGGTCCCTGGATCTGGTCCTTGGGGTCTGGTCCCTGGGGCTGGGCCTTGGGGTCTGGTCCCTGGGTATGGTCCCTGGGTCTGGGCCCTGGGGCTGAGCCTTGGGGTCTGGGCCCTGGGGTCTGGGCTCTGAGTCTGGGCCTTGGGGTTTGGGCCCTGGCTCACCACTCTGCTGTCTTCCTTCCTTCAGCTCTTCTTTTCTTCTATCTTCTGCTCTTCTCTTCTATCTTCTTTTCTTCTGCTCTTCAGCCCGGGCCCTCCGTCTCAGGCGTGCAACTTCACTGAGTGGAGGGGGCGGAGCCAAAGCAACGTGCTTGGGAGGCCCCCCACACGCTGCTTGGCCCCGTCCTGCCAGCCAGTGAAGCTGCCAGGAGCCGGAGGAGACACAGTGTCTCCTCCGGGTTCTGCAGCAGAGACACAGCTCCAGATTCGGACTCATCGAGTCCGATACCGGAGCTGTAAAAGGGCGACGCCTCTGCCGACAGGGCCCCAGCGGCCCGGGACCCCCCGGGCCCCCTACGGCAGTATGGGGCATAATGCCCTGATGGCGGTCCTGATACTGGAGCAGGTGTAGGATGAGAGGCTGTAAACATCTACAGTCAGGTCCAGAAATATTGGGACATCGACACAATTCTAGCATCTTTGGCTCTACACACCACCACAATGGAGTTGGAATGAAACAAACACAATGTGCTTTAACTGCAGATTGTCAGCTTTAATTTGAGGGTATGTACATCCAACTCAGGTGAACGGTGTAGGACTTACAGCAGTTTGCAGATGTGCCTCCCACTTGTTAAGGGAACAAAAGTAATGGGACAATTGGCTTCTCAGCTGTTCCATGGCCAGGTGTGTGATATTCCCTCATTACCCCAATTACAATGTGCAGATAAAAGGCCCAGAGTTCATTTCAAGTGTGCTATTTGCATTTGGAATATGTTGCTGTCAATTCTCAAGATGAGATTCAAAGAGCTGTCACTATCAGTTAAACAAAACATCATTAGGCTGAAGAAACAAAACAAACCCATCAGAGAGATAGCAAGAACATTAGGCGTGGCCAAAACAACTGTTTGGAACATTCTCAAAAAGAAGGAACGCACCGGTGAGCTCAGCAACATCAAAAGACCCGGGAGACCACGGAAAACAACTGTGGTGGATGAATGAAGATTTCTTTCCCTGGTGAAGAAAACACCCTTTACAACAGTTGGCCAGATCAAGAACACTCTCCAGGAGGTAGGTGTATGTGTGTCAAAGTCAACAATCATGAGAAGACTTCATCAGAGTAAATACAGAGGGTTCACCACAAGATGTAAACCATTGGTGAGCCTCAAAAACAGGAAGGCCAGATTAGAGTTTGCCAAACAACACCTAAGAAAGCACTCACAGTTCTGAAACAAGATCCTATGGTCAGATGAGACCAAGATCAACTTGTACCAGAGTGATGGGAAGAGAAGAGTATGGAGAAGGAAAGGAACTGCTCATGATCCGAAGCATACCACCTCATCAGTGAAGCATGGTGGTGGTAGTGTCATGGCGTGGGCATGTATGGCTGCCAATGGAACTGGTTCTCTTGTATGTATTGATGATGTGACTGCTGACAAAAGCAGCAGGATGAATTCTGAAGTGTTTCGGGCAATATTATCTGCTCACATTCAGCCAAATGCTGCAGAACTCATTGGACGGCGCTTCACAGTGCAGATGGACAATGACTCCAAGCATACTGCAAAAGCAACCAAAGAGTTTTTGAAGGGACAGAAGTGGAATGTTATGCAATGGCCAAGTCAATCACCTGACCTGAATCCCATTGAGCATGCATTTCACTTGCTGAAGACAAAACTGAAGGGAAAATGCCCCAAGAACAAGCAGGAACTGAAGACAGTTGCAGTAGAGGCCTGGCAGAGCATCACCAGGGATGAAACCCAGCGTCTGGTGATGTCTATGCATTCCAGACTTCAGGCTGTGATTGACTGCAAAGGATTTGCAACCAAGCATTAAGAAGGGAAAGTTTGATTTATGATTATTATTCTGTCCCATTACTTTTGGTCCCTTAACAATTGGGAGGCACATCTGCAAACTGCTGTAAGTCCTACACCGTTCACCTGAGTTGGATGTACATACCCTCAAATTAAAGCTGACAGTCTGCAGTTAAAGCACATTGTGTTTGTGTTATTCCAACTCCATTGTGGTGGTGTATAGAGCCAAAGATGTTAGAATTATGTCGATGTCCCAATATTTATGGACCTGACTGTATATACTGTAGGAATTCATCTGGGTGACCTAGGGTTGCCAGATCGGCCATGTTTTCCTGGACACATATAATTTATTCACACTGATGGGCAGTGCATGAAAAATGCAACCCGGGACATACTTGAAAACGAGAGAAATCTCAATGTATCCTTCCTGGTAAAATCCTTTATAAATAAATAAATAAAATAAATAAATGTGGAATTCATACACTGAAGGTAGGAAATCAAACAGCAATGCCAGCTGACCTGCCTCGATTTCCTTCCTGCATTACACAGGAAAACATGGCCGACCTGGCAACCATAGCGACAACCCATATCGTGTTCGTTTCTTGTAGCCTGTTTGGGGCATTTGGAACACTCACTTGAGGCATGCAGACCTGTCAGCTTTGACAAGTCTAAGATCAGGTGAGAGAGGGGCAAGATTATGATAAGATTTGCATCATCACAGACATCCAAAGACAGGGCAGGATGACCAGCCAATCAGGGCTCTTAACACACAAATGCTGTATGGGCACTCATGTATGGGCTTCAAAAGCCCTGATTTTAACCAATTAAAGAGCTCTTGATGCATCAGCCGAGAATTGCAGCAATCCTTCACCCGCCCATCGCGCTAACTGGATCTCATTCAAGACTCTCATTATAGCGTCTTTGGCTTCCCTACCAGGAATAAACACTACCTGGTCAGTCTTAACCAGGTACGTTAAATAGGGCTTCAGCCATTTCACCAGTATCTTTGCCAGTATTTTCATATCAACGTTTAGCAACAAAATCGGACGTTAGCTCTTACAATCCACAGGATCCTTCCCTGGTTTAGGAAGGACAGCTGTTGTAGCCTCCAGTGTCCATGGATGGAAAGAAGAGCTGGTACCCACCGCTTGGATGATACAAAGCAGGTACGGGGATAGAGCCAGCGTGAAGCATTTGTAACATTCTAGAGGAAAGCCATCCAGATTTGGGCTTGTCGGATATAATCTCTGCACGTGAATACAACACGTTATATATTGGATTTATCAGCCAAGCCTCCAATATGTCAGGGATTATTATTTCATAAGAAATCTAAACGAGACACAAATATCAATTGTTTATATTTCCTAGAAATTCTCCTAAATTCTTTTAATTGTCTGTGTTTTGCTTTGAAAATACAATAATCAATAATCGGCTAAAAATATATATATATTTATTACGTATACAAAAAAGTTTCAAATCTCATATCATAAACAAAAATTTATACACCACAATCCATCAGCATATAAAAACTAGCTTCACAATATATGTATCTCCTGTTAGTAACTGCATATATGATTAATATCATTTACCTTATCAGTTAGTAACTAATACACAAATGGTTAATAAACATTTCTGCTTAATACAACATGCATTTCCCAGCAAACAATGTTTAACCAGTCAGCTCTTATAGATATATACAGTATATCTCTCTCTTTACTACATGGATCAACAAAAGATGAGCTAATTTAAAAGGATAAGTAATAAAAATTATTTAGTGAATCCTCCCCTAATCTCGAGAATTAAACTTCTAATCTTTTGCTTTTTATTTTGTAGTTCTATAATTCCTTGCTTATTAATTTTAATCACAGTAATTTCCAAATTCAATATATATTGGTATCAATCTTACAACAATTCTTTTAGGAATAAATCCTTATGTCCACTTCTTCATATTTCTATCTGCAGAATAGAAATACTTAGAATTTTTGGAGTTACCCAGTATCTGAGAAATCTCAGTCTACGTTGCAAGAATATCTACAAATATATATAATTACATTAATTCCTTAATTTCATACATTACCTGTCCAATTTGGATGTTGATAAGTCTGCCTTGGAATTCCTGATGTAATATTTTTGGAATGTGTGAAGATTATTGATATCAGATAATCAATGCATGTGAGTTAGAGATTTGGTGAGAGTCAGAGATTTGGTGAGAATCTTGATTGCCTCATGTCCTGGGATCTGCCTGCATCGTGGTGTGAGTCTGAGTGTTGGAATCTTGGACACTCAGAGGGTCATATGTAATGCATTTCGGTGTGAGTCTCTGAATGCTGGAATCTCGGACCCTCAGAGTGTCATGCGTACTGGACATCAGGAAGCATTATTTTACTGAGAGGGTGGTGGATACATGGAACAGTCTTCCAGTAGAAGTGGTAGAGGCCAAAACAGTAATTGAATTTAAGCAAGCATGGGATAGGCATAAGGCTATCCTAAACAAAAGATAAATCCAGGTAAAGTATCCATGTAATTGGGCAGACTAGATGGGCCGAAAGGTTCTTATCTGCCGACATTTTTCTATGTTTCTATGTTTCTATTGCGGTGTGAGTCTGAATGCTGGAATCTCGGACTGATTTGCAACCAACATTGCCGCTTATTATAGTCAATTTGACGTCACTAGCAATATTATTAATACATCAAATCTAATATTTACTATCCTCTAGAGGGCATTATTGCACTTCTTAATTAATTCCACCATTTCTTTTTAATATTCTTATCTCGGGTCAAAGTTCAATCTGACTTAACAAAGACTCTCTCTCAGTCACTATAGACACTGTGTCTCTACCTATCATATCTAATTTATATCCTCACCCCCTTTTGAAATTACTTACTATCAGCTGAATTCTTTTCTGGTTAACTCAACAGAATCTATTCTTTAGTAATTTTTATTATTTACCAATTATATACTTTCTACAATATTTATTGGAGTATACATATTTCCTACTGTAAATATAATAAAATATACCTTGATTATAAACATATATTTTGTGAATATAAATCTATATTACAGAGATATTAACTCTTATTCCTATACCCAAAAGACAAAATATCGTTTGTTTTAAAAACTTAACTTTAATTTAATTATGACACGTCTTAGCACTTAACTCTAGCATTATCACACAAAAACATTCTAGGTTCCTTCATGTCTAGCACTTCTAAAAAAATATAAAAGACTTCACCCAGGAATGAACTCTGTAAAAAAAAATCTCGTTCATTTCTAAACCTAGAGAAAATTGAAAGAAAAGACTGTCTTTAAAAACAAAATGGCTACAGGCATCCATTTTAATTTGTCCTTTCTGTAATATACCCGACAGGCTCTTACCATTCTTCATGAGTTTGAGAGTGACCGACAGTTCCTGTCAGAGGAGCCACGATGCTTCTTTAAAAGAGTCATTGGACTGAGTATGTGAGGATTGTTCCAAGCATTGAATTTAATCCAGGAGGTCCGCAACTTCCGTCGATTTAAGCCATTTAAGTGCAGTAGCATTACTAATAAAGAGACCCCTCACGACCGCCTTGTGGGCCTCCCACAGTTGTCTCCGGCACATCTGCCCCCTCCAGATTTTCTTAGAAATATTTGCGGATACTTCGGCAGAGAAGACCAGGTCGTCCAGTAGAGTCGTATTAAGACACCATGTCCGTTCATAGGGTTGGCATTAAGGAGAAGCCACAGATATACACACCAGGGAATGATTTGACCAGGTGCGAACATCGGTGTCAGAATCCAGGACTACAGGCCGATGTTGCTGCATGAAAATATAATCAAGCCTGGAGTGAGAATCATGCACAGACGAGTAATACGAATAATCCCTGGCTCCCGTGTTAAAAGTCCTCCACACATCTACTAGCTGCAGGGAATCGAAGGAGTGCCTGATGTGTCTGAGCAAATAGCGGAGGGATAGCGGATTGTCGTTTCGAAGTATGAATCCTGGCTTCCAACGGAACGTTGTCGTCCCCAGCCACCACCAAAGTACTAGAGGAAAAGGAGGTAAGGCGCCGAAGGATACGCACAAGGCTCTTATGCTGGTTCGTGCTTGGTAAGTAAATGGAAGCAAATGTATACGGGGCATCAGAGAATGTGCCCTTACCAAAAAGATAGCGTCCTACAGCATCCTGTTGAATGTCCTCTAACTGGAAAGGAACATCCCTCAACAGGAGTATCGCGGTACCCCTTGACTTAGTGAATCCCATGTGAAAGGTACACATGAGCAAGCAAGGAGGGGCACCAGACTGAAGATGTGTTTCCTGTAGAAACACAATCTAAGCGTGAAGGGCCCCAAGTTCCCGGAAGAGCCTCCCTCTTTTCTCCGGAGTGTTTAAGCCTTTGACATTATGCGACAGAATACGGAGAGGGTGCGGTTGGAATACCCTGAGGTCGTCCGACTGGTCCGTGTCCGACATAGGCCTCGTGTCCAGTCCCCCAGGCAAACCACGTTGACCTCAGTCGGGGGAGAAAAAAAAAGGTAAACAGGTAGGTATGAGAGAATAAGGAAAAGAGGAGAAAAGAGAAAAGGAGAACTAAAGAGAAAAAACCCCCCACAGAAACTAATAGTGAGGTGAAGGCGTCTGTCGGACAAGGGAGCCAGAGAAGGAGCACCTTCCAAGGCCCGGTACTAGACATGTGCACAGCACAAAATTTCGTTTTGAACTAATGGATTAGTCCTAAAATGCAATTTATTTAGTTGCTAAAGAAATTCGTTTTCAGTTCTTTAGTATGAAAAACTAATTTCATTCATCCGAAAACCAGTGGATACAATTACTATTGTAGTGGCTCCTCAGAGGGCTGAGATTGCTGCTTGTTACAGTATCTCTCACTCTCAGCACAATGTGGGCCATATTACATAGTTGGTGCTAACTTAACCAGAGCTGTTGTAAACTTCCCAGAGCCATTATAGCCTCTGGAGGTTTTCAGTTTACAACAGCTCTGGTTAAGTTAGCACCAACATTGTAATACTGCCCCGTGTCAGGCAAAGCTGTTATAGTAACTGACTGCTGCTCATCACAGTGCTCAGAGTTTCAGTAAAACTAGTAAATAATATTTTTATATATAAGAGGTTAGAACAATATTATTTCCTTGTTTTACTGAAACTCTGAGCGCTGTTACAGTCAGTTACTGTAACAGCTGAGCCTGATACATTGTACTGAGAGATAATGTAACAAGCAGCCGATCTCGGCACTCACAGCCACTGGATTTAAAGGGCTAAAAAAAAGGCTCCTCTCTGTATAATGTATAGAACATCCTCCTGCATTAATTAATGCCCCTCTCTGTATAGAACAACCTACTGCATTGGCATGTGGAGGGTGCAGAACTTTGGATGTTGCGATGTTGCGATCTTCAATGCTGGTCTCCTTCACTCATCAATGTAATATCACAAACAGGACTGAAACTAAAATGTAGTGCATTTTATTTTAGTTTCTTTCGTTTTTTGTACTGAGCAGTTTCGTTTCTCTTGAGTCAAACGAAAACTAAATTATCCCAAAATTCAGACTAAATCGTTTTAGTACTAAAACGAATGCACATGTCTACCCGGTACCCAATGTAGAGGTGTGACGCAGACACCTCCGGGGAGAGATATACAAATTATACAAGTAGAACAATATAGATACGAAATACAACTCTTAAGTTTGCGAAACAAAAGGTAATGAACAACAAGCAATCAGCGTAGAAACAAAACGCTGCTTAACGGTGCAGCCAGCTGACCCAGAAAACATGGGAGCGGTCACCCCCCAACATCCCCTCCCAGCAGGTCAATTCCAAATCCCGAGAACAGCGAACAAATAAAATAAATTGAAACAGTACAGGTATGCAACATTTACATGACAGCACCTTCCCTTAGTACCCACCCATAAAGCCCTCGAGCCCATGGTTCCCCTACCGAATCCCCGCCCCTCCACCCCTCCCACAATTCCACACCACCCTTCCACCCCCCACATCTGTGGCCCACAATCCCGCCCCCTCCCCGTCAGACTGGTCCCACGGTATCCCCTCCCAGTACCTTCAGTTCATGCGAGCAGAACAAAAAGCGTCCCATATCCACCATAGGAAGCGTTCTATGAGTTCAGTCTTTACACAGACCACAAGACTTGAGAAAATATTTTATTCTATATGTGTCAATTGGTGCATCCAATGTGTGATTTTTTTGTGTTGCAAAGTGCCCCCCTACAGTATTTTTCCATCACCTGCTTCTCACTGTGTGGTTTTGGCCATAGAATGGAGTGAATGGGTCAGTCACAGACTCAAATCATTGCATTGTATGGGATGTTTTTAAAGGACATCACCAGTGGGTAGATTAGAAGTCTTTTAAGCTCCCTGGTTTATCCCTTTCAGCTGCCATCTCTTATCTCGAGTAGCATACAGAACACAATAGCCTTATCTAAACATTCCCTCCACCACCCCACCGACTGTTAAACCACAGCTGTAAAGTAAAACGTTTGCACAGATTTTGGTAAATGTTGCATCATGGGAAAAATCTACAAAATGGAAACTGTAGATAATAAACCGTACTATTATTTGCTTTTTACATGCAATTACTTCAAGGGAAAAAAAATAGCAGCATGTGTTTTTATAAGGTGATATTGTTAGTAATGCACAAGTAATGTAGTTACAGCTGATGCTAGTGGTAGTGTCTCTTTAAGACAGCATGAGTGTCTGTGTGGAGAGCTCCCTTGTCCTTTGGAATTTTGTAAGATTTTATATAATATAAAACGATATGCATCCGCATGAGACACAGAGACTGTATAATTACAAAGAGATTGCTATGTGTGTATAAAGGGTGGGTATTTATATAAGGCAAAGCCAACGTATACATTTATCACTGAACGCATTGGCTGTGAATATTGAAGCAAAAGGGCAGAGGATTGTTTAATGAAAGGTGCTGTTTCTGCAATATCCACTGTAATCCATTTTATTACCACTTAATGTTTACCATGTTCCAATACATATTTGGTGTTTTGGTCCACCAAAACCTCAAACTGAACATTTCCTTATTGGATTATTTGCTCTGTGGAGGCGGCCATCTTTCCCACGTCACACTCAGCTAACCCCGCAGCATCTTTGCGACTTGGCTGCAAGTGCTAAGCGCCAAACTGCAGCACAGCGTTCACTGCCAAGATGCTTACAGCGGCTGAGGAACTCAATGCGCCCCGGTGTAGTAGGTTAGAGAAAGTATGTGATTGCCGTTGGGTCTCTTCCCAAACTCAGTTTATTATTATTCGGGGGGGGGGGGGTTAGCTCTGATATGAAACACTGAATATATGAGATTATCTGAGGAGTTTTTGTGGCGTTTGACATTTTTATGCAAACAAGCTAGGACATTGCCAAAGCAGAAATACACTTATACAGAGATCATTTTCAGTAAACTCTGCGCGTCAAACACAGTGACAACGATTTTCTTCAAGTACACCAGCCTGTTACCACTTGTTTGTGAATGAATGATTTCCTTGGCTTCAGTTTGTAGTTTTCTTTAAACAGACACCATTGACCTGTCAAAGAAGGATAATGCATCAATCATAAAATCATCCAATGATATCTTGGCGCAGCACTGGGTGCCACCGTTTGCTTGCTTTGTGGGCATTGTACTATAGACAGCACGCAATGATACGCAACCCCGCTTCACAATGCTGCGCGTTACATCGCACTCAGTCAGGTCTAATCACTAAGGCCGGGTGCACAAGAGGCGTTTTTTCGTGCACGTTATGACGCACTTACTGGCGTCCGTCGCAGCGTTGTGATGCTGTGGACAGGGCCGTTCACATGCTCGGCATGCACAGCATGCGTGTGTCTAGAGATCCTCACCGTCGATGGGCTAGGATGCGCGTCGACAGAGCTGCAAAGAGGATCGCGCTTTGCAGCGCTGAGGGGGAGCGGCGGGTGTCGAGTGGACGCCGGAAGTGCGTTTTAACGTGCGCTAGCGCGCAGAAAAAAAATGCCTCGGGTGCCCCTGGCCTGAAGGTGAGAATTGGCAAGAGAGGTGAAAATTCTATGTCAAAATAGGCAAACCAGAAAAATTCTCCCATTTATCTCACTTTCCAAATTGGCTATTTGGTCTAGATTGTTCTCTTCTGTCAATTCTACTGAGTTTCACCTTTAGTGAACAGACCTGAATTGTCACGGCCATTATGTAACAGGTCCTCCTTGGTGAAACAAGCTCATTGACTTAACAACCAATGGAAATTATAGACGGAGGGGTGTAAAATAGGGAAATAAATATCATCTTTACAAAAGCTAGCAATTTAGCCACTATGGGGGTTATTCAGAGAGCACCAAATTGTCTACCCTGCCCAGAGTCAACCCTTTCCAGCGGTGCCTCTCTTTAACCTCTGAGGTACTGGTTCGCGATCGCAGACCTCTCAAGTGGCTGACATCTTGGATGACAGTCAAGCCTCCGAGGAACCCCCGCCCACTGACGTCATTGCGCATGGCATGATGACATCAGTATGTGAATCAACCCCTAGCTGCCAAGGGGTTTCCCTATGGAAACCCTATTTTCTCAGAAAAATAAAGTAATGGATTCCCAGTTCTAATTTTTTTAACAAGCGTACCCATAGAATATATAACCACAAAGGCTCGAATGATAAAATGTGAAAAAATTACACGCTGTAGATGATTAAAATTTTTATTGAAAATTCTAACTGTTTTACAGTATTCTGGCAGAGCATGACTTATACATATAATAACGATATATTATGAATCTGCCGGGAAAAAAAAGGATACAGTATATAATTTGTCTAGGTCCTTTAATAAAACATGACTTCAAATCGCGTTTCAATGAGCACAAACGGTAAAAATTAGCTCAGCACACTGAGGCGAAATGGCTCAGCAGTGAAGGGGTTAAACAGGCGAATACCATAGGATTCAATGTAAAAAAAAAATATATATATTTTTTTTAACCCCATAAAGTCCAATGACGTGCATGCTACGTCCTGGTAAAAAATTCTGTTAAGGAGCAAGGACGTACCCTGTACGTTATGGTCCTCTAAGCCCCCAAACTACAAATACTTGCCTCTCTGGCCGGGTGGTCCCGCAGCGATCTGACTTCTTTGAAGTTAGACCAAGACCCAGGGACCAAGACTTCAGGGAAGCCAGGCGCCGAAGATACGCCGGCCCCCGACGTAAATGACGTCATCGCGCCTGCGCAATGACGTCATTTCCAGGCGACCCCTGGCAATGCCGGCAGATCGCCTGAAAGGGAAGGGTGATCCTTTTGGATCCCTCTCCCTCCCGATCGGGAGGGTTTTCAGCCAAAAAACAGGCACTGTTTTGAAGGGCAGTGTCTGCCCTTTAAAGAGGTGCCTGGTTTTTAACCCTATAATTGCCAGATCGCGATCGGCGCCGCTCGGCAGCCGACTGTAATCTGGCTCCGGTGGGGGCCACCATCTTGGATGGCGGCTCCACCTCCGGGTTCCCCCTTGGCTCCTGACGTGTCGTGCATAGCACAATGACGTCCAATAGCCGGGGAACTCCTAGCTGCCCGAGGATTTCCCAAGGAAATCCCCTGGTGGAGATACGGGGTTCACTTGACAGCTAGGGAGTTATGCATGGTGTCATTCGAAAGGCCTGAGCATGGCCTTTCGAATGATACCATACATGACCATGTTCAAAGCAAAAAGAAAATAAAAGTAATAATAAAAATAAGTAAATAATAAAAACATGTTTTTTTTGTGTGTTGTTTTTATTAATGCAGCAATATTGTTCACATTTCAATTATAAAGTGAACAAGATGATGCACTAATGATTTTTTTTCTATGGGGTCCGTTTGCAAAAAAATCACGTAATTCCCCCCCAAAAAATGAAACAAGTCCCCATTTCTAATTTTTGTACAAGCGCACCCCATAGAAAATATAACTGCAAACGCTCATGTGAAAAAAATGTGAAAAAAACCCAAACACTTTACACACTCAGGGTTATTCAGAGAGCGTGAAAAGCAGGAGAATGACTGGAGAATGAAAAATTCTAGGTCAAAATAGCCAAACCAGAAAAATTCTCCCTTTCATCTCACTTTCCAAATTGGCTATTTTGACCTAGAATTTTTCATTCTCCAGTCGTACCTCCTGCTTTTCACGCTCTCTGAATAACCCTGACTGTAAATGATTGAAAATTCAAATTTTATTGCATTTTTGTTATAATATACAGGCAGGACATGACGTATACATATAAAAATTATATATTATGAATCTGCGGAGTCTGCCGGAAAGAACGATATATAATATGTCTGGGTCATGTAATAAAACGTGGCTTCTAAACGCATTTAAGCATGATGAGGAAAAGCGGTAAAAATGAGCTCAGCACACAGCAGTGAAATGCCTCAGCAGCGAAAGGGTTAAAAAAACGCCCCTCTGACACAGCCTGAGTTAAAAAAAGAGAGGCACCGCTGGAAAGGGCACAGTCTGCTCTTTCCAGCGGTGGGTGCCTCTCTTTAACCCCTTAGGTGCCGGATCTCGGTCCTCTCCCGGAGGTGGGTGATAGGGATGTGCATGACTTTTTTTTTCTTTTCATTCTTTTTTTAGGTTGTGTTTTTTTCATTTCGGATCATTTCAGACAGTTTTTCTTTCTTTTCGGATCATTTTGATTCGTTGAGTCGGATCGTTTCGGCAATTCGGATCAGTTTTCATGAAAGTTTCTTTACTTATTTATTATTTTAGGATTTTTTTAGGCGTTTTTTTGGTGAAATTTCAGGTTTCCTAACTTTTTTAAAGAAACAAGGCTTTTTAACCCATAAGTTTCAATGCAGCATATGAATCCATACACTGCTGGGAAGTGCCTCTCTGCAGTATAAGGCTAGGGTCAGACGAGCGTGATTTCTACGGACTGTACGTCCTTGCACACGGACGTACGTCAGTACGGAAGACACAGTAGTGGCCACACAGTCTGTTTTTTTCACTGATGTTTATTTTGTGACGGATGTAGGAGGGAAAATAAATTAAAAAGCAAAACCATTTTGTCCGTGAAAAATGCTGGACGTATAAATGCAGTCCGTCTGACCACGTTCCATCACTCACACACAAAGCTATGCAGACGTTGCGGACGCAGCGCACTTTGTGCGGCCGTTCTAGGGGTTGTACGTTCTTGCCTGCCTTGCGTCCGTTTGCCGCGGCCGTTGTGCGTCCGCAGTTCAGTGCGGACGTACTTCATGTGTCGGGCTCCAATGGACTTTCTTTCATGCTATCGCGGACGTACTTTTAGGCGCAATCACGGACGTGAACACTACGCTCGTCTGACCCCAGCCTTATTAATGCAGCATATCAAATCCGCACACTGCCGAGCAGCACCTCTCTGCAGATTGATTCATTTTTTGATCAGTTAGTTTTTCTTGAGTTATAATTAATGCAGCATATGAATCCACACACTGCGGGAAAGCGCCTCTCTGCGGTATAATTAATGCAGCATATGAATCAACACACTGCGTGGAAGCGCCTCTCTGCAGTATAATTAATGCAGCATAAGAATCCACACACTGCGGGGAAGTTCCCTGCAGTGTGCGGATTCATATGCTGCATTAATTATTGCAGAGAGGTGCTGCATTAATTATACTGCAGAGAGGCAGTTCCCCGCAGTGTGTGGATTCATATGCTGCATTAATTATACTGTAGAGAGGTGCTTCCCAGCAGTGTGTGGATTCATATGGTGCATTAATTATACTGCAGAGAGGCGCTTCCCAGCAGTGTGTGGATTCATATGCTGCACTAATTATACTGTAGAGAGGTGCTTCCCAGCAGTGTGTGGATTCATATGCTGCATTAATTATACTACAGAGAGGCGCTTCCCCACAGTGTGCGGATTCATATGCTGCATTAATTATACTGCAGAGAGGCGCTTCCCCGCAGTGTGTGGATTCATATGGTGCATTAATTATACTACAGAGAGGCGCTTCCCAGCAGTGTGTGGATTCCTATGCTGCATTAATTATACTGCAGAGAGGTGCTTCCCAGCAGTGTGCGGATTCATATGCTGCATTAATTATACTGCAGAGAGGTGCTTCCCAGCAGTGTGTGGATTCATATGCTGCATTAATTATACTGCAGAGAGGTGCTGCCAGGCAGTGTGTGGATTCCTATGCTGCATTAATTATACTGCAGAGAGGTGCTGCATTAATTATACTGTAGAGAGGTGCTTCCCCGCAGTGTGTGGATTCATATGCTGCATTAATTATACTGCAGAGAGGTGCTTCCCAGCAGTGTGTGGATTCATATGCTGCATTAATTATACTGCAGAGAGGTGCTGCCAGGCAGTGTGTGGATTCCTATGCTGCATTAATTATACTGCAGAGAGGTGCTGCATTAATTATACTGGAGAGAGGCACTTCCCAGCAGTGTGTGGATTCATATGCTGCATTAATTATACTGCAGAGAGGTGCTGCATTAATTATACTGCAGAGAGGCACTTCCCAGCAGTGTGTGGATTCATATGCTGCATTAATTATACTGTAGAGAGGTGCTTCCCAGCAGTGTGTGGATTCATATGGTGCATTAATTATACTACAGAGAGGCGCTTCCCAGCAGTGTGCGGATTCATATGCTGCATTAATTATACTGCAGAGAGGTGCTTCCCTGCAGTGTGTGGATTCATATGCTGCATTAATTATACTGCAGAGAGGTGCTGCCAGGCAGTGTGTGGATTCCTATGCTGCATTAATTATACTGCAGAGAGGTGCTTCCCAGCAGTGTGTGGATTCATATGCTGCATTAATTATACTGCAGAGAGGTGCTGCTAGGCAGTGTGTGGATTCCTATGCTGCATTCATTATACTGCAGAGAGGTGCTGCATTAATTATACTGGAGAGAGGCACTTCCCAGCAGTGTGTGGATTCATATGCTGCATTAATTATACTGCAGAGAGGTGCTTCCCAGCAGTGTGTGGATTCATATGCCACATTAATTATACTGCAGAGAGGCACTTCCCTGCAGTGTGTGGATTCATATGCTGCATTAATTATACTGCAGAGAGGTGCTGCATTAATTATACTGTAGAGAGGCACTTCCCTGCAGTGTGTGGATTCATATGCTGCATTAATTATACTGCAGAGAGGCACTTCCCAGCAGTGTGTGGATTCATATGCTGCATTAATTATACTGCAGAGGTGCTGCATTAATTATACTGTAGAGAGGCACTTCCCCGCAGTGTGTGGATTCATATGCTGCATTAATTATACTGCAGAGAGGTGCTGCCCGGCAGTGTGTGGATTCCTATGCTGCATTAATTATACTGCAGAGAGGCACTTCCCAGCAGTATGTGGATTCATATGCTGCATTAATTATACTGCAGAGAGGTGCTGCCCGGCAGTGTGTGGATTCATATGCTGCATTAATTATACTGCAGAGAGGTGCTGCATTAATTATACTGTAGAGAGGCACTTCCCAGCAGTATGTGGATTCATATGCTGCATTAATTATACTGCAGAGAGGTGCTGCCGGCAGTGTGTGGATTCCTATGCTGCATTAATTATACTGCAGAGAGGCACTTCCCAGCAGTATGTGGATTCATATGCTGCATTAATTATACTGCAGAGAGGTGCTGCCCGGCAGTGTGTGGATTCCTATGCTGCATTAATTATACTGCAGAGAGGCACTTCCCAGCAGTATGTGGATTCATATGCTGCATTAATTATACTGCAGAGAGGTGCTTCCCAGCAGTATGTGGATTCATATGCTGCATTAATTATACTGCAGAGAGGTGCTTCCCAGCAGTGTGCGGATTCATATGGTGCATTAATTATACTGCAGAGAGGTGCTTCCCAGCAGTGTGCGGATTCATATGCTGCATTAATTATACTGCAGAGAGGCGCTTCCCCGCAGTGTGTGGATTCATATGGTGCATTAATTATACTACAGAGAGGTGCTTCCCAGCAGTGTGTGGATTCATATGCTGCATTAATTATACTGCAGAGAGGTGCTGCCCGGCAGTGTGTGGATTCCTATGCTGCATTAATTATACTGCAGAGAGGCACTTCCCAGCAGTATGTGGATTCATATGCTGCATTAATTATACTGCAGAGAGGTGCTTCCCAGCAGTATGTGGATTCATATGCTGCATTAATTATACTGCAGAGAGGTGCTTCCCAGCAGTATGTGGATTCATATGCTGCATTAATTATACTGCAGAGAGGTGCTGCCCGGCAGTGTGTGGATTCATATGCTGCATTAATTATACTGCAGAGAGGTGCTGCATTAATTATACTGTAGAGAGGCACTTCCCAGCAGTGTGTGGATTTATATGCTGCATTGAAACCTATGGGTTAGAAAGCCTTGTTTCTTTAAAAAAGTTAGGAAACCTAAAATTTCACACAAAAAATGCCTAAAAAAATAAATAAGAAACTTTCATTCTGTTGGTAGTAATTTGCTTCCCATTCTTAAATAAGCAATAAATGTTCCCGAAATACGAAAATTTTGAATTACGTTTGAATTTCGATTCGGAACGAAACGAATTGCACATCTCTAGTGACTGACATCTTGGATGTCAGCCAAGTCTCCCGGGCCTCCTCCTGTCCACTGACACCTATATCTCCTGATAGGTGGCAGCGTTAGGTGCAAGCGTTAGGTGGCACGAGAGAGTCGTGTTGGTCTCATTTGTAAGTCCTTTCCAACATTACCAAGTTTGATGTAACATTAAAAAAAAAGGTTGTTTTTTTAATTGCCTGGGTCGTATAATAAAATAGGACTTCAAATTGCGTTTAACCCTTTCGCTGCAGAGGCTTTTCCCGCCTCTGTGCTGAGGTCATTTTTACCGGTTTTGCTCATCATGTTTAAACGTGTTTTGAAGGCTTATTTTAGTATATGACCCAGACATATTATATATCGTTCTTTCCGTCAGACTCGGTAGATTCATAATATGTCATTATTATATGTATACGTTATGTCATGTCTGTATATTATAACAAAAAATGCAATA
Organism: Leptobrachium leishanense; assembly: GCA_009667805.1. Lineage (NCBI taxonomy): Eukaryota > Metazoa > Chordata > Amphibia > Anura > Megophryidae > Leptobrachium > Leptobrachium leishanense. Next base: position 506,142,834 of record CM019063.1, on the reverse strand, counting down.
AAATATGTATTTTCAATAATTTACAACGTGTAAAGTGTTTTTTTTCACATTTTAACATGCGAGCAATTGCGGTTATATTTTGTATGGGGTGCGCTTGTTAAAAAAATTAGGCTAGGGTCAGACTGAGGCAGTGCGAACGCGCGTGCAGCCGCACTTAATCACGGCCGTGCTAGCAGCAGATGCCGGGCAATGACGGCCAATATACGAAGTACGGTCGCACAAAAGTGCGGCCGCGCAACGCAAGCGGCAAACAAACGCATTTTTTCGAGAACGTGAAACCACTAGTACTGACGTACAGAGTGCGCTGCGTCCGCTAGCGGCGTGTGTGCGTGATTAGGAGACGTCAGACGCTGCTAATGTCCGGCCAACATAACTTCCAGACCCAAAAAGTGTTTTATTGATGATCCGTACAAAATCACGGATGAAACTGCGCATCGTATGACCGCTATTGCGTATTCCGTGAAAAAATACGTCCATTCGTTCGAACGCACTTTTTCACGGACAACGTGAAAAATGCGTTAGTCTGACCCTAGCCTTAGAGATGGGGTCTCGTTACATTTTTTTTGGGGGAAAATTACGCGATTTTTAACAAACGCACCACATACAAAAATCGTTAGTGCAGCATCATTGTTCACATTATTAAATTGAATGGGAACAATATTGCTACACTAACAAACCAAAAAAAAGAAAAAAATGTTTATTTTTTTTATAATTTTTTTTTAAATATATTTTTATTTTTAATTTTTTTTTAAAAAACTTTTTTCACATTCGTGTTTGGTATCGTTGGAACGGCCATGCTCTGGCCGATCCAACCATACCAAACATTAACCCCTAGCTGCCACGGATCGGGAGATAGGGAGTTCCAATGAACTCCCTATCTCCACCGTTGGTGGCAGTTAGGGGTTAACTGTAGGACTGGCGTCATCGTGCTACGCACGATGACGCCAGTCCTCAGGGGAGTTCCCGGAGGCTTGGCCGACATCCAAGATGTCGGCCAGCTCCGGAAAGGATCGCGAACCGGCGCTTTTCAGCGCCGATTCGCGATCCAGCTCCCCAGGGTTAATGCCAGGCACCATTTGGAAGGGCAGGCTGTGCCCTTCGAAATGGTGCCTGGGTTAACCCCCGCAACGCCGCCGATCGGGAGGGAGGTCCGAAGGACCTCCCCCCCTCCCTTTCAGGCGCCTCCTCCGCACATGCGGGGGGGCACCTGAATTAGGTGTCATCGCGCTGCCACGATGACACCTAATTCCAGCGCTGCGGTTCCGGATGCCGGGCTGACATCGAGGATGTCAGTCCGCACCGGAGGGGCCAGCGATCGGCCGGAACCCGGCCGAACGCTGACCCCAATGGGAGGACGCGCTCAGCGCGTCCTCCGCATACCAGCAGTAATGCGGAGGACGTGCTGAGCGCGTCCTCCGCATTGAAGTGGTTAAACAAGATGATCATAAAATGGTCAAAATGAGCGCAGCACACTGAGGTGAAATGGCTCAGCAGTGAAGGAGTTAAAAAGCAAAAACATGTAAACATTGTTTATTTCTAAACGCACAACATTTTTTTAATAAAAATTTTTTAATAGTAAATTATACGATATGATGGAAATAATGGTAAGAAAAAATATGTATATAATAAGTGTGGGTTCTATAATCAAGTTAGAGGAAAATTAGCGCTAAACGCAAACTGCGCAGAAATGTAAAAACAGCAGAGGGTATTTTCAGACTGACAAGGGTAAAACCACGTGGTCACTATGGGGTTAACAAACGTTTATTCGTTTCATTTTCAGCAAAAAAATCTTTTTATGTATGTTCTTCACTTTTTGGACGAAAGTTTTGTGTCACGAGTTTTAAAAAGGCTTTTTTTGTATTCTGTAACAGACCTTTTTATTTTTAAAACACAAAGTGAATGTATAATCTCCAAAAAGAACAATTAACAGCCACCAAGCTTCAGGCACCCCCCACACACTGTGCCAGCAGTAACAGGAAAATTAAATAAATGGAGCTTGGAATGGCAACACAGATATTGCTCACATATGCCACTCGATGGTTGATGTACTGCATTCTAAAACAAGTGGCACTACATCTAAGGAAATATGAGTGCAAATAAGTATACAAACATTATTCACAGCTGTCACCGAATGCTGATTCCCTGGATACCCTCTGTCTTTAGATCAGTGTTTCCCAAACCTGTCCTTGGACCCTCAACCAGGCCGAATTTTGCAGATCATCTTAAGGAAATGCAGACTGAATCCTGCAATCACTGAGAGCAGAAAATCATATCACCTGTGCTTCAAATATCCTGCAAACCTGGCGTGTCAGCGGCTCCTGAGGACAGGTTTGGGAAACAATGATCTAAAGCAGTGTTTCCCAAACCTTTCCTCAGGACCCTCTGCCTCGCCAGGTTTGCAGGATATGTGAAGCACAGCACAGGTGATATGATTTGCAGCTCAGTGATTGCAGGATTCAGTCTGCATTTCCTTAAGGTGATCTGCAAAATCCGGCCTGGTTGAGGGTCCAGAGGACATGTTTGGGAAACACTGCAGTACGTCAACTATTGAGTGGTATATGTGAGCGATATCTGTGTTGCCATTCGACAGACTTTTTTATTATTTAAAGGATATTCTTTATTAATTAGACACGTTTTAACACATTTTTATTGGTTTAAACACACATTAGGAGGAGAGTTCCGTCGTTTGTTTTCTGCAATTCGGCGACTCCATCTTCGGTGCATTATGGTGACCCTGCGTTGAATAGTGAACACACAGAATGGTCGGCGAAATGGAATCATGGAAGAGCTCTTAAGTGCAAAGCACGAAACTTCTCAGATATTTTGGTGCTTTGTGAATAACCTCTTGTCAGTGGTTCCCATCCCTGGTCCTCAGGTTCTCCTAACAGGCCAGATTTTGCAGATCACCTCTCCTCTCCTCCTGTTTCCAACCCCAACCCTCCTAGATTGTGAGTTCCTACGGGAATAGGGCCCTCATCTCCTCCTGTACTGTTTGTCAAATGTTGTTCAATGTATTGTAACCCTGTCTATACTGTGCTTATTGTACAGCGCTGCGGAATATGCTGGCGCTTTATAAATAAAGAATAATAATAATAAATAATAATCACCTTGGGGAAATGCAGACTGAATCCTGCAACCACTGAGCAGCAAATCATATCACCTGTGCTGTGCTTCAGATATCCGGCAAACCTGGCCTGTTAGTGCGCCCCGATGACAGGTTTGGAAAGAGTCCCTTAAATTTTGCAAAATCCTATGGATAAAAGGTAGCAGTGACTACTCCATCTACCGGTCAGTAAGAAATCTTGCACTGCCACCTGCTGGCCATACAGCTATACACACAAGAGGAAGCTCCATGGTGGCACAGACCTAGCTGTAGCTGTCCTTGGGTTTGCAGTGGTTTTCCTGAACATGTGACACTTGTTCATGCAGGAGCAGAGTTAGAGCCACCTGCAACATACAGAGAATCAGGGGGACAATCACCTCTTGCTAAATCATCTACAATCCCACCTTAAGAAAATGCTGTATTATTATTTTTACCAGGGTTTTATACACTGCAGGGCAGCATGGTTAACCAACAACCCTTCAACATGTATATGGAATAATGTCCAGGGAAACAATGAGGAGCTGGCAACACATTGCCCTCTGCACATGCCAGGAAACAGCATTTACTGGGCACAGTGTGCACATGACAGACAGGCTGTGCTGAAGCCGTGGCATCCATGTTTTTAGCTCTCATTGGCCTGACCTCTAGTAATAGAATGGAGTCCCTTTGCAGTGGCGTCATACGCATTTTCCACAGGATGCCCACTAGAGGGCACTGAGCTCGGTTTGCGCATGCGTTTATTGTATTTCCTGTTCACTATACTTCCGGTGTGAGCACGCTTTCTCCAGTCCTCAGTCTGTGCTTGGCGGTCGCAGTGGGAGGGTGGCCTGAGGGGAGTTGAAAGGAGACAGACATTTTAAATTCCACTGAACAAACATTGAGAACTGTTGGAGGGCTTTGTAGATGATGGGGGAGTTGATGGCGTTTCGGTTGATAAAGTGTATTTCATGGATTAGGTGTAATCAAAGCAGCGCTTCACAGGGCAGCTAGGCCCAAGGAAGGCAGGGATTAGATGTGGATGGCTTTTTAGGTCGTGATGAGGCTGAAAATTCTCTTCCAGGCCAGTATATGGTTATTGTGAGGGTTGTATGAGTGACCTGTATGAGGGTGTATTCTTATACATGTAGGTGGTTAGTGTTTGGCTTCTCACCCCTGTAATACACAAAACCTGAGCCCTTCATTGGAGATCCTCAGTGTATGTGCAGGGAAAGCCCTGTATACCTGTTAATGTTTTTGCATATGCAGTGAGAAATGGGTTTTGGGTATGTGGTGTACACAAACTGCTACACAAGCTCCAGGTGTGCCAATATCTGATTATTCAGGACATTCACAGCAATGGAAAGGGGTTAATGTTTGCTGCGTCTTTTCTGAATATTTTGCTATTATACTTCATTTTACCCCCCCCCCCCATACCCTTAGAGTTGCCAGATATTGTGCTTTCCTGGACATGTATAATGTAATAGGGCAGCACATGGAACAGTTCTGCCCTGGAATGTGTGTAATTTATATACTGCAGGAATTAAGATGAGACTCCTTAATGGCACAGTATGGATTTTACCCGGAAGGATCTAGATTTCTCTTGCTTTTGAGTGTCTTGGAATGTGTTTAGGGAAACACGGCAGATCTTTCAACCCTATGTTTAGTAGACTGGGTATACAGTGTTAATCTGAAGTACCGTTTTATATAGCTGCATCTGTAAAGTTAACATAAACATGTGCATCCACACACAATATTGTTATCTGAAGGGCTGAATAGGGTTAAGATGAAGGCTAAGACCCCAAATGCCAGAGTGCAAGATCACTTATAGAAGCTGATATGGGTGTGAATGCATGAAAACCACATTTTTAGGTTTAATGCTGAGCTGCAATGCTATTGGTACGAAAACAACCCATCAATGAGAAGATATACATCTTGCTCCAATGCATGCTTTCCTGTTGACTTCTCTCTAAACTGTAATGGTGTATTTTACATCAAATATCAAAGTGTACATACGGAATTCTACTAAGCGTTAAGGGTTCCTGTAGACCTGGGCATCAAGAGGACTTGTTTTAATTAAAAGTTTAATCCTGATTTCTGACCTGTTGCCAAAGATTGTAGAATATTCTGGGGAATATAAAATTCTGCAACATAAAATGTGTACACTATTTTATGAAGTGGAAGCTATCTTTTGGGGTCAAGGGGTGCACTCTACAACCAAAAAATTTGATCAGACCTTAAAAGATTACTCGTCTGCACAAGCGTAAATGGGCTCTGCAAGTTTGTAAAGAGCTGTTGATTTTGTACTTGTACCATATTGTGTTGGTGCACAGACTAAGTGGGAGTTGAATAGTTTACTGAACATGTTTTATTTACAGGGCACCTGAAAATCTTGAATACAAGACTTAAAAAAAACAAAAACTTGAGCACTGAAATTTTGCAATTTACAGTCACTGCAGGGTCCCTGAAACCCGCCAAACACAGCAGACATTCTGCCGAACTGGGGATTAAAAAAAATCAAAATTTTTAAAAGGTGTTAAATGCATGGAAATAAAAATCTGTTACAGAATTATTTTTTTTACCATTTTTACTGATTCTAGGAAAATGCCTAAAAATAGACTTGCTGTAAAAATATTAACCGTAAATTTTTTTTTACCCCTTTTTGAAACCTGTTGAACTGAAACAGCAAAAATCTAGGCATTTCACAACTCTTCGGTGCAGTTCAGTGTTCGTGGATTAGATTAACCATTCTTTGGGAAAACTTCACTGTTGCTAAATGTCATTTTTTTCACTGGCAATTCTCCAATGTCGGAATTGCCTTCTTTCGGAGTAGCTGAACTGCTGCAAAATTTCAATGTACGGTGGAAGTTTTGTCTCTTATCGAATAACCTCTTAAATGCTGCATGCTCCACTTCTGATTACTCTCCGCTGTTCATGGTTTAAATTAATCAATGTTTTGCAGTAATATGGAGGGGTAAATAGATTTAGACTCCACCACTTCATCCTCCTGTCTCCCTACTGTCTAGGTCCAAATAAAGAGAACTATAAAAGGTAAAAATCCAAGCATCACCAACACCTGTTTAAAATTAGATTTACCCTAAGACCAAGTGACTGGCAACACGTCTTTATAAAAAGAATTAACAGATTCCGTAGCATTTCATTAGGTGGGACAAAACCACAACGTATACATACAAGTTATACAACACTGGGAGTAGAGGTGCCTGCTTAAGAGGTACAATCTAAGTGAATAGGGGTGACACACTGAGGTGAGGGTAAATAGGAGTATGAGAAGTGGGGTGCGTGTGGAAAGGTAGGAAAGGTACATTGGGAACTAGGAAGTGAGCAGATTTGCTTTTCTATAGTGTGTGCACAGACGTCTCGGGACACTGAGGGTCTAATGTTGCAGGGAAGGGAGTTCCATAAAAATTGGACCAGCTTGGGAGAAATCCTGAAGGGGAGTCTGGTGTGGGTATGAGGCGTTAACATCAGCAGAGTGACCTTAGATGTACATGTGTATAAGAGATGTAGGCAGGGGCAAAGTTATGGAGAGTTTTGTACCCGAGGACTACTATATTGAATTCTAATGAAAAGCAGGACACTATCCTGAATTAAAAACCACCTATGGACATTTTAACCGGTGGAAGCCATATTGCTGAAACTACTACAGTGATCTACATTGACTTCCCATACACAATATATATTAGAAAATGCTAGACATCTATGACTGAAAGCTTTATTACAGTAGGAACACCGTTAAATCTATGCTAAAAACTACACAACTTGTGAAGAAACTGATGGAAAGCACAGACTCATGGCTGACTACTGCGGCATCTCAATAGTGATCTCACCTTGGTCTACTGAAGTAAGACCACTAACGCATTTATTTTGGTATGGTTTTTTTTTTTTTTTTTTAATGTGGCTGGTCACCATTATGCAGCCTTCTCTGCCTAATCTTTTTTTTTTTTTTTTTTTCCTCCCATACCTGGCAGGTATTTTAAGCACAAGGTTAAGAAATTAAAGTGTCTCCCTCCTCATTTTCCTACAGAGCACCACAATTATGGAATAACCTCCCAGACACCATCAAATTGTCCCCCAGTCTAAAGTCACTTAAGAGCTCCCTGTTAATATACAGAATGCGTTAATCCTGCACTTGAGGGGTCCAAATCGATGGCTTCACAATTAATGTACTAATGGTCAAATATTACAAAAAACATAGTAAATAATGAAGTCTTTCTCTTGGCCCTCATACAAACGTTTTCAATACTCTGGGTGTGCACATCTGAATCTTTCGGGTCTATGAAATTCCGTTCGTGTATCACGGATGAGTGCATATCGGTTGTTCATCCACATTTCAGACTCTTCACGCATAAAATTACACCAGTCGACGACCGTGTGATCACTTCCAATGTTGGCTTTGTGCTGCATAAGTATCTCCGGCATATCGTGACTCCAGCAATAAACGAGTATCTGTTTCAGCGCGAGATGGCTGCCCTGAAGAGGAATGTCTTACTGTCTTCTTGAATTTACAGTCCCTGCACTTTCATAGCTTACTGTTTGTTTTCTCTGCATTGGCAGCCAGGCGACATGGCTGAGCACAGGTCTGACAGGTGATTGAATAGCAATTATTGCCCGTTCAGCTGGCCAACGGATACTTGTGTCATTTTCAGAAATCAGTGGGAGTAGCGTGGACATGTACTTCTCATTGCGTTGATCCATCTGCACAATTTTGTCCTGATCTACTAATATTGGAGCACAAGGTCTTCCTAACAACGCTTTTGAACGATACCCAGACATGATTACCAGATACCATTTTATGATTTAGAGAAGTGGAGTTTTTCCATTTGTAATGCTGTTAATTTGGACCCCTAAAGTGCATGATTACCTAGAATGCACCTGTAAACATGTATCTTTGTATCTTCCCTGCATATTTATTTTCTGTGTAAATCTGTTTTGCTTTTACTATCTTGCATTTTATTCTGTACCTACTGTAAAATTCAATGTTTTTGAACCCAGGACATACTTGAAAACGAGAGTAATCACTATCCTTGCTGGTCAAATACTTAACAGAGATATGGTCATTTATTTATAGTGTGCAAAGCAATTGCTCATGTAACCAAGATATAGAAATCAACATGGGTTTAACACACATCAGGTGAATAAAATTACAAAGTTTATAACCATGGTAGTGTAATTGTTGAAAAACCAAGTCTTTTGGTAATCAAATAAGTAGAGAAACCGAATAAAGCAAGGATTCATAGTGGTGACCTTAAAATCCTTGATCTCAGTGAAGCTAACCTCCTAGATGTATTTTCCATCACATATTTGATTAGAGTAGGCCTACTTAAATGGCTGGAAAATGTACTAGGTATTTACAGCAATTAAACAAAAATACCCCTAAAGCTCCTTGTATTTCAATGTGATTAAAATCAAATTGTGAAGACTAATACACATCGCATGTTAAACTACCAGTGTTAACCATAATGTCTTCGTAATGTATATACTGCTAGTCGTACTGATTTAACAAATCAAACTGGCATAAAATTGTAAATTGTGTCCAAATTGTATAGACATTAAGTACTGCAATAGTAACAGTTCAGCTGTGTTGTTGGTGACATATGTAATTGGTAAACAAAATATAAATGCAATACAACCAAAGTGGTAGGCGCCCCGCCTGTGCCGCCACCGAATCTCCAAAGCCAGCCAGCAATCAGTGGTTTCCCCCAAACCAGTGAACAATAGACAACAAATACGTAACTGGCGTCGCGATGACAGTCGCTGTAGGATCTTCTGGTGGTTCTCTTATATAATGCCGTCCACATATGTTATGAAAAACAAAGAAAATACAATAGTGTAGACGAAATGTAATAGTGGATACAGTAAATATTATGTTATTCCCACTCACAAAAGGAGAGCCCCAACACTGGCTCTGAGCGGGTCAGCACATGTGGTCATTGGTTCTCTTCTGAAGGAGGTGACCTACAACCTTCAGTGATGATGGTTCGCTTCCGATGTCGGTGCATAAAGAAACATGTGGAAAGAGAAACTCCCTTGCGTAGGTCTATTTGAACACACGGTAAAGTACTGATGAAGGAATTACACTCACGTGTGTTGGAGCTTAAAGCCAAGCTCTGGGATCAATCGCCAGTGGACTTATTTAAGGTAAAGCCCATAGAAACCTCTTTAATCAGCAAAACACCAGGGACTGATGCAAAGAAAATTTAATTGGACATAAAAACAAAGTAAAATGAATAAAATATAAAACTGGCACAGCCAGTATACCCAGACGCGTTTGGCCACACAGTGTGGCTTCCTCAGTCGGTTTACAGGTAACAGTATGAATCACACTATATATACTCTAAATTACAATTCTAATTGTCCCCAGGTGTAATTTGCTGAATAGGCGTGCGTTTCACGCCTCAAATTGACAAGATGTGAGTTCCTCCGTGGGTCTGCCATCTTGCGCCTGCGCATTAGCGATGTTTGCGTTCCAGAATGGATATTCGCCATTTTGAGCATGCGTGTTGTTAGTCTTCCCCTTCCGATCGGTGTATGGCAATCTGAATCATCTCCTTAGTCTCTGGCAAACAAAAAAGGAGGCTAGTGGCTAAAATGTAATTGGGACTGACTTTCTATATCCCCTAAGACTCTAAATCATGCCCTTCATGAATAAATCGATGATACTAGCATACATCACAATGGGCAAGTTAGTTAATACATAAGCAGCCCTCTTTGAAGATACGAGACCTCTTACGTTCCACATTTTAGGATTTTTTTATTTTTTATTTTTTTGGAAAATGAACCATAATAATGGGGTGAACAATATGTCCCTCCTAACAAGTGTTGTGAACTACTCATACAACGTAAAAAATAACTACCGAATAGTACACCTATGTCATAATAGGTGTATAATGTGTATGATGTGGATACCCAGTGTGTTCTGGTCTATGTCATAGCAAATAAATACTATGCAAAGATGATAACATAAATAAAGTGCATATACGCAAATGTGTTATACAATTCCACGATATGCTGATATGAAAGAATCCACCACACATATTTCAAATCTATTTAATTCTTCATGGGAATTGTATGATATCCTATGAATGTAATGATATGGCTCGGTGTATCTATTATGTGAATCAAATAAACATCTAAATTAGTATGAAACCTGATTTTATATTTATCTTGTAAGTGTACGGTACTAATTCCCTATATAGATGATAATAATCAAGTGATCGACTATAGTGTGAAATATATTCCACCTAGGTGGGTGAAAGGCTGACATAACCTAGCTATAGTGATAATACCCGGCGTAAATGAGCAGTGTAACCTAAGTATGGTGATATATGGCTAATAATAGAATAACCATACGCCAGTGAAATGTCTGAAGTTACATTCAAAATATATTATTGTGTTCATTCTATTGAATGTATAACACAAATCCTGTGTTTCCCAAATGTGGTATCAAAGGGGCCCCTAATATTCTAAAGAAAGTGTATGACTTCAAAGTCATCGTTTAGTCCATTGGGAACCATAGTACCATGTTCAAAGATATGTCTCATTTCGGCCTTTCCTAGTTTGTTGGGTAGATTTTCTTCAATCTCTACTTTTTTTATCTGTTCTAATGCCCAAAATTTAACCCCAACGGGAGAGCTGTTATGATGTATTTTACAATGTAAGGAAACAGTGCTTTTCGTAGCTGTTTCTGATATTCCTAGCATGTTCTGCTATCCTCACATTGAGGGCTCTTTTAGTGCGCCCTATATAGCCTAATCCGCAGGGACACTAGCATGTAAATAACGTTTTTAGAACAACAATTAAGAATCCCTTTTGATCTTGACCTGTTTATGGTATTTATGATTAGTGTATGAGCCCATATAGCTTTTCTTATTAGAGGTAGACCTACAGGCCAAACACGTCCCGCATTGATAAAAGCCCTCTTTTAACCCAAAATGATTGGTTTTGCTACCCTCTTTCTTCTTGGGTCTACTGCGTACTATGTTGGATTTTATGTTATTGGTCCCCCTAAAGACTATTTTAGGGGTAGGCCCTATCCCACCCACGAGGTCCACATCATTTTTAAGTACTGACCAATGTTTTTTTAGAATGCTCTTTATCTTGTCCGCTTTGCTGTTATAATCACAGATAAAAAGAACCTCATTAGCTCCTTTTATTTCTAGGTTTATAATCAAGGTATTTGTCCCTATCTGTCTGTGATAATTCCAGAATTATGTTATCCAGCTCCGCATTGTCATACCCTTTGTCTACAAAATCCTGCTTTTTGTAAATATGATCGGAACAGTTCCTCCTGAGTCTCATGAATTGCCCTTTAGGGACACCTTTGAGCCAAGGGGGATAATGGCAGCTAGTACGATCGATAAATGTGTTTGTATCAACTTCCTTGAAGGTCTTAGATTTTATACATTCTTCCTCTACATATATGTGTAAATCTAAGAAGTTAACTTTATTCTCGCTCCAACTGCTATCTAGTTTGATGCCCCATTCTGGACTATCCAAACTCTCAAGGAAGGGTAGCAGTGACTCTACTCCTCACCTCCAAATGAAGAAGACGTCATCAATATAACGTCTAAAAAAATGGACACTTCCTTGCGCCCAGCTACGCGACCCATACACAAACTTGCTCTCCCAAGCTGACATGTACAGGTTGGCGTAGCTGGGCGCAAATTTAGTGCCCATAGCCGTACCTCTCCGTTGGATGTAAAAATCCTCCTCAAATTTGAAGTAATTGTTGTTTAATATGAACCTCACACTTTCAAGAATGAACCACGTATGTTCGGAATCGATCAAATCGGTCTTAGAGATCTCCTCTTCTAATTTGATTAGGCCAAGGTCATGTGGTATGCTGCTATATAATGCATTAACGTCACAGGTGACCAGAAGGTCCTCCTTTTGCCAAATCGCCTCTTTTATTGTTCGCAACATACTTATTGTGTCTTTTAAGTAAGATGGAATTTTACAAACAAGTGGCTGGAGGAGTATATCGACATACTCAGATAGGCGACTGCTGATCGAATCTATCCCCGCCACTATAGGTCTACCTGGTGGTTTAAGGGGATTTTTGTGAACTTTAGGGAGGATATAGAAGTAGGGTACTCTAGTGAATTCTATAGATAAATAATCAAATTCTGATTTATTTAGAATATTTTTGTCAAGGCCGCCTTGTAAGAAGGATACTAATTTATGCCTTATCTCACTAACTGGATCTTTTTTCAATTTGGTGTAAGTAGAATTATCATCCAAAATGCGAAGAACCTCCTCCTTATGATTCCTTCGACCAAATCACTATCCCGCCGCCCTTGTCGGCGGGTTTAATGATGATATTGGGATCTTTCTGAAGATCCTTTAAAGCCGTGCGTTCCTCTTTAGTAAGGTTATGTTTATCTACTTTGGACAGCTTTTCTATATCTTTCATGACCAAACTCTCAAACATCTTAATTTCATCCGAAACCATGTGTCTCGGATAAAATTTCGCTCTATTTTTAAGGGTAGTATGCGTGTTAGAGGTGCAAGTCTGCACAATTTCCCTTTCCACTGGTTGTTTAAGGAAATATTTCTTTAAACTCAATTTGCGTTTAAACCTTTGTAAATCAATAAAGACTCCAAACTTGTCAAGCCGATTGGAGGGGGGCAAATTTAAGGCCCTTATTCAAAACACTTATCTCTGATCTAGTGAGAACTTTATCGCTCAAATTAAAAATGCCTTTCATGGGGATCGTCTCCTTTCTCTTTTTTCTCACGTACAAGCTTTCCTGCTCTCGACCCTCTTCTGATCTTTCCCAGGGTCTCTTTTGCCCCCCCCCCCCTTTCTAATCTGGTGTCGAGGTCTCTGTGAGGTCCCTGCCCGTTGCTCTTGTTCAGGGGGTCCCTCCAAAAAACCTCCCCTTTTTGCTCGTCTAGTGGTTCATACCTATTTTTAAGTGGGACAATGCTCTCGATTTGTTCTCTCTCTTTTTTTGGAGGGTACATTAGGAGTAAAGTTATGTGTTGCAGTATTTGCATGATTTCTTTCTTGGAACTGTCTTTCCATGTCCCGCCCATGATGGTGTGGTTTATCCCACTGTCGTCTATCTTGTTGGTTATGATATCCATGGTCTCTGTACCGTTGTCTGTCCGAGAACGAATAATGGACATCTCTCTGAGGGGCTCTATATTGACCAACATTATCCTGATAAGTGTTCTTATGATTATGCTAATTTCTCCAGTTTCTACGGTGGGGATTTGGCCTTTCGTCATATCGTTTGTTTGACTTCTACCCATCCATCCGTATTGGTGGATTCTATCCTATTGTTTAGGTGCCTATTATCTGTTTTAGTTTCTTCATGTTTTTTATGCACATTCCCCCTCCTATAATCCTCCACATCCCTTTCATATTTACGTGTTTTAATCACCAGAACTTCTTTCTCAATCCTTTCTAGTTTCTCTCCTAAATTTGTATGTATGTCTAATAAGTCTCTACTGGAATAATCCTGTTCAATTTGTTTGGACAAATCCTCAACAAGGATATTGATGTTAGGAAGCTTGTCTTTTCTCTTCTGAATGACATAATCCATCATCGCGATGGCAAAACCTTCTAACAATATGTTCCATCCTGAGATGAATTCGGAATCGTCTTTATCAGAGGAAGGTGTCTTCTGGAACCTTAGACCCCTAGGTGTATTTCTATTTCTAATTTGATTTTCATTTCCTTAATCAAATTTTTTTCCAAATCTAACAGCGGTCTTTTGTTATCCTCATTATTAAACTCTTTAAGTTGGGAAGACACAAATGTGCCACCCAATATGGATTCTACATTACTCCCAATACGGTTTCTGTATTCTAAGAGAGACATGCTAGGGCTGCCAAATACCAGTGGGGGAATTTACTATCCCAACAAAGTACAATACAACCAAAGTGGTAGGCGCCCCCGCCTGTGCCGCCACCGAATCTCCAAAGCCAGCCAGCAATCAGTGGTTTCCCCCAAACCAGTGAACAATAGACAACAAATACGTAACTGGCGGCGCGATGACAGTCGCTGTAGGATCTTCTGGTGGTTCTCTTATATAATGCCGTCCACATATGTTATGAAAAACAAAGAAAATACAATAGTGTAGACGAAATGTAATAGTGGATACAGTAAATATGTTATTCCCATCAGTCCCTGGTGTTTTGCTGATTTAAAGAGGTTTCTATGGGCTTTACCTTAAATAAGTCCACTGGCGATTGATCCCAGAGCTTGGCTTTAAGCTCCAACACACGTGAGTGTAATTCCTTCATCAGTACTTTACCGTGTGTTCAAATAGACCTACGCAAGGGAGTTTCTCTTTCCACATGTTTCTTTATGCACCGACATCGGAAGCGAACCATCATCACTGAAGGTTGTAGGTCACCTTCTGAAGAGAACCAATGACCACATGTGCTGACCCGCTCAGAGCCAGTGTTGGGGCTCTCCTTTTGTGAGTGGGAATAACCTAATATTTACTGTATCCACTATTACATTTCGTCTACACTATTGTATTTTCTTTGTTTTTCATAACATATGTGGACGGCATTATATAAGAGAACCACCAGAAGATCCTACAGCGACTGTCATCGCGCCGCCAGTTACGTATTTGTTGTAAAATATAAATGCAAGCCTAGATCCTTGCACCCTGTAGAACTTAAGTAGAGCTGTAACTGACTGTTTTCATAGTTGATTATACGGATACAAATATATATTTTACGTAAAAGGAACAAATCAATGTTTACATATTTGCATAGTGTACATAACTTTCATACAATGTGTATCTCGCGTAACGTTTGTTACGTTGTGTGCAACAATTGTGTGTATGTAAGCACCTAGTCAGAGTGATTTTTTTTGATGCTGTGTGCAGCTCAAGCCCACGTCTCTTTTCTCACTGAACATATTCTGCCAAAAGCACTCATAGATATGTTGTCAGTATAAAGTGGGGTGAGAAGGGAAGGCACACCATGCAGCCTGACCACTCTAATAAGCTATAGTCGGGGTGTGTGGTGCGTCTCTTTTTAATATTATTTCATGAAGAAACTGAATTGGGGGGTGGACCAGAGATGTGAGGTGATTTTTGTGCAAGGAACCAAGGGCAAGGATGGAATTTGGCAGAAGGGTCCTGACCAGAATGATGGCAGCTCTGGATTAGAGGAAGGGTGAGGGCACAGGACTCCAGCTGCAAGTAAGGATTAAACACCAGCCATAAAGCTCCTCCACCCAGTGACTGTAACCTGAGGTCTGTGTTAGTTCTGCTACTGTTGTAAACTAAATAAAAACAAATTGGCTGTGTCGAACAGAGCCCTAGAACTAAATCCTGCAGAGTAAAGCAGCAGCACATCTTCTCCAGTCTGTGACGCAGCATCTGAGGTTGTTTAGCTCAGTCTGATTCTAAACAGTGTGTGTGTGCTTTAATCGTCATGTTTAATCGACCAACTGATCAATAAGAATAGTTATCGATTTTTAGTTGTTTCAGACCTAAACGTACAGTACCAGAGATGCAGTGGCCCAAAGGACACCTGGATCTCCAGGAAAGGGTTTCCCAGCTGGAAGGGGGAGAGACTCTGACATCCTCATGCTCTTCAGTGTTTATATCCGTGTCCAGGAGAAGTCCTACAGCGAGGGATAGATGTCAGCCTGCTGTGAAAGTAGAAAGAAATGGCACGGAGCTGCATGACGTTTAATGATGTGCAAAGTATATTCTCTGCACACAAACATGAAACCAGAGCATGCACTCAGCACGTTGGCAGCAGCAAAGCGGTTACCGGGTGGAGTAGAGGTAACATCACTGCTCTAGAACTGTGGAGAGACTGAAGACACAGGTTCAATCCCAGCAAGAGCACCTCTCCAGTAGGTGTGCTTGGGCAAGACCTCTAACGGTACATATTCGCCTCCCAGGACATACTTGAAAACAAGAGAAATCTCAATGCATCCTTCCTGGAAAAATCCTTTAAAAAAATGTTAAATGGGTAAAATTTGAGTAGGGTGCCCCTTTTAACCTCTTGCTGCCCCGCATCAGTCTTTTACAGAAAAAACCTTACGGCGCAGTGATATTAATGCAACCTATGTTACATAAGCCATGCAATTCCTTATACAATCTAGTTAAGCAGTTGTAAGCCATCTAGTGGCCAATATAATACAGAGGAACCTTTGATATTCTGGTGCCCTCTGGTCACAGAAAAAATGGTCTTAAACAGAAAAAAGTAAAATGTTATGTCCTTCGTTTCGAGATGGGGTTTGGTAGATCTCTTCCCTCTTCGTGCTTTGTAGGTGTACCTCAAAGAGATCTAAAGAGACATACAATTGCGCAGATGGTCTTGAGTGAAACTTTGTTATAGTTACTAAAAAATGTAAGTAACATTCCATTGTCTATGACTTAGACACCTAATGTATATGCAGTCAGTGTCCTAAAAGGAGCACTGAATCTCCTGCGGTTTTCCTGATGTGTTGAACCGGGGCTCAAAGAGAAAGAAGGCACACAGATTGTGCAGATCACCCTTAACGTATTAAAAAAAAAAAGGAATGTATCTTTTTAAAATACTGTTTTCATTTTTGGGAAATTTTAGAGCACAGGTTTATCTTTTTAGACAACATTTTTTATTATTGCAGTTCGGTGGAAATTGTCAATGCTGATTCGGTGACTTAAAATTTTGGCAAAATACAGTGACAATTAGGTAAATAGTGAATTAATTGTATTTTTGGTGATTAAAGGATGTGGCAAAACTTAAATGCTGAAATTGCACACAATTTTAGTGCTTTGTGAATAGATCCTTCAGTCATCTGTAATTGATCATGGAATTGTCAAGGTCAAGGTTTTTTTATATTTCTTGTACTGACCTATTGGTACAGTAGAAATGGTCAAGACCTCTTTTACATTGAAGTCTGTTCAAAGCGCCAGCACTTTAACTGAAGCACTACCATTCTCTAGTGGTTGATATGTAAAATGCACCTTTTCTTGGATTACTTGTTTTATTACACTGGACTAGTTTATTGTTGTCAGGTCGTTCTAGATATAACATATCAAATTAAAAAAAAGGTGGAATGGTACTCGCATGTTTTGGTGTCTATATCCAGACACCAGCTTCTAGGCACTTTTTTTTTCCCAAGGAGCACTGAATCTCCTTTGCTGCTCTCCTCATTCACCAGAAGTAACCAGGCCTGAAGCAGAAATAAAGTTGCCAAACACTTTATCGCGTTTTAAAACGCCAATTTTATTGCATTTTATAATCAAAAGTACAGAGACGCGTTTCACCAATTTTCTTATCGGCCTCCTCTGTACGTTGTTTGTCTTTTTTTTTTTATCTTCAGTTTTGATACTGTCAGTGTTCGTGGTATTCTTCCACGCATGCGTTGGAAAAAGTTGTTCCATATCTACTGTGCATTGGTGCGCATGCGTACTATGGATTTTGGTTTGAGGATATCTGTTTCTGGCTTAAAGTGGGCTTGCTTTTCTCCTTTTCCTGACACTCGGGATAATTGTCTTGTATTTGGAAGGGTATACATATAAAAAATATTGTAAACGGATATACTTGGATCGTTGCCCATTGCACTCTAGTTCTTTTGTTTTCAAATATAGAATCTATTTGGCTATATTATAAATACAGGATCTGAAAAGAAAATTAGATCAATCATTGTTTCCAAACATGTAATAACTATATAAAAACGTTTGTCCGTCGTCGCAGGCGGAACGCAGTGTGCAACAGAAACAAACTGCTGGCTTGCGAGAGGGGGGGGGGGAGCGGAGAGGGAAGTTTATGTGCAGGGACGGCCTGTCCATGGCGCCCGATGGATCCTTTGCTCCAAGCCCTGTCAGAGATGGACCCTCTGACATGCTGCTCCCAGTTGCTCCTCCCCATCCTCCTGCACGCTTCCTGTCCCTGTGACAGGGAGAAAGGAGTGAGGGAGGTGCTGAGAGCAGGGCCAGCTAGATGGGTGAGTTTGTGATTTTTCCCCGGGACCCCTCCTCCTCCTCCCCCCCCCCCCCTTCAGAATGAGTTAGAGTGGCAGAGGGAGAGGTGTTTTTTTTTTTTTACTTGCGCAGCTTCACACACACACGAGTAAGGAGCAGCTACAAAGCTGCTGACTGTGACATCCTGACGGCTCCCCTGTCCCCAAACATGAAGAAATGCATGGATTACTTTCTTGGAAGAATGGGGAGCAGTCAGGCTGTCAGCAGCTTTGTAGATGCTCCTTACTGTGTATGTGCTCAAATTAAAACAAAAACGCTCCTCTCCCTCTCCTGCCGCTCTAACTCACTCTGCAGAGAAGGGGAGGAGGGAGAGGGCACATGTAAGCACTAAACACTGCATTAAATCTGTGTGTGTGTACACGCACTACCCCTGCAACCACCCAATACCACCTTATGCACCCAACTGCCCCTGCAACCCCCAATACCACCTCTGCACCCAACTGCCCCTGCAACTGCCCCTGTAACCCCCAATACCACATTTTGCACCCGATGCCACCTTCTGCACACACTACCCCTGAAACCCCACAATACCACCTTCTGCACCCCTACAATCCCCAATACTGCCTTCTGCACCCTAAATGCCCTTGCGACCACACAATGGAGCGCTGGGAGCAGCCAGATCCCTGGGAGCGGCCAGATCCTCAACAATAGGCTGCCCTCCGGGCAGGCTTAACACCTGGTACCAAAATATATTTATTTTGAAAAACGCTTGTTCTGTGTATCTACAGGTTTGTGGGATACTGTTTAGACTCCTGTTTATTTCTAATACATGTGATCTTCTTTAAACAATTGACCTATTATTGTACCCAGTATGAAGTTATAGGGGTAACCTAAGGGGTGGAGTGGTTTATGGCAAGAAAGGGGTGTGGGCCGGATGGGTTCTACCTAAGTGAACATAACCCAATTCAAGAATCTTGTGGATGTACATGTACTTTTTAGTTCTATGATTTTATATTTTATAAAAAGGCAGAGGTGAATGAAAGGAAGGTAGTTGGTTCAGAGGAGATCTATTATGTGAGTAGAGAAGCATTACTTAATTCAGAAAATGGCAAAGTTCAGTTCAAGATCTGCATTTAAACCATTAGGTTGCATAGGTCCAGACTCAAAAAATATCTTCTTCCTAGATTATTTTTTCCATGTTGCCTCGTTTGGGGTCTTATTTATGGCTATAAATAAGATGCTAAGTACTTTCAGATCTTTAAATGTGTTTTCTTAAAGTGAAACTATTGAGGATATTTCTTGCGTGTTCCCTTATTCGTACATTAAGGGTTCTGGTGGTGCGGCCTATATATTTAAGACCGCATGGACAAATCATAAGTTACATTGGAGGTAAAGCAGATCATTGATCTTAAATTTTCCCTTTCTCCGATTTCCTTTGCACCTACAACTGAGACAATTGCCGCATTCGTAGAAGCATTTCGGTACGGAAGTTAGTCTTTTTTACCTTTTCCTCACAATGCTGCCAAGATGCCCTGTCATTCTTACTTTGGAGAGCAGGCAGCAGATAGTGGTGTGATTCTAGGAGCAATACCCCTCATTTAGAGTGCAGGGCTAGGGGGCAAAGACTGACTGCAAAAGGACACAGGCGCAGAAATTTATGCACAGGAGCCTGTTCAAAGACCAATACATGCATTTATACACACAGCCATACATTCACATACATAGCCATACATCCCCAAAACCTTGGATATGTAACAAAACTATCACAGAATCCACAGCAATACAATGTAGTGTGTATGAGCGTCTCAGATTCCGCTGCAGTAAACACAAACCTATAAAAGTTCTATAGGAAAGCAATTAAATTAATTTTAAAAATACTATTACATTTTACTATATAAAACCAAATCTAGATTAAAAATGTTAATACTAAATTTAAGGACTACAATGATAGATATATGTAAAGTATGACCGCAGGTTCCCGTCTGCAGCTGAAAGTGACCCCCCCACTCCCGTGTACACCCAGGGTTTGTTCAGCACAAGAAGCTGTACTCTGAGGAGTCTGCCTGTCCAAGAGTTAAACCATGCTTGAAGAAGCTAGTTTTTAACCCCTGCTAGACCAGGCATCTTTGCATCACTATACAGTGTACCTCAGCTCTGATCTTATGCCATTAGTCCTGCTGCGGCAAAGTTCTTGTATGACCTGTGATCATGGTGTAAAGCATACAGGTTCTGCAGGTGTTGAAAAGTAGCTTCACATAGCACAGCTTCTTGTACTGGACAAACCATATCTCGTCTGCAGGGGAGAGGGGCAGGCAGTATCTCACCTCTTGATTTGGTGGGATGGAGTCTGTATCCTGCCGAGCTGGTTAAATCTCACTCACAGGCAGGAGGAGCAGCAACACCAGGCAACATGCGTCCCGGGCTCAGATGAGCTGCTGCCACTTCCGGAGTCCAGCAGCACGTGTCTCTCCAACCCAGAAGTTATTGAGGCAGTCACGCCCAGCCACTGGAGGCATTATTTTACATAATGGGCGGCTTTAGCGGTCCTTGCGACGCCCCCCCTCCCTGACAGGCACCCAGGGGCGAGTGCCCCTCCTCGCTACTTCATTGAAACAGCCATTAATGTCTAAACTACTGGTAAAAAAAGCGAGTACACCCCTACATGAAAATGTCCAAATTGGGCCCAAAGTATCAATATTTTGTGTGGCAACTATTTTTCCAGCACTGCCTTAACCTTCTTGGGCCTGGAGTTCAATAGAGCTTCACATGTTGCCACTGGAGTCCTCTTCCACTCCTCCATAACATCATGGAGCTGGTGGATGTTAAAGACCTTGCGCTCCTCCATGTTCTGCTTGAGGATGCTCAATAGGGTTTATAACTGGAGACATGCTTGACGACCAGTCCATCACCTTTACTCTCAGCTTCTTTAGCAAATCAGTTGTCATCTTGGTGTGTTTGGGGTCGTTATCATATTGAAATACTGCCCTGTGGCCCAGTCTCTGAAAGAGGTTCATGTTCTGCTTCAGTATGTCAGTACATATTGGCATTCATGGTTCCCTCAATGTACTGTAGCTTCCCAGTGCCAACAGCCCCAGACCATGACACTCGCACCACCATGCTTGACTGTAGACAAGACTAAAAAAAATTGCTGAAACAAAATTTTTTTCAAAGATTTTTCAGTGGCAAAGCAGTCAATTTTGTCAAAATAAATTTTAGCGTCCACTCATTTTCGATCGACCGTATAGCACTTAGAATAATTAATTTGATCCATTTCTTGAGTTGCTGATGATCTTCACTTTTTGTTTAAAACAATATTGTTTGGATTAGAAGGAACATCTTTGCAGAAAGTAACGGATGTTCGATGCAGACACTAGTGGGCAAACTTGATCTAACACAGCCTGCCCAACTAGTGGCTGTAACGTCACGTGCTATGGTTCTTGATTTTGTGCTACCAAATGGAGATCTGTAGAGAATGTGGTCAAACAAAACTGTATTGTCTGGAGGCATAAAAAAGGGAACATTTAGGTAAATTTGGCTGCAGGGCCTCAACCTACAGCCGTGTCCCTTATTTGTCCTCCATGTTGTAAAAAAATTAAAAGGCAATTGACAAGTCTTGTTTCACCCCGTGAGCAAAGCCTCTCGCGCCTATCAGCTGGTGTGAGCTAAAACGCCATTGCTAAAGAAGAAAAAAAATTAGCATGTCGCTAAAAGTTATCACCTGATGTCTTAACAGATCAACTTGTCTGCGGACAAGATCGTTTAGCGCGTGCTAGGGAAACCTGAACGCTAAGGATCCATAAGGGGCACAAATCTCTATGGTTAGTCTATTGCCTCAAGACATTGGGAAACCCATCATATGCATAAAAACCTTATTCTCTGCCAGCCTTCAGGGTTGGTGTGATATCCAATATAATGGAGGTAATTGTCCCGCATAGCGATGAAGTGGTTCAGGATGTTGAAGGTGCTCTGGCTAACTGCCAGGCAGTGCTCAAATGTCCCAGTAGCTAGGAAGTGCTGACAACAATTTGGTCATTCCTGGCACATAACTAGGAGCCAGTGCACAAATCCAGATGTGAGCGCAGCATGTGCCAGTAGCGTAGCTGACACTCGGCATCTGTGACACCACTGCAGGGTGAAGTGAGTCCTTTGGACCCAAGCCGGGAGTGGGGCCGTCAGTTCTCTGATCTCAAGGGCCCTGTGTATATAACACAATAATAGATACTGCAACAGCAGCAACGTTGCTGACCAGATTCATGTATGGGCCAAGATAACCTATTTTAAGGACTGGAGAACAGGTGTTGACAAGTTCTTTGCCCTAAATTAAGACTATTAAGTACAGGACACTGAAAGAACATGCTCACTAACTGACTTTTGCAGCTTTTAGCGAGGGGAAAATGATCTGTTGGGCAGATTGAGTCTAACTCTAACATTAGTTCAGACCAGGTGATGGTGCCCCCTGTGTTTGGACGAGTGTCCTCCCACTCCGATCAGCTTTGGAGTGCAAGCTATGGGTACAATATATGCAGTGCCTTTTAACAGTATAAATTGAAAATATAACCAATATAGTGTGTAGGTATAAAACGGAAGTAAAGAATAATATACTTTGTGGCCTATTTTAATTGCAAACAAAAACTGAGTGGCTACACCTCGAAGGGCAAGAATCCCAATGACACAAGGGTGCACCATCCAGGGATCCGCTATCCCAATAGAACAGAAAAAAAGGAAAAGATAGGCAACACCAAATCTTCTTTATCAGCTTTTATTCCAATCCATCGCAAGTAAAAGGGAGTGATACGACGTTTCGGCTACAAAGCTTTAATCATGTATGGCATTCTTATTTCCCACAGCACATTAAGTACCTTCAAACCAATTAAAATCCTAATAAGGAGGCAGGGTTTATAATTGATCAGGGCAATTTAACCCTTTCAGTAACGGAAACACAGCCATTTCCAATTTATCACTACCAAACAAAAAAAATGAAGAAAAAAAAGTAAACTGTATTAATCAGAAAAATAAATCTAAATTGAATTATTTATTCAGCACCCGTGGCCAAAGAGTGTCTAGTTTAAAAATCCACTTTTTCTGTTTTCATAATAAAGCCCTGTGGCCCCCCCCCCCGGTCGAAGCGCTGGGATATGATCAATAACTTGAAAGCGTAATTGAGAGATTGATTGGCTCTCTCTGCAAAAATGTTCGGGTATAGGTAAATCCATTTTACCTGTCGGTATTGTGGATTTATGTTAACCCCTTAGTGACCGAGCGGTTTTACACAAATCCGTCCTTTAGTGACCGCTGCTGTTTTTACGTTTCTGCGCTGTTAGTGTTTAGGACAAATTTTCCTCTTACTCGTTTATGCAACCCACACACATTTTACACTGTTTTTCTCGTCATTAAATGGACTTTATAAAGATACCATTTTTTTCATTTCATATAATTTACTATAAAAAACATTGTGAAATATGACAAAAAAATTGAAAAAACACCTTTTTCGAACCTTGACCCCCAAAATTTCTTATGTATCAACAACCATCAAAAAAATTTAATTCCTTAGTAGTTTCTAAATTTAGTACTGAGTTTAGCAATACCCAATGTTTACATATTCCTCGCTTTTTTCCTTATTTTATGCAACAATAAGTGCAAGTAGCACTTTGCCATTTCCAAAGAGTTTATTTTCAAAACTAGTGATAGTGACATTGTAACACTGTCACTAATTCCTGAATAACCCTCCACATATACATATTTTTTTTAAAGTACACAAATCAAGTTATTAAACTTGGGGTATTTTGACTCTTTCCATGCAAACCATTTTACCACAAATCTATTCCAAAGTTTGAGAATTTTTTTTTTTTTTAATGCAATTTAAGAATACATGTACTGTGAACTTTAAGGTTTACTGCCAAAAACCACCCCAAAATATGTTCAGCAACATCTTCTGAGTAAATTGATACCACCCATGTATAGGTATGTCGAGTCATTTGGGGGGTGCGCATTTCAGTTTTCCACCTTGGAATTTTCACATTTCGTCATCATGCACCCATGTCCTATTTGGGACATTTTTGAAGCCGGCCAAAGTAATTTACCCCCATCAAACCATATATTTTTAGAAAGGGCACACCCTAGGGTGCTTCAAAGAGTTGTATTTTAACACTTTCCATGCCCTAGCTCTATGTCAAACTTTCAGGTAGTCACTTTTTGTGTTATTTTTTCACACACATTGTACTTTAGGCATGAATTGTCAAATCCAGTTATGGGTTACTGCCAAAAAACACCCTAAAATATGTTCAACATCTGAGTATAGTGATACCAACCATAAATAGATTTGTTCTGTTGTTTTTGGGGTGCTACGCCAATCTTTTGACATGCTTGTCAATTTTCTAATTTGACATACAGTATCTTCTTTGCTCATCTTTTTAGGGGCCTTTTTACATACCCCAATTTTAGGAACGTGCATATATTTGGTAAGCTAACACCCCAAAGTATTGTAAATGGAGTGTTTTTATGCCATGGATGCAACCGTTTGCTCCAAACAAATTGGATACTGTTTGGTCATTTTTCATTTTCACACCCACATCAGTTTTGGACTGTGATTTAGGAGACACTGTTGTTGGTTACTGCATGAAAACTCTCCAGGTTGTTTTCTGCAAGGTCTCTGGAGTACACCCATGCCCCCCATGCATAGGTGTGCAAAGATTTTGGCAAAATACAGCACCAATTGTAGAACATAAAAATGTAGGAATAAAATGTAAAAGTCTGCAGTAAAAGAAGAAAAAAATCACAGATCACGCACAGTGTGATACATCTTGAAACAGTCCCCAAGACACAGACCGGGTTGTCCAGGGCATTCTGGGCAGTAAAAGATTGTGTCTCTCCTCTGCCCCCTCTTGAAACACACCCTGCATCTTTTTTGGGGTTTCTGTTTGCCCTCAGTAGGGGGGATTTTATAAATAAAATGTGTAGCCCCAACTCTGTCCCCCATCACTGCCCGGGGAGCAGGTGCATCCTGGTACAAAAACCCCGAAATGACCTGGAGCTGAAACTTTAAAAAGGACAGCGTCACTCGGGTTTGCCTTTTTGCAGAGCAAAAAGGCATTGTTGGTTGCAATTTGCATCAGGTAAATTGCAACCTTTTTGTACCAGGCCCTTGACTTCCGCATAATCTGGTAGGGCTGGAGCAGCTGATCTGCCAGATCAACCCCACCCATATGCCGGTTATAGGCTTTGATGCACACTGGCTTCCTGATGCGCTCAGCTCTGCCACGTACAGAGACCTCCACAGACCTCTCTGTGGATGGTGGATAGAAGGTATACATCCTTCTTGTCTCTGTACTTGACCGCCAACAGCTCCTCTTGGCGCAGAGCTGAGGTCTCCCCCCTTTTTAACCGGGTGCGGGCAAGCTGTGCTGGGAAACCTACGTGGTTCTTGTGAACAGTACCGCATGCTGCTGTATCAAAACAATACAGCAGCTTGAACAAAGGGACACTCGTATAAAAATTAACATACAAGTGGTACCCTTTGTTCATCAGGGGAAAAAGTAGGTCCCACACAATCTTGCCACTGGTTCCCATGTGTTCTGGGCAACCTGGAGGGTCAAGGCTACTATCCTTTCCCTCGTACACCCGGAAGGCCTGAGTATACCCACTCTCGCTGTCACAGAGCTTATACACCTTCACTCCATACTTGGAGCGTTTGGAAGGAATATACTGCTTGAATCCCAGCCTTCCCTTGTATTTCATTAGGGATTCATCCACGCAGATATTCCTTCCAGGTGTATAAGCCTCTGCAAACCTGGCGGCGAAGTGGGTAATCAGGGGGCGGATTTTATACAGCCTGTCAAACTGGGGATGCTCTCTAGGAGGGCACAGGCTGTTGTCACTGAAGTGCATGAAACGCAAAATGTTTTCATACCTTCTACGTGACATTGGGGGTAAATGGGGGTAGAGCAGATGGGGCTACTGCTCCAGTAGGAGCGAATTGAGGGCTTCTTTATGATGCCCATCAGCATAGTAAGTGCCCAGAATTTCAGAAATTCTGGCACATCTAGCGGGGTCCATTGCTGCCTTGTCTGGCTTCGCAGCACAATGCTGATGGGCATACAGATTTGATTGGGCCACGATGTGGCCCAACAAATCATCCCCCATAAACACCTGCAAAAACTGTGTGGCGGTAAATCCTGCAACATCAATATTGATGCCAGGATTTGCCGTGAAAGGAGGGATATCTGGCCTCTGGCGATGAGGCACTACCCACTCCTCAGCTGGAGCTGTGCGTCTCCTGCTGGCAGGTGGTGGCCCAGGATCTGCATCAGAAACATCACTAGGAGATACATCAGCCAGCGTAGATGATGTATTTAGTGAGGTCTCTGAGCACTTAGCGGGGTCAAAATCTGGGTCGGAGTCCGACGCAGATGCCTCAGACTCTGACGCCAGGATGGCATATGCCTCCTCGGCGCTGTACACCCTCTCAGACATAATATATAATAAATTATAAAATTTTATAATTATTATATATATAAGCGGATTATTGGTTCTTAGAAGAACCGTTGGGTTTCACAAGAAAATACAAATAAACACCTAAATCTCTCTAAATCTGCCTCAATTTTTCTAATCTCACTAAATCTACCCAAAATCTCTAACCTGTCAAATCTGATCTCTCTCTCTCGCTCACCAAAACACAAATGAGGAGAAGGAGGGAGAATCAGAGGTCACGGCCAATATTTACAAAATATTGACCTGACCTGACCAATTAGAAATTTTATTTTGATTTTTTTTTATAACTTGATTGGATGTTGCTAGCCTTCCTCTCTGAGGCAGGCTAGGGTCATCCCACACAGCCCCAAGATGACCCTGCCCTTAGAAGGGCAGCGCCATCTTGGCTGTCACTTTTATTTTATTCATTTTTCTTTCTTTTACACTTTTTTTAGTCTGCTGGGTGCCTTGATCCCTCGCTGCACCCAGCAGAGCACCTGATCACTCATGTGATCTTTTTTGTACTGAGTGCCACGATACCTCGTGGCACTCAGTACTTCCTGCCGCTACCGGAAGTGATCGCTCTGGGGGAGCGATCACTGAGCGGACCGGCGGCAGGTAAACATATTGCAAGGATGCCTCGATGTCGGCATCCCTGCAATTTACTCAGAGCAGCTGGAAGCAATACCGATCGCTTCCAGCGCTCTGTAGAAGTGCGGGGCACCTTTCCGGTCAAACCAGATGTTGATCGCTCCCGGGGAGCGATCACAAGGTGCCCTGGCACTTCTAACCGCCATTGCATGGATGCCTGGACTCCCAGGCAGCCTGCAATGGCGTTTGAGGTGCTGGAAGCGATCAAAAGACCGCAGGACGTACCATGTACGTCAGCGGGTCTAAGCGAGACCCGCGGCCGTGACGTACATGGTACGTCTGCGGTCTCTAAGGGGTTAAGTGATTCTCTCCTTTTATTTTCCTTGTGGTCTCGCCTACATAGGCAAGACCACATGGACACTTAATGAGATAAACTAAGCTCCTTTGTAGTTATTACATGTGAAAAAATCCTGAATACAATATTGTTCCCCTGTATGGGGGTGTAAAAACTTGTCCCCCTCAATTATTGCATTGCAGCAACTACATGAGAGACAAGGAAAAGTGCCAAATTGCTCTACTCCCATAAAGGTTTGGACCTTATTTCGATGATGGACCCAGGTCTGTTTTAACCAATTTATCTAAGATTTTTGTTCCTTTTTGGTAAGCGGAAAGAGGAAAGGATTTAAATTCTTTTTTCTAATGGATCGTTTTAAGCCATTACTCCATCTGTAGTGCTCTAGTCTTTTCAGTTCTCAATAGTTCCCTAGGATAGGAACGTGCAGAAAATTTCTCTTCCATCTCATTTAATCTGACCTTCCTCTGTTCAGGATCGGAAACCTTCCGGACTACCCTTGTAAACTGACTTCGGGGTAGGGATTTTAGTACATGATCCGGATGAAAACAAGAAAAATGGAACAGACTATTAGTCTGTAGGTTTCACACATTGATCACTTATGATTCTATCTCCACTCTTCCTGAGTTTAAGATCAAGAAAACAAATCTGTCACTGCTCTCCATAGTAAATTGTATAGCCGGGGAGACCCTGTTGATCCTCTTGAAAATGAATTAAATCATCTATTGGGCCCCCCCCTCATATGCCAAAAACCTCAATGTAAAGCTACCATACTATGGCATGCTACTGAAAGGGTTAAATTGCCATGATCAATTATAAACCCTTTTTAGGATTTTAATTGGTTTGAAGGTACTTAATGTGGTGTGGGAAATAAGAACATCATACATGATTAAGGCTTTGTAGCCGAAACGTCGTATCACTCCCTTTTACTTGCGATGGATTGGAATAAAGGCTGATAAAGTGAGACGAATCGGTGTTTCCTATTTTAATTGCAGGTATGCCTGAAGAGCAGGTGATGAGGTTTTGTGGGGGTGGGGCATCAGGTGTTGTATCTGTGAAAAGAGGACAGGATGACATGAGTATGTCCAATCAATAGCAAAACATTAAAGTGTCAGACACAGGTGCCAACGTGATTTCAGATGCAAATGTGAATCTGTGTCGACTTGCAGGCCTTTCCTTTTACACATGTCGAAGAGAGCTATATGAGATCTGTAGATTCACACCTGCATGTGTTTTTACTATGTCTGCCATGTTGCACTGGGCACATATTATAGAATCAAGCTGATGTGAAGTGCATCGTACATGACAGCCTGCAGCGTGTCACACCAATGCACTGCATGTTAGTATACGAGGATGTGCTCACGTGATGCAGCGTAATGTAACGGAACAGAACTGCAGACTATCAGACAGACGGGAACCAGAAATCAAAGCTGCATGACACTAGAACTACAAGGAACTGAATTAGCATGAGAATCAGAGATAACACAAACCTAAACACAGAAATCCTACAGGTAAACAGGATACCAGAATCAGGACTGAAATGCGCTAGTAACTCAGAATGAGACCGTGCCCTTCTAAGGGTGTAGTCTCTATTTATTCATAAAGCTCATAACGAAGCGATAAGAGTCCAGGTGAATGTCCATGATCTGAATGTCTAGAGCAAGATTGCATGGTGCAAAGAAGCCAGAGGTGGTGCCAGATGCACTTAAAGTCCAGAACATGAATGTCCACTTCAGCCAGAGGGGGCGCAGGACGTCACAAAAAATAGTTTATAAAAACATATTTGGTATAATGAACTCCAAATAAATACCCTATTTTAAAAAACATGCCAAATCGATATCGCTATGTAGAACAGCTGGATACGAAGTCGAAGGATCCAGGAAGTCTCCCTCCTAGATATCAAATTAATCCTATTCCCACCCCTCCAATCTCTTAACGTTCGATACCAATAAAAAACATGTTTGTTTCATTATAACTAGCAAACGTGTTACAATGAACCGGTACCAAATGAGTATGTAAAAATACCTTCTGATGTTATTTTGATCTAAAAATCTGACTTTTAATGGTCTACTTGTTTGTCCCACATACTGAAAGCCACAAACACACTGTATAAGATATATCGTATAGGAAGTGAAACCTGTTATCTCACGCTTTATTACAAATTCCTCTCCGGTGGTGAAACTCATAATTTTGGACATGTCTAGGTAAAAACCGACAGGCTTTACAATTTCCAAATTTTAAAGCCCCCCCCCCCGCACAATCTCTTCCCTGGGGGGTCTGGGTACACTTGGTGTAGAATTTTCAGTCACATTCATGGCCACAAATATGTTGACAAATTTATGACAAAGGGTCCATAGAAATGTCAAATTTATGTACATATATTTTTAACAGTGAGGAAACCAAGCAATACATATTAAGGAAAAGCAACGCACACAAACACAGGAAAATAGTGAAAAAAAATAGAAACTTTATAAAAAATGCTACATGGCAAACTGCCCAACTGGGACAAACATAGGGGAGGAGGAGGCTGGTCTCTAGAGGTGATCCAGGACATCCACGGCGTTATCTAGATGCTCCCGTACCTCCTGGAGCAACGCCTGGGTGGTGTGGATTTTGTTGCCAGCCAGGCGCAGCTCCCCAATGGCCATCCGGACGCTGAACCTGCTCGGTCTGGCTTCTCCTGCTATATATCCAATAAGTAAAACAGGCTTCTATTTTTGACTGAAAGTCATTAAAAAATATAACAGTGTATATACCCGAGCTGGCCGGCTCCTGAGGCTCCGACTCCCCGTCCTCCTCCTCATCCCCTACAACTACTGTCAGCACCTCTTCTGGTGCTATATCTAAACAACAAAACGGGTTTGTTTTTGACCAAAGTCGTTGCAAAATACAATAGTAAAAAACCTGAACTGGTGGCCTCCTCTGGCTCCCTCTCATCGCCGACGCCAAACTCCTCCTGCACCTCTTGAGGTATATATAAAAAAAATTGTGAAAATTCAAAATACAGGAAACAGAAACCTTTTTTGTTTTTGACCAAAAGTCGTTGCAAAATAAAACCGTATATGACAGAGCTGGTGGTCGCCCGTGGCTCCCTCTCCTCCTCCACTGGTGCACTGGAGGTGCTGGTTCTCGCCGAGGCATGAGATGCCTTGCTGTTTTCTGCCAAATCCAAAAAATAACACGTAAATAATGCAGACTGGAAAAAATGGTATATCTATACACTATATTGCCGAACGTATTGCGACACCCCTCCACTACCCCACTAGCGGCTTGACCCACCACCACTACTCCCATCTCAGTTCTAATGTCACAAAATATTTTATTTACCCCTGCACATAGACATATATTACGGTTCAATTATAAAAAAAAATCTGTAAACATTACCTTTATTCAATAAAAACTATTATTTGTGTTGTGTGCGTACAAAACACAATTGTGCCGACAGATTTTAGTTATTTCAAAGATGGCCTCAGTCTCAGTTTCTGCTAATAAAACTGTGGATATTGCAGAAACAACAATCAGTAACTTTGTTTTGAAATTCACATCCAAAGCTTTCAATGACACTGCTGCAGCAAACTGAATTGCTGCGCAGCATCAATTCAGCAGCTGCTGAGGTATTAATTGAACGCGGCTCTTGTTTGGATGCACTTTCAGAAGAACCACATGTCCCATCCTACCACTTACTTAGCAGAGGCTCAGACATTTTTTTTGATGTGCAGGTGGGAGCCAATATTGGGCAAGCTGCGGGTCATCTCGTATGCATCACTCAGTCACAACAACCCCCCCCCCCCCCCAACACACTACAGTACACAGCACTGGCAGAACTACCGCTATAGCGACCAACGCGAGCGCTATGAGGCCCGCAGCCGAGTGGGGCCCGGTGAGGATAAGTCACAACAACCAGGGGGCAGCCGGTGCCTTTGGGATAAATTTATATGGGAGGATGAATTGATATTGGGGGGATAAATTGATTTGATATTGGGGATGGGTGTATTAATTGATATTTATGTTTTCCCAGGAAGGATACATTGAGATTTCTCTGGTTTTCATTTCAAAGAAGGATACTGTCATGGAACTGACGTAGCGCTCCACGCTTCAAACCCCAAGACTTATTTCCCATGGCGAAAAACCCCAAAGTATAGACATTTGCCTTGGGGGTATGACTTTATATTCAATTATATTGTGTGGTGTGATTTTAAATATATTGTACATTGCTTGGTTTTAGTTTAAATTAGTTTAGTGGAACTAAATTGCTTAGCTTTAGTTTTAAATATATACGTTACGTTATTTCTTTAGGTAAAATGTGATTTTTATTTTTTTTATTTTTTTTAAAGATACAAGCAACCTGGCTGCGAGTGCGATTATTGTCAAATGCTTTCTCTCATATAGGATGATAAATAGGATGATTAGACGAGTAATTTGTGGATTATGCTAAAAGGATTTCTTTTCTTTATCGGTTTACATGTCTAAAATTGTATGAGTCACCATTGTCTACTAGTCTCAGCCACACACTATCTGATTCCCTTTTCAATAGATTATGTAAATGATGTTTGAGCTGAAGGCCAAAGGATGTTTATTGTGAATATCTGACATCATGCAATAGTTTTAGGAGGTACATGACCTGTTCACCATTTGGTATGCAAATTCTAACTGTTGGACCTGTCACCTCTGCATAGTGGCGTTTTTCAATAAGTCAACGAGAGAGGACCTTCCCGGTTTGTACATTCATTCAGCTTGTCAAAAGTAACATACAATCGCCCCCTGTCCACTCCCAACCAGCTATCCTCAAAGTAAACAACCAAACCCTGCCTCCTGGGAAGAATACATTGAGATTTCTCATGTTTTACAAGAAGGATACATTGGAATTATCGTATAAACGGAATTATCGCTATAGCCGATTAAATACGATGTCCAAAATTACCGAAATCATGAGTGGAGTGAAAATTAATTTTGATCTGACACATTTCAATTTTCAAGTCCATTCGAAATGTTTTTGTTTTGGCTCGGAAAACTTTTCGGGTCTGCAGTTTTTGGATCTGATTCGGAAATTCAACCGAATCCGAAGACACGGATCAGGACATTTTGTGAAAATCCCGAAACTCACATCCCTAATCCCAAATAACCAGGACATCATCTATATATCTCTGCCATAGGACCAAGCCCGCCCCCCAGTCCGCAACATTCCCAACATATCTGGATTCCCAGTACGTCAGATATTTGCGTAAAGGTTCCCATGGTAGTACCGGTTAATTGTAGAAAAGATTGTCCCTCAAACAACAAAGTTATGGCTGAGGATGTAAGCAATTGATTTCAATAAGAATTTCCCAAATGAAGGTTTAAGACAATCCTCTCTCTCAAAGATTCCATGGCCATTTGGCCCAACCTATGATCTATAACGGTATAAAGAGACAAACATAATACGAGGCCCACCTATATGACTGTTCCCATTTTAAAAGTTTCCAAATATTTCAAAATAATGGGTGTCCTGAATATAGGAGGGTGCCAGTTGTGCATATTTCTGTAAAGAATAAAAATCAATATACTCTGATAGATTGGAAGTGATTAACTTAATCCCGCTAATAGGTCGTCCCGGGGGTTTCTGAGTATCTATGGATCTTTGGGATGAAATAAAAATTCTGAATTCTTAAATACATTATATAAAAAAATTGAATATATTCTTGGTAATAATCTGTTCCTCCATGGCTGTTACGGTGGCCCCCCTCAGGAGCCAAAGGGGGTCCTTGCTGCTGTGCTTATTAAGCCCTTTAGGCAGGTATGTGTTCTGCATATTGTAGAACGCTGGACACAGGATACAATATAACCAGACGAGACACAAGGAAAGCCCTGCACTGGGGTAAGGTCCTTGGATGGTCTTCTGACTATACAGAGTGGGACAATATACACAATGACAGGGTTCAACCAGACTTGACAGGAAGAAATATCTAGCAACGATGAAACAGAGATCCTTGAGTTGGTCTCTGTAAACCAGAACTAGAAACATAGAAAAATGTCGGCAGATAAGAACCTTTCGGCCCATCTAGTCTGCCCAATTACATGGATACTTTACCTGGATTTATCTTTTGTTTAGGATAGCCTTATGCCTATCCCATGCTTGCTTAAATTCAATTACTGTTTTGGCCTCTACCACTTCTACTGGAAGGCTGTTCCATGTATCCACCACCCTCTCAGTAAAATAATGCTTCCTGATGTTACTTTTAAACCTTTGCCCCTCTAATCTAAGACTATGTCCTCTTGTTTTGCTACTTTGTTTCCTTTTAAATATACTCCCTTCCTCTACCTTGTGGATTCCCTTTACGTATTTAAATGTTTCTATCATATCTCCTCTGTCTCGTCTTTTTTCCAAGCTGTACATATTAAGATCATTAAGCCTTTCCTGGTAACTTTTCTCCTTCAAGCCGTACACCATTTTAGTAGCCCTTCTCTGAACTCTCTCTAAGATGTCTATATCCTTCTGGAGATACGGTCTCCAGTACTGCACACAGTACTCCCAAGTGAGGTCTCACCAGTGCTCTGTACAGTGGCATGAGCACTTCCCTTTTCCTACTGCTAATACCTCTCCTTACACAACCAAGCATTCTGCCAGCATTTCCTGCTGCTCTATTACATTGACTACTTACCTTTAGATCCTCTGAAATAATGACCCCTAAATCCCTTTCCTCAGATGTTGAGGTTAGGACTGTATCAAATATTCTATATTCAGCCCTTGGGTTTTTACGTCCCAGGTGCATTATCTTGCACTTATCCACATTAAAACTCAATTGCCACAGCTCCGACCATTTTTTTAGTTTACCTAAATCATTTGTCATTTGGCTGATCCCTCCAGGAACGTCAACCCTGTTGCAAATCTTTGTCTCATCAGCAAAAAGACATACTTTTCCATTAATACCTTCTGCAATATCACTAATAAAAATATTAAATAGAATGGGTCCAAGTACTGACCCCTGAGGTACCCCACTGGTAACAAGACCTTGCGCCGAATAAACTCCATTTACCACAACCCTCTGTTGTCTGTCACTCAGCCACTGCCTAATCCATTCAACAATATTGGAATCCAAGCTCAAAGATTGCAATTTATTGATAAGCCTTCTATGCGGAACAGTATCAAAAGCCTTACTGAAATCTAAATAAGCAGTGTCTACTGCACCACCTGTGTCTATTATTTTTGTTACCCAATCAAATAAATCAATGAACTGCTGCACTAGATACACGCATACAGAAAACATGAACCTGAACAAACTTGACAAATGTAGTCATCAGCCTGCAGGGCAGGACTCGCATAGAACATGAAGTTATGATACGATCTGCGCAACAAACTGGATGCCTAACGATTAGGACTCACACCAGGCTAAACAGACTGGTTCAAACATAAACCTGAAAACCACACAGACAAAACACAAATGGGATCAAGCGAGAGGATGGTCAGAATACAAAGCCAGGAGTCATGAACTAATATATCAGGATGCAAAATACAGAACTCAGCAAACAAGATCTATACTGGATCCGGGAACCATTGCACTGATAGCCATTTAAATAGGGTAGTGCAGGTCATGTGACAACAGGTCTAATCAGACACTGCGACTCCAGGGGCAGAGAGCCAAGACAGTTTAACCCTAAAACCAAGAAGACTGAGAAAGGCTCTCAGCACCAGGGGTCCTGGCTGGGGAAACTTGATGGCCTTCCTTAAAATGTTTAATTTTATTTTACCTAATAGTCGGGTCCCCTGAAAGGGCTGTATGTTTTGGAATCCCCAAGGATACGATTAGATTCACTGGAGTAATAGTCTTTGGTCATTAGTACTATAGACCCCCCCCTTTTATCTGCCTCCCTAATAACCACATCCTCCTTCGCTCTTAGGTCCTGTAAATTCTTAAGGGCTATATTACAATGTTGGTGCTAACTTAACCAGAGCTGTTGTAAACTTAAAACCTCCATAGGCTATAATGGCTCTTGGAAGTTTACAACAGCTTTGGTTAAGTTGGCACCAACTATGTAATCTGGCCCCAAGATTCTTCCTTAGTCAAATTGAATTCCTTACATCCTGATTTAGCCTGCACAGAGTAAAAGCTAGATTTGTTTAAAACTGGAAATCTATCACAGAATTATCCCTGCCTTGACCCTCCCCATCTTGGTTTTTTTATAAAAAAAAGAAAAAAAGTAATTTTTAAAGTAATCTAAGTAAATACTTCTGTAGATCTATATATAAATTAAAACGATCCTGGCCTTTTTAGTAGAGGCAAACTTCAATCCCTTTAAGGCCTCCCGAGATTGACACTCGTTAAGTTCGATATGTCAAAACCCCTCCATGCGGGTCCTGGGACCTGTCCCGATTCTTCCCCCTATGAGTTTCTCTCCTGTCTCTTCCTTTTGAATGGGGAATGATGTAGTACCTCGTACTTGTTGGGATGTACCCAAGGATTCTTTTGGGGGGAAAATAATTGGTCATCGTTTTCTCCTTGGGACGTGTCCCCAAAAAAGGTGGTTATTTAGCGGGCTCGATCCTTTCCTGATTATCCACTACTTGCGCCCATGTTTTGGACGAATGGGGTAAAGGATCCAATTTCTCCCCGTGATAATGATTTTCATGTGGTTTATCAGCCGGCCCTAAGGCTTTCTTGGCTTTGTCCGAAGGTTTCTTTTTAGGAAATGTTTTTACGTTCATTTAAATTAAATGGACCTGCTCTTTGGCGGTCTCTGGAGATTATATAGAGATGTTTTTCTTTCTCCTCTCCATTTCTTGTAGGAAAAACTCCCCTGGGTCCTCCCAAACCTTTTGGCCTTGGTTTTATTGCATGTTTTATAAGAGATTCTTAATGGTGGCAAACCGTTCCTCTAAAACTTCAATCTTTTTACACCAACTTTTTTTTAAAGTGAACGCTTTCTTTATCCACCATACTAATATCAAGATGTTTAATTTCCTGTTCCAAAATAATCAAATTTTCTTTCATAGGAGAGGAGTTTCAAGAGTTCTCTGGAACAATTAATACATTATCCCATTTTGTCATGGTCATCATTATCCAGGCCAAATGCAGGGGTTTTATCCACTCTTAATCCTCTTGGGACCAACCCTTTCTCCATATAACTCTCCAAAAGGGAGACCTTCCCACCATTTTTTAGTTTCTTTAGTGATTCATTTGTCTATTAGAAAATAGTACTCAATGTTTGACGACTTTACAACAGATGTCGTCTGCTGGTTGGTATCGTTAAACCGAACAAACCTATTTTTTTAATTTGAGATAATGATGTTAATAGGCCTTGCTCGCCCTCCTTGATCACAACCAGAATAGATACAATTTCCAATAAACGATTATTCTCCCAGGGAGTGAAAATAAGCAAGAGAACCTCCCAATTCAATGTGTATGAAACAGATACACAATAGAAAAAACTTAAATTGGTACAAACACAGATGATGGTATAAATATATTTACACGCTTTAACTGCATTAGGTTCCTCAATAGTCCTCCAATGTTAATAAGCCATTTAAGAGGAGACACCATGTATGGGTTACTTTAAAGCCGGAAGATCCTTGCCAACTTTTAAGAACTTCAAACCTCAAGAAATGATGACCTACAAAAAAATAGTGCAGACAGCCAGATAACATAATTTTATTATTATGCTCGTGTGTATCAGCAATTGGCACACATCAATGGGGACACTCAATCCTGCTGCAATCCGGACACAGTCGGACTGATCTCACACCAATGACTACCGCTTGACACTTTTCGTCCACAAAAGGCCTTCATCTGGAGCTTGACAGACTCTAAAACACCCTAACCCTTATACAGAATTCAATCAATAAAACTATCAATAAACTAAGTTCAGATGAATCCGTCCGAAACCTCTCTACCTCTCCTCACCTTGTGCTGCTCCTCCACACCCCTCCTCCCTCTACTTCCTCTCCCTGCACCCTCCATGAGAGACTGTGACACACTGGTACAATGGGGAATACACTGGGTTAGGGGACAAAATGGATACAATCGGGTAGGATAGGGGTTGTGACAAGTATGTAGGTGCTGTTTGGAGTGTGTAATGTGTATTTACGTGTAGTGATGTGTGCTGCTTTAGTAATGTATAGGTATGCGTGTGATTATGTGTAATGTGGATCTGTTATGTATGTGTGACACGCAACTGAATCTGCTCCTGCACTAATATTTCCTATATTTCTATCACTCTCTCTACTCACACAATGCCCGGGACACTGTAACTGCCTTAAAATAGAACAGACACGGTCACTGAGTGGCAGGCACAATTTATTTACGTGAGATAGGTGTGGTTGTTAATTCTGATTAACTAGAAAAATGAAACCACGTAACTAATGTGTGCCAACAGATGTGACCTGACACTACAACGCTTGTCTGCGCAGGGCGTTCCGTCCAAAGAGTAGTCGGGACAAACCAGAAAAAGGATTCCGTAGTTTAGCTCGGTATGGCCAGGTAGAGACAGGCAGGTAGGAAAATACTATCTAGAATCCTTTTCAGATTTCTTTCTTGTAGCAAACGTGAGACTTTTTCTGGGGAGACTTTTTACGGCGTGTGGGAGGGATACGGGGAGGAAAGTGCCTGCCACGTAGTCTTTGGAGATTTCTTGATTCCGATGGAGTATTTGGGGCCGGGGTTAAAATAAGTTTCAGTATAAATTTTAACATTCTAGAAAGGGATATGGCTTTTCTGTTGCTGCTTATTTGTAGAGCACATGTTCTGTCCTCGCGATGTGTCTGAGGTACAAGGCTTGGCAGACAGCTTACAAATTAATAAAAATCCAGAAGCAGGATTGCATGAAGTCTTTCCTTTACTTTATCCTTACGTTTTATATCCTTAACATCAATCTTTTATTTACTTGTAAAACTGCAAAAGATACAGAATGACAATATATTAGACTAGGAATGCAAATCTACACACACGTGACAAGCATGCTTCCTAGCTGTGAAAATTCTAGCTAAGACAAATCAAACACTATAAAACTAACATGGAACAGTGTAGGAGTTGCTAAAAACATGTGTTTTAACTTCACATTGATGCTCTACTTACAGACTTATAATTCCAAGGCCTGTGCGCAAGAAATGTGGAGCTGACTGCTTCTCTCAACATTCCTAAACCAGGAAGTAGCTGTAATGCATTGCTTAGTAATGGCTGACCCCTTAAAGCAACAGTACCCTAATACATTAAATGCATGGAAATCTATGATTGCCAGAACAGCACATACGAGTTGAAAGTTGCAATCTGGCTCCTGTAAATTGACATTTTTTTTTTTTTTTTGGTACCATGCCCTAGTTTTTCAGTTCCCCAGATGAGGCTGTATAGTGTATATACTGATCAGCAAAGTCTATTCCCCCCCCCTCCATATACTTGCTTGGGCTTTTCCAACTGCTCAGTTCTCCCTCTCACACACACCGGTACTGTACTTTCGTCATGTATTGTAGATAACATGTATACATCTTTATCTGAACCAAAGGGTTAGGTCTTCCTGGTGTAGAGCTGAAGCGGAGCTTCTACTTTTTCTGCCTCCTGTCAGTATTTGGGGGAAACCTCTACGATTTTTCTTCAGTGTGTCACATGCAAGGGTCTGAAAACAAAATAATTAGGTCAAAACTTGTGTAATAATTGTCGACCCATAAATAACCCTTATTGAACAGGGTGTAGATGAGATCCCACACCATTTTTTTCCATTGGTACCCATTCGAATCCAGGCATCCTGGGCGTCAAGGAGGCTATTCTTTCCCTTTTATAAATTCTAAACACCCATGTATACCCTGTTGTGGACTCATTTATACAATTTTACACCATACCGGGGTCGCTTACTTGGTATGTACTGCTTGAAGAGCAGTCTACCTTTGATTTTCACAAACGACTCCTCTATGCAGATGTTTTGGTCGGGGACATAATTATCAGTGAATTTGGCACATGTGTTCGATAAGGGGCTGTTTCTCGGTGTGCACAGTGCATTATCATTGAAATGGAGGAATTACAGTATTCATAGCGATCCCTCTTCATAACCCTAGGGGAAAATGGTAAAGCCAGGATGGGGTTTTCGTGCCTGTAAGATCTTTTGGTTGGCTTTTTAACATTTCCCATTACAAGGGTTGGAGCATATTTTTTTTTCTCTACGAAATCCGTTGGGTACCACAAGTTTCACCTGCTACAATGTGACCCTGGATTCGCAGCAGCTACTGGTTGGCAAACAGGTACGTTTGGTCAAGGATAAACCTTGATGGGCACCTTTTTTGCCAGTCGAATTTAAGCCAGGGATCTAGAGCTTTAGCTCGTAATGAAAATGCCCTTTATAGGCTGCGATAGATATTGAAATCACCGTAGCAAAGGGACAATGAAGGAGAGGAGTGGGTGAATTGTAAAATGCTCAGAGGCAGAGAGGGCTTTTCTTCAGCAAGCGGGTAAGAACGGGACTTTTTTTGTTTAGGATCCATTTCATTTTGAGGTAGTAATACAACGTATCTGAGAAATCATAACTTTATCGTTGGGAGATGGTCAATGCTTGCCCAGAGGGTTGCAAGAATGAGTGATTGTGATAACTGTACCCCAGGCAAACCAATATCAATCATGGAGCTCAAAGCATGTAGTGGTTTGGACAGGGAGAGAGATCGGTAATGTAGCAAGAGTGTTTTGTAGCTTAGAAACTGTCCCTGCTTCAGGGACCTCTAAAAGAATAACAGGTGGAGAATACAGGGCACCAGAGGTGGTCCCTAGTGTGATAATGTCTGGCAGTGGACGTAAGATATACAAATGGAAACTTACTTTCCTGAGCCTCTTGCGGCTCTGTCTTGCGCCATTTAGGAATTTTAGGACAAATCCTTCTAAACCCCTTTAAACAGCTGCAATATGTTTTATAATACAAAAAATCCAGATATTCAAAAATAAAAATGAAATCTTTAGCTATAGCCTTGATGAAATCGTTTTATAAAAATACTTGGAATGTGTTTCGTCCCTGCTGGGACTTCATCAGCCATTGAACCAGTGTCCTCGTATTCCTTCATTTATAGTGAAAACCAATCAGGTAAACAGATCCACCTGTTCTCTCGATGGAGATACCTTATACATTGTCCTCAATAGGCTATTCTGCCCTTTTGCGGTGTTGCCTGCTACGTTTTTGAGGTTCTGTGCCGTTTTTGAGACGTAAGTGGTGGTGGCTATTTTGGAAGCCTATTGCAGCGTGTCTCCTGACTTTCAATCCTGGCATAAGCTTCTCATAATTTGGGGACCAACTTGTGCAGTCCAGGGTGTAAGAAATGGTCTTCCCATGAGAATTTCAAATGGGCATGACCTGGAGTGGGATCACATCCTAATTGTGTCTGAAAACCAAGGCAAATCGTGATTAATTGGCAAGTGCGGGGAAGGAGCAATGCAATGGAAGAGCAATCACCTCCTTAGAAAGGGACACAGAAAAGCGTCTCCTTGTCACAGGGGCTCCCAGCCTGAGCCAAGGTGGGCCCTTTGTCCAAGATATTCAACCCTTGAGGCAGGTTAGCTGCTGGCTGCATTGACAGACCACAGCACACCGATAATTAATAAACGGACTGTGGCAGACAGCTCTGCGCTGTGTCACTAAAAGCTGAAAAATCTGGACAATCTGGTCCAATAAACTAGAAACCAAAATTGAAATCTCTTTGTAGGGTCGGCATCTTTTAATTACATCTTTTTTGGGCATGTGATCTGTAGCTCCTGGGCAATCACTTTTGTCTACAAGAGAAAAACCTGGAGAGATAGAAATACAAGACAAGTTATAACACAGGACTGGAACAGGAAAGGCAGGAGAACAGAGAAAAACTTTTAACGAGATCCCTAACTCTGGGGTAAGGTCTAGGAAAGGAAACCTAACAAATAACAGAACAGGAAGGGAGAGGGTTAAACATGATTCTGGCAACACAAAGGTACACATATGAGGAAACCCTGATCTGGGGCAAGGTCCTTATTTCTGGCTTTCTAACACTATACAGGATACAGGCACAGAAATAACAGGGGTTAACAAGAGAATGGTCTGAGGAAATGCAAGAGGGTCTAAACGCCAGTGTAGTGTAATCCATATGCTAAAGATCAATAATCAAGAGCGTAGTCAGACATGCCAAGAATTAGGAACCAGAATATAAACAGAGTACATGGCTAACCCAGACAGGGAAGAGCTGGCCTGGATCCGTCACCACCAAAGGGCATGGCTGGTACCGATGGAAACATGACACTCCTATTTAAACAAAGCTTAACTACACTGTTAGAAGAAAACACAAACAGCAAAGCGCTGCGGGAGAGTGGTGGTCTCCCCCGGCCCGTGGCCTCTTCATGGCCTTGGGTCCTCTATTGGGGTGCCTAAGTGAGCCAGGAATGCTGCTTATATTGATTCATTGAGCTCACGTAACTCACTGTGCATCTACAATAACAACTAAAAACCTGTTACATTACAGTACAACATATTAAAATGTCAGGCAATCTATTACATTTACTGTTTTTGGACTAATATTTAAAATCAGGTTTTCAGCACTGATTGAAAACTGTGGACTTTGAGTATGAATTAAATTGTGTCTCACCACTTTCATGCAGTGTGATTATATCTGACCTTTTTATATGCAAGTAGGGCATACGCTATTTGCAGAGGTGCATGCCTCATACTTCACAGTATTGATGGTCTTTGTCCTTAGGAACTCCTTTGCAAACTAATATTTGTAACTGCAGTTAACATTTCTTATGATTGGCTGAATCAATGGTACAAAAAATGTTTACCCTCAAGATTAAAACTCCACAGCTACTGCAGTCCTGCTGGTTGTGGTGGTTCATTATGCAGGTTTTCCATTGGACTCCCTGGTCTTTCCGTTTGCTCACGTCAAACCATTTACAAAAACAAATATGTGTAAATTAAAATTTGCGCACTGTGGTTTCTTAAGCTAAAGGCTTTACAAGAGGCACACTTACCTCCAGTCTTCATGCAATTTTGAACAATAAGATATTTCTTTCCCCATCGGGTCCATCACCAAAAGTATCTGCTCTGACAGAATGATCTGTAGCGCTCACTCCCGGAGGAGCCGCTGAAAATGAACCACGGGTCAGTCTCCCCGCACTAGGGAATAAATATACTCCAACACAGCTGTGTCTTTTTATCATTTAAATAGTTTACTAAAATAATAAGCAGATGTTGAGACACGGTATTCACAGATATTATTACAGTGCTTTCGTATTGCGGTAAAACGCGTAGCGGAAAAGAACCGAAACACGAGGCGTCGTATTTCGGAAAATAAAATATTCGTAACCGAACAGAAAAGAAATGCAGTTGCACGAATATTCGAAAAAGGGACACGTAACGGAACCTCAGAATATACAATCTCTTCGTATCACGGTAAACGCGCAGCGGAAAAGAGAAAAATATGTATTCGGAACGTAACTTTAACTCCCGTTCCGATTCGTAACAAAATGAGTCCTGCACAGGTTTAAGTCCCGGAATGTAAAAGGTGTGTATGTGTGTGTGGTACCCGGGTACTGTTCAACTGGCCAGTGAATTTACTTAAGGAATGTCTTCGACTAGTCAGTTGGGGCCCTGTGGACTTTAAAGAGAAAACAGCAGCGTGTCCTTTAATCACAAAACAGCCTTGGAGGCCTCTCACCCATCCGACGATTGCTTTAGGCTCCGCTGACCCAGGACGTCTCTCCGCTCGATTTTGACTGGGGATACTAGCGGCCGGATCCGTTGTCTGACTTTATACAGCTTGTCCAGCTCACCGCCTGCTCTCCGTACCCGATCAACTCGCGGTGACTCCTCACTCGAGGTCTTCGGTTCCTCCGGTCTGCAGCAATTCCTGGATTCTGGCAAGTCTCCTTCTCCTCAGGTTGAGTGACCCAATAAGGACTGACAGGTCTCACTTGGGCTCTGGCCTAGGCCCTCTCGCGATGTCTTCAGTGCGTCTGCTTTCTCTCGTTCCCTGGCGCGCTCTGCCGCGTTCTCCACGAGGTGGAGGATGTAAGTGTCCAGTCCCCACCCACTTCCTGTCTCCTTGCCAAGCATGCCGGGAATTGTAGTCCTAATGTCCAGTGTCTCTAATCGCGACTGTCTCCATCTTGTGGCCAAAAATAGGTAATGCCACAGCAAGATTTTAGCACAGCGCTACAGATCTAAAAAAATATATTTTAAAATGAAATGCGTTTGTTTGACGACATATTTTTAAAATAGAGCAGATGCACTCTGCATAGTCAAAGGGTTTATTTAAATATCTGTATACATATTGTACACGGTTATAATTTTATTTCATTAACAGAAGTAAAGAAAAATAAATACCACTAAAATAGTGATTTCCAGTGTCCTTTACCCAGTCGCAGGTGCCGTAGGAAGACTTTTAAGACCAAGCCGCCTCATGGTGATGAGAGTCACCATAGCCTTCCTATT
This sequence comes from Leptobrachium leishanense, assembly GCA_009667805.1. Classification (NCBI taxonomy): domain Eukaryota; kingdom Metazoa; phylum Chordata; class Amphibia; order Anura; family Megophryidae; genus Leptobrachium; species Leptobrachium leishanense. The sequence goes on along the minus strand of CM019063.1, from coordinate 506,099,042 downwards.
GATCAGTCTGTCCAGTCTACAGTTGCGGGCTGACACCACCTAACACAATGCTTCTGCATTGCCTATGATCAGTGTGCTACCTGGCTATAGAGAAGCTAATCTCCTGATAACTCAGGCTTCTGCATCTAGACCTTGTTTACCTGCTACCGACCCAAGTCTCTGTGGAACCTGTTATGGACTTGTTTGTGCGGTATCCGAGTGGTAAATACATAAAGAAACCTTGTCTCCAAGGTCCCCTTTTGTCTCAAAATAATCTTTGCCTCCAAGGACCCTCTACCTCTGAAGACCCTCTACCTCTGAAGACAATACTGCTATCTACAGCTTACATTAAAAAAATATATATATGGGTGTATGCTGAAGGGTTTGCAATCACTGTCCACCTTCGTTTCAGCACCCGGTGCTTCACACTGGGGTGTGTGTATATGTATATGTATATGTATATATATATATATATTTATATATATTAGTAGAAGATTAAAATGGCATAATCCAACGTTTCGGCTCAGCCGAGCCTTTTTCAAGGATAGATACATATTCATGACAAACACCATTTATACTAAAAATAAAAACTGACCACCTCCCCCAGACGTCGTCGTCCTAAATGCACCACGTGACTAACCGTGAGTACGTACGGTTTGGTTTCTAATTGAACACCTGTCTCCACACCAACTGCACAATAAGGAAAATACAATTCTACTCCCCTGCATTGAGACAGTCCATCAAAAAAACACCAAGAACCATACACAGCATAAATAACAAAGAATATATAAACAAAAAATGGATAGATTGCTGAAATAATACAAATTAAATAAATCACTGAAGATTAAAGAATTCAAATCTGAATATGGAGTTGCCAAACAAGCTTGATGTTAAAAATCCTTAAGTTCTTTTACCTAGACGAAAGAAAATATTTATGAAATCTATTCATTTAACCCTTTCGCTGCTGAGGCATTTCCTGCCTGTGTGCTGAGCTCATTTTTACCGTTTTGTGCTCATCATGTTTAAATGCGATTTTGAAGTCAAGTTTTATTATATGACCAAGACAAATTATATATCCTTTTTTTCAGCAGACTCCACAGATTCAAAATATATCATTATGTGTATAAGTAAAGATTTAAAAAAAAAAAAAGAAAAAAAGGGGGAAAAAAAGTAAAATTTTGTTAAAATTCAGAAGAACAACATTGCATATTTTTTTCTATCTACACTTTATGACCAGAACTATTGTGGTTATATATTGATACATTAGGTGCCTTTTTAAAAATGGTGTAATGGAGAATATTTCATTGTTTTTTTGTACAAAAATATGCAGTTTTCTAAAAATCTAAAAAATCTGCTTTTTTCTTATGTCATGACTCATTTTATGTAATACATAAAATTAGTATATCTAAACCAATTGAAATGGAAAAGCTATATATTTTCTGAAACTAGACAAAATTCTGCAAAAAAAGAGACCTTTATGACACATTTTTAAATTTATTTTGTTATTCATAACTTTATTCAAAAAACATATTTAATGTAAAAAAAAAAATCATAATAGGTCAAGATTTATATTGCATAATTTCATATTAATTTTTGGGGTAAAATATTTTTGTTTTGCTTAACTATATAAATATATCCCTCCTATAAAATAATAGATCCAATTTGATTGCACAGATCAAGTTTAGGCAGCGTTGGAGGTGCTAATTTGCGCCATGCGCAAAATAAATTTAGAGAAGCTTTTTATGCCGTTTTTTGAAAGGAGGCATACCTGCAATTAAATGGCTCTAGCTCAACAGGGATCTAAAATATGCCAAATAAAGTATATATCCGGACAAAGTAGACTTCCAGATGAATCAAACGTGGGGTTACTTATTATTCTATCATAAATATTGAGCCCGCAACAACTTGTGGAATTTGGATTTGTGCTAAAAAAATAAATAAATGTAAATTCCACATGCTGTTGCGCCCTCTATTTTTATGATAGAATTTTATTTAACCCCCTCATTTAATTTGTCTGGGTGTCTAGTTTCTCCTAATATATACTTTATGTGGTCTGTTTTAATTTTCTGTTGGGCTAGAGACATTTAAATGCAGGTATGCCTTCTTTAAAAAAACAAAAAAACATTCACAAAATTTTCCCCATGAATTTTGATCAACAATTATGTAGTCTATCAACAATTGTATAGTGACTCAAAATGCTGCACAAACACACAACAAGCCCGCCACACATTTTACATTCACTCAATCAGTTGGATTGGCACATGGGGCATCCATGTGAGCAGTAACGCCACGTCAAGGCCCCAACCTTGTTACTGACCATTCACACATCTTTCACATCTGTTTCACTCACCGAATCACACACCTTTCATGCAAGAAGCTAGTAAAAGTGGAGTGAGTGACGTTAAGGGGGCAAAGAAGGGAAAAGTGCAGAAACACGGAAGGGGAAAAGAGAAAGATAATGAGGATTAGAGGGGGTGGAATAGAAACACCCCCCCCCCATTCACATCTGTTTCACTCACTGAATCACACACCATTCATGAAAGAAGATAGGTAAGGGAAGGGGCAAAGAAAAGGGCAGAGACAAAGAAGTTGAAGACACACCATTAACACCGCAGTTCAATCTGTCTTCAGAGGCTTCTTTCTACATCTGACGTACGGAGGACATCAGATTGTTGGGGATGGGGCAACCTATTTTATTGTATGTGGGGTGAATTACATTATAACTGGGGGTGGGTAGTGAAACGTGGTGGGTAGTTTTTTTATTAACGCTTGAATTAACACTGCTATAAAATAATGGGGCTGGTTTTGGTTTGTTTTTTTATTTGGGAAAATTTAGAGGAATAGCACTATCCAGGAATAAATGCCAGCATGATCCGGGCAAGCTCTGTCCAGATTACACTGCACTGTGTCCATCAGAATGTCATCAAGATCTGTAAAGATCTTAACGGTGCTATAGCCAGATTTATCAAGAAGCACAAAATCCGTGGCATACCTCAACCTGAAATCTGTTCTCAGCCGAGAAACAATTCGGTCCCGGTATGCCACTAGTAATGTGTCACTGTATGATAAATCTTGAAGCAATCAGGCACACAAAGACCTGGTTTGGAGGGGCAGTCAGGGCAGTGAAGGCGGCTTTCCTTACGCCGCCCTTGGCGCGCGCAAACCCGACACCTTTTACATGGGGTCACTCTTTTCTCAGTTGGTGGAATGTAGCCTGGAAAGTGGCGGTCACGCAACCTAATTACATCTTCCACCTCTTCAACAATGGGAGCATTCTCTTCTGGACAGAGAAGGGACTCGATAACAGATTCCTGAAATTTTAGGAATGTTATCCGTCGGGCATGAGTGGCCTGATACAAGATGAATGCGTTAAGCATTGACATCTGTATCAGATGGACTGCCAGCTTTTTGTACCATACATATGCCTTGCGAGAAGCGAGATATGGTACAAGCATCTGGTCAGACTTGTCTACGCCCCCCATGTATCGATTATAATCCTGTACACATAGGGGTTTCATGATAGGGGAATCTCTCCATCTGACGTGAACTGCAGATGTGCATTCATTATGTATCGTTGTAAGTAAATGCACATCCTTTTTGTCTGTATTTCACAGCCAGCAGTTCACCGCAGCGCAAGGCAGATGTTTCTCCTCTCTTTTGCTTCCCAAACTGTGTTGTTGGAAAGCCTTTCCTATTCGAACGGATCGTGCCACAGGCTCCAGTACCATTGCTGTACAAAAATTTGTACAGCGGCACACCTGTGTAAAAGGTATCTGTATAAATACAGTAACCTTTACCGAATAGTGGATAAGCGAGGTCCCACACTATTTTTTCAGTGGTGGAGAGGGCGGGGGGGCAGTCAGGGGGGGCCAGCTGCGAGTCCTTGCCAGTGTATACACGAAAGCGATACATGTATCCACTGGAGCTTTCACACAGTTTCTAAAGTTTTATCCCATAGCGAGCTCGCTTTGAAGGGATGTACTGCTTGAAAACAAGACGTCCCTTATAAAGCAGCAAGGACTCGTCGACTGACAAGTTTTGGCCTGGAGTGTATAACTCTTCAAATCTTGCCATCAGATGGTCAAGAAGTGGCCGCAACTTGTACAGTCGGTCGTGATCTGGGTGGTCACGGGGCAAAGCATTTGCATTATCATTATAATGCAAATACCGCAGGAGCAATAAATATCTGTCCCTGCTCATAGTAGCAGGGAAGATAGGGGTGGTTTGGGTACTCTTTTTTTTGACCAGTATGAGGCTATGCTGGGTTTTTGCACAATCCCCATCTGCAGAGTGAGGCCCCAGAACTTCCTCATCTCTGGCAAACTGGTTGGGGTCCATTTACGCGCCCTCGCACTTGGCAACAATTCTGCCCCTAGACCTTGAAAATATTGTTCGGCATACAGATTGCTCTGCTGAACAATAAATTCCAAGAACCCATCATCTATATATGAAAAAAGTTGATGGGTTCAAAATTAGTGGTGTCCACTAGTATACCAGGATTGCCAGAAAATTGTGGCAATTCTGGCTGGACCATATTAGGGGAGGTCCAGTCAGATCCTGGTTCAGGCATCGCCACAGCCTGTGTTGCAGATACCCCTGCAATAGGCCTTTGGGCCGGTGCAGGATCAGGTAGTGCAACTACATACCGTGCGGTCCCTGCACTACCACGGGAGCACCCTGGTAACTCCATGCGGCCACGCCGTGGCTCATCACGTAGTTCTTCGTCACTGGAACCGTCACTATCTGATGATGCTCCAGGGACAAAGTCACTGCCTGAATCTTCAAAAGATTCATCAGCGCTGGGATCAGAGTCTGACATCATAAGGACGTCAGCTGCTTCCTCAGCGCTTAGAAACCTTTTAGCCATAATTTGCTTTCTGAAAATGTATTTTCAAAAGAAAATTACGCCGTTATATATATATGTGTGTTCGTATATAATATATACTATATATATATATGCGTGCGCGTAAATATGTATATATGTGTGTGTGTGTGTGTGTGTGTGTATATATATATATAGTGTGTATTAGCAATTTATCACCTATTTTATGGAGACAGCCTCTGCGACACTAACACCTCACAATCCACATGCAGACTGAGGATAGAAATGTAAAATTATCAAGATTTGAAAAATTCATTCCCCGTGATTGGCTGGAGGGTCAATCGCTAGGTTACGGGGGGTCATTTTAGGGTTATATTTATATCCTCAGTGGCCATGTTGGAGGTGGCAGTGACAATTGTGACAGCTAAGTGATCATTGTTACTACAGTGATCACATAGCTGTAACAATAAAATGTGAAATAAAATAATAAAAAGGGATTGTAATTTTATTAAATGTGGGGTTTGGGGGCATCTGGGCAGTTTTGATTTTTTTTAAAACCCTTAGAGACCCTGTGTGTGGTGTTTTTTACTTTGTTTTTTTTAATATATTTTTTTTACATTTTATATTATAATGAGGCACACCGTTGGAAAGCTCAGGCTCTGGGCTTTCCATCGGTGCCTCATTTATCACTGCAGCCCTTACCGATGAGATAGAGGTCCTAAGGACCTCTCCCCCCTCCTCCTAAGGGCTGTCTATGCGGCTGTTGAAAGTGACGTCATCACGCCAGGCGTGATGACGTCACCGCGACTCCCATGATCCCACAGTGAGGGCTGACATCCCGGATGTCGGTCCCTCACTGTTTGCCGCCGGGGATCTCCGCCACACTGCCGCTTCGCTGCCGGGAGGATCGGACGCGCTGAGCGCGTCCTCCGCACAGCAGCGGGAACTTCCTGGACGCGCTCAGCGCGTCCGTAGCAGCGAAGTGGTTAATCCGTGTTGGGAAAGAGTGTTAAGTTTAAACGTCCAAAAAGCTTCCTTCTGTAGTAAGACTTGTGAACGATCACCTCTTTTAAGAGGAGCTACATGATCAATGGCTTTGAATTTCAGGGTCGGTAATCTTTGTTGAAAAGCCAAAAAATGTTTGGCTACAGGTTTTTCGGTAAAACCGTCTCTAAACGCTGTCATAATGGCAGATCTATGGCCCCTGATTCTATCTCTTAAAGTCATGTCAGTTTTACCCACATATGCTAGCCCGCAAGGGCAGGTGATCAAATATATTACGAATTCTGTTTGACATGTAATGTGGTGTTTAATAGTACATTTTTTACAAGTAGATGAATGTGTGAACGTTGGTCCTGGGAGCATGTGACTACAAGTGACAGTACATCTGAAACAACCATTTTTCATGGGTTTAGGATTTTTACTGTATGATAGTGGATCTGTTTTTACCAATAAATCCTCAAGATTTTTAGATCTCTTGTAACTAATGATTGGATGATTCCTAAACTTGGCTGGCAGAGATGGATAATGTTTAAATAAGCCCCATTGCTGACGTATTTGTCTAGAGATATTTGGACTAAGAGTGGTAAGTTAAAGGTAGAAATATTTTTTTTGTTGGGTTTCAACCTTAGCAACTGGAGGAGCTGTAAATTTTAATTGTGCCTTCTCTAAAGCCTTGTAGTACTGAGGCAGAATATCCACGCTGTTGAAACCTATAAAAGGTTTCTGTGAGTTGTTGCCTTAATTCAACGTTACTGTTATTTCTCAAGACTCAGGAATTGAAAGATTGGCAACGATCGTATTAGGTGTGGTGGATGGAAGCTTTGCGCCTGCAGTAATGTGTTCCTTGATGTTTCCTTCCGATACAATGTGTATCCCAAACGAGTGTTCTCACTAAATACTTTAACATCAAGGAACTCCATTTCTGAATTGTGATGACATAGTTTTATTGTTGTGGGTAGTGCATTTAACTGATCTACCATCAACTGTAACGAAGAATCCGTGCCTGACCATATTAAAAAAATATCGTCAACAAATCTTGTATAAAACAAGAGTTGTTGGGCATGAGTTTGCAAAATGTACTGTTCAAAAATATTCATAAAAGCGTTGGCGTATGATGGAGCCATCGGCGTGCCAGCTAATTGAATATAAAATTTATTTTCAAAACTGAAAAAAAATTGGACCAGGCTAAAGTGAGCAATTCAAGCATGTATTCAATAGGAGGACCTGAGTAAGATGACAATTCTACCAGTACTCTACGCAATGCCAATAGACCATCAATGTTCGGTATGCAAGTATACAGACTTTTTACATCAAGTGTGGCCAAAATAATTGGCTGCTCTGGCAGCGTGATGTTCCCAATTCAAGAAAATGTCCAGTGTCCTTCAGACACGTAGATAAAGCAGAAATTGTTGACTTGAAATGAAAGTCTATGAATTTGCCAACTGCTTCTAAAAGGTCCACCCTGAAACAATGGGGTGTCCTGGAGGTTTCTGTGCATTCTTATGAATTTTTGGTATGGTATACAGGATCGGTACTTAAGGATGTTGATCTTTTAAATAATTGGCAATTTGATCATCAAAATAGCACATCTGTACACCAAGATCTAAGTTAGCCACCCGTTCCGAAATGTTTTTCGTGGGATCCATCGATAAGGATTTATAGGTGTGAGCGTTTTGTAATTGAAACATAATCTCCTCTCTGTAATGATGGTAATCCATGATTACTATTCAACCACCTTTGTCCGCTTGTCGTATAATAATGGACGTGTTTTGAGAGAGCTCTTTTAACCCTTGCCATTCTGTAGATGTTAAATTTGATTGTGTCCCATTATCCTCTCTGGATTGATTGCATGGTCTGCTTTGAGATCATTAAACGTTTTAATGAAATAATTATTGGTCTTTATCATAGGTACTTCGTAACTTGAAAGGATTAACTGACTAAGACTTGTCAAAAGATCTTGTATAGCGAGGGCAGTGGTGTCGCAAGGTGGGGGCGGTGGGTGCGGCCCGCACCAGGTGACACCCGCCTTTAGGGTGACACCGTCACCCTAAGGGCGGGTGTCTCACCCACCGCCCGCCACCGCCGCGTATTCGCTCCGTGCGAGCGTCCGAAGCATGCAGCTTCGGCGCTCGCCTGGAGGAAATACGTCACCAGCCAATCGCGGCTGGTCACGTGGCTCCCCCAGACGAGCGCCCAAGCTGCGCGCCGCCGGACGCTCAGAAGGAGCGAAAAACGCGGCGGAGAGGTGCTGCCTGGGCCGCTATCCATGTGCTGGGACCAGGACCAGGAGGTGAGCTGGGGCAAATCCATGAGCTGCTGGGGCAAATCCATGAGCTGCTGGGGCAAATCCATGAGCTGCTGGGGCAAATCCATGAGCTGCTGGGGCAAATCCATGAGCTGCTGGGGCAAATCCATGAGCTGCTGGGGCAAATCCATGGGGGCCTGGGGCAAATCCATAACCTGCTGGGGCATATCCATGAGGAGCTGGGGCAAATCCATGAGCTGCTGGGGCATATCCATGAGGAGCTGGGGCAAATCCATGAGCTGGGGCAAATCCATGAGCTGCTGGGGCAAATCCATAAGCTGCTGGGGCAAATCCATGAGGAGCTGGGGCAAATCCATGAGCTGGGGCAAATCCATGAGAGCTGGGGGCAAATCCATGAGGAGCTGGGGCAAATCCATGAGGAGCTGGGGCAAATCCATGAGGAGCTGGGGCAAATCCATGAGGAGCTGGGGCAAATCCATGAGGAGCTGGGGCAAATCCATGAGGAGCTGGGGCAAATCCATGAGGAGCTGGGGCAAATCCATGAGGAGCTGGGGCAAATCCATGAGGAGCTGGGGCAAATCCATGAGGAGCTGGGGCAAATCCATGAGGAGCTGGGGCAAATCCCATGAGGAGCTGGGGCAAATCCATGGGGGCCTGGGGCAAATCCATAACCTGCTGGGGCAAATCCATAACCTGCTGGGGCAAATCCATGAGCTGCTGGGGCATATCCATGAGGAGCTGGGGCAAATCCATAAGCTGCTGGGGCAAATCCATGAGCTGCTGGGGCAAATCCATAAGCTGCTGGGGCAAATCCATGAGGAGCTGGGGGCAAATCCATGAGGAGCTGGGGGCATATCCATGAGGAGCTGCCTGGGCATATCCATGAGCTGCCTGGGCATATCCATGAGCTGCCGGGGCAGTATATCCATGAGCTGCTGGGGCAGTATATCCATGAGCTGCCTGGGCATATCCATGAGCTGCTGGGGCATATCCATGAGCTGCTGGGGCAGTATATCCATGAGCTGCCGGGGCAGTATATCCATGAGCTGCCGGGGCAGTATATCCATGAGCTGCGGGGCAGTATATCCATGAGCTGCGGGGCAGTATATCCATGAGCTGCCGGGGCAGTATATCCATGAGCTGCCGGGGCAGTATATCCATGAGCTGCCGGGGCAGTATATCCATGAGCTGCCGGGGCAGTATATCCATGAGCTGCCGGGGCAGTATATCCATGAGCTGCCGGGGCAGTATATCCATGAGCTGCTGGGGCAGTATATCCATGAGCTGCTGGGGCAGTATATCCATGAGCTGCTGGGGCAGTATATCCATGAGAGCAGCTGGAGCATTATCAATGAGAGCAGCTGGGGCAGTATATACATGAGAGGAGCTGGGGCATATCCATGTGTGCTGGGGGCAATATCCATGAGAGCTGGGGCAATATCCATGTGTGAGCTGGTCTGGGGCAATATATCCATGTGTGAGCTGGTCTGGGGCAATATATCCATGTGTGAGCTGGTCTGGGGCAATATATCCATGTGTGAGCTGGTCTGGGGCAATATATCCATGTGTGAGCTGGTCTGGGGCAATATATCCATGTGTGAGCTGGTCTGGGGCAATATATCCATGTGTGAGCTGAGGCGCAATATATCCATATGTGAGCTGGTCTGGGGCAATATATTCATGTGTGAGCTGAGGCGCAATATATCCATATGTGAGCTGGGGCAATATATATCCATGGGTGACCTGCTGGGGGCAATATATATCCAGAGCTGCTGGGGGCAATATATATCCATGTGTGCTTTCACTGCCTTCGAACAGGCAACGTACTTGCTGGCAGTTGGCAAAAAGTTGTGTGAGCATATGAGAGAGCTCCACAGCAATAAACCTCACAGTAATGTGCGCTGTGTGTATGAGCATTCAGTGTTATATGGGAGTACTGATTTAGGAGTAAGAGTAGTTAAAAAAAAAATCTGAAAAACTCGGGGGGGGGGGGGTGACACCATAAATTACCGCACCGGGTGACACCGACCCTAGTGACGCCACTGAGCGAGGGTACGTTGTAGTTTGTACATTTCCACTTGTGAATCAAATTCTGTGGGAGTGGATTTTGGGACAAAAGAGTCCTTTTGGATAAAACACTAAGGTGTATTGGAGACAACTCCCTTTGTGATAGAGGAATTACTTCCCATATTCAATTAATCGGTGGCTTGTCTTTGTTTCTTATAGTTCTTGCCTTTTTTTGCCTCTCTGTGGATTCCTCCTTCTCCGGAGACGTGATTTACGCTCCGGGTAAAAATCCGGGCCACTGGTAATTTCTTGATCTTTTAATTGGCCTTCCTCAAAAGAAGCAGAAGTGTGTGTTGCTCCTGTAATTTAAGTCCTGTATGATTTCGGCTTCAGATGCCGACTCACCTGAGGTTATATCCACAGTTGGACCTCAAGGTTTCTGTATTCTACGCCTTGGATTGATTTGATTTTAAATCTAGGACGATCAATACTGAGCCATTTGTAGGCTCGATGAGTAGTATAGTCTTGATTGACCTTGCTTAATTTCTAATATTTAATTGAGAAGAGTTCAGATTTATACTTGGCAATGTCATCTTGCAATTTGGCTATTTGTGCCTCAAAAGCACACGAAGTTAAGACTTCATGATGATCATTTTCAAAGGTACTGATCTTTTGTCGTACAAAAACAATTTTACACACTTCTTCCACAACTAATATTATCCAGTCTAGCGAGCAGCGATTTGCCACCGCTATCTATTTTTTACAAAAATCAGGATTAGTTCTTCCTATAGTGGGAGAATTGTTAATCCTAAATCCTCTTAGAATTCGTTTCACTCTATAATAATCCGATAAATACCTGGATTTAAGAAAAATAAAAAATCTTTAAAGAATTTACATGTTAATCTGACGTTTCGACTCCATCTGAGCCTTTTTCAAGGTACCTGATCGAGACCACAAAGACAACTATGCCAGTTATGAGCTAATCTGCACTTAGATGCAGTACTTTCTCCATCTCCTTTTTTTTGAGGAATATTGGTAGGTGAAGGGCGATTTGAGGCCTCTTAACTACCCTAAGGCTGTGATAGTTGAGCTTGAGAAGCTCAAGATTGTGAGCCCTTCTAGCATTTCACGTTATTCCTAAATTTTCTCTGGTATTATACTATTGCCTTTTTTTTTTTTTTTTTTTTGAGGACATTTGAACTCCAACAATCAACATTATTTGCTATGTCAGTATGTAAGGTATTCCTTTTTCTGCGTGGTTTTGGCTAATAACACATTGTTTATTGCATGTATAATCATCACGTGTGCTCCGCTCCATTTCACCTTTGGGTCCCATGTTTAGGCATAATGTCTAGGATCCAGGAGAGTCAAATGTTTTGGGCGATAAAACTGCAAAGCTCACTTGCGGTCGGCCAGATGAAGCACAGGAGTGCCGTCCTCAGTGCAGCAAAAAAGGCATAGGGGATTAAAATCTGGAGGGTGCCAAAAAGGTAGAGCCACGATAGCGGCTTTATTTTAAAGGCTGGCAATCCTGCCCAACCAAGAGATCATGCAGCCAGACCATTCCAAAAACTCAGCTCAAAATAGTAAGGATGGTCGAAAAGTTAAACTTGTACAGTCCCTATGCAGTAGGCGCCAGCCAAACGCTGTGGTACAGCATGCGATGAGCACAGTAGCAGAGTAATCCCGCCGGACAAGTCGCAGAGAGGGAGTGTCCAGGGAGGTGTTGAACTGCTACTTATCTTGATTTAATCCGGAGACCAGCCACATCCCCATAGTCCTCCAGCGTTCCTGAAATTGTCCGAGTGATGTCTGGGCGAGTCACCAGAAAAAGCAAGTCATCGGCGTAAGAGGAGACCTTGTGGCACGAGTCATAACCCTCAAACTCAGTTACCCACATGACACCAAACTGACACCAACAGCAGTTCAAGAGTCAAGGGGGACAGCGGGCACCCTCGGGACGTGTTCCATTAAGGATGTCGATCACATCCGACAAAGCGCCGTTTGCGCAGACACGAGTGAATTGTCAGCGCCTGCAGCCATCCAAGAAAAGGTCCCTCCATCCCGATCTGTCGCAAGCACCAGCGCACTCGATCGAAGGCCTCCTCCGCATCGGTGGAAAACAGAAGGCCAGGGCGTGAGGAGTTAGCCAGACCAATTGCCCCAAAGCACGTATTATTGCGTTGCGAACCTCCCGCTCAAGTACGAAGCCCACCTGGGGAGAGGACTCGAGCGACGTTATTCGACAATCTTCAATTGCCAACAAGGAAGGTTCCAAACCTGGTTCCGCATCCATGCCATAGACACCATATAGAAGCGTCAATTTCCCAACATGTGGTTAGGGCAAGGGGTAAGAGTCCCATCCGGGAGCTTAATCGTGGCAATATATGCTGCGTCACGTCGGTTCCGTAGAATTTGGGCGTGTAGTTTGCCAGGCTTATTCTTGCGATGGATGAAATGACATTAGGCCTTTTTGGCTGCGAAGCGGACATTTGTGTCAAATAGGTCATTAAGCTCCCTACGTTTGACCATCAGGGCTGCATAATCTGAGTCAAGCGCCTCCTTTTACTTTAGATTTACTGCCTTCTCTTGCACTCTGGACCTACATGATCCAGAATGAATGAACACCTTACTTGGTTATAACTGCTCTAACTTTGTGTTCATTGCACATTAGGCTCAAACCTGCAACCCCGGAACCAGCACCTGACAGTGTTTACTGGAGACAGCCAAAGATCTTCCAGAAACTTCTGAGTAATAGGTATAGAGTTTACCCATTTCAGGTTTTACAACTTGAAATTTGCCAGATTGGTTTCCTGGCCCTATGTTGACTTTTGTATGATTTTGTTTTTTTATAGTAGTCGCTTAGTCACAAACTTGGTCTTCATGTTTGTTTTGCATTTTTCACACAAACTGTTATTTTACTGATATCATGCTCCCTCGACATTTTACTGGCCGAAAAAACTCATATTTCTGGTCGGCAATGTCTTACGAGTTCAACGGTACCACCCCATGTAGAGGTTTTATGTTTTGGAAAGTTACACGGTCAAATGTAGAGTTTGCCAGATTGGTTTGCTATGCCTAGGTTGAATTTGAGAGGGTATGGCAGCCCAGGTATGAAAAGTACCCCATCATGGCATATCATTTTGAGAAGTAGACACCCCATTTTCAACACTCTGGGTTATGTCCAGTTTTGTATAGTAGCCACTTAGTCACAAACCCTGGCCACACTTAGTCTTCATGATTGTGTTTTGCATTTGTTTTACACGAAAACTGTTATTTTGCTGCTAATATCCTGCTCAGTCAACCTTTTACTGGCCGAAAACATTGATATTTGTGTTCGGCAGTGTGTTACAAATTTAACGGTATCCCACATGTAGTATTTTTATTTTGTTTTTTGGTAATTTGACAAGTGATTTTCAGGATTTATGTCGACTTTGAGAGAACATGGCACGCCAAGAAAGAATATTGCTCCAAAGATGATGTGCCAATGATTCTAAATTAGTTTTTTGAGTTGTTTGGTGCAGCCACTTTAGAATAGCTGGGCTTAACGTAAACAGGGACAGCCCAAATTCAGGGGATTCCAGAAGTCAGCAGTCGGTATAACATGCCAATGAGTCGGTACAGGCAGCAAAGGGTAATCGGGACAAAGCAGAAAAGGGGATTTAGTAATTTAGCTCTGTGTGATAAATTTTGAAGCACTCGGTTATGCAGAGGCCAGGTAGAGATGGGCAGGTAGGGCAATAATAACTAGAATCCTTTCGGATTCCTTTCTTGTGGCAGACATGATACTTTTTCTTGGACTTTTTACAGCGGGTGGGAGGGACTCGGGAAGGAAAGTGTCTGCCACTTAATCTTTGGAGATCTCCTGATTCCAAAGCGGATGTAACGGGGGCCGGGGTTAGGATAAGTTTTGATATGATCTAAAGCATGAATTCTAGGAAGGGATATGGCTTTTGTACTGCTGCCTGCTTGTAGAGCACGTACGCATTGAAAATTGCTATCTCGGTCAAATAGATGGCAATCTTCTTGTACCATGCCCTAGTCTTTCGGTTTACCAGATAAGGCTGTATACATTGATCAGCCAAGTCTACTCCCCCCATAAACTTGCTGTATTCTACAATGCACTTTGGCTTTCCAGTGGCTCAGTCCTCCCTCTCACAGGCACTGGCACTGTACTTTCGTCGTGCACTGTAGATAGCATGTATACATCCTTCTTATAGGTGAACTGAAGGGCTAGCACTTCTTCCTGACGTAGAGATGAAGAGGAGCCTCTACTTTTTTTGTCTGCTGTCAGGATTTGGGGAAAGCCTCTGCGATTCTTCTGCACTGTGCCACACGCAAGGGTCTCAAAACAATATAATTTTTTAAATGGGTCGATACTGGTGTAATAGTTATCGACCCATAAATGAGAGCCTTTGTTGAATAGGGGATAGACCAGATCCCACACAATTTTTCCACTGGTGCCAATACAAACGGGGCATCCTGGGGGGGTCAAGGTGGCTATCTTTCCCTTCGTATGCCTGTTGTGGACTCACACAATTTATAAAATTTGACGCCATACCGGGATCGCTTGCTTGGGATATACTGCTTGAAGAGCAGTCTGCCTTTAAATTTCATAAGGGACTCATCTACAGATATATTTTGGTCGGGAACATAATTATCAGTGAATTTGGCAGACATAAGACTGATAAGGGGTCTAATTTTATAGAGGCGGTCATGCATTGGGTCGTTTCTTGGTGGGCACGGTGCGTTATCGTTAAATGGAGGAATCGCATGAGATTTTCGGACATCTCCCTCTTCATAACCCTTGGGAATAGTGGTGTAGCCAGGATGGGGTTTTTGTGCCAGTAAGACCGGATACTTGGCTTCTTCACTATTCCCATTACGAGGGTTAGAGCCCAATTTTTTAACTCTGACATCCGTTGGGTGCCACTTGTTACGCCTGTGGCGATGTGAATCCGGATGCGCATCAAGATACTGGTTGCTCAACCAGCATCTCGAATACGTCGTCAGACATAAAGAGATTAAAAAAGCTCACTGGCTCACAGTCCTCTACCCTTACTGTGATGCCAGGAGTCGCTATAAATGGGGGTATTTCTGGGGCAGCCATATTTGGGGGTACCCAATTGCTTTCACGCCTCCCAGTAGATGGTGGGGGGTCACCATCACTAGAGGGTTCACTACGGGGCTCTATATCAGGCTGTGAGGGTGTCACTGTCTGCGAGAGTGTCACTCTCAGAGGTGGCCAGGATCTCATAGTAATATGTATCTGGTGGCGCGATGGTAGTTGCTTTTGGGCAACTGGTGGTTCTCTTAGATCGTTTTATCCATATGGATTACATAAAACGAAGCAAACAATATTATAGTGCAGACTATTTATACCAATATAGAAGATTTACTCTAAAATCTTTCCACTCACAAGTGTTGAGCCCGAACACTGGCTCTGAGTGGGCTAGGGCCTTCGGGTGCTTTGCTTCTCCACATGTAAGGTGACCCTCACCTTATATCGGGATACTTTCTTGTATGGAGTGCACATAAAGATAGAGACAAGAAAACTTTCTTGTGTAGATCTGTATAAACTCAATATCGTATATTATGAGTTGCCAACTCACATTTGGTGGAGCTTATGGCCAAGCTCTTGGTATGCAGGCACATGGATTTCTTGAAGGTTTTTTTGGATTTAACCTTTTCAAGCAACAGGATGCTGGGGGTTTGAGCTCAATTTTTTTTTATTAAAACACAAAATCAAAAATAAACATCTTACTGGCTCAGCCAGATGCCCAGGATGCGTTTTGCCAAGTACATTGGCTTCCTCAGCTGGTTTACAGGCTGGTATGCATGTTACCCTTTTATATAGTGTCTTAAATCAAACAAATTACCCCCACATGTTCCCAATTCCGCGATCGGCGTGTGTTCCACGCCTCAAACTGTCCAATGTTCATTGCGAATCCGGCGCCGCCATCCTGCGCATGCGCCTTATTACCCTGTGTGTGTTCCATTTGCGTGCCACGCCATTCTCCCGGACGTTTCATGCGTTCCACTGCTTCCGCATATTCATTCTTAATGTATCCTGGGTAGAATGACTCCCTACAGTGCCAGTAGGTACAGTGCCTGGGGTTTTTAGAGGTTTTTTTTTTTTCCTTTCTGTTCTGCTCCTTTTGATCTCTGCCTCTCTCTCTCGCTCCTCAGATCGCAATTAGGAACAGAAAGGTGCAGAGACAATGTCTCAGCCAATGCAACAATCATTGGCTGAGACAGTCTGTCACCTCTGCAACGTCAGGCCCAATCACTGGATTGGCCAGTTGATCGTTTCCACGAGGGAAACGGCCCGCCTGCCTTCCCACAATGCCGATTGACGGCTGGGAGGGTCTTCCTGGTTGGCGATCAGCATTGTGGGAAGGGAGGCGGGCCGTTTTTGGCACGCAGAGCAACGAAATGCCGCGGGGCGTACTATGCCGTCCTGCGGCATTAAAGCCCACGTTATGCAGGACGGCATGGTATGCCCTGCGTCGTTAAGGGGTTAACCTTGTGTCCAATATGTAAAATATCACTTTTTGATAAGGTGATAACTCAACCTGCATTGTTCATTTTGTATAATATCAAACTTGTAATAAGAACGGGATAAACCTAATGCCAAACAGTGGCAACTGTAAACAAAACGGCTACAGTGGCCAAATTGAGCAGCTCGAAGCGATACTGATCACTTCCAGTACTCAAATTTTCATCGTGGTGTCCCACTTCAACAGCAGATTTTGGTTTTAGTTGCCTCAAGCCATTTTGAAAAATAATCTGTTGCCGTGAGGATATATTGCTATTCATCAACCGTTTTTTGGCATAGGTCCTGTTATATCGATGCCAACGAGCTCACAGACATTAGACTCCTAATGTGATTAAAAAATATATATTTCATAAATTTGAAAATTATATATTTAGTGGTTGTTATATAATGTCATGTTATCTGTTATGTAAAATAAGATACTACTTTAAAAACAGTTGCCCTAATAAACTGCAAATGGTGGGCAGCTTTCAAAGGTTTTCCCACCTTCTGACATTTATCGCATTCCAGGACCTTGGAGAAATTCGTTAACAATTAGTTTCACAAGTATTTAAAAACAAAAAGTAGATCACATACCCAGTTATCAATATCTACAGTCATGCCATTCCAGTAATATCTAGAGCACGCTGCAGAGCATGTTCTTATGATGCCTGGATGTCCACCAATTGCAGAATTATGAAATTCTACATAAATGTTCTTTGCCTCTTCTTTTTTTTTTTTTATTTTTATTTAATAAGATGATACGTCAATATCAGGAAATTTGTCGCTACATCTGCCATATTTAATAACATTTTTGAGCTTTAAAAGAAGGTAAGCAGCGGAACTTAAGAAAAAGAGCAACCCACCAACTTGGGACAACTTAATATATATGTTCTTGAATAGGATTAAAGGAGATAATGATACAGCATGAAAAGCAGATATATCACTGGACATTTTCGTGATTTCATGCTTAAATGCATCTCGGTCAAACTGGGATCCAACAGCTATAGACAAAGGGTCCGACAGGTGTACGTGAGTTCTTACATCGTTCAACGCGTCTAGTGATATTACAGAGGATACATTTAGATAATGACCACGAGGCTCTATCAACCTGGGTATTGTTCCTGAGCCAGTGGCTCCGAGGTAATAGACATCAGGTTGAGCTATGATAACATACATTCCTGCAGCAACAGTAGGCGAGGTCGCATAGAGAGTACATGAGTAAGGGTTCATAAAATAGGTAACATTGTCTAGAGATACAGGGGGGTAGAGGGTGTTGTTGATCCAGGGGAGTAGAGAAACAGTTACTTTCAAGCAGCTCCAATATAACACTAGATCCTTGTTCACAATTCCTATGATGTTATCCACCCCAATGAGTTGCTGAACAAAAGACATGTCGGTTAAGGGTTGGCTGAGGAGAGTAGACAGAAGAAGATGGACAATGTGCGAGGTATCGTTAAGAGTCTGTAATATGGGCCTCATTTGGTCATCGATGTATTCTTGCCCAGTGTCCCTGCGGAACCTAGCTCTACAGTTGATGTCATATTGGTCATCTTTAAATTTGAAGTCGTCGTCAAGTGGAAACGACAGGTGTAGGGAGTCAATCATAACATGACGAGGGTGAGTCAGTATTTTGCCGATTACATCCTCTGCACTCCAAGATTCTATTTTCTTTTCGGGAGAAAAGGAGAGCTTGGTTCCAGACGACAAAATACAATTTCCCCTTTTGAGATCCTCTTCAGAACAGACAGAACAGTCATCAAAGGAGCAATATAGCCTTGGAGGATGATGCATCAAGCCCCCTATTGCTGTGATTGTAGGAAGACATAGACAGAAGTCCAATTTATACCTTTTGAGAAGATAGTTTCCATATGTCGGGGTGATTTCCACGGTACCTCCACGCATCCATCTTTGGGTGTAGATGGTATATAGTTGAAATTGCAGTCTTGAAATACGCCCCATGATGTAGTTGTAGTTAAAATTTTGCAGCGAGAGAGAGTCAGACACCGGAGAGGGGGAAGTAATGCTTGTGATAACTTTGCACAGTCTTTCTTCTGGTCTAGGTGGTGTCCAATTAGGGAGTCTAAATTTTAAAGCGCTGGGAGTTCCTGATGTAGAGCAGAGATTTGCTTCAAGCATAGTCGTTCCAGAAGTTTTTACTGCCGCTGGCTGAAGGCATAGGAGGAGCAGTATAGGCGCGGTCCGGCTCAGGTCTCTGTGGAGTTAGAGAAGAGGACAGGTTAACGATGCCAGGAGATGGTATAGTCGAGACATAGCTAGACAATGACAGCCTATCCAGCTGCCTGCTAATTCCTGTCATAACTTCAAGCAACATTTTTATGTCACACCTGATCTCAGTAATTGCTCCCTCAATTGCAGCCATCCATCCTTCAGGTACAGCTTGGGTCATTTTCTCTTATCTCCTCCACTATTTGAGACAAGGCGCTTGCCAATGTTATTTGCTCCTCCTGGGCCTGTTCCGCAGCACGGCCCACTAGATCCTGAACGAGTGATGCTGCATCCTCCAGTTCCTCCGGCGAAAGGTGCTCGTCCGTCTCTGAACTCGCAATCTCCAGCGCTTCCTGCACCACACTCTCCGACACACCCGCCAGTCTTCTGAGATTCTTCTCTGCCTGGCGTTCCTGGATCTTGTCTTTCCTGGCCTTGGTGAGGATGGTTTCTGTTGTAATCGGATTCTTTTTTGATGGTCGCTTTCCTGCCATTGTTTTCTTCTGCCAAAGTCAGCTCCTTAACGAGTATTTCAAGTGCCCTAATGATCAGCTCTCTTGACATTGTGTCCCTTTGCCTCTTCTTTGGTTTGGATGACTTTTCTTTTGCCATAGAGCTTCTCTTCTATAATGAAAGTGGACAGTAAAAGCTGCATTCATTAGAGATGGCTTTCCAAACCACTATAGTCGATTTGTATTTCGATGCCCTCTAGTGTGATGTTAGTGTCTATTGAACGGTTATTCTAGTTTCCTGAATGGAGACTGGGCTGGCATGAGTTTTACCCCTTCGGTAAGGCTTACTGATTCTATATTGTACTTTTTCTTTCGTTCAGAATTTGCCAGTGTAACTCTCTTCCCTGTTATTGCCTGGATAACATAAGGGATAGAAAAATCTGGCTCTATCGTTCTGCTTTCCTTTCGTGCTTCCTCATATTTTATGGAAGTACCTAGTCTTCCAATGGTATAAATTAAATTTTCATTATATATACTGTAATTAAATATATATTTAATTTAATTTAATTTAATTTTTTTTGCACTGTCTTGTCCTTTTTTTCTTTTTTTTTTCCCCTGTGATTTGGAGATGTTTAATTTCATGGGTACTTTTACAATTTCTATCTCCTGTTTCTTCTCCAAGAAGGAAACCTAATTTATCTACTCTAGGAGGATAATATTGAAAAGCTAAAAATGTATGTGTGTGGGGGGAAGAAATAAGAACAAACACAACAAAGTCAAAATATGGAAACGGTATTGACAATTATAAATATTTAATGCAGCTGCAGCAACTTGACCTAAAGCTGAATTGACTTCCTGATTGTAAGAGCAAAGAGTTGATCAACTTCTAGCCCAGCCCTGCAGCCTCAACTGCTTCCACCACAAGTGCTAAGTTAATATTTGTGAGTGCAGAATTGCAGCACAGCTGCCTTTTATGAACTTGCACCAAATGTGAGATCTGTAAATTACTATGGGCAAAATATTTTAATGAAGGCTGTAACTGAACGGCATATCAACAGGAGCGTCCGATTTGAAAACTGTCTCCCTTCCATACATTAATGCAAAACGTGAATATTTTGTGGTGGATTGGACTTTAGACCAGAAAATAACATTGCTTCCAAGTTGACGTTAAAGTTGTTCTGCTTGTCATTAACAAAGTTTGTGAGCTCTACAATGAAAGATTGGAAATCAAAGTTAACACCTTTACAACTGCCTTGCAATCAGTACAATTTTTCTTGCTATAACTGTATTCTGCTCAAAACAAGTGGAATGCAAGAAGAAAAAATGTAAAACCTGAATAAAAGCAGTATTTGAACTTGCCTCTTTATTTTGTGGTGTTTTTTCATCCAGCCCATTGGTTTGTGGATTTTTTGTCCAAGATTTTCCATTTTTGTTCTTATGGCTCCACCCGAAATTATGAACACAAAGTGAAAAAGAAATAACGATTTACTGAATGTCCAGTAAAATTAAATAAAAAATATAATCGGTTCCCGACCAGGAAAACGCAAACAAAGGCAAAGGAGGACGCAAGCTGGAAATTTGAATCGCAAAATGTGTATGTTTATTAAATATATTTGAATACTTACCGATGATGGACACAGTCAACGGTCCTGTGGGTGTGTCGTACAGCAGAGGCAGCGTTTCTCTCGTGTTCATGAAGCCATCCTACTGGCTTTGTCACTTCAAGAAAATTTTATTATACTTCTCCGGGCCACCACAGCAGCCACCAGAACAAAATTTTCTTCAGGGGTGGCCGCTGCATTAGTGACAGGGTAGATGAACTGCCATCCATCGGGGACCTGCTTCTCCCACCCCTCTCCCTCACCTGGATGACCACGCCTCATTCCATCACACCTCACTCCATCACGCCTGTCAATCCTCCTCTCATGCCCACTCACATCAACATTAATCTATCCACTCTCTCCCTATCACAAATGCCACAATCTTCCTAATTCTCACGAAAAACCAACACCAACTTCTGCTCAGTGCTCCTACTCTTCAATAACCCATAAACATGGATTCTCAGGGGTGGGATTACATAGTTACATAGGCTGAAAAAAGACATGCATCCATCGGGTTCAGCCTCTCCCACATCACCTACTGCTGTTGATCCAAAAGAAGGCAAAAAACCCAGTCTGAACTGCTTGCCAATATGCAATAAAAAACAGAGGAGAGATCAGGCTCAAGAAACCACTCCAAGGGGCATAACCCAACAATTACAAAAAGAAACAATTTGCACAAGGTGCAACAAGAGTGGTAATATGATAATTTTAATGGTAAATAAGCATCTAACAAATGTAAAAAAGGAATGAAAAAAGGTTAGTGGACAATGGCCCAATTGGGAGGGTTATTGCTGTACCAATTGTTGATGGTAGAAAGCTGATAAACAAAAAAGCTACCTGTCTCAGTGGTACAAATCGCCCAAGGGGACAAAATTTTTATTTGTTAATGAATTAATAGCGAAAGCTCACTATACCTCGGTGGTTCAAGCCACCTACATAACCGATGGCAAGGTCCACTGTCTTGGTAATTAAAGTCACCCAAGGAGACAAATTAAATTGTATAAATTGGTGGCAGGAGCATATAAGTAGCTGCTGTGGCTCACAATACCACAGTGGTGCCAGCCACCCAAAAGACCAATGTAAACAAGGGTCAAAGTCCACTAGAAAGTAGAAGTCAAAATAAGACTGTTAAAAACAAGAGAAAGGCATGTCTCGACCGGTTTCGCCCAACCAGGGCTTAGTCTAGAGATACACTGCCCGCCCAAACTCACCCCATAAATACCTCCAGGATATTGATTAGAAGTGCAGTCAGCTGGGAGCCCTACTGATTTGTAAACGAAGCTATCAGAAACGCATAATGTGATGCGCGAATAATTACGTGGCATCGATTAACCAATAGTTGACTAATTGGTGATATCACAGTAACAAAAAACGCGATAAACACAATAGGAAAAAACCGTTTGTATTCGTAAAGGTAGTTGCCAGGAACAGCTTCCTGATACAGGGCGAACATGTGGTACCAAAGAGCCAATAAAATGGCTTGTTGATAATATCCAGGCAACCGGAGGCGTGGTGGTACTCACAGACCCCAGTAACGATATTATCAATAGAAGGGATCAACGATAGCTGCCAGACACGCATCAATATAGATTGTATGAATAAACCAGAATATACGGCGCCACTTAATGATGCGATTAATGAAAAAACCTGGGTGCAAATAACGGCATATACAACAGAGACCAAGGGCTTAATAAAGACAGCGGACCTAAGATGTCAATTGTCTATCACATAGCTGTCTTAATATAAATGAACTCCTTAGCCCCTAAAATGCCAGTGTTATGCAAAGAAAAAGGTAGTCAGCTGGGAGCCCTACTAATTTGTAAACAAAGCTATCAGAAACGCATAATGTGAGGCGCGAATAATCACATGGCATCGATGAACCAATAGTTGACTAATTGGTGATATCACAGTAACAAAAAACGCGATAAACATAATAGGAAAAAACCCGTTTGTATTCGTAAAGGTAGTTGCTGGGAACAGCTTCCTGATGCAGGACGAACATGTGGTACCAAAGAGCCAATGAGATAGCTTGTTAGTAATATCCAGGCAACCGGAGGCGTGGTGGTACTCACGGACCCCAGTAACGATATTGTCAATAGAAGCGTGTCTGGCGGCTATCGCCGATCCCATCAATATAGATTGTATGGATAAACCAGAATATACGGCGGTCACTTAATGATGCGATTAATGAAAAAACCTGGGTGCAAATAACGGCATATACAACAGAGACCAAGGGCTTATAAAGACAGCGGACCTAAGATGTCAATTGCCTGTCACATAGCTGTCTTAATATAAATGAACTCCTTAGCCCCTAAAATGCCAGTGTTGTGCAAGGAAAAAGTAATAATATCCCAATAATAACCACGCTTGTAATATAAAGAGAAAATAATAAAGACCCTAAAAACACAGGAAGGGTGTAAAAAAAAAAGGAGCCCACATAACGCTGAGTAAAGAATGTATCGAAAGGGATGGAGGCACACGAGGGAGATGGGATAAAATACCAAAAGAAAAACGCTTAATGTGTAACCAGTACAGAGAATAGTAATGGTAGTACAGTAGCAATAATTCAATATAATACACAGGAGGATAATTTTTGAAAGACATTGCAATAAACATTCAGATAAAGGGGACAAATGTGAAGCCTTCATTAAGACCTGACGGTGATCTAGTGTTAAGGCGGTATATCCAGAAGGCTTCGCGTTTAAGTAACTTATTATCAAGGTTGCCCTTTCGAGGGCCAAGCTTAATGTGTTCAATACCCAGAAACCTAAAGTTATTAAGTGAACATGTCGTACATGATATGAAGTGTCTGGCGACGGGAGTGTCCTTTTTCAATCTAATCGAACGAATATGCTCCAGTATGCGGACCTTGAGAGGTCGAATGATTTTACCCACATACTTTTTGCCGCAATGGCACAACAGTAAATATATAACACCGGCGGAGTTACAATTGATAAACTGGCGAACCGTAAAAGAGAATCATCAAAATTGTGAAATTGTTTAGGGGTGCGGGAGACATAGGGACAGGCTACACACCTGCCACACTTGTACATTCCCTTGAGGTTGTTGGTCAACCAAGAATCAACAGGACGACGAATAGGTTGGAAGTGGCTGTGTACTAATTTGTCTTTGACGTTAGAACACCTCCTGGCTGTCAAAGCAGGACGATTAGAGATAACATCCTTCAAATGTATATCGTTGGTCAAAAGGGGCCAGTAACGCTCACAAATCCGTTTAACGGATTTCCAACCTAAATCAAAATCAGCAATAAGTCTTATGGATTCAGATACACTTGTTGCGGATGTATCGAGTAGTAGAGAATGTCGATCAGAAAATAATGTCCGTTTATATGCACTTTTAAGAACACGATGAGGATAGCCTTTCTCTCTAAAAGCCAACCGAAGAGAATGTGCTTTGGTTTTAAATTCCATGATGGTACTGCATGTGCTGCGCAGTCTAAGATATTGGCCAATAGGGATGCCTCTACGTGAGGAGTAGGGATGGTGACGGGTCCAAGTTAACAGATTATTGGCTGAGGGTTTACGGAATAAAGTAGTATCAAGTTGACCCAATGAGTCCTTGTGAATAGAGATATCAAGGAAATTCAACGAATGAGTTTGTATCTCCATAAGTAAATCTTAAGCTGAATTCATTGATATTCAAGGTAACAAAGTTGGAGAATTCCAGGGCAGTGGAGGTCCAGATGACAATGATGTCATCAATGTAACGACACCAACTGAAGACATGAGATTTAAAAACTGTCATATCAGGGCCATTGATAGTCTCCTCCCAATACCCAAGGAATAAATTCGCATAGGACGGTGCACATGGAGAACCCATGGCCGCTCCAACCAATTGTAGGTAAAATTTACCGTTAAACATAAAATAATTATGATGCAACACAAAATGAAGCAGACGAACGAGGAATTTAGTGTGTTTAGAATGAACAATACCTCTGCGATTCAAAAAGATCAACACATTTTAAGCCTAATACATGCGGAATGGAACTGTACAAGGACTCAACGTCCAGACTACATAATAATGCATCAGGAGGTACAGACGTATCCTCCAATTCCCTTAAAGTCTGCTTGGAATCACGAATGTAAGAAGGCAGATTTTGGACAATCTTATAAAGAATTCGATCGATGTATTTACTGGCATTGTGTGTCAGAGAGTTGGTACCAGACACTATGGGTCTGCCAGGTGGTGTAGTATTTTTATGGATTTTTGGCAGTGCGTAAAAGGTGGCAATCGTAGGGCGAAGTGGCCAAATGAAATCATATTCATGTTGAGTAATGGACCCATCAAGTAAACCGTCATTTAAAATGCTCATAAGGTTGATCATGTAGGCATCAGTAGGATCTTTCAACAAGACTTTGTACGTTTTCTCATCGTGCAATAAGGACAGAACCATATGACAATATTGTTCATTTTTCATTAAGACAACATTCCCCCCCTTGTCTGACATCTTAATAACAATTTGATCAAGTCGTTGTAATTGGGCCAAAGCAGCTCTCTCCTGAGAATTCAAATTATCACGAATGCCCACCCGAAGCTCATTAATTTTAAGAGACTCAATCTCTTTACATACGACCTTACAGAAGTTGTCAAGATGGGAATATTCAGAGAAATACGGAGTAAATTTGCTCTTCGGTTTGAGATCAGTATAGGGGACATTGTCATTGGAACAATCACTCTCGTCCAATAATGAAATTAGAGTAGAAAGACATTGTAAATCATTAATGGTGAGATCATATTTCAAGGCAGACCTTTCGAGACGCATACGATGAAATTTATGGAGAGCTAATTTCCTAATGAACAAATGGATATCTTTTAATCCAGTTGAATGAATTGAAGCCAGGAGTGGGTACAAACGACAAACCCTTCGTTAAAGAGATTCTGATCATGAGACAAGATGACATCAGTCAGATTGATTATACGGATATGCAATATACTGGGAAAAAATTCCTTCTTGACCCCAGAATGGCAGTCAGATTTCTCCTTGGATCAAGATTTTACCCACATATTAAATATTATAACCCTTAATATTCTGTGTCTGCAGGAAGTCATCCAGTCGTTTTTTAAAAGTCTGTACAGACTGACCCAACCACCTCAACAGGCAGGGAATTCCACAGCTTTATTGTAATCACCGTAAAATAACCCTTCCTATGCTTTAAGCTAAATTTTCTTTCTTCCAGTATAAATGGATGACTTTGTGTCCTGTGTATAGACCTGTTAATGAATAGGTTATCAGACAATGGTTGATAATGGCCCCGTATATATTTATATAAGGTTATCAGATCCCCTCTAAGGCGCCGTTTCTCTAAACTAAACAGGTTTACGCTTGTTAGTCTTTCCTCATAACTTAAACCTTCCATTCCCCTTATTAATTTAGTTGCCAGTCTCTGCACTTTTTCTAACGCTATATCTTTTTTTAAGACAGGTGCCCAAAATTGCACGGCATATTCAAGGTGCGGCCTGACCATTGATTTATACAGAGGCAAAATTATGTTTTCATCCCGTGAGTGAACTCCCCTTTTAATGCATGCCAATACTTTGCTGGCCTTGGCGGCTGCTTTTTGACATTGCACATTGTTACTTAGTTTGAAGTCTATGATTATTCCCAAATCCTTCTCCTGCTTGGATTTCCCTAACTCCGTACCATTTAGGGTATAAATTACTTGCGTGTTCTTCACTCCAAAGTGCATAACTTTGCATTTATCTAGATTAAATCTCATCTGCCATTTAAGTGCCCAGTCCCCCAATTTATCTAAATCCTCTGCAGCGAAGTAACATCCTGCTCACATTGTATTACTTTTCCTAGTTTTGTGTCATCTGCAAACACTGATACATGACTTTCAATGCCTATCTCAAGGTCATTTATAAATAAATTGAATAGTAATTGGTCCTATAACAGACCCCTGAGGACACCGCTTACCACTGGTGTCCATCTTGAAAATGTACCATTTATGACCACTCTCTGTACCCTATCTTTTACCAGTTTTCTATCCAAGAACAAGTATTTTCATCTAGACCAATTTTTCTTAATTTAAATAGTAACCTTTTGTGTGGAACTGTGTCGAAAGCTTTGGCAAAATCTAAGTAAATCACATCCACTGCGACCCCCTGATCTATACTTCTACCTACTTCCTCATATAATGTAATTAGGTTAGTCTGACATGATCTGTGTTTCATGAAACCATGCTGATTTTTGCCAATTACATTATACCTCCCAATAAATTCCTGAATATTATCCCTTAGTAACCCCTCAAATACTTTCCCAGCCACAGATGTTAAGCTCACAGGTCTATAATTCCCAGGCACAAATTTTAAACCTTTCTTAAATATAGGGACCACGTCAGCTTTTCTCCAATCCTCTGGTACTATTCCTGAAAGAAAATAATCTTGAAAGATTAAGAACAGAGGTTTACATATTTCAACACATAGCTCTCTCAGTACTCGCGAGTGAATTCCATCTGGCCCTGGGGCTTTATTCACATTCACATTGTTTAATTTCTGCAAAACCTTGTCCTGAGTCAACCAGTCACTTTGTATTAGTAAGTTTTTATTAATGAATTTCATGTCTCCTGTTATAGGCTTCTCTTTGATAAATACTGAAGAAAAATAATCATTTAAAATTTCTGCCTTCTCTCGATTTTCAGTTAACAATAACCCTGACTCAGATTTTAGTGAACCTACATTTTCACTCTTGGGTTTTTTAGAATTTATGTACCTAAAGAATCTTTTAGGGTTGGTCTTGCTCTCTTTGGCTATTTCTTTTTCATTTTCTAGTTTAGCCCATCTAATCGCATTTTTACATGCTTTATTGGCTGCCCTATATGCTTTATAGGATGCCTCAGATTTATCAGATTTAAAAGCTTTAAATGCCTTCTTATTTTTCATTTCCTTAGTTACCTTCCTTCTAAGCCACATTGGTTTCAGTCTGTTTCTTTTATATTTATTAACCAGTGGAATATATTGTGACGTGTACTTTTCTAGTGTTAGTTTAAAGATATTCCACTTATCCTCAGTGTTTTTCCCGTGAAAGAGTTTCTGCCAGTCAATGACATTGAGAGCTTCCTTTATTTTAATAAAGTTGGCCTTTTTAAAATTATATGTTTTAGCATCCCCTTTATGAATGTGTTTTTTTGAGTTAATTTCAAAAGTCACCATATTATGGTCACTGTTTCCCAACTGTTCCTTTACATTAATATTTGAGAAAAGATCCACATTATTTGTTATAACCAGGTCCAGACAGTTATCCTCTCGTTGGTGTTTATACCAGTTGTGACATGAAGGTATCATTTAAAATGTTCAGAAACCGGATTCCCTTTGCTGAATTACTAGTCCCACTATCCCAATTAATGTCCGGGTAATTAAAATCTCCAATAATTAAAGTGCTACCATGATCTGCAGCCTTCCTAATTTGCTCTAACAGGTGTTCTTCCTCATCATTATCTATATTAAGTGGTTTATAGCATATGCCAACCAATAGTTGACTTCCCGGTTTATTCCCCAACAAAATATTTACCCATAAGGATTCCACATTTCCCTCATCGCTTTCCAGTTGTGTAATATTAGGCTTTAAATCCTGATTTTACATATAAACACACTCCACCCCCTTTCTTATGTTTCCTATCCTTTCTAAACAATGTATAACCGTTTAAGTTTACAGCCCAGTCATGCGTTTCGTCCCACGTTTCTGTTATTCCTATGTCGTATTGCTTAGTGTATGCTATTACCTATAGTTCCCCCGTCTTCTTATTGAGGCTCCTTGCATTAGCAAGCATACATTTAATGTTGTCTCTACCCACACATGCTGAATGCGACTTTACATTACATGCCTCCACTGTTCTGACTTTACCCATCCCCCCGGCTCCACCCCCTTAGTCTGAACTGAAACCCTTCCGCTATCTGCTCTGTCTCCATTTTGTAAGATACTGTATCCCTCCCCCCCTTCCACTAGTTTAAAGTCTCCTCCAACCTTTTAACCATCCTGTCCCCCAGTACAGCAGACCCTCTTCCATTCAGGTGCAATCTATCACGACTATACAGATTGTACCCCAGTGCAAAATGAGCCCAGTGCTCTAAAATCCCAAAGCCCTCCTTCCTGCACCAAGTTTTAAGCCACGCATTGACCTCCCTGATCTCCCGCTGCCTTTCCTCTGTAGCACGTGGCACAGGTAGTATCTCAGAAAATACTACCTTGGAGGACCTCTTCAGTTTACTTCCTAATTCCCTGAAATCATTCTTCAGGTCCTTCCATCTTCCTCTTACTTTGTCATTGGTACCAATATGGACCATGACAGCTGGGTCATCTCCAGCCCCTCCCAATAATCTATCATCTCTGTCAACCACATGCCTAACACGGGCACCCGGCAGACAGCAAACTGTCCGGTTAAGGCGATCAGCGCGACAGATTACCCTGTCTACTCTCTTAAGAGTCCCCTACCACCACAACCTGTCTAGGCTTACTTGCCCTCTTTATCCCTCCCTTACTTGGTGGGCTGATCCCCCTGCTGTTAGAGGGAGCAGCCTCCTCCAGTACTGCTACACCTGAGCTGATGCACCCAACATCTTCGCTCAAAGGGGCAAATCTGTTGGTGTGCGCAAGATCAGGACTAGCCAACCTTTTCCTCTTCCCTGCCCCGCTGCTACCACGTGTCACTGACACCCAGCTACCAACCTGTTCCCCGGTTAACTCCACTCCTCCAACACCCCTAGATTCCTCAACTATACTCTGCTCCGTGAGAAGCAGGCTCCTTTCAAGATTGTCAATCTGCCTCAGCGATACGATTTGGCCTTCCAGATCTCCAATATGAGCTTCCAGAAGAGCTACACGTTCACACCTGCTACAGAGATATGGACCCTGGAAGGATTCCTCCAGACATGCATACATGCAGCAGGATATGCACTGGGTCAAACCTTCAAGCTTGCTAACACTCATACCCACAATAAGAGAACAAATATATATCACAATTTGTACCTGAACTCCTGTTTTTAACTCCACTTGAAAATAGCCCACTTAGGAAGTAGACCACTGACAAGCCCTTGTGAGCAAGCTCCGTGAGCTGCCATTGAGTTTATGTAGCCATACAAGTGAAATCACCTGACAAGCTACACGCCCCCAATTAACAAGCCACCAGCCACTTAGGGGGAAAAAAAAAACCGCCGAAAAAACCCCAAAGAAATTAAACAAATTGTTAAATAAACCAGAAGTTTCTCTCCCTCTAGAGATACAAACCACAGACAAGTACAGGTAGAATTCCTGTTTTAACTCCACTTGAAAATAGCCCACTTAGGAAGTAGACCACTGACAAGCCCTTGTGTTACTTAGTTTGAAGTCCCAAATCCTTCTCCTGCTTGGATTTCCCTAACTCCGTACCCTTTAGGGTATATAGTTTGAATCAGGGATGCATTGTGGGAAAACTTCTGATTGGTTGGCTGCACTGGCAGTCACTTTTTTCACGTTCAACTTCCAGTGCTTTATGCATCAATATTATTAAAATTAGATTTTTTTCCTAAATCCCCAGTCTAAAGAACACAATACATAGGGTTCATTGAAACCATTTGGTAAACTTTAAGGTGGGTTCAGGAGTGAGATTAATGGTTCCTTTTGCTACAGTGATGCATTGTGGGACATAGGACTACCTCTGATTGGCTGGCTGGATGGTCTGAGTGAACTTGAGTATACCATTAGTAACTACCCACCCAGTGCATAGTGAATGTGCATGCAGTCATTAAAATAAAATTTGTTTAACAGTACAAGATATGATTAAAGAAAGTTGTGCAATGCATGTTCACTGTCTAAAAAATGGAACATAAACTCCTCAGAATAAACTGATCTGACTTCCAAAGGAACGATTTTGCAGGATTATCCGATCATCCAAAATATCATGGTTTAAGGATCAGTCTAGATGAAATTAATGGAACAGGTGATCTGAAATACGAAATCAGGTGCCGTTCGAAAATACGATGTTCCGTAAAATACAAAAACATTAGCAACTTAAGACAAAATAACCAACAAAATGCAAGACAAAAGTGAAACTAAAAAAAGACACCATTTTTCTATGATCCGAAAATACGAACTGACCCTGTATACCGAAGGGCCTGAAAAGACCCCCTTGACTGTCTGAAATGGTCAAAAACGAAGAAAAGAAAATTCTGGAAAAAGCCTGCGTAAGCGAAATGCGTTGAGTGTTTGCCAATGTCTGCATGTTTTTATCTTATCTGTTTTATCTTATCTGGGTTCCCTTCCAATCCGTTTTTTTTTTGTTTGTGCTGGTGGGATTGATTTGTATGTCTAGCGTGGTATTCATTGATAATGCCTCCTTAATGTTTGGCACGATGTATTAGTGCATCACTTTAAATCTGTGTCTTCGCCTTTTGGATTCAGCAATGGTCAGGTTTCTGTAGCCTGTGATGAGGATCCTGTACTTTGTATACTGTCTGTTATGGCAGAATTGACATGCTGGATGGTAGGATATTGAGTGACTATCAATACTGCAGGATATTCATTTTGATACAATTGTTGCTGATTTAGTTTTTTGCAGAAGCCAACAAATTTGCCTAAACCTTTTTTATCTTTATTTTAAAAGGCAAAAGAAAATATTTTCAGTTTTATAATTTTATTTTTTTTTACTTTTTTTTTTGAACAATCAACATTAAAATATACAAATAGACCCGGATATGACGGAGTAGATCTAATGATCATGCCAGTATAGAAGTTGCTGCTGGCAGAGGGTTGAGGGCCTGCAGTATGGGACATGGGCGGGTGTTGGCATGCTACAATGTAACTACATGACACACCATTGTGACATGTTAAAAGAACTAAACTGGCCATCACAGGACTCTAGACTCATCCTTCACCTTTCCAACCTGGTGTTTTAAGGGCTTTTCTGGGAAGCTACCATCCTACCTGAAGAAGCTGCATCCCTCAGCAGTCCCCTCATCCTATAACCTCCGATCCAGGACCTGCACCTTACTTGCAATACCGCAATACAAAAAAAAGTGGCTCGGTCCTCATTTTCTTACAGAGCACCGCAATTATGGAATAACCTCCCAGACGCCATCAAATTTTCCCCAGTCTAAAGTCCCTTAAGAGCTCCCTATTAACATACCTCAAAATGGAATGCACCTGTAAACATGTAATATGACTATTTCCTACATATTTATTTTTTCTGTTAATCTGTACATATGTTTTGTGTTAATAACTTAAAGAAATACAAAGTAGTAAAATGCAACAACTCAATGTTTGTGAACCCAGGACATACTTGAAAACGTGAGAAATCTAAATGTATCCTTCCTGGTAAAATCCTTTATAAATAAATTTAAATAAATCTTGCAGCATGGGACATGGACTGTGTTGGCATCCTGCAGCATGGGACATGGACGGGTGTTGGCATCCTGCAGCATGGGACATGGACGGGTGTTGGCATCCTGCAGCATGGGACATGGACGGGTGTTGGCATCCTGTAGCATGGGACATGGACGGGTGTTGGCATCCTGCAGCATGGGACATGGACGGCTGTTGGCATCCTGCAGCATGGGACATTGGCGGGTGTTGTCGGTTGAGAATGCCGTGGATCATCTGCATGGTCTTCACCCTGTAATTGATCTTTTGATTCCAATGTCATTCGACACACCAGAGACGGAACAGAATAGAGGAAGGCAACATCATAATCGTCCTCAGCACAGGGTGTCTGTGGCTGTTGTTGAGGCTGGTGTGCCTCCATAAATTTAACTATAGCCCGCTCCAGACTGGTTCCACTCCTACGGCTGGAAAATGGGGTTGGAGTTGCAGCAGCCGCAGGACCTGGCATGGGTTCAGGCTCAGCTCCTTCAACCTGACTCTCCAACTCTCCTGATGTCTCCGTATCAACCGAGGCTGTGTGTTGAGCTTAGCAGGGTGGGTGCTGGATCATGTAAGCCTGATGGTGTGGGATTTATGCTGCTGACTGTTGCTCGTGGCTCCAAACTTTTTTTTTAAAGAAATGACAACTGATATATATGTGCATCTCAATATATTAGAACATCGTGGAAAATTTAATTTATTTCACTAATTCAACTTAAATTGTGAAACTTGTGTTTTTTAAATAAATTCAATGCACACAGACTAAAGTAGTTTAACAAGGTTACATGTCAATCAGGTTCAGCATCTCACACCGCCTACTGCTGTTGATCTGAAAGAAGGCAAAAAACCTGTCCTGAAGCACTCGCCAATATGCAACACACTGGGAAAAAATCCATCTTGTCCCCAGAATGGCGTCAGATTTCTCCTTGGATCAAGAAGCTTTTACCCACATATTAAATGTAACCCTTAATATTCCGTGTCTGCAGGAAGTCATCTATTCGGTTTTTTAAAGTCTGTACAGACTCTGACCCAACCACCTCAACAGGCAGAGAATTTCACAGCAGTTCAAGTCTTTGGTTCTTTTAATTTTGTTGATTTGGCTCACGTTTGATAAAATGCCTATATCTGGCTCTAGTTCTGTCTGCCCGTGGGTGAATTTTATATGGCCCCCCCACTGGTATGCCTCCACTGGATCACGTTAAACATCAAAGGCAATAAGAAATATCATGGTGCAGATTGAAACGAGCATAATGGCAAGATGCAAGTGGCAGCGTTAATGATGTACTAGCTCCTTGGCCATTCCTTACATTGTGTCCTATCGGAAAATGCTTCATGATCGTCCGCTGGAAGGAAGTTCTATTCTTTTTAATCAGGGCGCTGATCTCATTACAGCTCGACCGACGCTTCCAAATGAGGCTTTCCCTCGCCCCACGTGGTCTCCGGCAATATTACGTCTACATATTTTCATCCCCCAACCTGTACATTTTCAATCCAGAACTTGACAGTCTGGGGGAGGGGAGTTTAGCATCTCTTATATCCATTGTGTCGAAGAGCTCAAGAGAAATCTATATAAATATGAATGAACATTACATTTTCAAAGCTGTGTGAAGTTGGCCCCCCTACATTCGGCACAAATAAAAAAAAAAAGTTTGGTTAGTGCTACGTTTGTGCTGGTTTCATTTTTGATATATTGGCGATTTGTTTTAGTTTTTCAGACAATGAGACTGAATAAAGGTCACTCAGCCCCCCCCCCCTACAACACCCCAAAGTCACAAAATCAGTCTTGTTGGTTAGTGCTAGGTTTGTGCTGTTGAAATCTCCGTTCTTTTTTCGTTTTTGAGTTAACATTTTAATAAAGGTCACCAAAGGTCACGCAGCCCCCCTAGAACACCCAAAAGTCACGAGACCTGGCTTGTTGGTTAGTGCTGCGTTTGTGTGGATTTGTGCAGCAAAAGTGAACGTTTGGGCTGCATTTGTGATGCAGAAATCAATGTTTGTGCCGGTTTGGTTTTACAGATATTGCGCATTTTTATTTGAAACCCCGCCCACTTTGCACCCCACATTATATCATTTTAAAAACAAACCTATTTGTGCAGATTTATGCCGCAGAAATGACTAGGGACTGAATGATGTCATATACCTTTTATATTGTATAGTCATCTGACGTTCCCCCTGGACAGACCTGGTAGGATCCCTTGCAACTGACCTCTAGCCCTCCGATCCTTAGAAATGGTCGGGACCGCTAACCCTAACCTCTAGCAGCCACAGAGGCCAGGGAAAAAGGCAACACTGAAAGAGTACTGCACAACAGTATACAACAGAGAGATACAGCACACACCTTGAATGACAGGCAGCGGGTAACCAGGCAGGAACACAGAGCAAGGGTGGTTGTATAGACAGAACCTTGCAAGCAGCGTAAGGACACTGTACTGAGCAACAGTATATGTATGGCAGGAACGGGTGATGCACACACACCACAGTCATTAAACAGGCAGAATTCGGCAACAATTCGGGTTCTCAGAACAGCAGGGTCAGCAACAGGTCAACAAACTAATTTCTAAAGCAGTGATGCGGGAAAGAAAGTCCACAACAAGGCAAAGGCTCACTGCGCACTACTCCTTTGAAGCTCAGTGACGCTGCGTCATCAGGGTGCGCCCCGCCCCCTGATTGCTTGTACACGCCAGAACGCCTGGCACCCGACCAGGCTCTCCCTGCCCGCCTCCCGGGGACATCACATAACCCCACCTCCCACGGGCGGCCACTGGACGCCCCCCCAGGCACAGAGGGATGGGCAGAATGAAACTGACACACCAAACGAGGCGCATGGACCTCACTGGCCGGTAACCAAGCCCTATCCTCGGGGCCATAACCCTCGCAGTCAATCAGGTATTGAAGAGTGCTCCATACCATGCGTGACCTCAGGATGGCACGAACCTCCTATTCCTCCTCACCTTGTGACTGAACAGGTGGAGGAGGCACAGTAACTCGGGTATACCTGTTGCACGTGAGAGGCTTTAGAAGGCTGACATGGAACACATTGTGAATGTGCAGATGCGGGGGCAACACCAGAGCATATGACACAGGGTTTACTCTACTCAAAACCTTGTACGGACCAATAAACCTGGGAGCCATTTTCATAGATGGGACAAGAAGTTTTATATTACGAGTAGAAAGCCAAACGATCTCCTGCTATATACACCGGAGCAGGCCGTCTACGTCTGTCTGTTTTCTCATCTTTCTTATACTAGTCTCCATGGCTTCCCCAACCTTTTCCCAGGTTGCTTTCAATGAGACCCAGATGCTCATCCAGAGCTGGTAGAGAAGTATCCTGAAAGCTGGATGGAAGTACAGGTGGGTCAAAACCATACACTGTATGGAATGGCCCGTAGTCTCGCTGACTGCGTTATTTAAGGCATACGCTGCCCAGGGCAGGAGATCCGGACCATTCATTCTGTTTTCCGGATACAAAGCAGCACAGATATTGTTCGACCATTTGATTAGCTCTTTCGGCTGCCCCATTAGTCTGAGGGTGATAGGCAGACAAGAAGCTTAACTGGATACCTAGGTTTTCACAGTAACCTTTCCAAAACCGGGACACAAATTGAGTACCTCTATCTGACACAACGCCTAGAGGAACCCCATGAAGCCGGACAATGTTTTAGATGAAGACCGGCACCAATTCAATGGCAGATGGCAACTTGGCTAGCAGTACAAAATGAACCATTTTGGAAAAACTGACTGACTGTATTACCGTGGGACACTGGAAGATCAGTGATGAAATCCATGGATAGCTGTGCCCAAGGTCTTTTGGGGACAGGCAGAGGCTGGAGTAACCCAAGGGCCACAGTTTTGGGATTTTTACTCCTGCAACAAACCTCGCATGTGGCAACATAATCTTTAACATCTCTACGCATCCCTGGCCACCAGAATAGTTTCTCCAGTGTGGCAATGGTCTTAATCATTCCCGTATGCCCCCAAATGGTTTGCTGTCATGATGAACCGACATGATTTGCACCCTGTCCTCCTCAGGAACGAAGAGCCTACAAGGTGACTTCTCGAGAGGAGTGGTTCCCTGAACTCTCTGTAATCTTTCTAACAACGGAGAAGACCCTGAAACCAGAGTGGTAGCGAGAATTCTTTCTTGAACAATTGGGTTCTGGTCGAATGTATGTTTTTTGTAAGTCTCAAACTGCTTGGACAGAGCATCTGCTTTTGTGAGTACATAATTGAAATTTGACAGATCATCTGGCCTGCCTAGCATTCAGACGTTTGGCATCACCAATGTAGATGAGATTTTTGTGATCGGTAATGATTATAACAGTATCTTTTAACCCCTCCCCTCTTAACAGATCACGCCATTCTGCCAGGGCTGACACAACCGCAAGCAGTTCCCTGTTACCAATATCATAATTTTGTTCTGCAGGGGACAACTTCCTGGAAAAGAATCTACAGGGATGCATGGGTTTCTCAGAACATTCTCTGAGACAAGACTTCGCCATTGCTGATCTCGGAGGCATCTACCTCCAGCTGAAATGGCGTACCTGGCACTGGATGTTGCAGGACAGGCGTCGAAACAAACACCTTTTTGAGTTCCTCAAAAGCCTGTATGGCTTGGACTCAATTTCTGATTGTGAGCACCTTTCTTTGTCATAGCAGTAATAGGAGCAACCACCGAGGATTTTTTTTTTTATAAATCTGTAATAGTTTGTGAACCCCAGAAATCTCTGGATGGCTTTAAGCCCCTGAGGCAACGGCCATTCCCTGATGGCAGAGAGTTTCTAGGGGTCCATCTCAAACTCACTGGGACTTATGTAACCAAGAAAATGAACGGATGTGATATCAAAGACATTTTTCAAGCTTGCAGAATAACCCATTTTTTAGCAATCTCTTAACAGTGTGTACATGCATATGATGGGTCTCCACATCAGGAGAGTAGATGAGAATGTCATCCAGATAGTCACAAAAACCTGTAGGAAGTCGCTTAGGACATTAATAAAGTCCTGGAAATCTGCAGGCGCATTACATAGACCAAATGGCATCACAAGATATTCATAGTGTCCACTTCTGGTATTAAATGCAGTTTTCCATTCATGACCCTCCCTCACAAAGTTGTATGCCCCACGAAGATCCAACTTGGTGTAGATCTTGGCGTCTCTCAGACGGTCAAACAACTCAGATGAGAGGGATAGGATAGGCATTATGTATAGTTATACGGTTTAGCCCTCGGTAGTCTATACACAGTCTCAAATCACCCTCTTTCTTGGACACAAAGAAAAAAACAGCCCCAGTGGGAGAGGAGGAACGACGTATAAACCCACGAGCAAGGTTGTTACGAATGTACTCCTCCATAATCTTATTCTCTTTCTGAGAAAGAGGATATACATGGCCTTTCGGGGGCATGGTTCCAGGCAACAATTCAATTGCGCAATCATACGGGCGATGTGGAGGTAAGACCTCTGATTTCTTTTTATCAAAGACTGTCTTAATGTGACTTAATGTCTGTGTACCATTCTGGTTCCTCAGTGGACAGTGGAGGCGCCGTGGCCACGTTCAAACTACCCAACATGGTACTCAAACCTAGGCAGCGTGTCCAACATTTCGAGCTCCATGAACCCAACTCTCCTTTAAGCCAATCTGACAGGATTATGCTTGGCCAACCAAGGATAGCCTAGAACAATGGGTACAGTGGGCAATTGACGATTTGAAATGAGAATTTTTTTTTTTCTCCATGTAGGAGACCTGTATGTAAAAAAAGCGGAATGGTATCATGGGTAACGTGTGGTCTTGACAAGTTTCTACCATCGATAGATTCGATGACCAAAGGAATCTCTTTTTACCTATGGTACCTGGTTTATAGCAGCGAAACCTGAATCGAGAAAATTCCCTGCAGAACCTGAGTCAATGAGTGCCTTAGTGTCAATCGTGATGTCCTCCCACGCAACAGACACAGGGACCACCACACGAGACCTATCTTTTTTGGTAAGGGAGAGACAGATGTCATGCCCAGAATCCGTCTCTCATTGGATTCTAGACACGCTTTTTTTCCCTGCACAGAGGACCGCTTGGGTCGTTTAGGACACTGTAACCTGAAATGACCTTTATCTGCACAGTAGACATAACCCCTCTCTCATACGATATTGTCTTTCATCACATGAAATGCCTGAACGACCCAGCTGCATGGGCTCAGGGACAGATGGCTCCACCTTTAGGGGGTGAAGAGGTTTGTGTACGAGGAGTGGATGACAAAACCGGTAAAGACCTGCGAGGCTTATCACGACCAGACCTTCTCTCACGGATCTGGTCATCTAGAGCAATGCAATAATCGATCAGTTCATCAAGCTCTTCAGTCAGTGATAACGGAGTGAGCTCATACATCAAGGCATGAGAACGCATCATTCGGCCAGTGCAACTCAGCTGCCACAGTTTTAAATTCAATAGCGTAGTCAGCTACACGGCGGTTGCCTTGTTTAATGCGAAACAAGGTTCTAGCAGCGCCAGAAGCACGTCTGACTGGATCGAATGTACGTTTGAGATCCCTCATAAATTCATTATAGTTGTATACCACAGGCCTCTTAACTCCCATAGGGGAGTTGCCCACAGAAGAGCTTTGTCGGTTAGGTGGTTGATCACGTACCTCACCTTAGCTTTTTCAGACAGACACAGGATTCAACTCTAAACATTCTGTCCATTTGCATAGTGAAACCCCTGCAAGTTTCAGAAGTACCATCATAGCTCCCAGGGGTCTTTAGGCTAACATGAGAACAAGCACCACCCTGAGGGGGTGTAGTAGGAACGGTAGGGGACTGAGGAGGTGACAACTTTGAGGGATTCAACAGTAACCCCAAAGCCTGGGCAAATTGATCCATCCTATGATCCTGCTCCTCTAGTCTATGATCTTGCTCCTCCTGTCTATTTATTATTATTCTTTATTAAGCGCCAGCATATTCCGCAGCGCTGTACAATAGGCACAGTATAGACAGGGTTACAATACATTGAACAACATTTGACAAACAGTACAGGAGGAGATGAGGGCCCTATTCCCGTTGGAACTCACAATCTGGGAGGGTTGGGGTTGGAAACAGGAGGAGAGGACTGTAAGGTGAGAGTGATTGATGGTCTATGAAGTTGTTCCTCCTGTTTATTAATCAAGACGCCTAATTTGGTAATTAGCAGGTCTGTTGGATCCATAGTGGTGGCCTTGTTGTAATCTGACATTCCCCGGAACAGACCTCTAGCCCTCCGATCCCTAGAAAGTCGGGATCACTAACCCTGACCTCTAGCAGCCACAGAGGCCAGGGTAAAAGGCAACACTGGAAAAGAGTACTGCACAACAGAGATATGCAGCACACACCTTCAATGACAGGCAGCGGGCAACCAAGCAGGAACACAGAGCAAGGGTGGTTGTAGTATAGACAGAACCTTGCAAGCAGCGTAAGGACACTTTGTACTGAGTAGCAGTATATGTATGGCAGGAGAAACACACACACACACTACAGACAGGGAGTAAGAGAATGGTCATTAAACAGGCAGAAGTCGGCAACAATTCGGGTTCCCAGGTCAGCAACAGGTCAACAAACTAATTTCTAAAGCAGTGATGCGGGAAAGAAAGTCCACAACAAGGCAAAGGCTCACTGTGCGTGCTCCTTTGAAGCTCGGCGGCGCTGCGTCATTAGGGTACGCCTCGCCCCCTGAATGCTTGTACACGCCAGAACTCCTGGCACCCGACCAGGGTCCCACTGCCCGCCTCCCAGGACCCTGGATGTCACAAGTCATGGCCGAAATTGTTGGCACCCCAGACATTTTTCCGGAAAATCAACACGTTTTGCTAAGGACATAATGTTACACAAAACGCCAAAAATGGGCTTGACAACATTTTCCTCCTTTTTTTGTTTTATTCCGATAAACATGTGTATAGCAAAACTTGTGTTACTGCAATATTTTTTTGTGAGAAATACTTGATTTTCTGGAAAAATGTCTGGGGTGCCAACAATTTCGGCCATGACTGTATATGTTCCCTAATTCTTGTGCATAATAAATGTGGGGTGTGGACCACATAGTGTAGGCCACAAGGATAGGTGTATCTAAATGTTTTTGGATCTGCAGGAAATAACTTCATTTAATATTCTTGGTCTTCTCTCTGTTTTAAAAGGTAGGAAAAATGGCTTTAGATAGTCCTAGATATTTTATAGCTAAACCCAAATGGATGGTGTGGTTCACAAGCGCCGTTTGTTTTTCAACCTTAATCCTTTGTTAGATATGCTGCCGTTCTCAGATTGCAATTCACCCCAACAACATGCGCATAAATTGGAGATACTTGTTTTTAGTTTGAATCTCCTTTTCGCGGATGCTGGACCTCCCCGTTCCTTTTAGGGGTTTGGGTCACATGATTCTCCAGCCATGGTGCAGCTGGAGTTAAGTCACTGTAGAGGAGGAGCCCAGACACGATGTCTCAGTAAGCCTTCTATCGGAATTGAGCTTGTAGAAGGGTTGAGCATATGATCTTGTGCGAGATTAAGTATTTTGATTGGTGTGGCAGTATTGCTTGAGATGGGAGAATGAAGTAGTAATGAAGTGTGCATTCCAGACAATAAAGGAGACATTCCGGTAGAAGCCGGTTTTTGATTATTATATGCAAATTTAGCCAGTGGTATATATTTGACCCAGACATATTGGAGATGTGTAAAGAAAGCATCGTAAATACTGTACCATGAAAGTGTTATATTTTTGTCCATCTGGTTGAAATGCTATTGATAGGTTGCGTTGTATGTATAGACCCTTGTAAGAATCAGACCAAAATCAGGAGATAAACTGTGGACCTCTATCAGTAATAGATTCAGATACTCCATGAAGTTTGAAAATGTTCTCTATAAACAATCGGGTGGGTTCAGAAGCAGTAGGTATACATTTGGTAAGGATAATATGTATCATTTTTGAGAATCTTATCAACTACCATAATAGTGGTATATCCAGAGGAATCGGAGTTCTGTAATGAAATCCATGGTAACCTCCTTCCATGGTTCGGAGGGTACGGATAAAGACTGCAGAAGGCCTTGTAACGGGAGTAGAGTGTCTTTCATACGAGTACATACAGAGCAACTTTGGACAAATTCAAGGATAGCTTTGTTCATACCTGGCCACCAGAATCATTTTATCAGGTCGGTTACCTTGAGTCATGATGGAATTGTAGTATCTGTAGACGTTTTTCTTGGAACAAAGTATTGGTTGCCTTTCGTGGGAAATTCATCCTCCTGTAAGGGCGTACTAGTAATGCTTGGATTAACGTTATGCCTACACTTTATCCCTCTAGATTGTAAATTCCCACGGGAATTTTATTTCCTCCTGTACTGGTTTGTCAATTGTTGTTCGTTGTATTGTAACCCTGTCTGTATTGTGCCTATTGTACAGCGCTGCGGAAAATGCTGGCACTATATAAATAAAAAAATGGAAAGACATTAGTAGTCAAACAGTATTAGCCTTACTATTTTTATGTCCAGGCCGGTATGATATATGTAAATCAAATCTGGTAAAGAATAGGGCCCATCTTGACTGTCTGGGTTTTAGTCGCTTGGCTTTCTGTAGGTACTCAATTTTTTTTATTTTTTTTTATGATCCGTAAGGACTGTGATAGGGTGTGTAGATCCTTCTAGTAGATGATACCGTTTGTCCTTTATCCAATATCATTCTTCTTTTCGATGGCCATCTTTTATTACCATCTCTCTGACAGTACAGCTCCGATGGCGTATTCAGAGGCATCAGCCTCCATGTAGTATGAAAATTTAGGATTAGGTAGTATTCGAATAAGGGCTGTTGTGAATCATTTTAGGACACTGCATGCTTTTGATGAACTATCGATCCAGGAAAAGCGGGAGTGAATGCTTGTTCTGTTAAGGGTTTTACCAATCTTAAAAAATCGGAATTTACGATAAATGTTGCAGAAGCCCAGGATACCTTGAACGCCCATTGTTTGATGGTGTTGGCTAATCGAAACAACGAAAAATGAAAAAAAGACCAACGAACAAAGCATAGGTCAACAATCACTTATCTCATGAGATATTTAACATGAGATCACTCCCTGAGCAGGACTAAACCTGTAGATATGAGAGACAAAAGAAAATAAATTTGACAGCGTGCCAACCCAAACAGGTCAACCACTGTTTAGTCAGGGAGCGGCAAAAACACAATGGCATAATGCCTTTAATAAATGACAAAAACCATCAAGTGCCAACTAAAAACAACATATACACAAAAGCCTAGTAAGGGAAATTGAGAAATGTACTGAGGGACAGATGAACAATATAGTCTGCAATATTGAGGTGTGGCCCCCAACTGCGTAAGTATGTATCGCAGACAACTGAGAAATTCAGTGGCCAAGCCTAGGGATAAAATTCCCAAAGGCAAGATGCACATCCAACGTGCAGGATAATTTATAAAGTGTAGGTCCACAATTGAACCATCTCAATAATTTGCTGCTGTCCCTAAAGCTTAATCAGAGTCTGCTCTTACCCTCACTAGTGCTTATAAGACAAACGGCATTTAAAACCAAGCAAATGACAAACTCCACTCGACATATGTTTCGCCGGTGACAACCGGCTTCATCTGGAGCGAAAAATAGGATAGCCTCACCTCAATATTGCAGACTATATTGTTTCTGTCCCTCAGTACATTTCTCAATTTCCCTTACTAGGCTTTTGTGTATATGTTGTTTTTAGTTGGCACTTGGAGATTGTTTTTGTCATTTATTAAAGGCATTATGCCATTGTGTTTTTGCCGCTCCCTGACTAAACAGTGGTTGACCTGTTTGGGTTGGCACGCTGTCAATTTTCTTTTCTTTTGGTGTTGGCTAATCTTCTACCTCTTTGATTTTTTTTTTTCTCCTCGGTTTATTCTGATGTTATTACGAAACCCAAAAAGTAGATCTCCTTACTATCAAAAATGCACTTATCAAGTTTGGCGTATAATCGGTGTCTGTGTATAATCTCTTAACCTGCATAATATGGTTTCCACTTGATCATGTTTTTCAATGAAATCACAGAATATTAATATA
This sequence comes from Leptobrachium leishanense, assembly GCA_009667805.1. Classification (NCBI taxonomy): domain Eukaryota; kingdom Metazoa; phylum Chordata; class Amphibia; order Anura; family Megophryidae; genus Leptobrachium; species Leptobrachium leishanense. The sequence continues at coordinate 506,055,752 of CM019063.1, read as the reverse complement.
TCGTCTAGATGTATTACAACTGAAATATCAATTATGTCTCGGAAAATATAATTCAAAAACCGTTGGAATGCTATTCGTAATGCCCATAACAAGAGCGGAATGAGTTTTCCACTAGTCTTCTTTTTATTCTTGTGTGGATATAGTCACCCCTCAGGTCGAGCTTGGTAGAATTCTGGGCCCCTCTTAGCCTGTCCATTAGTTCTGTTATGAGTGGAAATGGGTACTTATTTTTGTTATTTAAGGCTTGATAGTCTACATGGACGTAAGCCTCTGTCCGTTTTCCCAACAAAAAATATAAGTGCTCCAGCAGGCGAGTCGAAAGCTGTATAAAACCTTTTATGTAGATGCTCAATTATGTATTCTTTGAGTACATCTGTTCAAAGCTCTCCTTCAGGAAAATGAAACTGTTTCCCTCGCAATCCTGCATGTACTATTAAAAGCACTTTACTCCGTCCATTGACTGTCCTACTATAGAAACATTTGTGAATGTCGTCATGCCATTGACAACATTCAGCCTGTCGCATACACTCATTCCTATCCTCAGAACCGGTCACATCAATTGAGACAGGCCATTTGAGGTCTTAAGAGAAACGAGAAATTGGTAATAAAACCTTCAGATAAGGGAGGTAACATAGTGCTGATGGATACATAGCAATGGCAGAGCGCATTTAGGGTGATGCAACTACCAAATCCTTCCCAATAATCTGCTACACAAATTTCATAAAGAACTGAAAACATTATTACATCAGGGACAGGATCTAGGCCTTATGATAAGGAGCTAACCTCTCTCCTACCATCAGCACCCACTGTGGCAACTTTCTACTACCTGCCTAAGATCATGGAGGAGGCGGAGGATCCTCTGTGGCGGGCCACAATTTGCCCACCCCTGCTCGCTGCTGGTTCCTGGGTCCTCCTTAGGAACCCCAACTCCTCTGCGTATTTATACAGGCGGGTCTTCTTGGCCCCTGGACCAGCCCATGCTTCTGCCTCCTGCTTCTTAACGGCCCGGTGGTGGTTGTCCCGGACCGTGCGCCACTTGACAATTACTTCAGTTCCTGAAAAACATGATAAATGAAGGATGACATAGGTTAGGTTGAGAGAATGAGATCTTAACACACTTCTATTTAGTTTTTTACTAGATGTCTTGCTAGTGCATGCAGTTTTCTGGATCTGCCATTACAATTTCCGCATTGGTCGATCTACACCTGGCGTGATTGTAGGCAACGTGTGGCAGACAATATGGGACACAATGAAGGAGCAATGTTTAACACCCGTAGAAGAGGCATGTGCACAAATTTCGGCAGGATTTCGGGATAGGGCTAACTTCACCGAGTATGCAAATGTGTATGTGCAGGTGGTGCATGTGCAGGTGGTGCCACTAGTGGATCTATTCCTTATACCCATGGAAAAATTCCTAAAAAAACTTTGGATAGATTATTAAAAGTGCAGGGCAGTCCCTCAAACAGGAGCAGCTGAGGCACATTCCGGTTACATTTCGGGAGGAGGCTGCCACTGGTTTCACTACCGCTCCAGGATGTCAGCGGCATTGCTTATGTGCTCCCGCAGTTCCTGGATGGAATCAATAGTTGTTACAGCCAGGCGTAGCTCGCCGATCGCCATCCGGTTAATTTGCCTAATGCTGGATGATGTGTCCGGTCTGGCTTCTCCTTCTATATATCCAATAAATGAAAGAAGGAAAATACAGTAAGTAAAGCAGGTTTCTATTTTTGACTGAAAGTATTGAAAAAATATAACAGTAGTATATACCAGTGCTGGCGGCCTCATGAGGCTCCGACGACTCCTCCTCCACCACCACCGTCACCATCTCATCCGGTGCTATATCTAAGAAATTAAAGAAATAAAAAATACAGTAAACAGCAAAACTGATTTATTTTTGAACAAAAGTCGATGCAAAATACAACAGTAAAAAAAAAAAACCTGGGCTTGCGGCCTCCTGCTCCGGCTCCCTCTCTCCATCGCCCTCCTCCTGCTCCTCCTCTTCCTCCTCCTGCTCCTCTTGTGCTATACATAAAAAAATTAAATTAAAATACAGTAAACAAAAAATGTTTCTGTTTTTGACCAAAAGTCGTTGCAAAATAAAACCGTATATACCAGCGCTGGTGGTCGCCTGTGGCTCCTCCTCCACTGGGGCACTGGTGCCCGCCGGGGCAGATGCTGCCTTCTTCCAGTCTTCTGCCAAATCCAAAAAATAACACGTAAATAATGCAGACTGGAAAAAATGGTATATCTATACAATATATTGATGAAAGTATTGCGACACCCCTCCACTACCCACTAGCACTACCAGCTTGACACACCACTACTCCCATCTCATAGTTCTAAATTCACAAAATATTTATTTCCTCTGCACATAGACATATATTATCGTTCAATTATATATTTTTTTCAGAAGTAAACATTACGTTTATTCAATAAAAACAATTTTTTGTGTTGTGTGTACAAAACGCATTGTGCGACTGCTTTATTATATAGAAGGCCTCCGTTTCAGTTTCTGCGAATAAAACTGTGGATATAGCAGAAACAACAGAAATCGGCCATTTTGTTTTGAAATTTGCATCTAAAGCGTTCAATAATGACACTGCTGCAGCAAACTGAATTGCTGCGCTGCAACAATTCAGCAGCTGTTGAGGATGTATTGAACGCGGCTCTGTTTGGATGCACTTTCAGAACAACTTCATGTCCCATCCTACCACTTAGCAGAGACGCAGAGATTTTTATTGATGCGCAGATGGGAGCCAATATTGGGCAAGCTGTGGGTCATCTCGTATGCATCACTCAATCACAACCCCCCCAGCACACTACAGACTACACACAGTGCCAAAAGAAATCCAGCATTGTAACTTCATCTACATACATCAAATGTCACAATTTTCACGAATACGTAAAATCACAAAAAGGCAGAGCTATGGCAAAAATGCATGTATGACGAGTCGTGAAAACGCAAAGCTATACACAATCACATTGCATGAAAAAAGGACTAGATAAATCAGCGTATTTTTGTGCACATTGGCACATGCAAGCACATTATTATTATACAGGATTTATATAGCGCCAACAGTTTGCGCAGCGCTTTACAATATAACATGACACTTACGTTTGGCTATGACTCGCCGGATGTGCCTCAGCTGCCCCTGTTCGCGCACCTTGAGGTCGGACCAGCGTTTTCGGAGCTGGTCCTTGGTCCGGTCTTTCCCAAATAATTCCGCGATGGTGGTGCGTAGCTTATCTAGAATACGGTCCTTGCGCGCGTTATTCTTTCTGCTGTAAGAGCCCTTACGGCAGTAATAATCTTTAAGATCAAAGATGCGGACCAGCTCCAGCATCTCGTCAAATGCCATGTTGCTGGCCCGCTTCTTCCTGGGGGTCTCTGGGGTGGAAGCAGATGAGGTGTCCGAATGGGACTCTGTCTCTTCCTTCAGCCATGATAAATAATTTCTATATTTTTTGGCAATTGTCAAAACTCTCTAGAATAATGTCTCAATATAGTTACGAAATCCGCGCTCGCATGCGCGACCCGCGGACGAATCGGATCCGACCCGATTCCGAAGGAATTTTCGTATCGACATAATTATCGGATCATTGGAAACAAAAAAACAAGTGATACGCATTTACAAATACAAAATTTACAGAATCAGCGATATAACCGATAATAGTTAAATATACGATGTCCAGAATTACCGAAATGGAACCGAAATCATGAATAGAGCGAAAATAAATTTTGATTTGACACATTTCAAGTCCATTCGAAAATTCCGAAAATATTTCGTTTCGGCTCGGAAAACTTTTCGGATCTGCCATTTTCGGATCTAAAAATTTTCGGAAAATCGGCCGCATCCGAAAACACGGATCGGGAAATTTCGTGAAAATTCCGAAACGCACATCCCTAGTGAGAAGCTGCCTACAGCACTGAAAGCGCACCCGACGCGCGTGTCGCCTTGCACAGGCTTGTCAGGAGTGCTGGGAATGTGAATGGCATAGACATGCATATTTAAACCCACTTGAATTGATGTTAATCCCTGATTAACCAATCGGAAGAATGAGTAATTGTAGCAAGGTGTTCCCATATAACAAGATGATTGAAATGAGAGGCAACCAATTTGAGGGTGGCATTCACTTGATAGTCATAGTAACCAGAGCAAATGATGGAAAGAGCGAATCACAAAGCTTATAAAATGATTGACACTTGCCTCCTTCAATCTCAAGAGTCGCAGCATATTGTTGTTGCCGCGATCAGTCTATTACACAGAGCACGATCCAAGGGAACCATCTATATATGACTAGGGGAGATAATCTGTGTAGTCTGTAGGACAGAGCCATATCTAAACCCTGATTAAAATCCCACATAGAGCACCCTACATGTAGATTTAAAAAGGGGTATAAATATATGGAAAAGGCAACAAATATATTAGGCAGAATTTTAATACCAGATGGTAATATATATATCTCAACTGTTACATACTCTCACTAACCATATACAGTTGTGTTCAAAATTATTCAACCCCCACTGAAATTGAGTGTTTTGGCCAGTTTGACATTGATTTTGATCATTCAGTCATCTTGCTTACAATTAAATCAAAGAGGCACGTGTAGGTCAGACAAATATAACATAACATTTATAATGAAATAACCACAAATGTCTTTTCTGTCCTCACATCATTATCAGTTTTATTCAACCCCCAAGTGACATTCAATCTTAGTACTTAGTACAACATCCTTTTACAGTTATAACTGCTTTTCAACGTGAAGCATAGCTTGACACAAGTGTCTTGCAGCGATCTACGGGTATCTTCGCCCATTCGTCATGGGCAAAAGCCTCCAGTTCAGTCACATTCTTAGGCTTGCGCACTGCAACTTCTTTCTTTAAGTCCCACCAGAGGTTCTCAATCGGATTTAAGTCAGGTGACTGCGATGGCCACTCCAAAACGTTCCAGCCTTTAATCTGCAACCATGCTCTAGTGGACTTGAAGGTATGCTTGGGATCATTGTCCTGTTGAAAGGTCCAACGTCTCTCAAGCCTCAGGTTTGTGACGGACTGCATCACATTGTCATCCAATATCTCCTGGTACTGAAGAGAATTCATGGTACCTTGCACACGCTGAAGCTTCCCTGTACCTGCAGAAGCAAAACAGCCCCAAAGCATGATTGACCCCCTGCCATGCTTCACAGTAGGCAAGGTGTTCTTTTCTTCATAGGCCTTGTTCTTCCTCCTCCAAACATAGCGTTGATCCATGGGCCCAAACAGTTCTAATTTTGTTTCATCAGTCCACAGAACACTATCCCAAAACTTCTGTGGTTTGTCCACATGACTTTTGGCATACTGCAGTCGACTCTTCTTACTCTTTGGAGACAGCAAGGGGGTGCGCCTGGGAGTTCTGGCATGGAGGCCTTCATTACGCAGTGTGCGCCGTATTGTCTGAGCTGAAACTTCAGTACCCACATCTGACAATCTTTTCTCAGTTCCTCAGCAGTCACACGGGGACTTTTCTCCACTCTACGCTTCAGGTAGCGCACAGCAGTCGAAGTCAGCATCTTCTTTCTGCCACGACCAGGTAGCGTTTCAACAGTGCCCTTTGCCTTGAATTTGCGAATGATGCTTCCTATGGTCTCTCTTGGTATGTTTAACATCTTTGCAATCTTCTTATAGCCATTGCCCTTCCTGTGAAGAGTAATCACCTCTTCTCTTGTCTTCCTGGACCATTCTCTTGACTTCACCATGTTTGTAACCACACCAGTAAATGTCTAGAAGGCGCTGAGTATCACAGTCATTTTAAAGCTGCCTAATTGGTGCTTATTATGCTTTATTGCTGCTCCGTGACATCCACAGGTGTTTTCAATACCTGATTGAAAACACTTGAATGAACCTCTGTTCTTCAGAGTGGTAGTCTTTAAGGGGTTGAATAATTGTGTCAATGAAGAATTCACAAAAGAAACATTTACTACTGTATTACAAAACCAATTGATGTCATTTTAGTTGCATATGGTTCTTTAAAAAGTCCTTGTAGGATTTCATTCTGAATACAATTACAAATGTACACTAAATTCCCTAAAACCCTTTACAGCATTGGGGGTTGAATAATTTTGAATACAACTGTAGGTAAAAAAGTGTAGAGTGGGAAGGGACATAAGTAGACTAGCGTATAGTTAATTGGATGTAATTATAAGCCCTATCATATTCAAAAATATTATACTGGGGATGCTATATAGATGAGCAAAGGATTAATTATATATATATATATATATATATATGGTGAATCGTGCAAAGCTGCATCTGGAACAAAAAACCTAGAGCAATAGCTAGCAAAGAACATTGTTCTGTATAGAGATGAAATGCATGTAAGAGATTGGCTAAACAATAGGAAAAAAAGGGGGTTAAAAATAGGAGTGAGGGTTAAAAGATTTAAGCAGAAAAAATATGATTGGAATATATATATATATGTCCATCGTAGAAAGAGAATTGGCATAAAACTGGCAGTATAATGTGAGATTTTATATGAATGAAGTGTAATTAAATTCTTCATTTAAACCAAGAGGATACAGTGTTTTAAGAGTATATATCCAGAATGATTCGACATAAGAATTTATCAAAGTTCCCTTTTCTGGGACCTGAGCGTATCTGTTCAATTGCTTGAAAAGTAAGGCAGGCTGGATTAGAATCATGTTTTGCTCTTACGTGTCTAGAGACTTGTGTACGGAGTTAATATGTTGTAAAATTCTCCGTTGAAATTGTTGGATGGTTTTGCCGACATTGTTGGCCACATTGGCAAGTAATTAGATAAACTATTATTTTACTAGATAAATGGGGGAAAACCTACGAACGGCGCCTGTGTATCCGTAGGCTGCTGCCCTTCTAAGGTATTAAGGCAGTGCCTTGTTACTGCCTGAGCGCATTACAAAGATAAAATGGGATATACCTAGAATTGGGCGCTGCTTGCGTGTGATTATTCTTTTTTCCTGAATCCCGTGTATGTTAATGGTGGATTGTCTGCTCTTCTGATTTTGTAGCAGAGGAAGTATGGTGTGCAGGAATTTATATTTTCATGTTTTCATATATGGAGATAAGATCGTAGGCATATAACATATATAATATCTGTTATGGATAATATATAACACATGCAATGATATAGTAGGAATACACGTACACAGTGAATAATGTGCTCAATAGTACATGTATATATTTTACATATGCAATTTTTTTTGCAGAATATTTTTCAGGGTAATTTGCAGGATATGTAGTTAGTCCTATGTTGCCACCTTGTGGCCAGATAATTCAGAGAAAATGTAGTTGTCTTTTTTGCTGCCACCTTGTGGTCTAGAGGGTAAGTCATAGAGAAGTCTATCCCTTATCCTATGCTGACACCTTGTGGCCAAAAAATTGGTACAGGGATATGTAGGGATTATTCGATGCTTGATTTCTTCCAACTTGTCAGTAGCAGGATAAACCTCAAATGCAGAGGGACAAAGAAGGAAAAAAAAGTACATAGTGCTTTACCGTGGTATTAAACTTGATAAATTGTACAGTAAATTGCCAACTCATATGGGTTGGAGCTGGTGTTAAAACCACACTCACTCTTGAGCACGTCCCTGGTCAATATAGGTGGCCAGGAATCCTTCTTTTTCTCCACCTCCTCGCTCCTTCCTTACCGCAAGCTTTCTTCTCTGCTGGGCTGGAGTCCTCGCAATGTCGGCGCTGGAGTCTGCCCTGTAGATAAGCTGCGCTGCGCTTGGAAAGACCAGGATACGGTGGTATGGGGGAAAGGTATTTAATAGTAAGTATAAAAAATAGGGTTTTAACAGTGGTGGGTAGGTAAATCTACAAATTAAATAAAATCAATAGTGAGTAATAGTTCCAGCACGCGTTTCGCCAGGATATGTGGCCTCTTCAGCTGGATAATACCTCTTCTTGTCCTGCTTTTATGGGTTGTCCGGTAGATGAATTTTAGTTTCATTTTCGGCGCGAAGATGCTGCGCATGCGCATTGCGGTAGAATTCCGATCTCGTGTTGCGTGGGTCACGTGGTTGCTGGCTGCCAATCAGTGCATGAGTTTCAATTTCCTTGTTATCCTGGGACTGCGGTGGATCAAAAATCCTCTGTATTCGTCGTTGAGGATTTCTCTCGGGCTTAATTGGTCACAAGGTGTCTGTGGGCCAGTCAGTCCATAGGTATCTCTTTTTGGCTAGCTCTTAGTCAATTAAATTGGATGAGTCATACACTGCATTAATCAGATGGTGCAAAAGGAAACACATTCGTGCTTTTTCTTGTATAATTCTAATGCCTGGCTATTCAGACATGATGATATTCTACAGTAAAAAAATATAAGAAGTACAGTGGCACATGTTGTAGAGATAGTGGAAGGGAGATAGGTACATGGTATTATATAGTTTTCTGATCTTTATGCCCATAGTCGTTTTTTTTTTTTTTTATCAATCAAAGGGAATACTCCTATATTCTGGAAGGGTGGCATTCATTTTGTTGATTCCCAGGGTTACGATCGATATATGGAGCTTAAGTAGAAGGGAGATATGTAAATGGTATCATATATGTTTCTGGTCTTTGTGCCCAGAGTCGATATGGTATCTCAATCAATGGAAAATAAAGGCTCCTATATTCTGTAAGGGTATCATTCGTTTTGTTCATTCCGAGGATGGTGGTTAATATATATGGAGATGTGTGTGGAGGCTGAATGGGGTCTTATTTTACGGGCCATAGATTCATTTAAAGGTTCCTGCAATGGATGTTGCTGGGACACATGGGCAATGGTCGATTTGACATTTTTCGGTCGAGGGAGATGAATAGTATTTGTGTCCGGTATCTGGATGTGTGATAGAGATTTGTGGAGGGTCTTATGAGCTATATTCACTTGAATTGTTTCGGGGGTATATGCTTGTACCATAGGGATGGTCGTATGGTCTTTGTGGAGTGTAGAGTTTCGTTATGGTTTCTGAGACACCCGCGGTTGGTAAAGTTGTAGATTGGAGGGGGGGGGTTGTGTAGGTTATCATGGGCCTAGAGATGGTGGACACTATTAGGTGTGCATACTCTTGACCCGATGAACGGAGCAAAGCATATAATAAATGAGGACTAAGATATAGATCTGAGCGGGTACTACTAAGGGTATTATAGGGTATTATAAGGGTATTATTGTGGGGACTACTAAGGGTATTATAAAGTTAGGGAGATAATCATGGTAGGACTAGGAGGGAAGCTTGGTACAGTAGGTGGTAAATGGTAAGGTGTGGGCATATGGAAGGGGGTCTTGATTTAGAGGAAATGTCATAGTTCAAAGTCCATATTGAGACCTTTTGGATGCAGCGTGTCAAACTCTTATATGCATTTCATCTCCTAGCCTATTTTCTTTGCAAGATCGCCCCCTCTTCTGTTCTGTATTCTTTTTATTGCCATAAATTTAACGTTCCTTAGATCACAATTATGCATCTTCTTAAAATGTGCCGGGGCACTGTGGGAGTCTAAGCCTTTTTCTATGTTCCTCACATGTTCTCGTATTCTTACTCCTAATGCTCTGGTGGTTTTCCCAATGTATTTTCGTCCGCATGGGCAGATTAGGAGGTATATTACGTTTGTTGAGAAACATTTGAGGATTTCTTTAATCTTCCATTTACCTCTTCTGTTCGCAACTGTAGTGACATGTCTTTTAACATTTCCTGTGCTTCTACAGCTAATACAGTTGCCGCAACCATATAAGCCCCTATTTTGTTTGAAGGGATTGTTGGTCTTTCTTGCAACGTGTTCACTGGTGGTAAGTCTGGATTTCAGGTTTTTAACTCCTCTACAAATGAATCTTGGTTTCGGAGGTAGGATTTCCTGTAATACGGGATCTTCCTTTAGGATAGGCCATAATTTTTTTAATGATCTTTCTGAAGTCTAGGTCTTGTTGACTGTATGAAAATATGACAGGTACCCCGAAATTTGTGAAGTCTTCTGGGGTTTTGTCTTTGTACCTTAGATATTCCTTTCTGTCAGTGGATGAGACTTCATTTTTGTCAGTTCCAGTTTTGTTTTGTCGTATCCTTTTTCCATAAATTCTGATTTAAGTTTTGTAGCTTGAGAATTTAAGTGTCGTTCTAGAGCAATTCCTTTTTATTCTTATGAATTGACTCTTAGGCACTCCTTCTAACCATTTTCTTAGGTGGCAGCTCTCTTTGTTGATATAGCTGTTGGTGTCAACTTGTTTGAAGAATGTTTTAGTTTGGATCACATTCCCTTCTGGGAAGATGGTCAAATCTAGATAATTGATGTTTGGTTCTAGGTAGTCTCCAGTTGTATATTTGGGTCTTTTGTGTTGAGGTCTACGAGGAATGTTCTTAACTCTTCTCCTCCTTTCCAGATCATCAGGATGTCGTCGATGTACCTACGGTACAGTATAATGTCTTCCTTCCTTCTATAATATTTTTCTCCCAGTTATTCATGTAGAGATTGGCAAAGTTTGGGGCAAATCGAGTCCCCATAGCTGTGCCTTTTGTTTGTAAATAGTCGTTTTTAAATGAGATAGTTATTTTCTAGGATGAGTTTGATGCCTTCTAGTATAAATTGTTTTTGTTCGGGGGGTATGTCCTTTTCATCTTCTAGGTGGATCCTTATAGCCTCAATCCCCTCTTTATGCGGGATATTGCTATAAAGGGACTTGACGTCACATGTGACCAAAATGTAGTTATCTTCCCATGGTATTCGCTCGAGTTCTTCTTGTATCACGTTCAGGGTGTCTTTCAGATGGTATTTCATTTTTAACACTATAGGTTGTAGTAATTTATCAATATATTCTGATACCCTACTGGATATGGAGTCGATGCCGGAAATTATTGGTCTCCCTGGTGGGTTCCTTGGGTCTTTATGGACCTTTGGAAGATGGTAAAACGTCGGTTTCCGGGGATCTAGTATTTTGAGGTATTTATGCTCTTTATCGTTTAGAATGCCTAATACCTGTCCTTCATTGATGTATTGATGGAAAATAGATCTTATGTCTTCTGTTGGATCTTTCATTAATCTCGTGTACGTATTCGGGTCGTTCAGTATTTTGAGCGATTCTTCCTCGTACCTCTGTGTTTTGGATGACAATTCCTCCTCCTTTATCTGCTGGTTTGATAACTATTGTTGCATCTTCTCTCAATTCCTCCAGAGCCGCTTTCTTTTTTGGAGAGGTTGTGTTTTTTTCCTATTTGTTTTCCATTTCTCGTGTCACCATTCTTTCAAACGTCTATTTCTGCCAAAATCATGGATCTGGGAAAGAATTTCTATTTTTTTTCTTCTTACAATTCTATAAAAACATACAGAATTGAATCTGAGGTGTCCTTTCCAGAGGATTCTTCTGAAAGTATTTTCTGAGGCAGTTTTCTTTTGAATTTCTGTAGATCTATATAGGTGGAAAAGTGATTAATATTCTGTGTGGGCGCAAATTTAACGCCTTTTATTCAAAACATTTTGCTGATCTGTAGTCAGGGTTTTCCCTGACAGGTTGAATATGCCATCCTTTTTGGTCTCCTGTGATTTAGGTCTGGATTTTGTGCGAACTTTCTTTTTCCCTCCTCTTTTGCCTCTTATCCTACCCTTGCTTTTTTGCCGGGATCTGCATACATCCTGTCCTCTTTTTTTTTTTTTTCTCCCGTTTTTTTTTGTGACCAATTAAGCCCGAGAGAGAAATCCTCAACGACGAATACAGAGGATTTTTGATCCACCGCAGTCCCAGGATAACAAGGAAATTGAAACTCATGCACTGATTGGCAGCCAGCAACCACGTGACCCACGCAACACGAGATCGGAATTCTACCGCAATGCGCATGCGCAGGATCTTCGCACCGAAAATGAAACTAAAATTCATCTACAGGACAAGAAAAAGGAATAATCCAGCTGAAGAGGCCACATATGCTGGCGAAACGCGTCCTGGACCTATTCCTCACTATTGATTTTATTTAATTTGTCGATTTACCTACCCACCACTGTTGTTAATACCCTATTTTTTTTTATACTTACTATTCAATACCTTTCCCCCATACCACCATATCCTGGTCTTTCCAAGCGCAGCTTATCTACAGGGCAGACTCCAGCGCAGACATCGCGAGGACTCCAGCCCAGCAGAGAAGAAAGCTTGCGGTGAGGAAGGAGCGAGGAGGTGGAGGAAAAGGATTCCTGGCCACCTATATCGGCCAGGGACGTGCTCAAGAGTGAGCGTGGTTTTAATATCGGCTCCAACCCATGTGAGTTGGCAATTTACTGTACAATTTATCAAGTTTAATACCACGGTAAAGCACTATGTACGTTTTTTTTCCTTCTCTGTCCCTCTGCATTTGAGGTTTATCCTGCTACTGACAAATTGGAAGAAATCAAGCATCGAATAATCCCTACATATCCCTGATTTTTTTTTTTTTTTTGGCCACAAGGTGTCGGCATAGGATAAGGGATAGACTTTTCTTTGACTTGTCTTTGACTTCTCTGTGACTTACCCTGTAGACCACAAGGTGGCAGCAAAAAAGACAACTACATTTTCTCTGAATTATCTGGCCACAAGGTGGCAACATAGGACTAACTACATATCCTGCAAATTACCCTGAAAAATATTCTGCAAAAAATTGCATATGTAAAATATATACATGTACTATTGAGCACATTATTCACTGTGTACGTGTATTCCTACTATATCATTGCATGTGTTATATATTATCCATAACATATTATATATGTTATATGCCTACGATCTTATCTCCATATATGAAAATATAAATCCCTGCACACCATACTTCCTCTGCTACAAAATCAGAAGAGCAGACAATCCACCGTTAACATACATGGGATTCAGAAAAAAAGAATAATCAGACGCAAGCAGCGCCCAATTCTAGGTATATCCCCTTTTAGCTTTATTATTTTACTAGAGCAGTTCATGTAGTCTTTAATTTTGCACGTTCTTTCGGGAGTGCTACTTTGAAAGATGTTAGACTTTTTGACAAAATCGAATGCTTTTACAGTGCGTGCACTTAAAAGTGCATTTTGGTTGTTTTAGCCAGGTACGTGGGGTTTTCTGTCTGCAATAGATAATAATTTTAGCTCGTCTGGCGGTGAACAATGGCTTGGCAGGGAGGACCGTATTCAATGGTTTCTCCATCTGGAGAATTGGCCAGAATTTTTCACAGATGGATTTGATGTTATACCAGCCACTGTCATAGCTGGCTGTAAATCTGTTCATTTTTGGTTTCGTTTTTGCTTTTAGGGTGCAGTTGTTCATCTCTTGATGTATTGAGTGCTCTTTGATAAGCACGTTTCAGACATTTCTTGGGATAGCCCTTGGACAAAAACATCTCTTTGTAAATGGTTTGCCTCTGTTTGAAAATCTGTCAGTGGTACAGTTCCTCCTAGCTCGGAGGTACTGGCCAATGGGGATGCCTCTCTTTAGACTTACTGGATGATGTGAGGCCATTCTAAAAAGTTATTAGTGGCTGTTGGTTTCCTATATAGCTTAGTAGTGATGTTGGTGTCATCAATCATAATTGATAAATCCAAAAATTCAATCTTCGTTCCACCTGTGACAAAAGTTAGCTGAAGGCCAATGTCATTTGAATTTAAACTTAAAAACTGCTCTTTTAGATCCTCCTATAGGTCCGTGCCAAAGTATCAGGATGTCGTCAATGTATCTCATCCATTTGACTAAGAGTAGTCAAATTCAATTTGTCGTGGGTAAAAACGTGTCTCTTTTCCCACCGCACCAAGAACAAGTTTGTATAACTCGGGGCACAAGTACCCATAGCCGTGCCTCAGGTTTGCAAGTAAATTTTGTTATGGAATACAAAATAATTGTGATGTAGCAAGAATTCCAGCAAGAGAGACACATTCAGCCTCCAAAGGGGAGTATTTTTCATTCAGAAAGTATTGTCGCTCTTAAGCACACATCATGGGGAATATTATTGTAAAGTGAGACCACATCAAAACTTGCTAGTATAGTACCAGGCGGGATTGATATCTCTGAAAGTTTATAGAAGACATGCTGTGTGTCTCTTACATACGAGGATGTCTCCTCAACAATTGGACGCAGATAGCAATCAACAAATTCACTAATTCTCTCAGAGTCATTTCCAGAAATGATGGGGCGTCCTGTAGGGGATGTCTGTGACTTGTGAATTTTAGGTAAACCATATAGCGTAGGGATGGTGGGTAATGTGGGAAGCAAGAATTTGTAGTTGTCATCAGATAGAAGGCCTAATATTAATCCAGTTTGTAAAATGAGGTCTAGGGCCCTAGAGAATAGGATAGTTGGATCTTTCTCCAAAACACACTATCCTGCAGGTGGGCCATACACCTCATGATTTAATCCTCCGTATCCAGAAGTACAAGATTACCTCCCTTGTCCGACTGTTTGATAACAATGTTTTGGGCATTACATAGCTCTTTTAGTGCTTTTTGTTCAGACTTTGATAAGAATAGAGACCTTGAATGTGACTAACTTAATAGCTTCAATTTCATTGGTAACCAGTTTCACGAACACTTCGATATTGGAGCGTTTGGAGAAAGGGGGGTGAACCTTGTTTTGGATTTAAATTTATTTTCTATATTTAAAGCATCCGGAGGACATTGATCCAACAATAACATCAGAGTTTGTAAATGCTAGTAATCTTGTTGAGACAACCCATAACGTTTGGCATTCCTTTCTTGTTTTTTTTTATCCATAAACATATGTAAGGCCAATTTGCGTGCAAATATATTTAGATCTTTGACCCAATTAAATTTGTTAAAATGAGTCGGTACAAAGGAAAGACCTTTTTGCAATACATTAATATGTCCCATAGTTAGATCAAATTTGGACAAATTAATAATGGAATGGGTGGGCTTATTCTTAACGTCTTTTGGTTGTGTAGCTGTTTCGCTGTCTTCCCCTGTAGCCCCATTTTTGGCGGTCTCTTAATCGTTCTTCCGGAGGAGGGTCTATTTTCCAACCGTCCTCTAAAAAAGACACGTCTTTTGGAGTTACGGAATATGCCTTTTGTAATGTTCAATGGGTAAATGAGCGATGTTAATATTAGATCGTTCACCTTCACTATCCTCAAAGGAGGATTCACCTTCAGTTGTGGAGATTCTCACAATTATAGTTGGAAGTAGATGTTTGGCGGCGCCTAGGCTTATTCTTAGTTCTAAAGATATTCTTGGTTTTAAAATCGTTCAGATCTCGCTGGAATTTGAAATGCTTTTTTTCTTTGATCATTTTTTTGTAATTGACTAAATTTGTTTGCAGTCGGGTTTCCATATGACCAAATTGTGGATCCGTTTTAAATGGTTCTAAAGACAGAATTTTGTCTGATAAATTTCGATTGACTGTTTCAAGATATTCTTTTTCTAGGCGACCTACAAAATTCATTAATTTAAATGAGCATTCTAATAAAAGTGAGTTCCACTCCTCAATATGTTCATCTTTTACAACTTTGTTCGGTAACGACACCTCTGGTCTCAACCTTCTAGGTACTAGTTTTTGTAAGGCAGGGTACATCCATGCTTCAAATTCACTTCAGGCAGACCAGGAAGTTCTGGATTGTGGGTGTGACGTAGGCCGGATAACTGCAGCATGTGCTCTCCTCGCTTCACACACACAGGCCACTATTCGGACACAGCACACTTTTGTGCGCATAGACGTTGTCCGTTCGGTGTGCACTCTTTGGACTTGCCATTAATCAGACCAGCTTCTATAAATGCGGACGCAGCGCACTTTTGTGCGCATCAACGTTCTCCGTTGTGAATCCGCCGTTTGGTACGGTCAAATTGTTACAATTTGCCATTACCACCAGATTTTCAAAGACGTTAAAATCATGCGCGCACACGTGTGTAAAATTTTGTGCGAAGATTGTAATACCATGTGTGCACCAACGCATTTGCGCTCACAATGTTAAGTACAGGATGCGCAGTGTTCATCACGCTCGCGCAGGTGCATCCACGTTAAACTTTAACGTGCATTTTTTGCGCGAACGTCGTAATACGACGTTCTGCGCAAAGGGTTTTGCCCCTCGCGTTAATGCATTTTTGTGCAAAGAATGTAATAGGGCCCTAAGGGTTCTAGAACAAGCTGCCAGGGGAAGTGAAAGAGGCAGCATCAGCTTAAGCAACGTGGATGGGGATGATTCCCTTAAGCGCACCAGAGACTATGTACTAAAGCAAAACCGTGAACCTCTCATAACATCAAATGTTCCTGACAGTTTTGACAAACTTCCAAAACCGGGAGAAGGCTCTTTAGCAGTACCCTGCATCCAAGGTCCGTAAAATACTCTACTAGCTAATGACCTTGACCTACCTTCACACGCCCTAGTGCAACAGCAATCCCAATGCATTAACTCTAGGATGCAATTCTACCCTCCAGCAACTCCTCAAAATCCTAGCAACCATGCTGGCCTGAGTCTATGGACGCTAAACCGACTCCAGGGCTAAATACAGATGCAACCGCATACTTTCCTATGTCACTAGATCAGAATACTGCAAACGCCTTTTCAAAGTTCATTTCCCTGCCCAAAGTCAGAGAAAACAGACATGTCTGAGATTGCTAGATACATGCTTTGCCGTGAACTCGCCAAGACAAGCCTTTCGAAGATTGATGACCAACTTGAAAATTACAGAAGCTGGAAGGGTGCTTTCAGAACTGCAATTAGTGATCTTGGCATTGCTCCTGCTGAGGAACTGGACCTGCTGATCAGATGGCTTGGTTCAGTCTACAGAACGTGTCAAGAGACTCAGAGCTGTCCACAAATAAACCAATGCTGGGCATCGACGCTGCTTGGCAAAGACTTGATCAAAGCTATGGCAGCCCCGTAGCCATAGAGAACACTGTTTAATCACCTGCACTGTTTCCCAAAAATTTCCGATCAGGACAATCAAATTCTTGGGACTCATTGACAGACGCTTACGTACCTGGCCTCAGCTATCTGGACACTGTTCGTGGGGTAAACCCAATAGTTTTCAAGCTGCCATGCAATATCCAGGAAAAATGGGCTGCGCTTGCAAAGTATAAAAGAGTGAACCAGATCTCATTTCCACCTTTCCCCCTTTCCCCCTACTTTTGCGAGTTTATAAGGGACATTGCAGAAACAAAGAATGACCCCAGTTTTTCCTACAGTGAGTTCCACGCTTCAGGTTCCCTTCCTCAGATGTCCGACAGCTCGCAGTTTAATCAGAGGCCGCAGGGGTCCAGTATCAGTGAAAAAGACTGTCCTTCCCCCTCCTACCTCAATTCCTGACAATTGCAAACAAGGTGAAAAGATTGAGAATCCTAATCACCTTTGCCCTATTCATAAGAACCACATCCCCTCAAAAAGTGCATCGGCTTTAGAAAGAAACCACTCTCAAGAGCGCAAGGAGCTCCTAAAGACATATGATGTATGTTTCAGATGTTGTGCTTCTACTGAGCACTTTGCCCGAAGACTATAAATCTATCAAGTGCATAGAATGTGATAGTGTGGATCATGTGCAGGTGCTACATCCATCTCCATACATGCCTGCAACGTCAACCAACTCCCCTCCTGTGTCAAAGCACGGCGGGGAGACTACAGGTCACGCAGTTACCATAGTGTCCTCTTCTTGTACAGCAGTATGCAGGGAAGATCTTTGCGACAAGTCTTGTGCTAAATTAAGCTTAGTTAACATGTATCACAAGGATCACCCAGGAAAGTCTGTTAAAGTATACGTCATCCTGGACAATCAGAGCAATCGGTCCCTCGCAGGAATGGAAATCTTTGATCTTTTCAACTTAAAAGTAGATTCCTACCTTTTATACTTTAGGTACATATAGTGGCATTACAGAGGTCTCTGGTAAAAGAGACAGCAGATTCGTAGTAGCTGCCCTTGGGGGCAATATGGAATTACTGTTGCCCACACTGGTCGAGTGCAACCAGATCCCATCTAACAAGCAAGAGATCCCTACACCAGAAGCTTCCCCTACACCATCCTCATCTGAAGGCTATAGCTAACGAATTGCAAGCCCTTGACAAGAATGCAGATATCCGAATTCTCCTGGGCAGAGATATCAGAGAGCATAAGGTACGGCAACAAATTAATGGTCCACATGATGCTCCATTCGCTTCAACGCCTTGATCTAGGTTGGGTTATCATAGGCAATGTTTGTATAAAGGAAATGAAGGTGCCTACCAAGATTTCTTCCTCAAAACACACATCTTGCCAAATGGTCGCAACACGTATCTTGAACCCTGCCCACACCATTACAGAGTGAAGGAGAAATTGAACAGCAACGAATGGCAGCATGACGACCAAGATAAATTAAATGTCTTTCAGTCCTGGGATAACACCTTTGGAGCCACAGTGTTCAATTCTAGCACTGACAAGAGAAAATTTATGAATTTTTCAAGATGGATAAAGAATTCGATCAGGATGATGCTAATAGCTTGGTAGCACTCTTACCCTTTCGTACACCTAGAGAAAAGCTACCTAACAATCTACAGCAAGCAGCTGCTCGATTTGCCTCTTTAAAGCGCACCTTGAAAAAGAAAACCGAGGCTGTGAAGGTGAACTGGCAACATGCCAGCCGGAATCCAGTGCTGGTCCGCGAAATCTGGAAATATTCCCATTCTGCCATGTATGCCAGGAAATCCCTCTACAAGAGCAAGTACAAAGCCCCAGAAACAAAAATTTAAAGGAAGAAAAGGAGAAGGCTAGATCACCCATGTCAAAGACAGTCGGGATAAGAATGGTGGCACACGTGTAGTCAAATTTCGTAAAATGCCTCGCTATTATTCCACTGAAGATGTTCCAACGAAGCTGTTAAGCCATGGCAAGATGCCTTTCTGCCAGCACAAATGCAACCTCCGCTCCTCCATCACTCCTGGGACTGTACTTGTTCTCAATGGACACCACAGGGAAAAGTGTGTGGTTTTTCAGAAGCAGCTCCAGTCTGGCCTTCTGCTGGTAACAGGACCACTGGTTATCAACCAGGTGCACCCTGTGTAGAGCTCACCTAGAAATTTATTGCCACTTCCACAAAAGTCAATATCTCAAGTGTCAAGCTTCCAATGCACCTGACTGAAGCTTACTTCAAGAAGAAGAGGCTGCGCAAAACCCAAGCACCAGGAGGGAGAGATCTTTGAAACAGAGATGGAAAAATACGCAGTCACATAATACCGCAAAGCCGATCAAAAGTTTGATTCCCAACTCCTGCCAATGGGTCTTGTCACTCAGGTTATGCTCAGTGACGATAGAAGAATCCGAAAAGTGAAGGTCAAGGTGACTAAAGGAGGTGTTGTACAATCCTTCTGCCAAGGGAAAAGGGTCAGTTAAGAGTTTCTGCTCTCTGCAGAAGCCTTTCCACAAACAGCCAGTTGGATTACAATTGTGTTGGTAAAAGTTTTGGCCTAGAGCGGCTTCCCCAGCACGTAGATGGGTTAACTTCTTAAGTTTACTACTCACATCTGGAACCAGGGGCTGACTGGCAACTTTTGGCCCAGGTGGCAAGCACCACCCGAGTTCCGCAACTCGGGCCCATGTTTAAGTAATTAATAACAGTTTATTACTGTTTAAAATAATTGTAGAACTCTTAATATATAAAAACCTAAATTAGCCAAAATACAGAAAACTATTTTTACTTTAGAGAATCAAGTAAGCAAACATAATCTATTACACAAACCAAATATTAACTTTAGAATTATTTGTAGTTAAATAAAAACCAAGGACACCTAACACCCTCAAATGGTAAACTATATATTATAACTGGCTTCTGAAGAACATATTAGGATGTATTGTGTATATGATACTACTCCCATGTGGAAAGAATTTTTTTTTACTAAGTTAACAAAGACCTCATCAAAGGAGAGGTGCTACGGATTCTTTCCAGAACATCTGAGAAATGAACAAGTTCCAAAAGATCCTTTCAACTGACCTTATCATAAGTGCATCAAGACGTTCTTGTCCTATCGTGGCTCTCGAGCGAGTCTTTAGAAGTTTTAAATTATTAAATGTCCTTTCACATGCCACTTGAGTGAAAGAGAGCGTTGGCAGGTATTAATACACAACAGAGATTTTCAAAAGCAGCAAACACAATACTTTCTAAGAAATCTGACCACAAAGAAAACATTTTTTTACATGATTTGCATTTTGTTTCGGGCTCCACACAATCCAGAAAAGAATCGTCCCTTTCCTCAGAGCTAACAAGATCTATGTCTTGCTTCCTACTCATCTTCTGCAAGTTGTGGAATCAAGTTGGCATGACTCCCTTTTCAGAGATGACTCCCTTTTCAGAGATGACTCCCTTTTCAGAGATGACTCCCTTTTCAGAGATGACTCCCTTTTCAGAGATGACTCCCTTTTCAGAGATGACTCCCTTTTCAGAGATGACTCCCTTTTCAGAGATGACTCCCTTTTCAGAGATGACTCCCTTTCAGAGATGACTCCCTTTTCAGAGATGACTCCCTTTTCAGAGATGACTCCCTTTTCAGAGATGACTCCCTTTTCAGAGATGACTCCCTTTTCAGAGATGACTCCCTTTTCAGAGATGACTCCCTTTTCAGAGAGACTCCCTTTTCAGAGATGACTCCCTTTTCAGAGATGACTCCTTTTCAGAGATGACTCCTTTTCAGAGATGACTCCCTTTTCAGAGATGACTCCCTTTTCAGAGATGACTCCCTTTTCAGAGATGACTCCCTTTTCAGAGATGACTCCCTTTTCAGAGATGACTCCCTTTTCAGAGATGACTCCCTTTTCAGAGATGACTCCCTTTTCAGAGATGACTCCCTTTTCAGAGATGACTCCCTTTTCAGAGATGACTCCCTTTTCAGAGATGACTCCCTTTTCAGAGATGACTCCCTTTTCAGAGATGACTCCCTTTTCAGAGATGACTCACTCACTTCTGCCAACTGATAAATTTTCTGTAGCGCTCCTGCCTCGAACACATTTGGATCTTTTCGAATTTTGTCAAAGGAACGAGGATCCAAATATTGGGAGTCCAAAATTAGGTGGCTGTTTTCCGAAAATCTGTCATATTGCCTATAATCTGGTCCAAAACTGGCCTGAAAACATGAACTCAAACCTTGGATTTCACTAATCGGTTGCTCATCGATGGAGGATTCACCAGCCATACGCTTTTTTCTCGTAATTCTCCTCTGTTGGAGCTCTGTTTCAACTTCCACTGAATCAAGGCCCTCTCTTTCTACCATCAGGTCATTCACTTTCTTTGCAAAGTGTTTTGCTTTTTCTTCAATTTGTGAAAATTCTATTTTTTTAAGTTGATCAACTGCAGTTTCTACCATTTTCCATGCCACCATATAGTCTAGACCACTTGTTTGCAGATATTGTGAAACAGGTCCAACATCGAAGACAGACAAAAAAAGTTGTGCTGTTAAAATGGTCTTAAACCTGCAAAGGTTTTCTGACAGAGAATTAGCCTCAGAAGTTGTTTTTGAATCTGACGGTGTAGGTTTTGAAACCAACAATAAAACTTCTAGTGTGTCCAAAAATAGTGTTTTTCACCAAACGGCCAGCTGAGGGCTTTATCTTTAGCCCACCATCTCTTGTCTCCAATTTTTTGCAGCCTGAGCATTTTTTCATGACCATGTCACTTTTCAAGCTGATCCCTCCAAACATTCATTCTCTTGTGAGAATCTCCAACAAAAGTTCCTAACTGATGTAGGAGACCAAAAATTTTGTTGGCTTCTTGACCATCACAGCAATCACTGATGCACAGGTTTAAGAGGTGACTATAGCACCAAATGTAAACAGAGTTGGACACTGTCCCTTGCATGGACTATGAATCCAAATATATATGTATATATAAATATCTTTACCAAATAACCGACAGACACCAATTAACTTTGGAATAGTTGGCCGTAGCTTTTATTTAAGGGTAATTTGGAGGCATAAACACTTAAACCATAATACCGAACTTAATAACCTGTTAAACCTTATAAACAATATTGTAACAATTCCCAAACCGCCCCTGTTCTCAGCCAGCTTGGGAACCCTTCTGCCTCCATCCACCCCAATAAGGGGCGACCTTTACCCTTATTAAACAACTACGACAATATGCATAATAAAAAAGGAAGGGGGGGGGGGAAACGCTGCTACAGGATCCAATCTTCTATAACAGCTGAGGTAATTGCCAAAACTACCTCAGAACTTAATTTATAAAACCCTGGAACTTGCCTCGAGCTCTCAAACCGCTGATATCCAATCAGCTGTTTGAAATTTCCCGCCCTTGATTGCACGCGCAACGGCTCGTGCTGCTGAACAGCTGATTAACCAATCAGCTGTTCAGATTTTCGCGCCGCAACAAACCAGCTCAGAAGCAGTTTCAGCTGGCTGAAACCACCTCTGAGCTACCAAACTTGACCTCTAATAACCCCAGTCTATCAATTGTCCAGCAATGGACACTTGCAGCGCCTCCTATGCGGTTGTCGCTTTAAATTCTTTGGCAACCTGGACACACAAACCCACATAAGCACTTCTCATGTTTGCTGCTCCATCAAACGATTCCCCTGCTATCTTTTTGTAATTCAATCCTAGAACTTGAAAACTTGACTTTAAGAGATCGAGTCCTCTTCCTGATCTGTCTTTCACTGGTAAAACAGAGATAAGACGTTCCTTAACCAATTCCTCTTTTACATATCTAACTACCGCTGTAGCTTGTTCAACTACTCCAACATCTTGCGTTGAATCTACTTGTATACTAAATCTCATAAATTTCCGACACACTTGATGTCTTCTTGCTCTGCACGATTGCCCTGATTACTTTTTTTTACGATTATTATAACAAAAATGTCACAAGGGATCCCCGACCAGCTGTCTGTTTTGTCATGAGTCTCCTGGTTCGCAGTTTTTTCCTACGTTCACTTTCCAAAACACATTTTTCAGTATGATTTTTAAATGGAACATCATAACTTGAAAGAAATAAAACATCTCTAAAAAGTTCCCATGGTTAATTTCACAATTGTTCAAATTGTACAATGATTCATTAGTTCCGTGGGCACGAAAAGGTAATCCTTGTTTTGCCAGCAGTTTGACAACATCAAAGATGCGTTTCATTACTTCAATATTCTGAAGTATATCTTTTTTTTTTTTTTTTTTTTTTTTTTTTTTTTTTGGAAGCATGTCCCCGGTTTATTAATGTATCAATATTTCTGTCATTTTTTTATAGTAAAGTACGTATTTACGGCACCACAGTGAGATTTTTGATCTCTCATGTTTAACCCCTTAAGGACGGGAGTAATCTTACGAGTTTGGAACACTTCTAAAAGTAGAATTTCAGCTATTCGCTGTTCAACCATCATTTACCTCTTACATATTAAGTGTACCCACCCCTATTATATATCATTTTGTTCAGGAGAAATAGGGCTTTCATTTTCCATCGAAGATTTATATATAAAATATATTCTAGTATGAAAAAAAACCTAAAAACTATGAGAAAGATAATTTTGCAATTTTCAAAGTTCTGCATTGTATTTTTAGTGTGAATGACATTGTACGCTTAGCATTAAATGAAATAAAATACATATATTTCTGGTCGGCAATGTCTTACGAGTTCAACGGTACCCCCCATGTAGAGGTTTTAGGAGGTTTTGGAAAGTTACAGGGTCAAATATAGAGTTTGCCCATTTCAGGTTTTACAACTTGAAATTTGCCAGATTGGTTTCCTGGCCCTATGTTGACTTTGAGAGGTTATGGCAGCCCAGGTATGAAAAGTACCCCAACATGTCATACCATTTTGAAAACTTGACAACCCAGGCTATTCCAAATGGTGTACGTTTTTGTTTTTTTTATAGTAGTCACTTAGTCGCAAACTTGGTCTTCATGATTGTGTTTTGCATTTTTTACACAAACTGTTATTTTGCTGCTAATATCATGCTTAGTCTACCTTTTACTGGCCTACAACATTGATATTTGTGGTCGGCAATGTGGTACGAGATCAACGGTACCCTCCATTTAGTATTTTTATTTTGCTTTTTGGAAAGTTACATGATCAAATGTAGAGTTTGCCAGATTGGTTTTCTGGGCCTAGGTTGAATTTGAGAGGGTATGGCAGCCCAGGTATGAAAAGTAACCCCATCATGGCATATCATTTTGAGAAGTAGACAACCCAGAGTGTTGAAAATGGGGTATGTCCAGTTTTGTATAGTAGCCACTTAGTCACAAACCCTGGCCACACTTAGTCTTCATGATTGTTATTTTGCTGCTAATATCCTGCTCAGTCAACCTTTTCCTGGCCTATAACATTGATATTTGTGTTCGGCAGTGTGTTACGAATTCAACGGTACCCCACATGTAGCATTTTTATTTCGTTTTTTGGTAATTTGACAAGTGATTTTCAGGATTTATGTTGACTTTGAGAGAACATGGCACGCCAAGAAAGAATATTGCTCCAAAGATGACGTGCCAATGATTCTAAATTAGTATTTTGAGTTGTTTGGTGCAGCCACTTTAGAAGAGCTGGGCTTAACGTAAACAGGGACAGCCCAAATTCAGGGGATTCCAGAAGTCAGAGTAGTCGTTATAACAAGCCAATGAGTCGGTACAGGCAGCAAAGGGTAATCGGGACAAAGCAGAAAAGGGGATTTAATAATTTAGCTCGGTATGATAAATTTTGAAGCACTCGGTTATGCAGAGGCCAGGTAGAGATGGGCAGGTAGGGCAATAACTAGAATCCTTTCGGATTCCTTTCTTGCGGCAGACACGACACTTTTTCTGGGGGGACTTTTTACAGCGGGTGGGAGGGACTTGGGAAGGAAAGTGTCTGCCGCTTAATCTTTGGAGATCTCCTGATTCCAAAGCGGATGTAACGGGGCCGGGGTTAGGATAAGTTTTGATATGATCTCAAGCATGAATTCTAGGAAGGGATATGGCTTTTGTACTGCTGCCTGCTTGTAGAGCACCTACGCATTGAAAATTGCTATCTCGGTCAAATAGATGGCAATCTTCTTGTACCATGCCCTAGTCTTTCGGTTTACCAGATAAGGCTGTATACATTGATCAGCCAAGTCTACTCCCCCCATAAACTTGCTGTATTCTACAATGCACTTCGGCTTTTCCAGTGGCTCAGTCCTCCCTCTCACAGGCACTGGCACTGTACTTTCGTCGTGCACTGTAGATAGCATGTATACATCCTTCTTATCGGTGAACCGAAGGGCTAGCACTTCTTCCTGACGTAGAGATGAAGAGGAGCCTCTACTTCTTTTGCCTGCTGTCAGGATTTGTCGAAAACCTCTGCGATTCTTCTGCACTGTGCCACACGCAAGGGTCTCAAAACAATATAAATTTTTAAATAGGTCGATACTGGTGTAATAGTTATCGACCCATAAATGATAGCCCTTGTTGAATAGGGGATAGACCAGATCCCATACAATTTTTCTACTGGTGCCAATACAATCGGGGCATCCTGGGGGGTCAAGGTGGCTATCTTTCCCTTTGTATATTCTAAACGCCCAGGTGTAGCCTGTTGTGGACTCACACAATTTATAAAATTTGACGCCATACCGGGATCGCTTGCTTGGGATATACTGCTTGAAGAGCAGTCTGCCTTTAAATTTCATAAGGGACTCGTCTACAGATATATTTTGGTCGGGAACATAATTATCGGTGAATTTGGCAGACATAAGACTGATAAGGGGCCGAATTTTATAGAGGCGGTCATGCATTGGGTCGTTTCTTGGTGGGCACAGTGCGTTGTCATTAAAATGGAGGAATCGCATGAGATTTTCGTATCTCTCCCTCTTCATAACCCTTGGGAATAGTGGGGTAGCCAGGATGGGGTTTTTGTGCCAGTAAGACCGGATACTTGGCTTCTTCACTATTTCCATTACGAGGGTTAGAGCCCAAATTTTTTTTAACTCTATCACATCCGTTGGGTGCCACTTGTTACGTCTGTGGCGACTTGAATCCTGATGCGCATCAAGATACTGGTTGGTAAACAGGTTGGTTTGCTCAACCACCATCTCGAATACGTCGTCCGACATAAAGAGATTTAAAAAGCTCACTGGCTCACAGTCCTCTACCCTTACTGTGATGCCAGGAGTCGCTATAAATGGGGGTATTTCTGGGGCAGCCATATTTGGGGGTACCCAATTGCTCTCGTGCCTCCCAGATGGTGGGGGGTCACCATCACTGGAGGGTTCACTACAGGGCTCTATATCAGAGGCTGTGAGGGTGTCACTGTCGGCGAGAGCGTCACTCTCAGAGGCGGCCAGGATCTCATATGCCTCTTCTGGGGAATAAAAGCAGGAGGACATTTTTATGGGGATCTTGTTATAACTAATAAAAATGGGAGATCGGGGAACTGATGGGGTCAAGTACACAAATAAAATATTAGAACACCTAAACTAAGCCCTTCCGGTCCTTGTAGTGGCCGGTACTTCTATCTATCTAGACAAGGTAAGAATATTCCAAGGGGGTCGTATGCCAATGTGGGTAGTCAGAAATGCCAGGGGTCGTATGCCAATGCGGGTAGTCAGAAATGCCAGTGGTCGTATGCCAATGCGGGTAGTCAGAAATGCCAGTGGTCGTATGCCAATGCGGGTAGTCAGAAATGCCAGGGGGTCGTATGCCAATGCGGGTAGTCAGAAATGCCAGGGGGTCGTATGCCAATCAGGGGTACACTGCAGGCCAGGGGGTAGGTACAGTGCCTGGGTTTTTTTCAGTTATTTTTTTCAGCCGGGGGTACTGTGCCAGGAGGGTACAGTGCCAGCCAGGAGGTACTGTACCTGGGTTTTTTTTTTCAGCCAGGGGGTACTGTGCCTGGGTTTTTTTTCAGCCAGGGGGTACTGTGACTGGGTTTATTTTTCAGCCAGGGGGTACTGTGCCTGGGTTTTTTCAGCCAGTAGGTACAGTGCCAGTAGGTGCCAGGGGGGTACAGTGCCTGGGGTTTTGTTATTTTGTTTTATTCTCCTGCTCTGCTCTCTGCCTCTCTCTCTTGCTCCTCAGATCGCAATGAGGAACAGGAGAAAGGGGCAATGTCTCAGCCAATGCAACTGTAGCGCTCACTCCCGGAGGAGCCACTGAAAATGAACCACGGGTCAGTCTCCCCGCACTAGGGAATACATATACTCCAACACAGTTGTGAGTTTTTATATTTATATAGTTTACTAAAATATTTGAGCAGATGTTGAAACACGGTATTCACAAGTATTATTACAGTATTTTCGTATCCCGGTAAAACGCGTAGCGGAAAAGAAACGAAACACGAGGCTTCGTATTTCGGAAAATAAAATATTCGCAACCGAACATAAAAGCAATGCAATTTCCCGATAGTTCAGAAAAAGGGACACGTAGCAAAACCCCAAACATACAATCCCTTCGTATTACGGCAAACGCGCAGCGGAAAAAGAGAAAAATGTATTCGGAACGTATCTTTGTCTTTAACCCCCGTTCCGATTCGCAAAAGGAAATAAGTCCTGCACAGGTTATCTGTGTGTGTGTGTGTGGTACCCGGGTACTGTTCAACTGGCCAGTGAGTTTATTAAAGGAAGGTCTTCGACTAGTCAGTTGGGGCCCTGTGGACTTTAAAGAGAAAACAGCAGAGCGTCCTTTAATCATAAAACAGCCTTGGAGGCCTCTCACCCATCCGACGATTTCTTTAGGCTCCGCTGACCCAGGACGTCTCTCCACCCGATTTTGACTTGGGATACTAGCGGCCCGATCCGTTGTCTGACTCCACACAGCTTTTCCAGCTCACCGCCTGCTCTCCGTTCGATTCCTCCGGTCTGCAGCAATGCCTGGATCCCGGCGGGTCTTCTTCTCCTCAGCTTGGGTGATCTTCTCTGGACTAACAGGTCTCTCTTGGTCTCTGTTGGTCTCTGGCCTAGCCCTCTCGTGATCTTTTCGATGCGTCTGCTCTCTTTCCTTCCCTGGTGCGCTCTGCAACTTTCTCCACGAGGCAGAGGATGTAAGTGTCCAGTCCCCACCCACTTCCTGTCTTCTTGCAAAGCATGCCGGGCATTGTAGTCCCAATGTCCAGTATCTCTGATCGCGATAGTCTCCATCTTGTGGCCAAAAATAGGTACTGCCACAGCAAGATTTTACCACAGCGCTACACAACAATCATTGGCTGAGACATTCTGACCGTTGCAGAGGTGACAGCTCTGTTGTTTTTGGGGTGCTACGCCAATCTTTTGACATGTGCTTGTCATTTTTCTAATTTGACATATCTTCTTTATCTTCTTTTTGGGGGCCTTTTTACATACCCCAATTTTATGAACGTGCATATATTTGGTAAGCTAACACCCCAAAGTATTGTAAATGGAGTGTTTTTATGTCATGGATGCAACCGTTTGCTCCAAACAAATTGGATACTGTTTGTTGGTCATTTTTCATTTTCACACCCACATCAGTTTTGGACTGTGATTTAGGAGACACTGTTGTCGGTTACTGCATGAGAACTCTCCAGGTTGTTTTCTGCAAGGTCTCCTGAGTACACCTATGCCCCCCCCATGCATAGGTTTGCCAGGATTTTGGGAAGGGTCAAATACAATTTTTATGACTTTGTCATTGGAGTTGAAATTGAGATCATTTCTTCAGCTAGGCCTATCTTTGGTTTTGGGTCTACCGCATACCCCAGTTTGAATTATTGCCAGAAAATTGTTTATATTTGACATGTTGACACCCCAAGGTATTGCATATGGAGTGCTTTGATGCCATGTATGCAACGGTTTTAGCCCAAAACATTTGAGAAGGTGTGTGGCGGTAATTTTAAAATGTTCAGATTTTTACACCCACATTAGATTTGGACTGTGATTTAGGAGACACTGTTGTTTGTTACTGCATGAAAACTCTCCAGGTTGTTTTCTGCAAGGTCTCCTGAGTACACCCATGCCCTCCATGCATAGGTGTGCCAAGATTTTGGCAAAATACAGCACCAATTGTAGAACATAAAAAGTAGGAATAAAATGTAAAAGTCTGGTGCAGTAAAAGAAAAATAAACTAAACTGAACTAACTAGCTAGACTGTAAGGAAAAAAAAAATCACAGATCACGCACAGTGTGATACATCTTGAAACAGTCCCCAAGACACAGACCGGGTTGTCCAGGGCATTCTGGGCAGTAAAAGATTGTGTCTCTCCTCTGCCCCCTCTTGTAACACACCCTGCATCTTTTTTGGGGTTTGTTTGCCCTCAGTAGGGGGATTTTAAAAATAAAATGTGTAGCCCCAACTCTGTCCCCCATCACTGCCCGGGGAGCAGGTGCATCCTGGTACAAAAACCCGAAATGACCTGGAGCTGAAACTGTAAAAAGGACAGCGTCACTCGGGTTTGCCTTTTTGCAGAGCAAAAGTTGCATCAGGTAAATTGCAACCTTTTTGTACCAGGCCCTTGACTTCCGCATAATCTGGTAGGGCTGGAGCAGCTGACCTGCCAGATCAACCCCACCCATATGCCGGTTATAGGCTTTGATGCACACTGGCTTCCTGATGCGCTCAGTTCTGCCACGTACAGAGACCTCCACAGACCTCTCAGTGTGGATGGTGGATAGAAGGTATACATCCTTCTTGTCTCTGTACTTGACCGCCAACAGCTCCTCTTGGTGCAGAGCTGAGGTCTCCCCCCTTTTTAACCGGGTGTGGACAATCTGTGCTGGGAAACCTACGCGGTTCTTGCAAACAGTACCGCATGCTGCTGTATCAAAACAATACAGCAGCTTGAACAAAGGGACACTCGTATAAAAATTATCAACATACAAGTGGTACCCTTTGTTCATCAGGGGAAAAAGTAGGTCCCACACAATCTTGCCACTGGTTCCCATGTGTTTTGGGCAACCTGGAGGGTCAAGGCTACTATCCTTTCCCTCGTACACCCGGAAGGCCTGAGTATACCTACTCTTGCTGTCACAGAGCTTATACACCTTCACTCCATACCTGAAGCGTTTGGAAGGAATATACTGCTTGAATCCCAGCCTTCCCTTGTATTTCATTAGGGATTCATCCACGCAGATATTCCTTCCAGGAGTATAAGCCTCTGCAAACCTGGCGGCGAAGTGGGTAATCAGGGGGCGGATTTTATACAGCCTGTCAAACTGGGGATGCTCTCTAGGAGGGCACAGGCTGTTGTCACTGAAGTGCATGAAATGCAAAATGTTTTCATACCTTCTACGTGACATTGATTGGGGGTAGAGCAGATGGGCTACTGCTCCAGTAGGAGCGAATTGAGTGCTTTTTTATGATGCCCATCAGCATAGTAAGTGCCCAGAATTTCAGAAATTCTGGCACATCTAGCAGGGTCCATTGCTGCCTTGCCAAGTAGGAGTCTGGCTTCGCAGCACAATGCTGATGGGCATACAGATTTGATTGGGCAACAATGTGGCCGAACAAATCCTCCCCCATAAACACCTGCAAAAACTGTGTGGCAGTAAATCCTGCAACATCAATATTGATGCCAGGATTTGCCGTGAAAGGAGGGATATCTGGCCTCTGGCGATGAGGCACTACCCACTCCTCAGCTGGAGCTGTGCGTCTCCTGCTGGCAGGTGGTGGCCCAGGATCTGCATCAAAAACATCACTAGGAGATACATCAGCCAGTGTAGATGATGTATCTAGCGATGTCTCTGAGCACTTAGCGGGGTCAAAATCTGGGTCGGAGTCCGACGCAGATGCCTTCGATTCTGACGCCAGGATGGCATATGCCTCCTCGGCGCTGTACACCCTCTCAGACATTATATATAATAAATTATAAAATTTTGTATATATATGTATGTATATGTATATATGTATGTGTGTATATATATATATATATATATATATATATATTTATTAGTGGGTTCTTAGAGGAACCGTTGGGTTTCACAAGAAAATACAAATAAACACCTAAATCTCTTTAAATCACTCTAAACCTGCCTCAATTGTTCTAAATCTCCCTAAAATCTCTCTAAATCTTCCTCAATTTTTCTAATCTCACTAAATCTACCTAAAATCTCTAACCTGTCAAATCTGATCTCTCTCTCTCGCTCACCAAAACACAAGTGAGGAGAGGGAGGGAGAATCAGAGGTCAGAGCCAATATTTACAAAATATTGACCTGACCTGACAAATTAGAAATTTTATTTAGATTTTTTATAACTTTTGATTGGATGTTGCTAGCCTGCCTCTCTGAGGCAGGCTAGGAACATCCCACACAGCCCCAAGATGACCCTGCCCTTAGAAGGGCAGTGCCATCTTGGCTGTCACTTTTATTTTATTCATTTTTATTTTTACTTTTTATTTTTTTTACTTTTTTTAGTATAGCTGGGTGCCTTGATCCCTTGAGGCACCCAGCAGAGCACCTGATCACTTATGTGATCGTTTTTGTACTGAGTGACACGATACCTCGTGACACTCAGTACTTCCTGCCGCTACCGGAAGTGATCGCTCGGGAGCGATCACGGACGGACCGGCGGCAGGTAACCATATTGCAAGGATGCCTCGATGTCGAGGCATCCCTGCAATATACTCAGAGCAGCTGGAAGCGATACCGATCGCTTCCAGCGCTCTGTTGAAGTACGGGGCACCTTTCCGGTGAAACCGGATGTTAATCGCTCCCGGGGAGCGATCACAAGGGGCCCCGGCACTTCTAACTGCCATTGCACGGATGCCTGGACTCCCAGGCAGCCTGGACTCCCAGGCAGCCTGCAATGGCGTTTGAGCTGCTGGAAGTGATCCGATCGCATCCAGTGCTCAAAAGACCGCAGGACGTACCATGTATGTCAGCGGGTCTAAAAGAGACCCGCGGCCGTGACGTACATGGTACGTCCGAGGTCCTTAAGGGGTTAAAGGGACTTTGTAGTTAAAAATTGAATCAGAAATTTAACATTCTTTTTATTTATAATTGCCCCAGTCCTAAATAAAGCAACATTTTCTTCCAAAGATGCAAAAGTGTGTCATTCATCCACCAATAGGGCCGGAAGTTGCATTTCGGAGACAGTGAGCTTTAGCAGCAAATACAACTTACTGAAGTATTTGTTTCAAGTTAAATTAATAATTAGATAATGAATTGGGGGGTGAATCTGTGGATGGCACCTATTCAGTGATTGTAGTGTAGACTAAACTGCTGCCTGTCCTAGATAAAGAAGCAGTGCTACGCTCCTGCTGAAGATCGTTGGCGGAATGTGGGTATATCTAGTGGGCGCTGTTATCTTCAAATATCTACCACACTAAATGGGTGTGTAGTTTAATGTGCGCTTATCTTTAGATGAGGGCAGCGAGGGTATGTATATGGGATGCAAATGGTATAGAAACTAAACGTGATAGCGAATTGTTGTGAGCAATCACAAATACCATAAATTCATAAAGATGCTGGAAAACAGTTTATATAGGTGGTCAGGCTACTCGAAACTAGATACTTTATGCAATCAAAATGGAAAACATATATAGTGAAGCCTTATAAGTTTCAGTAGCTGGGTTATGTATGAGTAGAGAATGTCTTCAAAATACATACAGAATCTGAATGTTTCTCAGTGGGGATTCGTATCATATCATGAAAGTGTTCAGTGTTCAGCTGCCACCTGGTGGTTCTTAGTGGGATTTCTTTCTAAAAAGAAAGGGTATTCCGTGTTCTGCTGCCACCTGGTGGTTTGAAGCATGCACTGGAATGGCTGATTGCTGCAGAAAGAACAGGTCTCCGGCTGTTTTTCCTTTTTGCTGTGTGTGGGTCTTGACCTTTTAAAATCAAATAAAAGGAAGACCCATAGTGCTTACTGTATTAACAGAAACAGATAAGAATAAAGCTGACAAACTCACATGGTCCAGAGCCTATGGTGACGTCAGGCTCAGACTTGATCGATTTTCCAGTCTATCAAGGTGACTGGCTCCCTTCTTTCATCCCTCCTGTGTTGCCAGAAACCTTTTGCCGCCTCCAGGTCCTTTCAGCTGGTTGCCGATAGTGGGTTGCGGGCTGCCAGACAGTCTGTTTCGGTCCTTCAGAAATCACAGAATGCAAATGGTGCTGCTTAAAGGGATTTATTAGGGGAAAAATTAACAATACAATAAAAACAAAAGGTGGGGTAATCCAGGACGCGTTTCGCCTTGTGGCCTCTTCCGCTGGATCATTAAATTGATAATTAGTTATTTATATATAGCACCAACATATTCCATAGCACTGAACTTAAACAGCTTTTATTAGCATCTTCAATGGATCAATTTATCAAATTCATATCCGTTTAATACTTTAATGAAATTCAACTCACCGCTGGAGCTGCAAAAGAGAATTTAATTTGCTTAGGATGCTATCCTGCGATTTCAAGTTGTTTGGTCCTTTTCTCGCGCCGCCTTTCTCCTTACTTTTTGCTGTTTTACTCTCCATAGTTATGAATATGGAACAGAAAACAAATAGGGAGTAATAATTAGTATTGCAAGAATGAGACATCTCCTCACTAACCAAATACACATTTAACCCTGTCTTGCCTCAACATGTTTGACCTCGTTTTCGATCCGTCATATCCACTCTGTACTTGCATTTCCCCCATATCACCTGCAAACAGGACTACATCGCCACATTGTCTATTTTTCAGGTTCTGGCATCATGGCACCTTCAAATATATGTGCAATACAAGTACCATGATGCACTGTGCAGCAATTGGGTGACAGGGCATCATGAGATGTGTAGTTCTAACATCAGCATACTATATTTGGCTGTACAAAACATCGTAATCACATTTGATACATGTAATAGTCTGGATGCAAGTTATACTCAGTCGGTGGATGTGTCCTGTATCCCTGCACGTAAGTCCACCCCGGCATATCCTTGCACCCCAGTTGCTGACATGTCTTCATTTTCATTTCTTTGCGCATGCAAACGTACCTTTTTTTGCGCGTCGGTTTTACAAGCGTTATTTTTTGACGGCTGACAAAACGCGCGAGGATTGTAATACCGCGTTAATTTGCGCGCAATAAAGTTTTTTGCGTGCGCGAGCACATTTGCGCGAAGAATGTAATAGGGGTCTTTATGTGGTGCCCAAATTTTTTCCTGGTCAACCAATTTAACTCTGACATACGCGTGATAAGCTTTATGTACAAATTCCGATACATTGCTCCTTCGTTTGGGTGTTGTAAAACTGCCACAGATGTAGCAAAACTTGTCAGGATCAATCTTGCACCGTCCACGAAATGTTCACGTGTGGGATGACATATTCCACAGAAAACTATTTAACAGTTAAAGTTGCTGCGAATTGTGAGCCTCATGAACGAATGAATGCTGCCGTCGCTTTCACGCTGCTTATATAGACCTATAGCCATAAAATGCTGACGTCTGCGGTTTTAAACTGCCTATTAAGGCTAGGGTCAGACGAGCGCAGTGTTAACGTCCGTGTTGCCCGCACATAAGTACGTCCGTGATAGCATACAATTGTGTTAAATGGAGCCCCACACACGAAGTACGTCCGCACAGAAGTGAGGAGGCATGACGGACGCTGCAAACGGACGCAGGTTAGGCAAGAACGTAATACTGCTAGAACGGACGTGCAGAGTGCGCCACGTCCACAACGTCCGCATAGCTTTGTGTGTGAGTGATGCAACAAGGTCAGACGGACTGCATTTATACGTCCAGCATTTTTGACGGACAGAATGTTTTATCATTGTACATCAGTCAAAAAATACGTCAGTGAAAAAAACCGACTGTGTGGCCACTACCTTGTCGTCAGTCAGTAAGTACATCCGTACTGCACGGACGCGCAGTCCGTACAAAATGCGCTCATCTGACCCTAGCCTAAGCTGTCGTACTATTAAGTAGTTATGCTGAATTTGCAGCGGGTATATCTTTTTGCACATACTTATCTTTTTGCATATTCAAGAAAGCTAAATAATTCTACATAATGCCACGTTTTTACTGTAATAGTTTATCAGTAAACAGCATTTAGCAGGAAAACTGGACCTGACTGGAGGAAACGGGCCTGGCTTTTGGATTCAGCACACCAAAATGCATAAAGATCACATGTTATCTTCAAGTCAGGAAAATTGATGTAGGCCTGTGAAATCCTATACTGCTGCCAGTTATATCATTGTATTGGGGAATTGCTACTATACCACCCACATTAACCCTTTCGCTACTGAGCTTTGTGTGCTGAGCTCATTTTTATGGTTTTGTGCTAATCATGTTTAAACTCCATTTGAAGTCCTGCTTTATTGTACGACCCAGACTAATTATGAATCTGCAAGTCTGTCGTAAAGGATATATAATATGTCATGTCCTGCCAGAATGCTATAACCACAAATGTAAAAAAAAAAGTGGATTTCCATTTAAAATTTCAATCATCTTCAGTGTGTGTAATATCCCCCCCCCCCATTTTATCATCCAAGTCCTTAAGGTAATGTATTTTAAGGGGTACGCTTGTTAAAAAAAAAAATCAGAAATAGGAACCCTTTACCCGATTTTTAGTTAAAACTGAAAAAAACATTTTTCATGGTGCACCACATTATAATTGAAAAGTGAATAAGTGACAGCTGTCAGAGACTCCGGGCAGTGGGTTGAGTTAAAGAGTAGGGAGGGTGAGAAGGACTTGTGAAATATAGGAAGACAAAAAGACAAAGGCATGTAAACCCATACATGGAAGTAGAGAAACACGAACGTAAGAGGATCCTAGTCAAGGAAATATATTTTTAACAGATACTTAAAGAGACAGTACCACCAAAAAAAATGAGAAATTATGTTGCTAATATCTTACATGTGCTTTGTTTTTCTCGTCTGTTTAGTTAAGAAAATATGTTCCTTTTATACTGTATGTGCCACTGTGTGCATCCACTGTGTGAACTCGTGTGTTGTAAACTGCCCCCACAGTATCTTTACAGTGCTTGTTGGTTACTTTGTGGCAGCTGCGTTAGAATGGGCTCTGTTGGTCGGCAACGGGCGTGTTCTGTCAGATGAGATCTCTCAGTGAGATACCTCCTCATGAGTTCTTCCCCGTGATGATGAAATGTGGGGAGTGTGGCTGGATGGTAGGCTCTGGGAACCGATGGGCAGGGGCAGCTGCCTCTGCATGTGTATTTGGCCTAAGGAACAAATCCCTGAATCCCGCCAGCTCAAGAGACCACTCTATTTTTGTTGCTCGTCAAAGGGGGGGACCTCTCTCTACTCCCAGGTTAACATCCCTGGCATTGCTGTATCATGGTGGTGGGGGCAGGGGCAGACTGACAACTAATGGATCCCCTGTGTGCCCTGCCCACTGGAGGCCAAACCCATACAGACCCCCCCCCCTACAACGCAACAATCACATGTACATTATTGTGCTAAAGAATTTATTTCTGAACTCCTTAAAATAAACTTTTTGATAATTGTGTGAAGAAATCCACTTGGACCCAGCAGCAAATTGGGGAATCCATTGTGCCCCCTCCAGACATACATATACACATCACCCATTCACTGCAGCAAAGCCTGCACATAATGTTGGAAACTGCCTCACATTAAAAGCTACTGTACAATCCTGACACCCTGCACATTACAGAGCTCCACAGCAATAGGACTCACTGTGCAGTGTGTATGGACGTATCACAGAGCTCCACAGCAATAGGACTCACTGTGCAGTGTGTATGGACGTATCACAGAGCTCCACAGCAATAGGACTCACTGTGCAGTGTGTATGGACGTATCACAGAGCTCCACAGCAATAGGACTCACTGTGCAGTGTGTATGGACGTATCACAGAGCCCCACAGCAATAGGACTCTCAGGAATATGCAGCATAGGCGTGCTCAGCCTATTGCATTAGGGTGTGCACCCAAAAGCTCACACACATATATATATATATATAACGGTATATATGCACATACAGACATACACTCATACATTCAGCCAAAATATATCATTGTGATGAATACATATCTGGTCAGCGCAAGATTAATTGCCCTTGGGGTTCAGATGACGCTCACAAATGGCAAAATCCACACATGGGTATATAAAAAGAAAGAAAAAAAACATACAATAGTACAATAAATCCGAATACTTTTATTCTTATATATCACACCTCTTATCTTTCACTCACAAGGCTAGAGCCCTGACATTGGCTCTGAGTGGATCAGCGAATCTGGGTAAATAATAAGACTCCTCCAAGGTAACCCACACCTTGCTGGAACAATATCTCGCCACAAGAATTTGATATGTAAGAAAAATAGAAAGGATTCTCCTTGTGTGAATCTGAAACATACAGTGACTGCACGTTCTTAAGACCATTTTGAACTCCCTCTTGGTGGTGCTTCCAAAGCTCGGGTTAAACGCCTGGATTTATTCATTCAGTTATATAAAAAACAAAACCCGCCCTGGATGCAGGGACTCAATACTTTAGGCGTTTAACCCTGAGCTTTGGCTGCTCCACCAAGAGTGAGTTCAAAATTGTGGCCTGGCCAATCAGTGGGATTTCTGCGCTCTTTGACTTTTTTAATAAAAATATATTTTTAACTAACATAAAGAAGGGGATTACAGTTTGATGCCGGGAAGAACACATTCACGTTAAGAGGAGAGTTTGGGGCTACGAAAGGAACCAGGAAAACCAGACAAAACTTTAAACCTGTACCTTTTTTATAAAAATCTAAATAAACCGCATCAGCTGGCGAACTACTTGTCGGGGAAAATGATGAGTAAGAGCCTCATGACGCAGCCATCTTTCGTCAGAGGATGTTATTCGTCATCTTCCGGACTTTCGTATGGCTGTGCATTCTCTCCACGCAGTGGATCCCTCAAGCGCAGTGGTGTAGTGCCCAGCATCCCAGCGCCAACTACAGTCGTAATATCAACCATCCGGCTGATTAAATTGCACAATCGGGGCAAATCCCTTGTGCGAAGGGCACTCACATTACCGTTTAGAGTATCCAAATGCGACAGAACATCATCAGCTTGCTGCTGCTTGTGTTGGACTATGGATTCCCGGTCCCTTTCTAGTGACTCAGCCGAGTAGGCTCCAAAGCTGTGCAGCTCTTAATCTACCTCACCCAGCTGAGTCGCTATGCTGGCAGGTCAGAAGGCTGAGTGGTTACGGCCACAGGTCCTGGTGCTATGGTGTCATCAGCTGCAGGATCCACCATTGATAGGAGGATCGACTCTTCCACCTCCTCCGAAGGTGACACTGTGTAAAAACCCAGAACATATGTAAATAATGTGTCATCAGATGTGACATGACTCTACAATACTAGTCTGCAGTGCCTTGTGTACAAAGTGCTGCTGTTTAGCATTGTACTGCCATGTGTCATAGAACACAATAAATTACGTGCATGTGTAAAACCTTAATGGTGGATTCCGAGGACTGCAAAGCGCCAGGAGGTTGGTGGGATGGACCAGCTACCTCAACGTCCTGTGTGTGGATATGTTGGCAAATGTATTTAATGTGTGTTATGTGTCTGACATGTTTATGCTATTATACATACTGGGTTTTTTTATGACGTGCACAGTCCTTGCATTCCCACCAACCGCGTTTGCTGCGTCAGTAATCCACGTCCACATCAGCTTACTTGCCCTGGCTGGTCTTCGTGGCAGCCCTGAACAGTCCATTATAGTAGTGGACTGCCTTCTTCACTAAGGTCTCCTTCTCCTCTGACGTGAAGGATTCCTTGTGCTTCTTCCAGGCACCTCTATCCCCCTGGCTCCTCTTACGTTTCCCACCTTCCGCCATGCTTTTGAATTGGGTTTTTGCTTTTTCAAATGCAGAGATATGTTTACTCTTCAGCTTGTTCAGAGTCGTGAGCTGGCAGATCAGGGGCACGTGTATTTAAGCCTTTTTTTTTCTTTCAAAAATACACAGGTGCACTGATTGCAGAACTTGATGCTTTTTTTCGGTAATTAGGGAATTAATATTGGCTCTAATTTTTTATATTTTTGTTATCCTTGTGGTGACTTTGACTCTCTTGACGGGTTCGTTGGCCTTTTCCGGAGGCGTATGGTGGGTTGTCGACAACTAGATCATTCAGCGGCGCTTCGTTCGGCAGCTTATCGGTATGTTTTCACGGTGTTCGGCGAGTTGTTGACAAGCACGTCGTTCGGCGCTTCATTTGGCCTCCTGTTCGACGCACTTCGGCAACCCTGTGGTGCTTGCTGAATACATCACAGGGTCACCAAATTAGGATCGCCGAATAGAAGCGAACGGAAAGTCACCGAACATGCGGTGACTTTTCGATTCTCTTTGAATAACCCTGTGTCTCTTTTAAATAAGCCAGAAACATGGATTCTCGGGTGGGATTATATAGTTTGCAACAGTGATGCATTGTGGGAAAAACTCTGGCTTCACTGTCAGTCACTGTTTTCACTTGTTTTCAGTGCTTTCTTTCTGCATCCAATATTATTTAATTGGCTTTTTCCTAAATCCCCAGTCTTAACAGTAAAAGATGGTGATTAGTTATGCAATGCATGTTCACTGCTAAAGCAATAAATAATCAAATCCTCAGTATCAAAACTGATCTGATTTCATAAATTATACGTCCGAAGGAACGAATCGGCAGGATTACTGTACGGACAGATATCGGATTATCCTAAATACCTTAAGTGTCGTCTAGTCTCTAAAGATTAAAGAACAAGGATCATTTTAAATGAAAGAACGAACAGAACAGACTATCTGGAAAAAAAAATTCCCCCATAACACAATCCAAATCTATCCAAAATTACGAAACAAATAGGGAAACGAAAAATTTCAAGGCCGAAAAATAATCCCTGTGCACATCCCTAACGAATAGTACCGCATGCTACTGGATCAAAGCAATACAGTAGCTTGAACACTTGTATAAAAATTGTCACCATACAAGTGATACCCTTTGTTCATGAGGGGAAAATTTAGGTCCCACACAATCTTGCCACTGGTTCCCAGGTGTTCTGGGCAAGCTGGAGGGTCAAGGTTGCTATCCTTTATCTCATACACCTGGAAGGCCTCAGTATACCCACTCTCGCTGTCTCACCGAGCTTCTATACCTTCACTCCATACCTGGAGTACTTGGAAGGAATATATTGCTTGAATCCCAGCCTCCCCTTATACTTCATTTAGGGATTCATCCACACAGATATTCCTTCCAGGTGTATAAGCCTCTGCAAACCTGGCGGCAAAGTGGATAATTGGGGCAGATTTTGTACAGTCTGTCAAACTGGGGATACTCTAGGGGGGCACAGGCTGTTGTCACTGAAGTGCATGAAACAGAATCTTTTCATACCCTCTACGTGACATTGATTTGGAGTTAGAGCAGATAGGGCTACTGCTCCAGTAGGAGCGTATAGAGGGATTCTTTTATGATGCCCATCAGTATAGTTAGTGCCCAGAAATTCTGGCACATCAAAGGAGGTCCATTGCTGCTTTGCCAAATAGGAGTCTGGTTCAGTAGCATGAAACTGATAGGCATACATCTTTGTTTGGGCAACGATGTGGCCCAATATATCATCCCCCAGAAACACCTGCAAAAACTGCGTGGGGGTAAATCCTGCAACCTCAATATTGATGCCAGGATTTGCAGTGACAGGAGGGATATCTGGTGATGAGGCATCACCCATTCCTCAGCTTGAGTAGTGCGACTCCTAGCAGGTGGCCCCTGAACAACCTCAGAAACATCACTAGAAGATACATCAGCTAGCGAAGATGTATCCAGCGATTTTTCTGAGCAACTTGCAGGGTCAAATCTGGCAAATAATTGGCAATTGTTTACGGGTGACAAATCCCTTCCTAACATTTCACTGTGTTTGGTATGCCATAGGTAAAAAAATACATCCCTCAGTATGGGTTTGGCATTCAGTAGAAATTTAGCTGTTGCTTTTTGTAAAGCCTGATCTAAAACCTGAGTGGTATAACCACGGCTGAGGAATCTTTGGACCATTTCATTGATCTGAATGGATCTTTGTGTTGAATTGAAATTGTTACGCATGACTCTAAGAAATTGAGAAATGGAAGTGATTTGATCAAATGAGGTGGGTGAAAACTATCCGCACGAAGGATATTGTTTCTATCCGTCTCTTTGCGGTGAAGAGAAAATGAAAGTTGTTGATTAGCCAAAGTGACTTTTGTCTAAGAAACAAATTGACGAGGTGTCAGAATTGTACGTAAATGTCACGGATCCCTCTGATTACCAAAAGTGTGGTCCCTTTACGCAGACCGCTCTCTACCCTTCCGATCCTTGAATGGTCGGCAAAACTAGAAAGACAATTAACCAGACAACAGATAAACAAGGGGTAACACCAGACAGAGGTATGGAATAGAGTATAGTCACGAATCCTTCTGACTACCAAGATATTGATCTCTTTATGTAGCTCACTTTCTACTCTTCCGATCCTTGAATGGTCGGCAAAGCTATATAGACAATTAAGCAGGTAACAGATAAAGAAAGGGAAATACCAGACAGGGGTACAGAACAGATCACAAGTCCTCCCTAGGACTTTAGTAATAGCAGAGGTAATCTGATGTGTGCTTAGGGTGCCACATAGACTGACCTCGGTACCAACGTTAAGGGCAGAACCTAGAGCAGAGTAAATGCCAATACCTGGGGTTATACACAGAAGGGTTCGTTTGCCAATGCCAAGGGTCATACACAGGAGGGTTCGTTTGCCAATGCCAAGGGTCATACACAGGAGGGTACGTTTGCCAATGCCAAGGGTCATACACAGGAGGGTTTGTTTGCCAATGCCAAGGGTCATACACAGGAGGGTACGTTTGCCAATGCCAAGGGTCATACACAGGAGGGTTCGTTTGCCAATGCCAAGGGTTATACACAGGAGGATTCGTTTGCCAATGCCAAGGGTCATACACAGGAGGGTTCGTTTGCCAATGCCAAGGGTTATACACAGGAGGATTCGTTTGCCAAAGCCAAGAGTCATACACAGGTAATTGCCAAAATTCACAAGAGCTCTGCGGGAGGTGAATACCACGTCAGGGCACCGGTGTAATGGTGAGACTGGGTTTTAAACCCGGCGGGTCCGCGTCATAACGCCAGGCCCCGCCCCTCGGCGTCCCACGTGAGCGCACCCGGAAGCGTTTACATTCGGCGCCTGGTCAGCGAGCAGCGAGGAAGCTGCTGCCAGGCGCCCCATCCCCTGACCCACCGTGACAGAACCCCCCCCTCCAGGGGCGGCCACTGGACGACCCCCAGGGGCACGGGGGTGCGCCAAATAGAAGGCCTTCACTAGCCTAGGAGCATGGACTTCCGCAGCCGGTACCCAAGAACGATCCTCCGGACCGTAACCCACCCAATCGACCAAGTACTGCAAAGACCCCCTAGACATCCTGGCACCCAGAATGGCCTTAACTTCGAACTCCTCCTCGCCCTCCACAGAGACAGGAGGCGGTGGAGCATGGACTTTGGTGTACCGGTTACATAACAACGGCTTCAAAAGGTTTACATGGAATACATTGTGTATCTTAAAATGGGGGGTAACGCCAAAGCATAGACAGGGTTGAGTCGCCGTAGAATCTTATAGGGGCCGATATACCTAGGAGCCAACTTCATGGAAGGCACTAAGAGCTTGATGTTACGTGAAGACAGCCAAACCCTGTCCCCAACTTGATACACGGGTGCCTGCCTCCTGTGTCTGTCGGCCTTAGTTTTCTGGATTGCACTACTCTCCTCCAGTGCCCGTCTCACTCTCCCCCAAGTCTCTTTCAATGATGCCAGTTGCTCATCTAAAGCAGGAATCGTGGTATCAGGAAACGTGGCGGGGAGCACGGGAGGATCAAAACCATAAACGGCGAAGAAAGGAGAATGTCCTGTGGATTCACTCACTGCGCTGTTCAAAGCATATTCTGCCCATGGTAGCAGGTCTGACCAGTTATCTTGTTGTTCTGAGATAAAGCACCTGAGATATTTCTCTATATTTTGGTTTGCTCGTTCTGCTGCTCCGTTGGTCTGGGGTGATAAGCCGAAGAGAAAGAGAGGTCTATCCCCACGTTCTTACAAAACCCTCTCCAGAATCCGGAGATGAATTGGGTCCCCCTATCAGAGACAATCTCCAGAGGGACACCGTGTATGCGGACCACGTTGGCAATGAAAATGGGCACCAGTTCAGCTGCCGAAGGTAGTTTCCGAAGAGGAACATAGTGGCCCATCTTGGAAAATCGATCTATGATCGTAAGTATCACTGTATTCCCTCTTGACTCAGGTAACTCTACTATAAAATCCATGGCTACATGTGACCAGGGTCGTTC
Organism: Leptobrachium leishanense; assembly: GCA_009667805.1. Classification (NCBI taxonomy): domain Eukaryota; kingdom Metazoa; phylum Chordata; class Amphibia; order Anura; family Megophryidae; genus Leptobrachium; species Leptobrachium leishanense. The sequence goes on along the minus strand of CM019063.1, from coordinate 506,012,725 downwards.
GGGGATCGGCAAAGGCTGGAGTAAGCCAATGGGTGCTGTTTTGGGACTTTTCTGCCTTGTGCACACTTCGCACACGGCAATGTAATCTTTGACATCTCGGCGCAACGTGGGCCACCAGAGGAGTTTACTGATACTGGACACAGTCTTGGTGATACCCATATGCCCGGAAGTCTTATTATCATGATAGATGTTAAGTACTTCCTCTCTTTCGTTCTCGGGTACAAAGAGTCTCGCAGGAGGTTTTCCCCCAGGAGCTGCACCCTGGACGGTCTGCAACCTTTTCATTAGAGGAGACGAGACACTAATCGTGGTAGCGGCTATGATCCTTTCCTGGGGTACAATGGGATGCTGATCTTGGATATTATGTTCATAGGACTCATACTGTCTCGACAATGCGTCTGCTTTAATGTTTCTGGACCCAGGTCTATAGGTAAGCACGTAATTAAAACTTGAAAGAAACAATGACCATCTCGCTTGTCTGGAATTTAAACGTTTGGCATCTCCAATATACGTGAGATTCTTATGGTCGGTTATGATAACGATGGGTCCTTAGACCCCTCTAATAAGTATCTCCATTCGGCCAAGGCCGCGATGACTGCTAACAATTCTCTATTTCCAATGTCATAGTTCTTCTCTGCCGGGGACAACTTCCGAGAATAGAAGCCGCATGGATGCAAGGGTTTGTCAGGAGCCTCCCTTTGGGACAAGACTGCACCAAGACCTAGTTCGGAGGCGTCAACTTCTACTTGGAAAGGCAGAGCCGGATCTGGATGTCGGAGAACAGGGGCAGTAGTGAACGCTTGCTTTAGTGCCTCAAAGGCTTGAGTGGCTTGAGGTGTCCACTTCTGATTTCCCACCCCTTTCTTTGTCATAGCCGTGAGGGGGCCACCAAGGCCGAAAAATCTTTAATGAACCTTCGGTAATAGTTCGTAAACCCCAGAAACCTCTGAATGGCTTTAAGTCCTTGGGGTAGAGGCCAGTCAAGAATAGCTGAGAGCTTCTTAGGATCCATTTGAAAACCACCAGGAGTTATTATATAACCAAGGAATTGCACGGTTACTATGTCGAATAGACATTTTTCTAGCTTACAGTACAATCCAGCCTTCAATAGTTTTTTCAAGACTTGTTTCACGTGGACATGATGAGTGTCCACATCAGGAGAGTATATCAGGATATCATCCAGATATACTATGACGAATTCTTGCAGAAACTCCCTTAGAGTGTCGTTTATAAGGTCCTGAAAGACGGCTGGCGCATTACACAACCCAAAAGGCATCACCAGGTATTCATAATGCCCGCTACGTGTATTAAAAGCCGTTTTCCATTCGTCTCCCTTTTTAACCCTGACCAGGTTGTACGCTCCGCGTAAATCAAGCTTCGTATAGACACGGGCCCCTTTTAATCGGTCGAACAATTCTGTTATGAGAGGTATGGGATATGCATTTCTTATAGTGATCCTATTCAAACCCCTATAATCGATGCAAGGTCGCAGATCTCCCTCTTTCTTGGAAACAAAAAAGAAACCTGCTCCTGCTGGAGAGGAGGACCGTCTAATGAATCCTCGTTCCAGATTCTCCCTTATGTATTCCTCCATAATGTCGTTTTCTCTTTGTGATAAAGGATATACGTGACCCCTAGGAGGCATCGTACCGGGGAGTAAATCAATGGCACAGTCATATGGACGATGTGGTGGTAGGACCTCAGTCCTGGCTTTAGAGAACACCTCCTTTAATGCCAGGTAACATTCAGGGACCTCTGTGGACAAAGGAGGGGCTGTGGCAATATTGAGGCTACCAATCACATTGACTCTGCCTAGGCACCTAGACTGACAAGTCTGACCCCAACATTTTATGTCTCTCTGGACCCAATCGACAACTGGGTTGTGCTCTGTTAGCCATGGAAACCCAAGAACGACAGGACATGAGGGTGATTCAATAATTTGAAATCTTATTGTTTCCTGGTGCAAAACTCCTGTTTTCATACATACATCGACTGTGTCGTGAGTGATATGTGGACATGACAGGGGTTTACCATCTATGGCCTCCACCATTAGAGGTCTTTCCTTGAGAACCAGAGGTAGGAGGTTTTTGGCAGCAAAATTCTTATCCATAAAATTGCCTGAGGCCCCAGAGTCTAAGAACGCCTCAGTCTTGAGGTGAACCCCCTCCCAGGTTAGGGAGATCGGTAACAGAATCCTGGATTTTTTTTTCTCATTATCCACAAAGGAGGCATACAGAGAACCGATAACCTGGGTGTTTCCTGTTCTGAATCCATTTTTGCTATGTTCAGCCCTGCTAACCCTGGGTCTCTGAGGACATTGAAGGCGGAAGTGATCTGCCCCTGCACAATAGAAGCAGAGCCCCTTTTCTCTTCTGTGCGCTCTTTCTGCTTCTGAAATACCTGTCTTCCCTATTTGCATGGTTTCAACGACTGGCAACTCTATTGTCACATTCTCCGAACCACCTGACGTACTGGTGTGTCTGGGTAACGAGGGTAAAGGAGGCAAGACCCTTCTGGGTCTATCTCTGGGGTGTCTCCTTTCCCTGATTTGATCGTCCATGGCTATACAGAAATCTATCAGGTGGTCCAGACTTTCTGGTAATTTTAAGGGAGCCAGCTCAAACATAAAAGCCTCGTTCAAGCCTTCGGTAAAGGCTAAGGTTAAAACGTCGTTCGGCCAAAGTACCTCAGAAGTCAAAGTCTTAAACTCTATGGCATAGTCGGCGACCCTCTTATTACCTTGTTTGATGTGAAACAAGGACCTACCCGCATTGGTAGCCCTTCTAGAGGGATCAAAGGTACGTTTTAACTCAAAGGTAAAACCCTCATAGTCATAAATGATGGGTTTCTTATTTTCATAACGGCGTAGCCCACAATAAAGCTTTTTCTGTTAAATGATTAATCAGATATCCTACTTTGGCTTTATCAGACATACAAGAACCTGGATTGTTCTCAAACAAGATCTCGAGTTGAGTCAAAAAACCCCGACATAGGCTTGGTGTACCATCATAGCGTAGGGGTGCCTTCATACTAAGCCTATGTCCTTCAGGGGGGACGGAACTGACCCTAGGTAACACTGGATCTGGAGGGTTTGTGGTACCTGTATTGGACCGATTTAACAGGGTTTGCAGAGCGAGAGAAATCTGGTCCATCCATCATATGGTCCTGTTCCTCTTGTCTTCTGGCTGGATACGTGGCTGCTGGTTAGAGAGGTCTGCGGGATCCATTGGCCCTGACGTAATGTCACGGATCCCTCTGATTACCAAAAGTGTGGTCCCTTTACGCAGACCGCTCTCTACCCTTCCGATCCTGAATGGTCGGCAAAACTAGAAAGACAATTAACCAGACAACAGATAAACAAGGGGTAACACCAGACAGAGGTATGAATAGAGTATAGTCACGAATCCTTCTGACTACCAAGATATTGATCTCTTTATGTAGCTCACTTTCTACTCTTCCGATCCTTGAATGGTCGGCAAAGCTATATAGACAATTAAGCAGGTAACAGATAAAGAAAGGGAATACCAGACAGGGGTACAGAACAGATCACAAGTCCTCCCTAGGACTTTAGTAATAGCAGAGGTAATCTGATGTGTGCTTAGGGTGCCACATAGACTGACCTCGGTACCAACGTTAAGGGCAGAACCTAGAGCAGAGTAAATGCCAATACCTGGGGTTATACACAGAAGGGTTCGTTTGCCAATGCCAAGAGTCATACACAGGAGGGTTCGTTTGCCAATGCCAAGGGTCATACACAGGAGGGTACGTTTGCCAATGCCAAGGGTCATACACAGGAGGGTTCGTTTGCCAATGCCAAGGGTCATACACAGGAGGGTACGTTTGCCAATGCCAAGGGTCATACACAGGAGGGTTCGTTTGCCAATGCCAAGGGTTATACACAGGAGGATTCGTTTGCCAATGCCAAGGGTCATACACAGGAGGGTTCGTTTGCCAATGCCAAGGGTTATACACAGGAGGATTCGTTTGCCAAAGCCAAGAGTCATACACAGGTAATGCCAAAATTCACAAGAGCTCTGCGGGAGGTGAATACCACGTCAGGGCAACGGGTAATGGTGAGACTGGGTTTAAACCGGCGGGTCCGCGTCATTACGCCAGGCCCCCCCCTCGGCGTCCCACGTGAGCGCACCCGGAAGCGTTTACATTCGGCGCCTGGCCAGCGAGCAGCGAGGAAGCTGCTGCCAGGCGCCCCATCCCCTGACCCACCGTGACAGTAAACTTCACTGGTGTGTCTAGGGTATTAAGTGTTTGTATCATATTCGATAACAACAGTTGTGTGCCTCTCCATATAAGAAAAATGTCATTGACAAATCTAGAATATTAAATAATATTAGGAATATATGTTGCCGCTCAAAATGATACATGTACGCATTAGCGACGGACGGTGCCATGGAAGCACCCATGGAGGTCCCCGCTATTTGCAAAAAGATGTTTTTCTCAAATCTGAAAAAAGTTGCATTCAAGGGCAATATGGAGTAAATCCATCAAAAAATCAATAGGTGGACCTTGATAGCAATGAGAAGTTTGTAGAACCGGAGACATGGCTGCTATACCTTCTGTGTGTGGAATGATGGTATATAAATTTTTTACATCAAGGGTTACCAAGATGACCGGATCGGAAGGAATATTACTCAATCGAGACAAAAAAATTGTTGGGAGGCCCTAAGACATGTGGACAACGCTAATATTGAATATTTACATACATGGTCAATAAATTTGCCAATTGGCTCTAATAATCTCCCCCTGGCAGGCACGATAGGTCTGCCAGAGGGAGATTGTGCATTTTTCCGAAGCTTCGGGAGCGCATATAAAACAGGCATAATAGGATGACTGTACAGTAATCTACGGTGGTTTGGTTAATGAAGCCGGCTTGAAGACCGAATAATAAAGAAGCTGCATTGCGTTGTTGGAACTTAGGAGTCAGATCAAAAGACTGTCTCTTATAGGTCCGTGTGTCATTAAGTTGGGACAAAATTTCTTCACGGTAAGTGGTATTCATGGATGGCGATGCCTCCTCCTTTGTCCGCCGGGCGAAATATGATAGAGGGATCTTTCATGTCTTGAAGCGCATCCCATTCATTTTTACTAATATTCAAGCGTGTCTTAGAAGGAATCAGGGACTCAAAAGAATGGTGGACTTGTTGTGAAAAAGTTTGAATAGTTGTATTAAAAGTTTTGACATCATGGGTGCTTGGAAGCTTTAGGCTATTCTGAGGCACATTAGATTCTCCCACCTTTTCTTGAATGGCCAACCTTGCGATTCCTTTTGTATAATTCAACCTCTACATCAAAGTGAGAGGGAATGTTTGGGCACGAACGTCAGTCCATTGGATAAAATGGAAAGGTCGGATGATGTAAGCACTTTGTGAGACAGATTGAAGATGGGCATTAGTATGTCGGTAGAGGCGACAAACTAAACAAACAAAATAAAGATATTTAAAAATATCACAATACTTTTAAATGGGCCTCTGACTCGATGAATTACATGGAACATTAGTAAATCTTTTACTAACCAACTCTTATCATTTACAACTGTAACTGTCCTTAAACAGCCAGCATTTGATAGAAAATCAAGGTTTTCATTAATCAAAGTCTTCAATTCTTCAACAGTAGAACAATCTGCAAACTAGTTAAATTAAATTAGAGGTTATTATTCCATAAAATAGAATAAAAAATAATTTAACTAAACTTTTACAGTTTAAAAAAAAGAGAGTTAAGGACCATAGGTTAAAACTATTAACCTGCAAATTAATGTAAATTATATGCAAGACAAACACATTTAGCATAAGTACATGGTAACTGTATTAACTTTCACCAACAATAACGTAAAATATGTCCACAGCCATAGTGGAAGGAGAACAACCTCAATTTAGTATAAATCTGTGATAAGACTCCTAATATACCATTATTTGTTTTAATCGCTACAGGTCAAATTGAACGTTTAATTATACAGGAATGTATAAGTCTATATTAAGTGCTTGTTATCGATAAGTACCAGTAAAATAAAATATTGGTACTCTTAACGATTAAAAAAGATTAACAGTACTCATACTGATACCAAAAATACTTGTATCGGTGCATCCCTAATTAGCCCAGCACTCGGGACCCCGGTGGGAACATTGATGTCATCGCGGCGACGCGATGACATCTAATTCAGGCGCCCCCTCCGCATGTGCGGAGGAGGCGCCTGAAAGGGAGGGGGGGGGAAGGTCCTTCGTGTTGGTTATGTATGAAAGAGGCACTGGAGTCTTGTGAATCTGCAGTAGAGAACTTTACTTTGTGCATATAGCAATAAAACAACTTATAACAGATTAGTCACTGGATATATATCAGGATGCTTCATCATCACACAGCTAGAAAGGAAGAAGGAAGTAAAGCAGAGACAATAGAGACTTATTTCCTGTGAACATATACCAACGAGTTTAGAAACATTTAACCTGTACTAACAGCGCCACCTGCAGTCCATAGTATAATATATGCTGTTGTATCTCCAACACCCCTTCTCAACAGCATGTGCATAATCATACAACATTCAGCTTCTTTTGAAGAAAACAATAACGTTCCTTTGGCAACGGTTTGGTGAGTGCATCTGCAGTCATCTCTTCTGATGGGCAATACTGAATATCGATAAGTCCTTGCTCTTGTGTGTCCCTGAGCAGATGATATTTTACGTCTATGTGCTTGGTTCTAGGGTTGATCCTTTCTGATTGTGTCAACTTTATACATCCCTGGTTGTCTTCAAAGATGGGTATCGGTTTAGACATATCCAGTCCCATGTCTAATAGAAGTTGACGAATCCAAATTGCTTCTTGACATGCATGTGCTGCTGCTATGTATTCTGCTTCAGTTGAAGAGAGTGCAACAGTCGCTTGTTTTCGACTAGACCAGCTGATGGTTCCTTCTCCGTACTGGAAGATGTAACCAGTAGTAGATTTGCGGTCTGTGATATCTCCGGCCCAGTCAGCATCTACATATCCAATTAAGTTTGCATTGGGTGTTGCTGGCAGTCGCAGTTTCATATGAATTGTTCCTTTTAGATACTGTATCACCCTTTTTACGGCATTCCAATCACGTTGACAGGGTGTTGAAACTTTTCTACAGAGTATACTCAATGCTGCGGCAATGTCTGGTCTTGTCACAGTTGCAATGTATAACAATTTTCCAATTGCTTTGCGGTACTTCTCATTGTTAGGTAACAAGTTTTCCATTCCATTGTCTTTCTGATAAGCTGGTTCCATAGGCGTTTTCACCTCTTGCATCTTGCATGTGAAACTCTGCTAGAATATCTGTAATTTTCTGACTTTGGTGAAGAAGATAACTTCCGTCTTCTTCTTTCTCGATTTGGATTCCTAAATAGTGAGCAATGTTCCCAAACTCTTTAATCTCAAAGTTTTGTTTCAATGTGCTAGTTATTTGATCATAATCCCCTTCTTGTTCAAAACAAATTATGATGTCATCAACATAAATTAGTAGGTAGATCCATTTGTTGTCTTGATTCTTTGAATACAGGCATGGATCAGCGTTACTTCTTGAAAATCCTTCTGTTGTGAGTACTTCGTTCACTTTTTCATTCCACATTCTTGCTGCTTGTTTGAGACCATAGATGCTCTTTTGCAGTTTACACACAAGGTTCTGTCCTGTATTAAACCCTGGTGGCTGCTCCATGTAGAGTTCCTCTTTGATATCTCCATATAGAAAAGCTGTTTTGACATCCAGGTGCTTCACTTGCATTTGTTTTTCAGCTGCAATGCTGAGGAATGTTCTAATGGTTGTGTGCTTTACCACTGGAGCAAATGTTTCATCATAATCTTCTCCATATTTCTGGGAATATCCCTTGGCGACTACTCTTGCCTTGTATCTGTGAATGTTTCCTTCTGCGTCGTACTTCACTTTAAAAATCCATTTACTTCCTGTAGTTTTGTGACCGGGAGGGAGCTCTGTGAGAGTCCAGGTTTCATTTTTCTGAAGTGATTTTAGTTCTTCTTCAGCCGCCTTTCTCCACTGATTGGCTTCCCTTTTTGGTAGTTTATCTATGTCTTCCCAAGATGTTGGTTCAAATGTCTCATGTGTCTTAACAGTGTATGACAGCTTGCGCGGTGGGATCCCTTTTGTTGTCCGAGTAGATCTTCTGATTTCTGGTTGTTCTGTCGGTTCTACTGGATTGTGAACAGTTAAGTCATCAATTGTGAGTTCCACTTCTTGGTCTGACTCCTGCAGTTTCCTTTTGGTCAGCATCTCTTGCTATTTCAATCGGCACCTTTTCTTCGTGTTTTTCGGGAGTCATTATTTCTGATGTTTGGCTTTCATCAAAATAAACACTGCGGCTTACTGTGACCTTGTTGGTCTTTGGATTAAGGATTCTGTATCCCTTACTTTGTTCACTGTAGCCTATTAGAATGCCTTCTATGGCTCTGTTCTCCCACTTGGAGCGTTTTTCACTTGGAATGTAAACGTATGCTTTGCAACCAAACACTCTAATATGACCTATACTAGGTTTTGATCTGTTCCACATTTCATAAGGGGTACTTTCAATAGCTTTAGATGGTAGTCTGTTCTGTAGATATGTTGCAGTCATTATTGCTTCTCCCCAGTACTTGTTGTGTAGGTTGGCATCTGAAAGCATGCATCTGGCCATTTCTACAAGAGTGCGATTTTTTTTCTTTCAGCTACACCGTTTTGTTCTGGAGTGTACGGTACAGTTGTCTGGTGTATGATACCCTGTTTCTTTAGATATGATTCCACTTCTTTACCCATATATTCCCCTCCATTGTCCGTGCGTATTATTCCGGGTTTCCTTTGAAATTTGTTGCTAGTCATCGCTACAAATTCTTGAAGTTTATCAGTTGTCTCACTTTTGTGTTTCATCAGATATGTCGTTGTGTACCTGGAATAGTCATCAATGAAGGTTATTAAATATTTGTTGCCGCTGGGTGTCGGGGTTTTCATTGGTCCACACACGTCACTGTGTATAAGTTCCATGGGTTTAGTGGTTTTTCTTTGACTGGCTTGTGGAAGTGGTGTACGTGTGGCCTTTGCTTTGATGCAACACGTGCACTTCATCAACTTTGGACAAGGTATCATTATCATGTCTTCTGATAATTCTCTCTTAGAAAGTTCCTTTATAGCTTCTGAGTTTCGATGCCCCAATCGTCTGTGCCATAGATGATGCACTTGTCATGTGGATTATGAGTGACTGTTTTGACTTGAACACGTTCAGTGACGATTTTGTATAGGTGTTCATTCAACCTTCCTTTTGCAACGATTTCTTTTCTGTTTCGAATTGTGCATTCATTACCTCGGAATTGTACTGTAAGTCCATTGTTAGCAAGGTTTTTTACTGATAGGAGGCTTCCTTCTAGACTTGGAACATACAGAACGTTCTTTACAAGGATGCTTCGGTTACCTCCTGATGGTGTGATGCAGTTCAGAAATCCTTGAACTTTACCTTCTGATGTAATACTTTTCCCATTTGCTAGGAAGACTTTGTCTTTTGTATTAAAATTAATTTCTGTGAAGGTCTCATCACTGGTCATGTGACTTGTTGCTCCTGAGTCAATGTAGCATCCATGCGGGGTAGTATTCTGAGTTACTTTAAAACTTGCACTCCACGCTGTGTCTTTGCTTTCCTGTGTGGCTGCTTTAGCTCTTTCTTTTGTGAATGTCTCTCTCCTTCGCTGTTCTGCTTTCCAGATTGAACAATTATATTTCAAATGACCTGTCCTTTTGCAGCGAAAACACACTCTGGTCTCTTTGTTTTGTGTTTTCATTCACCTTTAGAGCTACTTCTGTTTTGTCATTCTCTTCACCACGTATATTTTCCTTCTTTTGTGTTGTATTCATCAATTAATTTCCCTTTAGCATATTCCAGTGTTAGTTCTTCCTCTGGTCTGGTTTCTAGAGCGTTTATCAGGGCACTATATGATTCTGGAAGGCTGCATAATAGTAATGCCACTACATGATTGTCTTTTATTTCTTCTCCAATTGCACGTAATTGCTCCACAATTTCCAGCATAGCGTTCACATGTTCACACATTTCCTGGCCTTTTTCCAGCCTCATCTTATACAGTTTACGTAGCAGATATAGTTTACTGTTTAAGTTTGAACGCTCGTGCAGTTTCTGTAGCGCAGTCCACATACCTTTAGCTGTGTTTTCTTTTCTTATATGGATTAGTTGATCATCCTCCACTAACAGGCTTATAACTGCTTTTGCTTGCCTGTTTCTTTTGTCCCATTCTTCTGGGTTGTCAGTGGGTCTGATTGTATCCAGCACCTGCCACAGATCATCTTTGGATAACAGCATTTCCAGCTTAAACTTCCACAGCTGATAATTGGTATTGTTTAGCTTTGCTATTGCATATTTCACATCTGAGCCACTTGCCATCTTTCAGTATATTGGATGCAGCTCCTTTCCTCACACACAGCAGGTATTTGGATGATAGCTGCAGCACTTACTGATTTGTAGTTTCGTTTTCAGTGTCTGGGCCCATAACCTGTTGGTTATGTATGAAAGAGGCACTGGAGTCTTGTGAATCTGCAGTAGAGAACTTTACTTTGTGCATATAGCAATAAAACAACTTATAACAGATTAGTCACTGGATATATATCAGGATGCTTCATCATCACACAGCTAGAAAGGAAGAAGGAAGTAAAGCAGAGACAATAGAGACTTATTTCCTGTGAACATATACCAACGAGTTTAGAACACATTTAACCTGTACTAACAGCGCCACCTGCAGTCCATAGTATAATATATGCTGTTGTATCTCCAACACTTCGGACCTCTCTCCCTCCCGATCGCCTGTTAGCAGGGAGTTAATACAGGCACCGCTTGGAAGGGCACAGCCTGCCCTTCCAAATGGTGGCTGTCATTAACCCCTGGGGAACCGGATCACAAATCGGCGCTGAAAACCGCCGGTTCGTGATCCTTTCCCAGAGCTGGCCCCAAAAAGGCTTCTTCAGCTGGTATCAATAGTCCCTTTGTCTGCTGCTCCCTTATATAGTTCAATACAAAGTGTCCATAAATCATTTGCATGCTCAATTTACATCAATTAGTAACCATTAAAATGGATAATAAATCACACATAGGGTGATACCCTTAGCGACATAACACCATGGAAAATGAATACAATGTATTCGTGGAGTATAATCTTAACCACTCACAGGCTGCCACTACTGGGAAGACACATAGGAGGTTCTTGAATTTCTCCAAGCTGGAATGGTAGCCTTGAGGGAAGAAATAATAACAATAGTGTAGATAGCCAAGCAACCATAAAAACAACGTTTATATTGCGCTTACAGAAATTTAAAACAAATGGAGCATAACATCACCAACTCCCGTGACCCAAATCGTCTGGAGGTGTTGCTCGACGCGTTTCGTCACGTGGACTTCATCAGGAGCGTGAAGGTCCCATCTGATATCCCTCTAATATACCCACATAAAAATCAATTAACCAATCAAAGAAAACAGAAAAAACGGAAAAAAAAACGAAAAGACGGAAGTCGCAATACGAAACAAAACTAAAAACGTCCCGCAAAGTACTTCCGGCTGAATGAACCGGAAGAAATTATCCATCAGGTGGTGCACCGCACAACGCATAACCCCTGTCGGTCGGAACAGTTCTCCTCGTATCCTGGTTCTACCGGCCATGGAGAACCTTCCGGACAGAGATCCGACAGTAAGGGCACCTCCGGCTTCCAATATTCTTGTGGAGATGGTCCAATCAACGAGCCGATGTGAAGTCACTGCCGCCATCTTTAAAAACGGCAATTCGGATACGGCCAGATGGTCTCCCGATATAGATAAGCCTGATGTGAAGTCACTGTCGCCATCTTTGAAAACGGCAATTCAAGTACGGCCAAATGGATGGACTCCCGGTGTGGATAAACATAAGATGCAATATAAAATAAAATACAAAAGGTTATAAACTCAATTATAAATTGTTTAAAATGAAATATAAATTGATAGTGATTCATAAATAGTATTCCTTATTCACGCAAAAAGCACACTAAATCTATATCACAATTTAACCCCTGCGGTTCCAATGTCTTGAGTCTATATATCCAATAGGTTTCTCGTCTAGACAGTCTATTGACTCTGTTACCCCCCCCCTCCAATCTCCCTTCACCATTTCTATCCCAAAACATACCAATAGTTCTTCTTTAAAACTGGGACAAGCATTACAATGCACTGGCAAGGGGTGGGTACGCATATTATTCCTGATGTTATTCTGATGCTCCAGTAGTCTACATTTGAGCTTGCGCATAGTACGACCCACATATTGGACACCACAGGGACATTGAATCAGATACACCACAAACGTGGTGTTGCACGTAATCTCACTCTTAATTGAGAATGATTCTCCTGTTGAGTGACTTGAATAACCTTTAACTGTTGATGGTAAAAATCGACATGCTTTACATGTTCCACATCGTTTAAAATCATTATGCCCCACCAGAAATTTCTTATCTGGACCCTGAGGAATACTGGGTGCTAGCTAGCATGTTCTTAAAATTATTAGTTTTTCTGTAAATTATAGAGGGTTGGAATGGTATATCCTTCCCTAAAATGGGATCTTGTAATAGGAGAGGCCAATGTTTCTTAACAATCTTCTCCATCTGTCTATATCCCGTATTAAAATTAGTCAAAAAGGCATATCTACTTGTGTTGGTACTTCTTTTATTTCTAGTTTTAAAAAGATCTTTTCTGTGTATTCTCATCACTTCCTGCATTGTCTTATTAACTTCCCCTGGGTCATATTCCTTCTGTACTAATTTATTTTCAATATATTTCGATTGTTCAATGAAATCGGTTAATTTGGTACAGTTTCGTCGGACTTTAATGAATTGGCTCCTCGGTATGGACTTCAACCATGACGGATGGTGGCAACTACCCCGATGGACATATCCATTGCCATCGGTAGGTTTAAAATAACACTTAGTGACCACTCGAATGTCATCACTACTAATAGTGAGGTCTAAAAAATCTATCTGATGCTCACTAAACACAGGATTAAACTTAAGGGAAAACTCATTATCATTGATATACTCAGTGAATGCATCTAAAGTCTCTTGGGAACCCTCCCAAATGACCAAGACGTCATCTATGTACCGTCGCCAGAGGACCAGGCCTGCCCCATTGGTTAATCTACCCGAAATGAACAGGGACTCCCAATAACGCATGTAGATGTTCGCATAGTTTGGGGCGAACCTGGTCCCCATGGTAATACCCGTCAACTGGAGATAAAACTCCTGATCATACCAGAAATAGTTGTGTCTGAGTATGTATGATATGGCCTGTAGCAGAAATGATTTCAATTCGGGACCCGCATTGGTGTCTCCAATTAGATAAAATTCCACGGCCTTAAGACCCAATTTATGGTCAATGACGGTGTATAGTGATGAAACGTCAAAAGCGGCCCATCTATAACCGGGTCGCCATCTTATTTTCTCTAAATCCAACATAATGTGAGTTGTATCTTTAATGTAAGAAGGGGCTGCCTGGGCATACCCCTGAATATGAAAGTCTATAAATTGTGACAGATTAGAAGTAAGGGAGTTGATCCCACTGATTATGGGTCGTCCAGGGGGTCTCGTCAGGTTTTTATGTATTTTTGGAATGAAATAAAAAACCGGTGTTCTTGGGTATTGATTTAACAGAAATTTATGATTATTTTCTGAAATGACCCCATTTATTTTAGCTTCATCCAGAATCTCTACTAGTATTTTATTGTATCTCGATGTAGGGTCTCCAGTTAGTTTGATATAGGTGTTAGGATCCCCAAGGATTTGCCCTTCCAAATGGTGGCTGTCATTAACCCCTGGGGAGCCGGATCACGAATCGGCGCTGAAAACCGCCGGTTTGTGATCCTTTCCCGGAGCTGGCCCCAAAAAGGCTTCTTCAGCTGGTATCAATAGTCCCTTTGTCTGCTGCTCCCTTATATAGTTCAATACAAAGTGTCCATAAATCATTTGCATGCTCAATTTAGATCAATTAGTAACCATTAAAAACCTATGTGGTGAAATCGCTGATCCGCCATTTTGGCGAATGTGTATTTACATTTTTATCCACCATGGAACGCGGAAGTATGAGATCCCAGTTCGCCATCTTTATTGCCTTTCAGCCATTCTGGAACGCAAGATATCAACGCCCCTATCTACCATCTTAGCGCCTGTAATTTAGTTCCGCGTTCCACGCCGGAACGCGGAACCTTATATGGGTACTGCCGATAGACAGAGGTCCGACGCCGTAATAACAAGCGCCAGCCACCTCACCGTCTAACTTTTTATACCTCACAACCTACGTATTGCAGATATCTCTCTCCCATTGGCAGTATCAGGTCCTTGCCTACAACCACAAGTAACAATAGCGGCACCCAACTCCACCTATATGATCAAAGACAAATTTTGCAGTTTTCCTCAAGTCGAAGCAGATGATTGGGTGTCATTTTGTACAAGATTTTCTCTTGTTGCTGTAAAATTACTTGGACGTGTATTGATTGACAAACTGTTCCTCTGAAAAGCCTCATTATTATTTAAATGATCAACATAAAAAAAGCATATCTACATTATCTGCATCATAATTTAAGTATTTCCTCCTAAAATGAATATTTTTTTAAATATATTGATACATTAAAAAATACAATTATTTCAGTTGCTTAAATTATTGCAATAAAACATATACTTTTTTAAGTAAAAGGGTGAAACAAATAAATATGCTAAAAAATAGAGATGTTCCTATGTTTTTGTGAACTGAATGGCATTCTGTCAAAAGTGTCCATCCACACAAAGCAGAAAAGGAAGGAAAAAATGGATGGATGCAGAATTATAATTTATTGATTTAGGGAAAACAAGAAGAAGCCACATAGAATTAACTAGACTGCACACACAATGTATAATTTGGATACATGATACAGGCATTTCAAAGAATATTCTCTTAAAGATTCACCAGTCTATTCACCAAGGACTGGATTCCAATCCTGGAGTAAATGAAAAAGGAGTAAGTAATCTTCTAATTCCATAGACTTTAATGGCTCTTGAAGTTTACTTACACCCTTTTTTTAACTTACTCCAGGAATGGAATCCAGCCCTAAGGGTCGAAGTGATTATAGCCCTAGAGATCCGTACACCTCAGCCGAGAGGCTGAGGCTCAAAGTTCCCTGCCGTCGCTACAACAGTTAAGCCCATTGACCAGCTGCAATGAAGCCGCAGCTTTCCAGGCTTCTATGCGCACAGCAGAAACCTAAATGGAGGATCCGTTATATAGAAAAAAAGCATCAATGAATCTTATATCGTCTATTCAGGCTTCTGCTATGCGCTGTGTGTACAATTTTTATTAAATACTCACAAATAATTTCCTAGATGGCATCAGATATATAGATTTTTGTTTGTAGACTTTATGTATCATTAATGCCGTCAATTCTATATTATCAGTGAGCTGCGGAATGACCAGTTTATTACCGCAAGGCATTAAGAACTGTAAACTGCAACATAAAATTATATAAAAAGGGGAAAAAAATGACTATGGAGTATCAGGATTCATATAATTCAAACAGCTTGCAATACATTTTACATATATTAAATAAAACTTACCTTACATCATCAGGAATTTTACTACCAAATGCTTGGTGTATTTTTTTGACAACTGTTTTGTTATCCCACTCTTTAAACTCAAACACACTTAAAATATGTCCCTGCTTCACTACAGTTGCATTATCTGGACCATCTAATAGTATCAAATCTTTGTTGAAAGCTGGGAAAACCTCGGTGTTGGGAATTTTGCACCTAATAAAACGAAAAGATTCAAGAATCATAGACTTTAAAAACGAATATATAAAATAAATAAAAAAATGGCATCCAATAATATGAGAGCTCCATTTTACCTTTTATTTTTCAAATGTGAATTCCAACTTCCCAAATTTTTCCTAAGGAAATATCTTGTGCCTTGATGAACATTAGTAGATTGGCCAGATGGTCTAAAAAGATTTCTTAACTCTTCGGAAGATGAACTATGGGCAGTAGCTTGAGGTGGTCTTTGCCTATCAAGCACTGAATTTAAAACCTCCTGTAAATCGGATCGCTCCAAAAGTTCATTAACCAAAACATCGGCCTTTGATAAATCCATTCTGAAATGTCAAGTATTACAATAATTTAAAAATGTAAGTCATCAATGTCAAAGGTGGAAAACATTACTGATTTTCATTGATCTTCCAAAAAACCCCCAAAAAAAACAGTAGCGTGTCAGTGGAAATTTGAGTCAGAAATGTATCAATTATTATTATATTGGTATTTTTAACAATTTTACTAAGTGATTTTACACTTTCTAACTTTCATACTGTCACTCACTGAAGCACACACTTACACTCTGCAACTCACTAACAGAGATGTACCATGTCAGTCACTGACGCGATTGCTTACACACCAACTTACCATATCCATGAGAGCAGAGTATTTTTGTGTATTTTTTGAAGAAAAGATCAGGGGGTAGATTCCAGCTAGTGTGCAAAAAACAGCGCAAGTGAGAAAACAAGTTTAGGTGATATTCCAGAGTAAACAGCACAATTTCTGAAACTGGAGGAACTTGTAGACAACTAAGAAATTTGACTAATATTCTGGCATGGTTCACACCTGGTTGTTTTACTGCGCGTAGGAATGCGCTGTAAAACGCCCTACACCCTAAGAAGTACAGGAGCTTCTTTGGGGCGTATTACAGAGCGTTTGTGGACATAGACTTCAAAAAACGCACTTACGACACGCGTTTCTTATTGTCAGAAACGCTCCTAAAGCGCACCACGAAAAACGTGTGTAAAACGCGTCTTGAGATCTGCTCAGGTGTGAACCCAGCCTTATGGCACTGCAGAATTAGGAGTGATGGTCTGCTGGGGGGGATTAATATCCCCTTAAGTACCTTGGACAGAGTCTGACAGGTGATGGGGGGTATTTAATATAATTTTACCTGTGCAGTAGGGGTACAGTAGTGAATGAGCATGCGCCAGGTGCCTGGTCACTCACTTTTTTTTTCACCTCCAGTGACTTACCAGCGTTTTAAAACCCATGCAAGTCCACTTACGACTGCCTGTTGGTGGTGTGGGGAAAACATGAGTATAAGCCCTTTTATTTTGCGCCTAAAAAATTCTTGCACCTGATGTGTATTAACGAACAGTGACAGTTTTTCCATTTCGGGAGGACGCCAGTTTACTGATTTCTGGTGCAACTTTTCTTTTGTCGTTGGCTGTTTTGTGCTCCTGGTTTGAGTGAGCGGTGCCTGTTTCAGAATTGCAACTAGTGACTAAAATCATTTTGCGCTGGTTTTTTCGCCTGTCGAGCGAGCTGGAATCTAGCCCCTAGTCCAGTGATGGTGAACCTTCTTGAGACCGAGTGTCCAAACTTGAGCACTAAACCAACTTATGTGTCTCGCAGTGCACTGCCAGCCCGGTTAGGGTTAGGGGTTGTTATTTTTTTTTTAAAGTGTTTTAGCTGAGAGCCTCGAGGCACTTTTACTCTGACGTTTTTAGCGGATCGTGATCGCTCCCGGAGAATAATTGGTTTCGCTTCCAGCTGCTCAATTACTATTGCAGGGATGTCTCAATCTCTTCTAATGCTCTATTAACTGCCGGACACTTCTGGTGAACAATCAAAAACACTGTGTATGAGCGTATCAGAGCTCCACAGTAATGTACAGTGTGTATGAGTGTACTGCTGAATCCACAGCAATAAAACTCAGTAATGTGCAGTGTGTGAGCGTATCGGAGCTCCAAAACAAAACTCATAGTAATGTGCAGTGTGTGTATAGCACTGAAATTGACATACTGCTCCGTAAACGCACATAGCCAGCCCCCCACCTTGACACACACAGCACAGCCTGTTAAACACACCACAACCTCTTACACACACCACAGCCTGTTACACACATATCTTACCCCACTTTCCTTGAATTCCTTCCCTGCACAAAGGCAGCTTCCACCTTGCTCATTCCACAGGCGGTGATGAGGGGAGAGCAGTAGAAGTCTCTGCGTGGCCAGAAATGCCGGGCTTCAGCTGGACCAGTGATGAGGAGCATATGGCTTGCGTGCCGGCAAAGAGTGTCCTGCATGCCAGCGGTGGCACGTTTGCCATAGGTTTGTCATTGCTGCCCTAGTCCCATGGAAAAGTGGTATTTTTAAAAAATCTACACACCCCTGAGCACTTTTCAATTATAAAGTGCACAATTGTGCTGCACCTTCTCATTTCCCACTTTGTTAACAATTGTGGAGGTGATGGCCCTGTGCATTATTATGCATTGGTTCCCCTGAAATCCTAAACGACTGCACTGCAGTGGACAGTGCCATGGGTCCTTTAGAACCCTACATCTCTGACCTTTACACTACACCAGGTCAAGAGAGGTGTCGTTGGAAAAGGTCAGAATCTGGCCTTTCTAATGGTATCAAACAGGACTATGTAAAAGATTTTAAAAATAAAAACACAAAATATTTTTTTTTCATTCTGATTTATTTATTTTGTTCCAAAGCAATGACATTCTCCATTGTTCACACATAAAATTAGTGCCGTTACTCACCGCCTCAATTCCCACTCCGCAAGTGAGGACACTGTATTACATGTTGTATTTTGGCGCATTGTGTTTTATGAATAATTTGACAAGCAGAAAAATGTGTATTTTTTGCAGTTGTAGTAAAAATTGTAGGTTTTCACAGAAAAATACAGTAATCGGTTCCCATTTATATATATATATATATATTTTTTTTTTTAAAAACCAAGAGTAACCCATACATAATATAGGTTTGGATAATAGAATGTGAAAAATATAATTTTGGATGATGTAAATGATTGAAATCTGAACGGAAATTTTATTTTTTTCTAAATTTTGTTATAGCATTCTACAGGATATCACATACACACATAATAGATTTTGAATCTGCTAAATCCGCTAAAAAAAGTAATGTAATATGTCTGGGCTTCAAACCACGTTTAAACATGAGGAGCGCAAAACAATCACAATGAGTTCAGCACACAGAGGTGAAATGGCTCAGCAGCGAAAGGGTTAAAAGGACAGGCCCACCATCCAAAACAACTGATCCCACAACAGACAATCTCAAGGCTGCACACCCACGTGTCATCCCTAGAATCTCAGAAATCATCCCAAAACACCCAACATTAATCCAGCATGCGCAAAAAAGAAAATAAACAAGCAAGCACCCATCTGACCTCACAACCACCATCAAAATATCGCATAATATTCTAAAAAACCCCACCCAATCAATATCATTGCCATAAATGCTACAGCATACAAACACATCACACATTTCAAAATAGCCCCAATGCATTGGAAAACCCCAAAAACAAACGCCTCTCTTCCATAAATCTCCATAATCCTATCCACTACACATCTCAAGATCACAATCAACCCCCCCGGAACAAAAACAGGTCAAATGCACAACTGGAGCCCCCCCCAACTACTGTACATGTCATTCCAACAAAACTCCATATAGATCCCACATACCCAAACCAAAATATACCTCTGATATATGAACCGAAGTAAGACCGGTATCTCTGGAGTCTGTTCCAAAAGGAAACTTTATTGATAAACTTTTGCTAGATACAAACATATAAAATACATATAAATCGAAATATCACCGTACAAGTGGGCACCAATAATATAATCACAATTAGATGAGGGGATAGGTATCTTACTTGGTACTGAATGCTAAATTCAGACTTTATAGAGCTCAAAATGACTAATTTGTTGATTCATAAAGCAACCCCAATCAATTGGAAAAAGAGGTAGAGCACAAAATGTATTAAAGCTCAATAAGGGCGGAAACTGCAATTTATTCCTAGATAGCTGTCATAAAGATGGATTAGGCTAGATCTTGGTCTCAAAGTTTAAGGTTTAGCAGTTTGTAAGGCGCTAGTAAACAAATGTGTTCGAGAGGATTAGTCCTTACTAAAAGAACAAAGCAGAAGTACTCTCAGACGCACCTTCCACTCTGCCAGTTTAATCCCTAGTCTTTAATCTAGTATTGAGGTACTTAATATTAATCGAAACAGCAAGATTACTGATATTATAATTGTATAGCCATAGAAACTAGTCTGTAATTAAATGGGTATAGACCTTCTTTTTAGGCAAAGGAATTAAGCGGTTTCTAGCAGCCCAGTATCCTATTTATTTAAAAATAGCCATATTGCAGCACAGGAAACCTTTTTAAGGTTTAATATGGTTTTAAAGGCACACAGTATGTAAATATATAACTGTTACTCTCACATTCAGGACAGGCTGTTTTCTCAGTAAGGCACACACACACACACAAAGATTTTTTAGTCCACGTTTAGAAGGACAATATGAAAACACCTCCCCAGGGCTATCTTGCAATACTTTGCCAACAAACCGTGACCACAGCATATGCAGTGAAGTAATCTAAGCCTTGGTCTCAAAATTTAGCCAATTTAGAATGTACTAGCAAACGAAAATGTCCCAAAGGAGGTTGGACTGTTTTTTTTATAGATTAGCTGTGTTGCAGCACAGGAAACCTTTTTAGGTTTAATATGGTTTTGAAGGCACTCAGTATGTAAGTATATAACAATTACCCCCACATTCAGCACGGTCTGTTTTCTCAGTAGTGCATACACACAAAAAGACTCTTTAGTCTGAGTTTAAGAGGACAATATGAAGACACCTCACCAGGGCTGTTTTACAATACTTTGCCAACAAACAGTGGTCGCAGCATATGCAGTGAATTAATCTAAGCCTTGGTCTCAGAATTAGCAATTTATTATGCACTAACACACGGAAATAAGTGTGTGCAAGGAGATTAGTTTTTATGAAGTAAATATGAAATACGCTCTCCCAGGGTTGCCTTACAATACTTGACAAAAGAGCAATGGCTACAGCATGCCTCTGTCAAATACACCCAAAGGTGAACAATCCATAATATAACATTGCTGCCTCAAGGAAGAACAAATGCACACCCAACACTGAAAAACATAAAGCTGTTAAAAACTTCCCACCATGGGAAACGATTCTACATCTCAGGACGCGTTTCGCCGATAAACTACGTCGGCTTTTTCAAGAGATGACTGGTGTAGTGGCACCCCAGCTTTTAAATAGTCGCTAGGTGCCTTGCCTTTATCGATGACTGACACATACTTAGGCAGCCAATCGTTACACAGTGGGTGGTCTAATGTCACGAGGGTCGCTCTACACCATCCTAATTCATACCCACTGATATATCTGATCAGTAGTGGCCAATCACAGTGGTAGCAAAACCTCCCTTCCTAATGCTGAATACAATGTAATTGTAACAGAAACAATTACTTCTAAAAGTAAACAGAGGCTCCAAAAGTAATCAGAAGTTATTCCATTTCTGGGACAACTAGAGAAGCATTAATAGATTGTAAAGTGAGAACCCACTATGACACGTCATTAGAAACCGAGATCTCAATTGGACAAGACCAAAACTAACTTGGTCTATGCTCAATTTAGGAATTTTTACAGAAGTGGAGGATTGAATAGGTGGTTATATTAACAAGGGAATAGAGGATTAGCCGACGCCTGCCCTAAATGGCTAGAATGTCATACCTAGCAGGCTGTAGGGGTTTTCTACACCAGAAGAAACTGACTAAATAAAAAAAATACACAAATTTCTCTATAACAATTGTCAGTGAAGGGCGCAAAAGTAAACCCTTCATTTAATCCACGCGGGGACAAAGTCCCCGGCTGGTAAATCCAAAACTCCTCACGGCGGCGTAATTTCAGATCAAAATTCCCACGTCGCGAACTGTGATTGAACTGTTCAATAACCATGAATCTAAGGTCAGAGGGACTGCTTGCATGTTCATTACGTAAGTGTCTTGAGATTGGAGTGTCTCGTTCGTATCTAACTGATCTTACATGTTCTTGTACGCGTACTTTTAATGGTCTTAGTTTTTCTCACGTACTGTTTACCGCAGCTGCACATTAAAAGATAAACTACTCCCCTTGTGTTAGTTCGAAAACTGTTTTAACGGGTACTCTTTTAGCCCATCCGCACTAAAAGCTGCTTTATCTTGTGCAATAAAGGGGCAAGCTTTGCATCTACCACATTTAAAGGTGCCCTTAAGTGACGTTTTCAGCCATTGCTCCTGAGGATCTCTTGAAGAGAATTGACTATGTACCACATAATTGCTAATATTCTGACTTCTTGATGTGATTGAGGCGAAAGGTGTTCTAGCTTTATTAAGATGTTTAACTATGGCTTATACCGCTTGCCAGTCTGTATCATTGTTCCCAATCAAGCAAATCTTATTCTCTCCAGGCTTTTTCACCCCATAATTCTTTGTTAGTACTTAATTCCTATCACTTAACAGGGCACGTTGATAAGCGTTTTTAAGGCATAGGTTTGGGTTTCTTTTCCTTAAACATGTCACGTAGATTACGAGCTTTTAGCCGGGATGCCACTTCTGAGGGAAAGAGGATGAAAACGGTTCCAATTTAATAAACTGTTAGTAGCTGTGGTTTTTTGATGAAGCGTGGTAGCTATTTTTCCATCACTAGCCTTGGATACAGTAAAATCAAGAAAATTGATTCTAAGTCGATTAATATTCAAAAGATTTACAAACTCCTTAAAAGTATCTTCATGCCCCGACCAAATTATTAAGATGTCATCAATGAATCTCTTCCATGCTATCACATGTAAGAACTGTTGCATTTCTGGGCAGAACAATAGGTTTTTCCCACCAGCCTAAATACAAGTTGGCGAACACTGGAGCCATGGCAGTACCCATAGCCGTGCCTGTGACTTGATTATCGAAATTTTCCAAAGGAAAAATAATTATGCGTTCGGATAAAATATATAAATTCCACCATGAACTTTGTATGGTTAGTGTGTTCGATCCCTCTACTCTCAAGAGATTCTTTCACTGCTCTAAGCCCCAAATCATGGGGAATGCAGCTATAAAGGGATTTGACATCTAGACTGCACAGTAGGCAGTTCTCTGGAAAGACCATGGTCGACAGAAACTTCAGCATATCTGTAGAATCCTTTATGTACGACGGTAAAGCCTGTACGAAGCTCTGTAGGACTTTATCAACGTATATGCTGGCATTTTGTGTAAGATTATTCCTCCCTGAAACAATTGGTCTACCTGGTGGAGGAACTGTTTTTTTATGTGTTTTGGGCAATGCGTAAAAACGTCAATACTGGGGCAACTGGGTTTCATAAAGTCAAATTCTTTTGTCCATGAAATCCATGGTCTGTTTTGATGCTTGGGTTTTGAAGTCTGCTTTTAGAGCAGTTCCTTTTCATCCTAATATATTGACTTTTAGGGACCCCTTCTAGCCATCTATTAAGATGCAAACTATCCCGGCTGATGTAACTATTGGTGTCCACCTGTTTTAAAATAGGTCTTAGTTTGTATTGCTCCCCCTTCTGGAAAAATCGTTAGATCAAGGTAATTGACTGCCTCTTTGCTCCACACTGTGTCCAGTTGAATATTTGGATCTTGTGAGTTGAGTTCTAATAGGAATGTATTCAGTCTTTCTTCTCCTCCCTTCCATATCATAAACAGGTTGTCACTATACCTGCGGTATAAAACGATGTCCTTCTTTCTTTTACTATATCCTTGTTCATGTATAGATTAGCGAATTTTGGGGCAAAGCGTGTTCCCATGGCCGTTCCTTTAATTTGCAGGTAGTAGCCATCATTGAAAAGAGAAGTAGTTTTTAAGAATTAGTCTGATCCCTTCCAGTATGAATATTTTTTGTTCAGTTGGTATGTCGTCTTCTCTCTCCAGATGGATTCTTGCTGCCTCAATTCCATCCTCATGGGGAATATTACTGTACAGGGCCTGATGTCACTGGTAACCTTTCCTTTTGGGGTATTTGTTCTAGGTCCTTTATTATGTTAAGCATGTCTTTTAGGTGGGCTTCTTTTTTCAGGACTATGGGTTGCAGGAGTTTGTCTATATATTCAGATATTCGACTCGAGAGTCGATCCCTTAAATTATAGGTCTTCCTGTTGGGTTCTTGGTGTCTTTGTGAATCTTGGAGGTGGTAGAAGGTGGGTCTTCTAGGTTGTAGGATTTTGAGGTATTGGTGTTCCTTGTCATTCAATATACCTAAGATGTGTCCTTCGTCTAGGTGTTTGTGGAAGATCCCTTTGATTTCTTCTGTTGGGTCTTTGGTTAACTTCAGGTATGTATTGGTTTCATTCAATATTTTGTATGCTTTTTTCATACCTTTTTATGCAGTTTGAATGACTAAACCACCTACCACCACCAACACAATATTCATACTGGAAGGGATCAGACTAATTCTTAAAGGGGGAGAAAAGCGTCATCAACAAGTGTCACCAAATGGGACATAGAGCAGGAGGGTCACATCCAGAAAAATGGGCCAGAAACCAAAACACAGATGTGGCGAGGCAGGTTAGTTCAACCAGTGTCCAGCCATAAGGCAGGGCGAGCAGCACCGCTGGGCTTAGGGTTTTCTTGAAGGGTCAAGTGGCTAGGTAGCTCCCGGGCAGCTGCAGCCCTGGCACAAGTTGCATCGTAGGGGACCGGGACCGACATCTGTGCCCACAGGCGTGCAGTCCCCCCGCGCCCAACGGCAGCATCACTGCAGACCTCTCGGGGAAACCTTTTGGTAGCCGCGTCAGGAAGTGCCACCCAGACGTCCAGCTCCGCAGACTCTAGCACATCTTCACCTCCCGGATCAGGGACAATCACCGGGGGCAGGGGATCTGTCAGCAACAGGACGAAAGGACCGTTGACAGCACAGCGTCCACCTTCAACATCGGGCTCCGAACACTCTGCAGTCTGGTGGAAAGGCAAGGTCTCGTCCACGATGCGTGAGCAGGATGCCTCCACTCTTCTACAGCCCTGCAGAATGGCCATTAGCTGTCTCCAGGTCCCTGCTGTGAGAGGGCCCGAGTCGTCCTCCCCCAACAGTGCCATGCAGGCATCAAGGGCTGTTATCACGGTCATCTCCTCCTCAAAATTATAAGACTTAATTTTCAAACCGACAGCACAGCAGTGTTTTAAAAAAAAAATTGAGTCTGACTGGTTTGGCTGGGTCACGGAGTCCTGGGCAGCTGGCTGGGCTTCTCTCCAGTCTCCCCTCACTGTCCTAGTGCTCCTGACCCTGCTGCCTACCTCCGTCCTTCGCAGTTGAATGGAGATGGTGCAAACAGCGACTCATGAGGTACCTTCTTAAACATTTTTGTATTTTTGGAAAATGGTAAAATACATGTGTTTTTTATTAAGACGATTGTAAATACCAAATTTAACATCTTTTGGTTTTTGAAATATAAGTATACTGATAAAAGTATTCAACCCCCCTTTTTGCCCCCCTCCCACTGGATTTTTGGAAAATGGTAAAATGTGTTTTTTATTTCTCAAGACGAATCTTATCAATTTTCCGTCTAAGATCTTCTGTTTTTGAGCTATAGGTATCCGGTTTAAAATATTCAACCCCCCTTTACACCCCCTTAGGGGCGGAGTTTCCAAAAAACCTTTCTTAGTGGGTGTCTACATCAAAAAAACTGCCATCAAAATTTCAAGTTCGTAGCTTAAATGGTTTCAGTTGGGCGTTGATGAGTCAATCAGTCAGGACTTTTGCATATATATATATATATATATATATGTAGATTACTCACATCATAGTCTTCTGCCATTTCCACAGCAAATCTTGGCTCCTTAGAAAACAGAAGGTAGTTCTGACGTTCCCCAGGACAGACCTGATTGGATCACTGGCATCAGACCTCTAGCCCTCCGATCCTTAGAATGGTCGGGACCGCTAACCCTAACCTCTAGCAGCCACATAGGCCAGGGAAAAAGGCAACACTGAAAAAGAGTATACTGCACAAGAGTATACAACAGAGATATGCAGCACACACCTAAATGACAGGCATTGGGTAACCAGGCAGGAACACAGAGCAAGGGTGGTTGTATAGACAGAACCTTGCAAGCAGCGTAAGGACACTTTGTACACCACAGTACTGTTACCCAGACACTTGGTCCAACATTTCGAACCCCATGAGTCCACTTTTCCTGTCGTCCAGTTCATGACTGGGTTATGTTTGGTCAACCATGTATAACCTAAGACAATAGGTGCTGTGGGAGATTCTATAATATGAAACTGTATTTTTTCTTTGTGTGTAATACCAGCACAGAAAGATAGGGATGGTATCATGAATAACATGAGGTCTACAAAATTTCCTGCCATAAATACTTTCAATGAGGAAAGGAACGTCTCTCTCTACCAAAGGCACTTGTTGAATAGCAGCAAAACCAGAATCCATGAAGTTTCCTGTAGAACCAGAATCAATAAGTGCCTCTGTTTCTAGCTTGATATTGTCCCAAGCAACTGACACTGGAATCGCCATACAAGATTTATTCTTCTGTTTCTTATCAGACACGATAGACAATACAATAGTACCTAGCACCTGTGTCTCGGGACTCTTGGCATGTTAGTGCCCCCACATAGGCCTTTTCAGGTCGTTTGGGGCATTGTAACCGGAAATGCCCCCTGTCAGCACAGTAGAAGCATAGGCCTTCTCTGAGGCGATGTCTCCTCCCCGAGATACTGAACCGACCCAACTGCATGGGTTCAGGGTCAGGTTGTTCCACCCTAGGAGGTGAAGGGTTGCTGGCAGTATGAGGAGTGAGGGAGGTGACCTGGGGAGGTTTACGTGATTTCACACGACCAAACCTATCACGATTCTGGTCGAGTGCTACGCAATACTCAATAAGGTCTTCTAGCTCCTCTGGCAATGACATAGGTGCTAATTCATACATTAAAGCATCATTTATGCCTTCCAGAAAGGCCGTGGTAAATGTTTTGTTTGGTCATTGCAATTCTGCTGCAAGGGTCTTGAATTCAATGGCATAATCAGCCACTCTGCGATTACCCTGGTTGATACGCCATATAGCCTTGGCAGCACCAGTTGCCCGTCTTTTAGGATCAAAAGTGCCATCAGGTCTTTCATGAATTTGGCATAGTCCTATACAATTGGTTTCCTTAATTCCCATAAAGGAGTTGCCCAAAGCAAAGCTTTCTCTGTTAGGTGGTTAATAACATAACCCACCTTAGCTCTGTCTGTGGGGCACATCGCTGGGTTTAACTCAAACATGATCTCAATCTGCGCAATAAACCCTCTACAAGAACCAGGCTTACCATCAAAACATGGGGGGTTTCAAACTCACATTGGCTACTTCAGCAGTAATCAAGGAAGAAGTATTCACAGCATGAGTGGGCCCTTCCACCTCAGGAGAAGAGGGCTGTGCAGCCCCGCTAAATTGTTTAAACTGACTCATAAGTAGGCCTGAACAAATTATTAAGTCTCCTAATTTGGTGATCAACACAGGCAGGCCTGTTGGATCCATAGTAATGGCATTGTCGTAATCAGTGGGTGAAGCTACACTTAGCGAAACGCGTTTGAGGTGTACGTTACAATTGTTTAAATAAACCCATTGTGGATTTTCTCATCTCGATGCATTCCTGGTGATTTAATCCTTGTGGTATCCTGGAAAGACATCTCCAAGGTCTGGATCTTCTGCTCCTTGGATCGTTGAGAGGGGAATCGGTGCCCCTGACTTAAAATCCACCGATCTGCATGCTGTTTGGTGCCTTTTTGGTTAAATTGGCACCTTAAAATGTGAGTACATCTCCTTTTTGCAAATTATTCCAACTGAGATATTACAGGCTGCACACAATTTTCTCCTATTTTTTCATTTCTTCACCATCTGACCCTCAGAGGACGACATAACATTGGGCTGGATAGCCCCCACTGGAGCTGAAGTGATCAAGTGCCAGCACCTGACACCGGCTCTGTAATCTGGATTCTCTACTTTAGCGGACTATGATTTGCCGCTGCTTCTGGTTTGTCCGGCTGCTGCACATTCTCTCTGGCCAGTATTCATCAATTTTTACGTTTTTTTTACCTTTCATGGACTTAGGACTGTTTTTTAGCTTGATTCTTAAGTGCACTTTTCTCTTTTTCGGACTAAGGACTGTCCTCTATTTATTGATTCTCTATTGCACTTTATATGGACTGAATAGTAGTCTTTTTGTCTTTATGCTGTGTTTTGTATTTTACACACCTTGTGGTTGTGCATGAATTTTTATATGTTCTTTACCTTTTTTCCAATTCTGGATTTACCATTTTTTTTTTATATTTATCAACGTTCATTTATTCAGTTTTAACAAGCTGTGCTGTTTTCCCTCATACCTAATTGGTGCAATATATTTATTTTAAACACCATTCTTTTGTGTTTTCACACTGATTTTTGTTTTTTCTAGTGCTAATTTTTTGCACCTTGATTGTTAATTGACAGCTTTATTCACACCCTGTATCAATTTACAGCTTTATTGTAAGCGTGCCTTTTTTGAGTTTTTCGGACTACACTCTTTATATGTTTCTTATACACATATCGAATCAATTTGACTAAATTCCCTCCCACCATTCTAATCATCCTTCTACTCAGTCTTCTGGATTAGATTCAGTGTATATACACTGTCTTTTTTTTGTGTTTCCCTGCCTTGACAATAGAGCCATTTAGTGGCGCCACACAGACACTACACTCTTTCCTAATGTGCGCGCTGCTCCTTTGAAGCTCGGCAGCACCGTGTCATCAGGGTGCGCCCCACCCCCTGATTACTTGCAAACGTGCCGGGTGCTGCCGGAGTTCCTGGCACCCGGCCAGGCGGATCGGCTCCTCCAGGGTCCTGCTGCCTGCCTCCTTGGACCCTGGATGTCACACCATCACCCCGTCCACGGTCGGCCTCAGGACGACCCCCAGGCGCAGAAGGAGGGGCCATAGAAATCGGGCAAACCGGACGAGGCGCATGGGTCCTACTGGCAGGCAAGAAGACAGATCGCTCTTGGTCATAGACCTCTATGAGGTCATTGTATCTCTTGGGTACCCCAAAACAGGGACAAACAAACCCCCCAAAACAAAACCAAAATACAATCTCACGATTACATCTCACCAGCCATCATAAGATCTCCTGTCCCACTCAGAGTGGTCAGAATCGTACTGGGCCAGCAGAGCCTTTTCATATATTTCTATGTCTCAAGCACATATCACAGCACCATTAGATGCCCGTACACAATCCTTGGGAATTTTGCTAGAATCCCTGTCACTAAGTCCTGATCGTGTGACAAGAAGATTGGTGACGGGTGTGGCAGCTGAACTGGGGGGTTTGCATACAAAGCGACCTGTATTAGCTGCCAGTCGTCGCCTATAACCGGCCAGGTGGGTCTCTAACACCCTACAGCCATCAGACGTATCGACATATCTTTGAGGCCTGACGACTGGGCCATCCTTGTGGTATTTGGTTAAAGTGGTTTTACTGTGGGACAAGGACATAGGGACCCTACTGCCAGATATAATAATCAGACATAATCGGTTCCAAATAAAGGTCCCATTCCTCTAGTTTTTTATTTTTCAATAGCCTTGGACAAACTCCTAGTAAATTATGTCAAAATATGAAATTTCAATTTCTAATTGGTAGTGCAAATATTGTTTACAACTTGACTCACAGGTGTATAATTTAGTTATTAATATTCTAAATTGTCGTCCATTTTGCTTCAAAATTCGCAGACAAAGCGTTCAGTGACACTGGTGCAGCAATTCAGCAGCTGCTGAGGAACTGAACGCGGCTCTTGATTTGTATGTCCCTTAGCTGAACAGGATGATCAGTGTGCGGTGAGGGAGAATAGGTGAGTAAAATCACCAACAAAAAAATGCTGTCAGCAGCCTCTGCTTGGTTATTTAAGGGCAATAAAAGGGAACTCTTTTAATATAGAATCCTTGAAAATAACGAATTGTCGAAAGTCTATAAAGGGTGACATTTACTTTATGTAAAGCATGCAATTGGGATACATCACCTGTTGCAATCACATATTATAGGGATTGACAAGTCCCATGCACCTTTTGTTGTTATTGATTCCATCAAGTCATTATGTGGAAATACGAGAGGGATCATAACGCACCCATATACGTACATACCAAATGCTATATACTTATTTAGGCATCTTAGAACCCGATGGGTCTTCTATGACATTTCGGGGTCCTTAAACCATACGGCTCTCCCTTGAGAATCGCGCTACGTATGTATCACTTTTGAAATGCTGGGTTATTATGACAACCTACGCTACCCCTGACGTACGCGGGCAGTAACTACAGACCCTTGAGCTTGCAATACTTTAGTTTATACCTAAATATAGGCATAGATTTACCACTCTTAAGTAATAAGGGACGAAAGAATACATATAAAGTTCACGGTTTATTTCCCAGGTGTCACACTATCTGGCCCTCTCATATCATGCATGACTGCCTCATATCCATTAACGTGTTGCTGTCAGGAGCCCTGTGGATATACCACACAAGATATGTGACCTATGTGTCCTAATTTGGACTCGGCATCAGGCCCAGATATACGCTATCTTTTTACTCCTAGACGGGCCCACACTACATCTATGAGGACTGCCCTACCCTGTCAGGGTTAACACTTTGCTCTTTGAAAATCTAGAAATGGGTTGCATCAGTGTTTGAGAACACTCAGTAGTGAACCATCATAAATTCCACACACTCGTGTTACTATGGACACCGTTACGTCGTCATAGAGCAACACAACGATAAAAGTTCGGTTGCCATTTCACTTTTGTATTCATCGTGTTTAACCCCTTAGTGACCGGGCGGTTTTACACAAATCCGTCCTTTAGTGACCGCTGCTGTTTTTACGTTTCTGCGCTGTTAGTGTTTAGGACAAATTTTCCTCTTACTCGTTTATGCAACCTACACATATTTTACACAGTTTTTCTCGTCATTAAATGGACTTTATAAAGATACCATTTTTTTCATCATTTCATATAATTTACTATAAAAAACATTGTGAAATATGACAAATTGAAAAAACACCACTTTTTCGAACTTTGACCCCCAAAATTTCTTATGTATCAACAACCGTCAAAATTTTTTAATTCCTTAGTAGTTTCTAAATTTAGTTCTGAGTTTAGCAATACCCAATGTTTACATATTCCTCGCTTTTTTCCTTATTTTATGCAACAATAAGTGCAAGTAGCAATTTGCCATTTCCAAAGAGTTTATTTTCAAAACTAGTGATAGTGACATTGTAACACTGATATCTGTCACTAATTGCTGAATAACCCTCCACATATACATATTTTTTTAAAGTACACAAATCAAGGTATTAAACTTGGGGTATTTTGACTCTTTCCATGCAAACCATTTTACCACAAATCTATGCCAAAGTTTGAGAAAAAAAAAGTTGGTGATTTTTTTTTTTTTTTTTTTGAACGCAATTTAAGAATACATGTACTGTGAACTTTAAGGTTTACTGCCAAAAAGCACCCCAAAATATGTTCAGCAACATCTTCTGAGTAAATTGATACCACCCATGTATAGGTATGTCGGGTCATTTGGGGGCTAATAGGCCTTATTTGGGGGTGCACATTTCAGTTTTCCAACTTGGAATTTTCACATTTCGTCATCATGCACCCATGTCCTATTTGGGACATTTTTGAAGCCGGCCAAAGTAATTTACCCCCATCAAACCATATATTTTTAGAAAGGGCACAACCTAGGGTGCTTCAAAGAGTTGTATTTTAACACTTTCCATGCACTAGCTCTATGTCAAACTTTCAGGTAGTCACTTTTTGTGTTATTTTTTCACACACATTGTACTTTAGGCATGAATTGTCAAATACAGTTATAGGTTACTGCCAAAAAACACCCCAAAATATGTTCAGCAACATCTTCTGAGTAAATTGATACCACCCATATATAGATTTGTTCTGTTGTTTTTGGGGTGCTACGCCAATCTTTTGACATGAGCTTGTCAATTTTCTAATTTGACATACAGTATCTTCTTTGCTTATCTTCTTTTTAGGGGCCTTTTTACATACCCCAATTTTATTAACGTGCATATATTTGGTAAGCTAACACCCCAAAGTATTGTAAATGGAGTGTTTTTATGCCATGGATGCAACCGTTTGCTCATTTGAAAATTGGATACTGTTTGGTCATTTTTCATTTTCACACCCACATCAGTTTTGGACTGTGATTTAGGAGACACTGTTGTTTGTTACTGCATGAAAACTCTCCAGGTTGTTTTCTGCAAGGTCTCCTGAGTACACCCATGCCCCCCATGCATAGGTGTGCAAAGATTTTGAAAAAATACAGCACCAATTGTAGAACATAAAAATGTACGAATAAAATGTAAAAGTCTGGAGCAGTAAAAGAAAAAAAAAACTAAACTGAACTAACTAACTGGAGTGTGAGAAAAATAGAAAGGAAAAAAAAATCACAGATCACGCACAGTGTGATATAGCTTGAAACAGTCCCCAAGACACAGACCGGGTTGTCCAGGGCATTCTGGGCAGTAAAAGATTGTGTCTCTCCTCTGCCCCCTCTTGAAACACACCCTGCATCTTTTTTGGGGTTTCTGTTTGCCCTCAGTAGGGGGATTTTATAAATAAAATGTGCAGCCCCAACTCTGTCCCCCATCACCGCCCGGGGAGCATGTGCATCCTGGTACAAAAACCCCGAAATGACCTGGAGCTGAAACTGTATAAAGGACAGCGTCACTCCGGGGTTTGCCTTTTTGCAGAGCAAAAAGGCATTGTGGGTTGCAATTTGCATCAGGTAAATTGCAACCTTTTTGTACCAGGCCCTTGACTTCCGCATAATCTGGTAGGGCTGGAGCAGCTGATCTGCCAGATCAACCCCACCCATATGCCGGTTATAGTCTTTGATGCACACTGGCTTCCTGATGCGCTCAGCTCTGCCACGTACAGATACCTCCACAGACCTCTCAGTGTGGATGGTGGATAGAAGGTATACATCCTTCTTGTCTCTGTACTTGACCGCCAACAGCTCCTCTTGGCGCAGAACTGAGGACTCCCCCCTTTTTAGCCGGGTGCGGACAAGCTGTGCTGGGAAACCTACGCGGTTCTTGCGAACAACAGTACCGCATGCTGCTGTATCAAAACAATACAGCAGCTTGAACAAAGGGACACTCGTATAAAAATTATCAAGATACAAGTGGTACCCTTTGTTCATCAGGGGAAAAAGTAGGTCCCACACAATCTTGCCACTGGTTCCCATGTGTTCTGGGCAACCTGGAGGGTCAAGGCTACTATCCTTTCCCTCGTACACCCGGAAGGCCTGAGTATACCCACTCTCGCTGTCACAGAGCTTATACACCTTCACTCCATACCTGGAGCGTTTGGAAGGAATATACTATTTGAATCCCAGCCTTCCCTTGTATTTCATTAGGTATTCATCCACGCAGATATTCCTTCCAGGTGTATAAGCCTCTGCAAACCTGGCGGCGAAGTGGGTAATCAGGGGGCGTATTTTATACAGCCTGTCAAACTGGGGATGCTCTCTAGGAGGGCACAGGCTGTTGTCACTGAAGTGCATGAAACGCAAAATGTTTTCATACCTTCTACGTGACATTGATTGGGGTAAATGGGGGTAGAGCAGATAGGGCTACTGCTCCAGTAGGAGCGAATTGAGGGCTTCTTTATGATGCCCATCAGCATAGTAAGTGCCCAGAACTTCAGAGATTCTGGCACATCTAGCGGGGTCCATTGCTGCCTTGCCAAGTAGGAGTCTGGCTTCGCAGCACAATGCTGATGGGCATACAGATTTGATTGGGCCACGATGTGGCCCAACAAATCATCCCCCATAAACACCTGCAAAAACTGTGTGGCGGTAAATCCTGCAACATCAATATTGATGCCAGGATTTGCCGTGAAAGGAGGGATATCTGGCCTCTGGCGATGAGGCACTACCCACTCCTCAGCTGGAGCTGTGCGTCTCCTGCTGGCAGGTGGTGACCCAGGATCTGCATCAGAAACATCACTAGATACAACAGCCAGCGTAGATGATGTATCTAGCGACGTCTCTGAGCAGTTGGCGGGGTCGAAATCAGAGTCTGACGCAGATGCCTCAGATTCTGACGCCAGGATGGCATATGCCTCCTCGGCGCTGTACACCCTCTCAGACATTATATATAATAGATTATAAAATTTTATAATTATTATATATATAAACGGATTATTGGTTCTTAGAAGAACCGTTGGGTTTCACAAGAAAATACAAATAAACACCTAAATCTCTCTAAATCACTCTAAACCTGCCTCAATTCTTCTAAATCTCCCTAAATTCTCTCTAAATCTGCCTCAATTTTTCTAATCTCACTCAATCTACCTAAAATCTCTAACCTGTCAAATCTGATCTCTCTCTCTCTCGCTCACCAAAACACAAGTGAGGAGAGGGAGGGAGGGAGAATCACAGAGGTCACGGACAATATTTACAAAATATTGACCTGACCTGACAAATTAGAAATTTTATTTTGACTTTTTCTAACTTCTGATTGGATGTTGCTAGCCTGCCTCTCTGATGAGGCAGGCTAGGAACATCCCACTCAGCCCCAAGATGACCCTGCCCTTAGAAGGGCAGCGCCATCTTGGCTGTCAGTTTATTTTATTCATTTTTATTTTATTTATTTTACTTTTTTCTTTTTTTTTTACACTTTTACACTTTTTTTTACTCTGCTGGGTGCCTTGATCCCTCGAGGCACCCAGCAGAGCACCTGATCACTCATGTGATCTTTTTTGTACTGAGTGCCACGACCTTGTGGCACTCAGTACTTCCTGCCGCTACCGGAAGTGATCGCTCGGGGGGAGCGATCACTGAGCGGACCGGCGGCAGGTAAGCATATTGCAGGGATGCCTCGTTGTCGAGGCATCCCTGCAATATACACAGAGCAGCTGGAAGCGATACCGATCGCTTCCAGCGCTCTCTAGAAGTGCCGGGCACCTCTCCGGTAAAACCGGATGTTGATCGCTCCCGGGGAGCGATCACAAGGTGCCCCGGCACTTGTAACCGCCATTGCATGGATGCCTGGACTCCCAGGCATCCTGCAATGGCGTTTGAGCTGCTGGAAGCGATCCGTTCGCTTCCAGCGCTCAAAACACCGCAGGACGTACCATGTACGTCAGCGGGTCTAAAAGAGACCCGCTGCCATGACGTACATGGTACGTCCAAGGTCCCTAAGGGGTTAAATGCGATTTGAAGTAAAGTTTTATTATATGACCCAAATTATATATCCTTTTTTCAGCAGACTCCACAGATTCAAAATATATCATTATGTGTATAAGTAAAGATTTAAAAAAAAACTAAAAACGTGTAAACAAAATTAAAATTTTGTTAAAATTCAGATAGAAAAAATATGTAATGTTGTTTATGACCAGAACTTTTGTGGTTATATATTGATACACTAAGTACCTTTTTTAAAAATGGTGTAATGAAGAATATTTCATGTTTTTTTGTACAAAATATGCAGTTTTCTAAATAAGAACAAAAGCTGATTTTGTTCTTATGTCATGACTCATTGTAATGCATAAAATTAGTATATCTAAACCAATTGACATGGAAAAGCTATATATTTTCTAAAACTAGACAAAATTCTACAAAAAGAGACATTTGACACATTTTTTTATTCAAAAATTATATTAAATGTGAAAAAAAATAATAGGTCAATATTTATATTACATAATTTCATATTAATTTTTGGGGTAAAATATTATTTTTTTGCTTAACTATATAAATATATCCCTCCTATAAAATAATAGATAAAATTTGATTGCATAGATCGTGTTTAGGCAGCGTTGGAGGTGCTTATGTGCATAAATTTAGAGAAGCTTTTTATGGCGGTTTTTGAAAGGAGGCATACCTGCAATTAAATGGCTCTAGCTCAACAGGGATCTAAAATATGCCAAATAAAGTATATATCCGGACAAAGTAGATTTCCAGATGAATCAAACGAGAGGTTACTTATTATTCTATCATAAATATTGTGCCCGCAACAACTTGTGGAATTTGGCATTTTGCTGAAAAAAAAACAACTTTAAATTCCACATGTTGTTGCGCTCTCTATTTTTATGATAGAATTTTATGTATCCCCCTCATTTGATTCGTCTGGGTGTCTAGTTTCTCCTAATATATACTTATGTGGCCTGTTTTAATTTCCCGTTGAGCTAGAGCCATTTAATTGCAGGTATGCCTACTTGAAAAAAACACAAAATTTTCCCCATGAATTTGTGCTCAACAATTATATAGTGTATCAACAATTGTATAGTGACTCAAAATGCTGCACAAACACACAACATGCCTGCCACACATTTTCCATTCACTCAGTTGGATTGTCACATGGGGCATCCATGTGAGCAGTAACGCCACGTCAAGGCCCCAACCAGTTTACTGACCATTCACACATCTGTTTCACTCACTGAATCACACACACCTTTCATGCAAGAAGCTAGTAAAAGTGGAGTGGGTAACGTTAAAGGGGGTAAAGAAGGCAAAAGTGCAGAAACACGGAAGGGGAAAAGAGAAAGCTACAAAAGGGAAACACAATGAGGATTAGAGGGGGTGGAATAGAAACACCCCCCCCATTCACATCTGTTTCACTCACTGAAATCACACACCATTCATGAAAGAAGAGAGGTGAGGCAAAGAAAAGGGCAGACACAAAGAATTAAGACACACCATTAACACCAGTTAAATATGTATTCAGAGGCTTCTTTCTACAGTTGACGTACGGAGGACATGAGATTGTTGGGGATGGGGCAACCTATTTTATTGTATGGTTGGGTGGGTAGTGAACTGTAGTGGGTAGTTTTTTATTAACGCTTGAGAATTAACACTGCTATAAAATAATGGGGCTGGTTTTGTTTTTTGTATTTTTTTTTGGGGAAAATTTAGAGGAACAGCACTATCCAGGAATAAATGCCAGCATTATCCGGGCAAGCTCTGTCCGGATTACACTGCACCGTGTCCATCAGAATGTCATCAAGATCTGTAAAGATTTTAGCGGTGCTATTGACAGATTTATCAAGAAGCACAGAATCGGTGGCATACCCCAACCTGAAATCTGTTCTCAGCAGAAAAACAATTCGGTCCCGGTATGCCACAATAATGTGCCACTGTATGATCAATCGTAAAGCAACCAGGCACAGAAAGACCTGGTTTGGAGGGGCAGTGAATGCGACTTTCATTACGCCGATCTTGCCGTGCGTAAACCCGACACCTTTTACATGGGGTCATTTGTTTTTCAGCTGGTGGAATGTAGTCAGGAAAGTGGCGATCACGCAACCTAATTACATCCTCCACATCTCCAACAACTGGAGCATTCTCTTCTGGATAGAGAAGGATCTCTAAGATTACTGAAATTTTAGGAATGTTATCCGTCGGGCACGAGTGGCCTGATTCAAGATGAACGCATTAAGCATTGATATCTGTATCCTATGGACTGCCAGCTTTTTGTACCATACATATGCCTTGCGAGAAGCTTGATATGGTACAAGCATCTGGTCAGACTTGTCCACTCCCCCCATGTATCGATTATAATCTTGAACACATAAGGGTTTCATGACGCGGGAATCTCTCCATCTGACGTGAACTGCAGATGTGCATTCATTAGGTATTGTAAGCAAATGCACATCCCTTTTTGTCTGAATTTCACAGCCAGCAATTCACCGCAGCGGAAGGCAGATGTTTCTCTTTTGCTTTCCAAACTGTTTTGTTGGAAAACCTTTCCTTTTCGAACGGATGGTGCCACATGCTCCAGTGCCATTGCTGTTCAAAAATTTGTACAGCGGCACACCCGTGTAAAAGTTCTGTATAAATACAGTAACCTTTACCGCATAAAGGATAAGCGAGGTCCCACACTATTTTTTCAGTGGTGGAGAGAGAGGGGTGGCAGTCAGGAGGGGCCAGCTGCGAGTCCTTGCCAGTGTATACACGAAAGCGATACATGTATCCACTGGAGCTTTCGCACAGCTTATAAAGTTTTATCCCATAGTGAGCTCGCGTTGAAGGTATGTACTGCTTGAAAACAAGACATCCCTTGTAAAGCAGCAAGGACTCGTTGACTGACGAGTTTTGGCCTGGAGTGTATAACTCTTCAAATCTTGCCATCAGATGGTCAAGAAGTGGCCGCAATTTGTACAGTCGGTCGTGAACTGGGTGGTCACGGGGCAAAGCATTTGCATGATCATTATAATAATGCAAATACCGCAGGAGCAATAAATATCTGTCCCTGCTCATGGTAGCTGGGAAGATAGGGGTGGTTTGGGTACTCTTTTTTTTGACCAGTATTAGGATATGCTTGGTTTTTGCAAGATCCCCATCTGCAGAGTGAGGCCCCAGAACTTCCTCATCTCTGGCAAACTGGTCGGGGTCCATTTACGCGCCCTCACACTTGGTAACAATTCTGCCTCTAGACCTTGAAAATATTGTTCAGCATACAGATTGCTCTGCTGAACAATAAATTCCAGGAACCCATCATCTATAAATAGCTGAAAAAAGTTGATGGGTTCAAAATTAGTGGTGTCCACTAGGATACCAGGATTGCCAGAAAATTGTGGCAATACTGGCTGGACCATATTAGAGGAGATCCAGTCAGATCCTGGTTCAGGCAACGCCACAGCCTGTGTTGCAGA
This sequence comes from Leptobrachium leishanense, assembly GCA_009667805.1. Lineage (NCBI taxonomy): Eukaryota > Metazoa > Chordata > Amphibia > Anura > Megophryidae > Leptobrachium > Leptobrachium leishanense. Next base: position 505,974,200 of record CM019063.1, on the reverse strand, counting down.
TACCCCTGCAATGGGCCGGTGCAGGATCAGGTAGTGCAACCACAGACCGTGCGGTCCCTGTACTACCGCGGGAGCACCCTGGGAACTCCGTGCGGCCACGCCGTGGCTCATCACGTAGTTCGTCGCTGGAACTGTCATTATCTGACAATGCTCCAGGGACAAAGTCGCTGTCTGAATCTTCAAACGATTCACCGGCGCTGGAATCAGAGTCTGACGACATAAGGATGTCAGCTGCTTCCTCAGCGCTTAGAAACCTTTTAGCCATAATTAGATTTTTGAAAATGTATTTTCAAAAGAAAATTACGCCGTTTGATAGTATTTATATTATATACACACTGCTCAAAAAAATAAAGGGAACACAAACGCAAGACATCCTAGATCTGAATAAATGAAATATTCTTATTAAATACTGTGGTCATTACATAGTTGAATGTGCTGACAACAAAATCACACAAACATTATCAACGGAAATCAAATTGAGCAACCCATGGAGGTATGGATTTGGAGTTACACTCAAAATTAAAGTGGAAAACAACACTACAGGCTGATCCAACTTTGATGTAATGTCCTTCAAACAAGTCAAAATGAGGCTCAGTCATGTGTGTGTGTGGCCTCCACGTGCCTGTATGACCTCCCTACAACGCCTGGGCATGCTCCTGATGAGGTGGCAGATGGTCTCCTGAGGGATCTCCTCCCACACCTGGACTAAAGCATCCCCCAACTTCTGGACAGTCTGTGGTGCAACGTGGCGTTGGTGGATGGAGCGAGACATGATGTGCTCAATTGGATTCAAGTCTGGGGAACGGTCGGGCCAGTCCATAGCATCAATGCCTTCGTCTTGCAGGAACTGCTGACACACTCCAGCCACATGAGATCTATCATTGTCTTGCATTAGGAGGAACCCAGGGCCAACCACACTAGCATATGGTCTCACAAGGGGTCTGAGGATCTCATCTCGGTACCTAATGGCAGTCAGGCTACCTCTGGTGAGCACATGGAGGGCTGTGCGGCCCCCTAAAGAAATGCCACCCCACACCAATACTGACCCACTGCCAAACTGGTCATGCTGGAGGATGTTGCAGGCAGCAGAACGTTCTCCACAGCTTCTCCACACTCTGTTTACGTCTGTCACATGTGCTCAGTGTGAACCAGGGGCGGACTGACCCGTCGGGCACTCGGGTGGTGCCCGAGGGCCTGCGGGTCAGTAGGGGCCCAGTTGAGCAGGCACAGTGGACTGGGCCCCGTCGGTTTCCCTCCGCTCCGGGCAGGGCCGGACTGGGGATAAAAACCAGCCCTGGAAATAATTTGATACCAGCCCCATAGCATTATTATACCAGCCCAACATCATTATTATGTTATTCATAAAAGGGAAAACCATGCATTTTAAAACACGTTTGAAGAGTATCCTATATAGGATATATAGATATAGATATATAGAAATATATAGAATAATCAAGGAACTTTACTTCAAATATGGAAGATTTCAAACCTTTTGTTAACATAAATAACTGAAAGACACAATATTATATAAATAGTGCGCATAAAAAAGAAAAATAGGGCAAATGTTTTACATAACAGAAATTTAAATATTGGAACAGTTACAATAAACTTTTTGCGATAATAAAAAGTGCAAATATGTTGCTGTTAATTCTTCAACAGTACAAAAAGTGCAAAAACCTTTCCACAAGTCTGAATGCCTAGAAAACCTACTGCTAACTTGCTTTCCAGCTGAAATTTAGAAATCGTTTAAGATGTACTACCAGTATCATGGCAAGCATCTCAATGGTTTTCAAAAAGTAATGTACAAACATTAGTCAAAAAAGTGCTTTAAAAACAATTAAGTGACTTTAACAGATAAAACGGCTCATTTAACTTTTAGGAGGTTGCAATGTGCAAACTCTCTAAGGTTTTAGAGGATAAATTATGCAAAAGCATGTTTGTAAACATTTGTAAACAAATAACTAATCAAGTCAAAAATTTTAAAAATAGAGATTAACCAGCATTGTAACCAACAGACATGCTAATGCTTGTAATGTTATGTAAGCAACATCCCTTGTAGCAGGCTGCTTTTTGAAGCCAGAACATCAATGATGGTTTCATTGCTTAGTGCATGCAAGGCCTCTTTTTCCATAGACATGAGCATAAATGCCTCCAAATGTGGCTGGGAGAGGGAACTTCTAAGTCTGTTCAGGATATATTTAAGTTTTGAAAATGACCTTTCACATGCTACTTGAGAAGAGGAAAGTGTCAGTGTCAATTTGTATGCATTAAAGAGAGAACTATACGCCAGACTGTATAAGTTGTAACGCAGTAGCACATTGTAGCAGCATGCTATACAGTTCCTACAAGTCTTGCACTTTCCGGTTTTATCGTCAACATTTGAGTATGGTTGGTCCTCCGTTTCAGTGATAAGATGAGAATAGCTGGAGTCTTCACCTTGACCTTCATTGCTATCATGAGTATATTCTTCATCAAGAGTCATTTTCAATCTTTGCCACTTTGATGAAAAATCAAGTAGCTCGCTTTGCAGCTTCTCTTTAGTTGCCATGGAGTCAAATTTAATTACAAGGCTGCTCAGTTGTTCTAATGCATTGTTGAGGTGCACTAAAATATCTTCAAAATTTCTGGGATCCAAGCATGCAAAATCAGCAAATAATTGACCGTGTGTTGTAAATCGGCTCTGCAGACAATTAATGATCTTGTCTAAGGTCACATTGTATACTTCCACCCGGAACTGATCACTTGCCAACAAGATTGGTTCGTCTACTGCAAGCTCCCCAGCCATTCTTTTCTTCCGCTGTATTCTTTTAGGGGGTGGAAAGTCTTCGTCAATCTCAACTCTGCAGTCAGTTGTATCCAACTTGCCATTTGCCCAGACTGCGAACTTCTTTGCAGCATCTATAATCATTTGAAAATCACGATCATGTGCTTGCAAGTTGTCTAACGTTTCTGTCACCATTCGGTATGCCTGCAGTACATCCATACCCTGTGTTTGCAGGTACAAGGCTAGTGGAGTGGTGTTCTTGAAAATTAATAAGTACAGCTGTGCTGTTATAATGGTGCTGAATTTCGTGAGGGAGTCTAAGAATGCTCCAGCCTTGAATCTAATGTCAGCATTAAAATGATTAGAACATGAGATCTCTGCCATGGTCTGGATCAAATCTACATACAAGGCCCGACTTGGATCATTAAATGAACCCAACACCTTTGTAAGTGCTGCATCTTTGGACCACCGTCTTGTTTCTCCAATCACAGAAATTGTTCGAAATATTTCTTCCTGAGACTTTTCCCGCCATACATTCATCCAGAGGTAGGATTCACAGATAAACACGGCACACGCATTTAATATGCCGAACAAGGATATTGCTGAGAAGTTACCTTTGTGACCTCCATCATCACCAGATTCAGTACATGTGCATAGCACCACACATGAATCTGGCCAGGTGCTGAATCCGTTGTACTGGCCCTGCATATTAGAAGCTCCATCTGTTGAGTTCCCAACACACTTTGTAACATCAATTTCCATGGATTCCAATACATTGCAAACCAGTTCACACAAAGCCTTCCCCGTTGTGGATTTGCAATTTACCACAGCGACGAGACATTCATGAACCACATCTGTGACAGATCGAATTATTATTGAACACTGATCTGAGACATTTATATCCTGTGTTGTATCTAGTTGTATTTAGAACATGCCGGCATCTCTGATCTTTTGGGCAATACCTTTTTTTTAAAAGTGCTGAAATTACACAGATGATATTGTTCACTGTAGTTTTAGAAATCAGTGTAACAAAGCCGCCGCGTCCTTTTCTACTCGTTGCACCTTGATGCTGCTTTTTACTTTTTTTAAGAACTGTATCAAGGTGATTTTTTAGCAAGGGATCAAAGTCGCCTAGGCGTAGCAAAATCTCAAGGAAATTGCCATGGTCTAAATTTTTATCATCTAATGTATATGCTGCTTCAGCTGTTGCCCTATAGCTTAGACCTTTTTCCAATCACCTTGATGGTGCCAATCACTCTCTCTAGGATGGCACGTTTTCTCTTCACTTCCCCTTTTCTGGCTGTTTGTTGGCTCTCAAAAAAATGACTAGATATGTTCCTATTCTTTGATCTCATTAAGGAGGATTCAGAGCTATTATTGTGGAGGTTGCTTCTTTCATGCTCTTCAATTCTCTGATACATATGTTTGTCATCAAAGCAGCCATCAATAAAAGCACTGCTGTCTGTCTTTCTACTGAAAGCAAGACACACCATGCAGAAAAAAGCACCATGTCCATGTGAAAAGGTCAACCAGTGACGCTTCTTTCCATCCCTCCTCTCATCTAACTTTTTCAAATTAAAAGAATGGACATCTGGTTGACATGGATGAAACCGTAGGAATGAATCCACATTTTCAGATTTTGGTCTGATAAACCACATTTTATAATCAACTGTGTCAGATATGCCTTCATTAATGTCCAATACTTCTGGAATCTCTTCTGCTGCTAATGATTTGTCTACAATTTCTTCTTCAGTTTCTAGCTCCATAGGATCTCCAATACTGTGGTGAATATCTTCTTCACCTGCATCAGTATCCACATCCAATTGTACAGTGCTAGGCATTGCTGTGCTACAGGTGGCACCACTGTCTTTATGTGTAGATGGAGGTGGTAAGTCTTGCTTATTTGGCAATATCTTAAACAAACTGCTGACTTTTTGATACTGGCTTGCATCTCTTTCTAAGTTTTTTTCTGCTCCTTTCTGTTTTCTTTTACCTTCACCTTTCTTATCCATGGCAATAGCTTAAAAAAAATAAAAAAATTATATCTGTGTATATAAAATCGATTCTGCTTAAAAAAACACTAATTAAAATCAGAACCATGGGCAAAGCTATCCAGAATCACAAACTATGAGAGTGGATAGATTAGAATGGTAACTGTATTCAAACTTTAACAATTTCAAAATGTCTGCTGGGTCATGAAATAATCAAGACTGAAACATGTCCTCCTAATACAGGCCAAAAAATTTTTTATGACATATTTCCAGAAATAAAAAGCTTGCCAGGGTTAAAGCCTGATCATAAAAATATATATATATATATATATATATATATATATATATATATAATATATATATATATATTCCACATCAGACTACTGATGCTACTCAGACCTGTACAGCAGCAGTAAAACAGTAATATGCGGTGTGTATGAATGTATCACAGGGCTGCACTCCCAGGTCCCTCTCAATCTTTTGACACACCCCCAGCAGGTCCCGCACTTTCTTCTAGAAGAAAATAAAGTACCTTTTTATGTTATTTTCACTGCATGGTGTGTGATCACGAGCAGGATAGCATACCTATCCCTAGCTAGCCCTCAGAAGCTGCTTGTACAGGGTGAGCCAGTCAAACCTGCATTTTTGAAATGACTGTAAAAAATAAATGGATGGATATATTTTATTGTTACTATCTTAATGTACATTAAAAAGCATTTAAGAAACAACATTCACTGTTTAAAAATAACTCCAGTAAGATGGTGTCCTTCCCGATTGAGACATTCTTGTAGGCGATTTCTGAAACAGCCCATCGCATCACGGAGCATACGCTGAGGAATTCTCTCTATTTCCAATCGGATTCTCCTCTTGAGTTCCCCAAGCGTTGGAGGTCGTTGTTCAAAGACTTTACTCTTCAGGTACCCCCACAAGAAAAAAATCGCACACTGTGAGGTCGGGCGATCGGGGAGGCCAAGAAATTGCTCCATTTCGGGATATCACCCGATTTGGAAAAACATTGTTGAGAACATTCATGCTCACACGGGCTGTATGACTTGTGGCACCGTCTTGCTGGAATAAGGTTTCATTGTTCATTCCATGTTGACGAAGCTGAGGAATGAAGAACGAATGCAACATTTCCGAATAGCGTTGTGCATTCACAGTAACTGCTTGCTCCCTGTCATTTTCAAAAAAATACGGGCCTATGATTCCCAATGAGGACATTGCGCACCAAACTGTTACCTTGCTTGAATGGAGTGGTGTTTGATGGAGTTGTTGAGGGTTTTCATCACTCCAATATCGGAAATTTTGTTTATTCACAAAACCGGAGAGATGGAAATGTGCCTCATCGCTCATCCACAGGTTGTGAACAAGGTCCTCGTTTTCATCAAACATGTCCAACAACGTTTGACAAAAACGCCGTCAAGCTGCAAAATCGTTTTCATTCATAGCCTGAACAACCTGAATTTTGTATGGGTGATGGTGTAAATCTAACCTCAAGATTCTTCGGACGCTCGTGTTTGCCATGCCAAGCGCAGCACTCTGTCGACGCGCCGATCTCCGAGGGCTTCTTTCCACAGCAACTCTCACGCGGTCATTATTCGCGGGAGTTCGCACTGATCTTGCACTGCCACCCCTTCTGCTTCTCGTTTCACCAATTGCTTCAAAGTTTGTCACCCACAATTTGATTGAATTAACAGACGGCACTGGCTTATTTCGATTAATTTGAAAATTCTTCCGGAAACGACGCTGAGCGGCTGCATAACTACCACTTTGGTAAAACGCTTTCACAGCAAATGAACGTTGTTGTTTAGACCACTGCTCCATGACGACTGAAATGATTAGTTGTGGGGGACTCAATGGTAACCTTGCTAACTCGCTCCGCCCACTTTCATGGCTCTCCCGCCCTTTTCAAAAATGCAGGTTTGACTGGCTCATTATGAAAATCCTTAAAATTACCGCGCACCAAGTGGTTTTCACCATTTGTAGTAAACAGAAAACTGTTGGTCTGGCGCTCGACTGACTATACCTGGAGCGAACATTAAAACATGCTTAACCCTGTGGTCCACAATCACTCAACCTATTGACACTGGTATAAATAATAATAATAATAATAATGGTCCTTTATCCGCAATAAGCACTTTAACCACCAAGTGGCATTTTTGACACATTTTATTTGCAGAAAAATTATATTATAAGGTCCATATTACATACTTGGTGCTAACTTAACCAGAGCTGTTGTAAACTTAAAACCTCCATAGGCTATAATGGCTCTGGTTAAGTTAGCACCAGCTATGTAATATGGCCCCATGTGTATAAAAGCTAATAAGCTATCTTGTCCCCTTCAGATCAGGGACGTGTCGTACGGTGAGGCACCGGCTAGTATCAGAGCCAGATATACACAGGTTACGTAGGTTCAATGCTTACCAGGATCTGGCTGCTCTCAGCTCCCAAGGATCTGGCTGCTCTCAGCTCCCAAGGATCTGGCTGCTCTCAGCTCCCAAGGATCTGGCTGCTCTCAGCTCCCAAGGATCTGGCTGCTCTCAGCTCCCAAGGATCTGGCTGCTCTCAGCTCCCAAGGATCTGGCTGCTCTCAGCTCCCAAGGATCTGGCTGCTCTCAGCTCCCAAGGATCTGGCTGCTCTCAGCTCCCAAGGATCTGGCTGCTCTCAGCTGTCAAGGATCTGTCTTTAGGCAAGTAGGAGATGTAACTAGAGGCGAAAATAAAAACCTGATGTAAACAATAGCTGTGCTGTGAACTGAAGAGAGAAAAAATTACTGCGCAGAGACAGACAGGGGGAGCGTGGAGCAGGTGACTTTGTTAACTTTTTTTTATCTATTCATTCAGGTCGTAGGGATCCTTTGATCAAATCCACTTGCCTGGCTGCAGCCTCTGTCATTGTAACCAGTCATGTTGCTGGTAGGTGCCTGCCAGCAGCAGTTAGTTAGTGGATTGTTCAGCCCCCACTCCAAATTAAAAATTACCAGATGTATATAGTTGTGATTTAGGCCAAATAGTAGCCACACCAAGTGCTCCGGTTTGTCATTGATAAGCTGTACATGTGGACACATGCATCTCTTACTGAACACTCTTAGCATAGCATCATGCTATGCTAAGAGTGTTCAGTAAGTGGCGCGCAGACAGTACAGCAATGCAACATACAGCTGGGTCTGAACCTCCAAAAAGCTGCCCGGAGAAAGAGGACAGGGCCAAAAATGGGGGGTACCCTAATTTACATGGGGTGGGTTGTTTGGGATTCCTTTTACTAAATGGCAGGAGTGACAGGGCAATGGGGGGGTTGATGAGGGAAGGGCTGCTCTCTATATGGGTGGGCCTGGCATTATGGCATAGGGACAAAAAGGGGGGGGTAGTTATCAAGGGTGGGCCTGGCATGGAGGGGGGTTGGTTTCTGTACCATGGATGGGTAGGCCAGGCATGGGGAACTCATTTATTAGGCACCGTACAAGGCTCTAATATCTGTGAAGTACCTCTCTGGGAACACATGTTGGGTGGGATGTACTAAAGCATCAATAAGGCCGCAAGGCACCCGCTATTGATGCGAGCCGTCCTGCAGTAGTTACTAAATGGTGGATCATGATGCAAAGCTTTTGCTATGGGGAGTTCTGGTTGCCAAAGCTGAAATCTACCACCTGCGAGACAGGGATCGCGTAATATCGCTAGATGCCATTTGATCCTGTATGAACTGTTGGCTCATTGGGTTGCTGGCAGTTCAGGGCTTATTAGGAAGCAGCCCACCTGCTGCCCATCTAAAAACCTCATGGCCCTTAAGGGGTTAATAGCAGAGGGGAGACCCCCACTGTTGTCCTTTACATGGAACTGAATATGCTGCATCTACGGTCAAGGTCAATTGCAATCATGAGAAACAAAAATTAAACTGCCTGCAAAGAAATGCAGCATATCCATTCCCATGTAAAGAAGACAACAAACGCACTATAATAAAATCAATGCAGGCCATAAAACAGATAAAAACAGCAAATTCTATGTTTAAAAGATGCCGAATATTAGCCAAAAAAACACACCGCATAGACAAATAGGTAGGTAGGTTTGTGGGATCTTTTTTCATGGATGGGATGGCCCAATTTCTTGGGCTGAAGACCAAGGGCTTCCATCAAGATGAAGCGGAGCTGCAGCTGTCCTGTCAGAATTTTTTATATATTTTTTTTCTCACCATGATTTATTTTTGGAGTATTCTATCGATAGTCAACTTTCCAGCACCACGCACGCTGCATTGGCGCCACCAGGCTATGTGACATATATATTGCGCAGGCGTCACGCTGAAGTTCAGCGTGGCGCCTGCGCAATATGTCATGTAGGGCGGCGCCAATGCAGCGTGCGTGGTGCGTCCCATTTCCCAGCCTTGTGTTCGCTGGGTGGGACGCACGTGAGTGACGCAGCTGAGTCATCATGTCAGGCTGCCCAGAGGCCCCTCCTCCCTCACAGTCACGACGAGCGCCGCTGAGGCCGAGTGTTTTTTTTCTAGCGGCCAAACGAAGCCGGGCAGGCAATGGCACTATGGCAGAGAGAGGCAGGCACTGACACACAGACATCGTGATTCACAGTGACAGGCGGCGGCCTCTCACCAGCGCGGGCGTCGCGCCGGCTGCTGCTGGGCAGCCGTGCTAGTACCAGCCTGAGCCCGCAGTTTCTCTAGTGATGATGCTGCGGGCGGCACAATCACAAATCATTGCAGCAGCCTACCGGGATACCTCCCGGTATCCTGGTAGACCAGTCCGGCACTGGCTCCGGGAACCGGATGATGAGCTGACAGGAGGCAGCCAAGGCCCGGCGCACTCTGAAATGCCGTGGGGCTGGACCGCGCCGCAGCGTGTCTGCATTGCACATTTTAAACTCAAAGCAGACACGTTGCGTTAGCGCCGCCCCTCACATGATGTGCGCAGAGTCAGACCCAGGAGAGGAAATACAACCAGGCTGAGGCTGTGTCCTGATTATTAATTTTTTTTCCTACCAGTGAGTGAGCGGGGGGGGGGGTGCGAGCGGGGGTGTTATTGAGATTACATAGCTACAATTGATGATGTACTGGGGGTAATATAAAATGAATTGATACTGGGGGTAATATACAATTGATTGATTGTGGGGGGGTAATATAAAATTAATTGATACTAGGGATAATATACAATTAATTGATATACTAGGGGGGTAATATAAAATGAATTGATACTGGGGGTAATATACAATTGATTGATTGTGGGGGGTAATATAAAATTAATTGATACTAGGGATAATATACAATTAATTGATATACTAGGGGGGTAATATAAAATGAATTGATAGATACTGGGGGTAATCTAAAATGAATTGCGTCCCTTTAGCTAGTTGAATCTTACTGGACTGCAAAATTTGACTTGAAGGATACATTTTAGAGATAGGTTATCTGTCGATCCCTTTAACGTTTGCTAATATATGGATTTCTCGCTGCAGGAGAAGGGAACCAGACTTTGGAAGCTCTTACACAATTCACCAACTTCAAACCGTGGCAGAAAGAAAACGCCAGGCGATGTGATAAATTTTTTAAAAACAGATTTTACATTTATGTTCCCAAATTATTCTTAGGAATCTCACGTCAAAGTTTCCAGTAATAGTGATGTCACCGTCTGTACACTTCATATGCGTCGTTGACGGTGTCGTCCAAGAGTCCCCATCTGTGTCACGTTGTTGTTGCCGCAGCTTTGTAACCTCTGTTACAGTCCCGGTTTACCAGAGGGGTGAAAAGGAAAGTGAAGACTCACAGCCGTCATCGGGTCGTGCTATAAGGTTATTCTGCGGAATGTTTTGTGTCTATCTCTCGGTTGGGTTTCCTTGGAGGAACGGATACTTATGTTTGACTCAACGGCGGCTCCTTGCACTCAGGTGTTTGTCACTCTTAACAATATCGTTGAAGATCGGAATAACTGCACGGCTGGGCGCAACACTTTTCCACCAGGTACGCAGATGTGGACCACTTAGATGTCCCTGGTAGAATCCTTTGCCTTTGCACACAAAACTAAGAACCTCCAAAAGCTCTAATCCACAGTGGCGATGGGTGTCTGCCGCATCTGTCCTCGTTATGTAGGACAGTAAGATGAGAAGTAGAATTGCCCTTGCTTGCAGTACCTTAGCCATACTGGTTAATCAGGAAAACCCATACGGGATCTGTCTGCCAGGTTATTCCGTACACAGGTCGACCCGCAGCAAACAGGAAGCCACGTCTGCCGTAGGCGTTATTATAGTGAGAATAATCTGTGCCGCCACCCTCAATGTAATTTCCAACCAGTGGCGACTCTCCTGATACTCCTTCTGCCAAGGGAAAGGTCAGTTAAGAGTTTCTGCTCTTGGCAGAAGCATTTCCACAAACAGCCAGTTGTATTGTGTTGGTGGAAGTTTTGGCCTAGAGCGGCTTCCCCAGCACGAAGATGGGTTAACTTGTTTTCTCCTCGCATCTGGAACTATGGTCTACCTTTAAGACTGTTGACTTAGTTACTGGCTATAAAGTGTAAAGTTGTATTACTGCATGCTTTATCTTTTGTTTTTCAGATCTCTGCATTGGGTTTTCAGGAGGACATTTAAAGTTAGTGTTAGTTTATTTTGAAATCTAAAGATTTCAGACGGGGAGTGTCGTGCCCCATGACTCGGTTTATTTGTACATTTTAATGTTATGTGTTGAATCTGCCTTTTGCCTAGTTACAGCTATTATTTCATAGCTATTTTGTTCCTGCTGGGTTCCCTTAGCCTTGCTGCATCCAGCTAGCTCCACCCCTTTTTGTTCAGTCTTGTTCTGCGGTACTTACTGGTCACCTAGCAGCCATCTTTGCTTAATGCTGGACTGAACTAATGTCATTTCACCTGCATTGCTGTACACTATTACAAAGATTGTCAGTCTGATCATTAAAGTTTTCAACTGGATTCATCTTTCTACTTGTCAGTTTTGCTGAATTGACACTGTCTGTTGAACTGAGTACTGGTCAATACAGACTTAGTCTCAAGCACCCACGCCTCACAGCTTTGCTAGGGAGGCAGAATAGGGATCATGATACTAGACTTGTGTATTGGGGCATCGGTGTCTATCGCCCCCTGCACACCCTCAAATGTGTCTGGCCCCAGGAATTTGTACAACTACTCGTAGTCTGACAGATCTGGATCTACGAGTAGAAGAGGGGTCGGTATGGGCGCCTTTGTCTAGGTAGGAGTATTTATTTTGTTTGCTGCCGTCTAGGGGGTAGCACAGACTCTCGAAAGGGTGTGGATCTGGATCTACAGCTGGGCCTCCGCCGGTGGTTTTGGCGGAGCGCGCGACCCTTGCCACCTTGCGTCTAATATGGCGCTTCACATCGAAATAACTGTAAAGGACACAAGAATTGGAATATTAATTTCCTGAATCCTTAGATGTCATATCTATTACAACATTTAGTACACGTGTGATCTAAAGTGAGCCATTGCATCTGTTCATAATGATGGATTCAGGATGCACAAATGTAATCCATCTGCTTTCTAGAAACAATGAGACATTTACAGCTGTTTCCGATTTAACTCTTTAACAGCATGTGGGAGCTTCTATGCCTTCCACGTGGCAGGAGGGCCTTGAAGCCGCAGGGTGTCCAGATGGGCCCTGCGGTCTTCAATGAGCCGTCTCCACCCCTCCACACAGCCAGTGCGCACAGCATGCTGTTGGCTAAGAGAAACATGGTCTGAACTCAGGCTGCTCCCTGCAGCCAATGATGTGCTTCACACTTAGGTCTTTTTCACACTGATACGCACATACACGTGTATATTTGCACATATGCGCATGTATACGCAATATTCATTTTTGCTCTTGCATTGTGTGTGGATGAGGCCGTGGGCTACGCAGGCAGACCCAATTAGAGGCGTAAGACTGCACCTGACAGTGAGGCATACCTATGCACCTTGCCATCAGTGACCCCCGACACGACAGCCGACACCTGGCCACCCTTAAGGGGTTAAAATGCACAGTGACTGGCTATAATCCTGTTTAAATAGGGACACGTTATATTTAGAAAGCAAGGTATATGTAACAATGGATTCTGCAAGAGTCAATAGACATGGCATGTACACTTTATGAGAAAAAATGTTCACGTTGTGTTCCTAATGCCTAAACTGCAAGGCATACATCCATGCTTGGCCAAAATATATGGATATGCCGCAGTAATATTTGTGATCTCACATATGTCCTACTAGAGGGGTACATAACATACAAATACTGGAAATGCACATTTATACTACACAAAACTATTTTGTATTCAGACATGATGCAAAGACTAGTAATACGTATAGAAGGAATGAGACATCTGACTTCGATCTACTTAAATCTAGGGATTCAAAGGAAAAATGTATTAAACAGCATATGAGTTTGAGGGACGTGTAGTAGAAATTAACAGTGATTAGAATTCAGTAGCACAGGTATTAATACATTTGCAAGAACCACACCCTGTGAAGCCACCTGCAAATGTATCTAATTATTGGGACCAGACAGATAATTTGCTCGTTATTTTCAAAACCAAAATTTTAATCTTTTAATAACGTGGGCTAAAATCCATGCTTTCACTTCTATGAAGAGATTTAAAAGCATATTTTACTCCATTTACCCATCACACACACTGGCACATTAACCAATAGCACACACAGACTGCACAGCCCATGTAATTTAAACCTGTGACAATTTGCACCTGTTAAACACATGGGCTGTACAACATACTATGACGCAAGGCTAAATATTTAAAAGCACATTTTACTCCATTTACACATACTGGCAGATTAACTATTCAATGGCACCCACAGACTGTGAAGCACATGAACTTTGCAGGTGTGACAATTTGAAGCCTAATTTCTACGTGGGCAAATATGTAACTTAAAGCCTGCATAAGTGTTTTAAATGCACATTTGTATGAACTAACAGATAACACATTATGCTGCACCATGTGTGGACGTATGTGTCACGGTTCCCAGATCCCACCACGCAGTACTTAACACCCCACACTCCAGAGCCCAGAAGCTACCAAACAGAGTAGCCGTGAAAGATCTCTAATTGTCTGGTCCTTAGAATTGGCCAGGTAAACTAGCTTGACAGAAAGGGTTAACAACACGGGGAGTAGTCAGCCGAGCCAGAATCAGGAATACAGAGTTCAGAATGGTCAAATGGAATAGCCGGGTCAATATCAGAGCAGTGGCGTAGTACAAGAAAATGGTCTAGGGCAACAGAAGGCAGAATAGTCAGAAACAAGCAGAAGTCAATAACGGGTTAATTCAATATAGCAGTCAGGTACAAGGAGCTCAGGTATGGATAACCACGATCTGGCAACTGCTGAGAATACACTGAGGGTTTTTAAAGACCTTCACCAGGCCACGCCCCCCACTCAAGCCACGCCTCATGCAACCACCTCCCTGCCTGTCTCCATTTGAACCGGGCATTGGTCAGCGAGCAGCATCAGACATGCTGCCCTCAAGCACACAGGTAGGGCTGGAAGCTCCCAACGTTACAATATGTTGGCAAATGTATTTAACGTGTGTTGTGTCTGTGACATGTTTATGCTACTATACATACCTTTTATGATGTTCACAGTCCTTGCATTCCCACCAACCCCGTTCACTGCATCCGTAATCCATGTCCACATCAGCCTTCTTGCCCTGGCTGGTCTTCTTCGCGGCAGCCCCGAACGGTCCTTTATAGTAGTAGACAACCTTCTCCATTAACGTCTCATTCTCCTCTGAATTGAAGGATTCCTTGCGCTTCTTCCCGGCACCGCTATTCCCATGGCTCCTCTTGCGTTTCCCACCTTCCGAATTGGGTTTTTCGCTTTTTCAAATACAGAGATATGTTTACTCTTCAGTTTGTTCAGAGTTGTGAGCTGATTCAGGAGCACGTGTATTTAAGGCTTTTTTTCTTTCAGAAATACACAGGTGCACTGATTGCAGGACTTGATATTTTTTTGGTAATTAGGGAATTTTATATTGGCTTTTTTTAATCCATTCGGCGGCCTTTCGGTGACTTTGAATCTTTCAACAGGTCAGCCTTCCCCGAAGCCTTTCGGCGACTTGGCAGCATGTTTTCACGGTGTTCGGCGGGTTGAAGACTACATCGTTCGGCGCTTCCTTCGGCGGCTTGTCGGCCTGTTTTCACGGCGTTCGGCGAGTTGTCGACAAGTACGTTGTTCGGTGGTGCTTCATTTGGCGTACTGTTCGCCAGGCTTTTCGGCTTCCATCGCCTCCTGTTCGATGCACCTCAGCGGCCCTGTGGTGCTGGCTGAATACACCGCAGGGTTGCCAAATTAGGATCGCCGAATCGTGCCGAATTGAAGCGAACGAAAAGTCACCGAACGTGCGGTGACTTTTCGATTCTCTTTGAATAACCCTGTTTCTTTATCAAAATACACCAGAAACATGGATTCTTAGGGGTGGGATTATATAGTTTGCAACAGTGATTCATTGTGGGAAAACCACTGATTGGTTGGCTTCACTGTCAGTCACTTTTTTCACTTGTTTTCAGTGCTTTCTTTCTGTATCAATAATATTATTTTAATTAGCTTTTCCCTAAATCCCCCAGTCTTAATAGTAAAAGATAATGATTAGAGTTGTGTAATGCATGTTCACTGTTTTAAGCAATTAAATAAATCATCAGAATCAATAAACGAATCTGATTTCATAAATGATACGTCCGAAGTAACGAATCGGCAGGATTACCGTATCGACAGATATCGGATCATCCAAAATACCATAAGTGTCGTCTAGTCTCTAAAGAACAAGGATCCTTTTTAAACGAAAGAACAGCCGATCTGAATAAAAGGAAATTCCCCCGATAAACAATCCAAAATTCCGAAATGAATAAAAAGGCAAGGAAATGCAACATTTCAAACCCGAAAAAAAAAAAAAAACGTGCACATCCGTAGCGAATAGTACCGCATGCTATTGGATAGAAGCAATACAGGAGCTTGAACAGAGGGACACTTGTATAAAAATTGTCAACATACAAGTGAAATCTTTTGTTCAGGAGGGGAAAATTTAGGTCTCACACAATCTTGCCACTGGTTCCCATGTATTCCGGGCAGGCTGGAGGGTCAAGGTTGCTTTCCTTTACCTCATTCACCCGGAAGGCCTCAGTATACCCTCACTCGCTCTCACAGAGCTTATACTCCTTCACTCCATACCTGGAGCACTTGGAAGGAATATACTGCTTGAATCCCAGCCTCACCTTATACTTCATTAGGGATTCATACACGCAGATATTCCTTCCATGTTTATATGCCTCTGCAAACCTGGCGGCGAAGTGGGTAATCAGGGGGCGGATTTTATATAGCCTGTCAAACTGGGGATGCTCTCTAGAGCGGCACAGGCTGTTGTCACTGAAATGCATGAAACAGAATCTTTTCATTCCCTCTACGTGACATTGATTTGGGGGTAGAGCAGATAGGGCTACTGCTCCAGTAGGAGCGGATTGAGGGCTTCTTTATTTCACAAAGACCCCTATGTGCAGACAACTGATACAGTATAACACTGAGTACTACAGTAAGCCATAGACCTCTGCACAGCAAATATACCACAGCAGCCCTGTTCTGACAGACCGGTCTTTAGAGAATAGCCGGATCTGCTCTATAGTAGAAATATTACCGCTGCGCTGTGCAGAGTCTAAGAAATACAGGGGTGGCAGGATATCGATAACAGTACAGACTAGGATAAAACAAGAACGTGGTCAAGAACCTAATACATATGCCAGGGATCCAGTCCCGGGAGGGAAGTCATGCAAGCCAAGTGGTCACAACCAGGAAATCAGTGTAACGTATAACATAAACAGGAAACCAATATCATTGAGGGAAACAACTATAAACTAAATAGAAAAACTAGACATGAACCAGAACACACAGCGGCAAGATCTACAAACAGGGGAAAACAGAACCAAAAGCAATAAACCAAACTAGGACTGGAAATAAACAGCAGGGAGCTCAGATCACAGCAGACTGGATACACAGACTGGAACAAATGACAGAGCAATGGATAATGGGTTCATTGCATTAACTAGGGAAATCAGCACACAAGGGCCAACAAGTGAGCTGATCAACCGAGAAGCAGTTAACCCCTGGGCTGCTACCCAGGCATAGCAGCATAGGTCCAGGCCTGCACAGGCATACAAGAATACAGAGGGCAGGGGGATAGGGCTGGAACGAGGAAACATGACACTTTATGATGCCCATCAGTATAGTTGGTTCCCAGAATTTCTGATTTATTTATAAAGGATTTTACCAGGAAGGATATATTGAGATTTCTCTCGTTTTCGAGTATGTCCTGGGTTCAAGAACATTGAGTTGTTACAGAAATACAAAGTAGTAAAAGCAAGTTATTAACACACAACAAATATACAGATTAACATAAAATAAATATGTAGGAAATAGTAAGTATGTTACATGTTTACAGGTGCATTCCGTATTAAGGTATGTTAATAAGGAGCTCTTAAGGGACTTTAAACTGGGGAAGATTTGATGGCGTCTGGGAGGTTATTCCATTATTGCGGTGCTCTGTAGGAAAATGAGGATCAAGCCACTTTTTGTATTGTGGTATTGCAAGTAAGGTGCAGGTCCTGGATCGGAGGTTATAGGATGATTGAACTGCTGGGGGAAGCAGCCTATTCAGGTAGGGTGGTAGCTTCCCAGAAAAGCTCTCAAACACCAGGTTGGAAAGGTGAAGGGTGCATCTAGATTCCAGCGATGGCCAGTTTAGTTCTTTTAACATGTCACAATGGTGGGTCATGTAGTTACATTGTAAAACAAATTCTGCCGCTGTGTGCTACAATGTGGTAAGTTTGTAGAGGTGTGTTTGCGGGGCAGCTGCATACACTACATCTCTGTATTCAATCTGCTTTCTTACCGTGGGGCTCAGGCTGGATTTGTTTCTGTACAGGGCACCTAGTTTGGGGTAAAGTTTAGATGGGAGTTTTTCGATGTGGGGGCCAAAGGATAGATTTGGGTCTATCCACATACCAAGATATTTGAGAGAAGTGACTGTGGTCAGCGTGTCTTTTGTTCTTGTCCTGACACATAGATGGTGTGTTTGCAATTTGTGTAGTTTAGGTGCTGTTCCAAAGAGCATTGTAACACTTTTTCTAAATACTGAGACAACTATGTTATCTGCAATCCACTTTTCTACCTCCTGTGAATTGTTCTAGCAGCACTGCCTCCAACTGCGGGAGATTTGGTTTGCTGGTATAGATTAGTGTCGTCTGCGTACATGTGTACAGTTGAGGCTTTGCAGACATTGGGCAGATCCTTTATGAATATCGTGAATAGCAGGGGGCCAAGTTTTGAGCCTTGGGGTACACCTCATGTGACTGGGAGGGGCAGGGAGGAGCTGTCAGAAATGGACACAAATTAAGGGGGGTCCATTGCTGCTTTGCTGTATAGGAGTCTGGTTTAGCAGCACGATACTGATGGGCATACATATTTGTTTGGGCAACGATGTGGCCCAATATATCCCCCAGAAACATCTGCAAGCACTGCGTGGGGGTAAATCCTGCGACATCAATATTGATGCCAGGATTTGCAGTGAAAGGAGGGATATCCGGCCTCTGGGGATGAGGCACTACCCACTCCTCAGCTTGAGCAGTGCAACTCCTGCTGGCAGGTGGCCCCTGATCAACCTCAGAAACCTCACTAGAAAATGTATCCAACGATGTTTCGAAGCACCTGGCAGGGTCAAAATCTGGGTCTGAGTCTGATGCAGATGCCTCAGACTCTGACGCCAGGATGGCATAAGCCAACTCAGCGCTGTACACCCCCTCACAAATTAAATATATATCATAAAATAAAAATATATATATATATATATAACACAACCGTTGACTCTTGCACTCCAATTGTATATTTCCGTGCTCGCCTGGCCCATATAAAGATTTTCACCTACATTGTAGTGATGGCGGTACTCCTGGTCTTGCTTGGAAAAATGTATTGCATATAAAAAAATCGACGTTTCAGTCCGCTATCCGCTGACTTTCATCAGGATATACAACAGACAAAAAAGACCTTTTAATAACCTACAACATACTCACCAATTGATTGTGCCATCCCTTCCCAACGCTGAGCAGATGCAGTCCCACAGGAATGACGTCAATGCGCCTGCTCCCATCTGTGCCCCACCCTTCACCAAGGCAACCTAATATTAATAAACCCACAATGCTGGGAGACGAGAGCACACCTACAGGTGAAACAATACAGTATACTGTGTAAACCAAAATACATTATACACATAAAACTCAATCGAGACCCAAGACATGCATATTAAATGTTCAGTGGTGTCGGCCTGTGGCATGAAATCTGTCTACAATCCGGCTAGGGTTAATAAAATATTAAATTCAAGTATTGATTGTAATGGGATGTTTTAACCCCTTAAGGACCGCTAATGTACCCTGTACGTCCTGTCCACGGGTCTCCCTTAGACCCACGGACGTACAGGGTACGTCAGCGGCGCCTAACCCCCCTCCCGCCCGATACTTGCCTCCCTCGCTGGATCCCTCGGTGATCTGGCAGGGAGGAAGCCTGCCCATGTGATTTACATGGGCCGGCAAGGTTGATGACGTCGCCACGCTGCGTGGTGACGTCATCAGCAGGTGCCCCCATGCAAATCAATGGAGGGGGGGCTCCTCCGGAGCCTTCTATCTCCCCAACCATTGAAGCTAGGGAAATGCTTTTTGCACCGCTGGAGAGGGGAGAGTCTCCCCTTTTCAGCGGTGTATGGCATTAACCTTTTCGCTGCCTAATCACTTTTCAGCGCTAATTGGCGCCAAAACGCGATTCGAACCTGGAGGGGGGCTGACCTCTTGGATGTCAGCCAAGCCTCCAGGTCCCCCCCACCCACTGACAACCTCACCATATGTGTGAGGATGTCAGTGGTCCAGTTAACCATCTAGCTGCCATGTAGAGATAGGGGGGATCCCTATGTGGTCACTAAGGGGTTAAAGACAAATGCATGCATTTACACACACAGCCATATGTTCACATACATAACCATATATCCACTACACCTTGGGGGTATGTAGCAATGAAACTCACAGTAATGTGCGGTGTGTATGAGCGTATCACAGAATCCACAGCAATAAAACTCCCAGTAATGTGCGCTGGCTCTGAGTGTATCAGAGCTCCACAGCAGTAAAACTCACGCTTATACACAATACTGTGTGTGTGGTGTGTATGCGTGCATCACAGAGCACCACAGCAATAAAACTCACAGCAATATGCACTGCGTATGAACGTATCACATAATCAACAGCAAACAAACACCGTAATGTATTGATCGTTTATTCAACCCACCCAGCATATCAATTGTATGTCATCTTATCCCCCAACATATTGTCAGCTTAGTAAATCCCCCTCATCAGTATATCAATTGTTGGTCATATGGTCATAACCCCCCCCCCCGTATATAAATTGTATGTCATCTTATCACCCCCCCGGGTCGCTCACTGGCTTACACTATTGAAAAAGTTTTCCGTGGACGCAGCCTCAGGCAAACTTGCTGGGTTGCACCCTTGTCTGTCCCCTTCTGCCACCATGTGCCCTGCACACATCACGTGAGGGGGCGGCGCCAATGCAACGTGCCTGCTCGAGTTTAGAATGTGGGATGCAGGCACGCTGCAGCGCCGCCGCGGCTGTTTCAGAGTGTGCTGCTGGGACTTGGCTGCCTGTCAAGTGATCAAACGGTTCCCAGAGCTGAGGGAAACCATTGGGGCCCACTGTGCCTGCCCAAACTGGGCCCCTACCGACCTGCTGGCCCTCGGGCAGTGACCAATGAGTCAGTCCGCCCCTGGGTGGGGGGGGGGTGCAGGACTGCTCGTGCCAAGTAACCTTTCCTGCTTTACGGCTCCAATCAAACTTAGCCCCAGCTCTTTCTGCCACGATTATACCCCATCCTTTCCCTGCCTAATTAGACCTCCCACATCCATACCTAGCAGCCTGAGTGACCTCCCACATCAAGCCCTCACAGCCTGAGAGTACCTCGCACATCCATGTCTCACATGCAGACTGCGTGTCTCCTGCCCTCCCAGGCCCCCCACGTCCTACAAACCACAGGCAGCAGATAACTCCTAGCTTACAGTCCAAACAAGACATCCCTACATATAAATCATGTATGCCTGGGAGTGATAGGAGCAGCAATGTATGTAATGCTTGCAGGCTGCTATGAGGGCTATATCCGATACAATGCAGCTCCTATATCACACAGGCATCCATAATGTATATACAGGCTGTACTTTCACTGTTGGAAGAGGTGAAGGAAAAACATTGTCTGCAGAGCTGCCTGGTCCTGCTCTTTCAGTGACACACAGCAGCCAGGAAGAGAGGGGGGTGTATCTCAGGACAGCAGGATCTGTGGCTCTGGACACAGTAAAGTGCTGGTTTTGATAAATTTTGAAAATTTGAAAAAAAGCAATTACTTTGAACAAAGAAAAAAAAAAAGCATCATGTGGTTCAGAAGGTGGTTTCGTTTGTAATGCACAAGTAATGTAGTTAGCACTTTTTTTGGTGGTAATGTCCGTTTAAAGATTGAGAGCGAGAAATACAATAGGCATAGACAGACACTTTAACGAAGTTAAATGATTGAGAGTAATCAAGGCAGGAGTCCTATTCCTCATGATCTACCTGGTAGTATGAGAATTAAGCAGCCGGTTCCAGACTCCTGTGCTTTCAATCTGTGTTATCTCACAGTAAGACTTGCTGACTGCAATCTATTCAGGCTAATAAAACTATTTGTGTGTAAAAAGATAAAAAATAATATTCCATAAAACAAGATGTTAAGTCGACATAACTAGTGAAAAATAAATATGCCTGAGCGATTAGGGCTGTCGTAATGCGCAAAATTATGAACCACAAATTTTAATTGTTAAACTTATCTTTATTTTCAATGCAATAAATATTTTTCATTTATTGAACTTAATCAAAATGTCAAATAAAAAATACCTTTTTATTGTGCCTTGAGATGGAGCACAAGTGTATGTACATGATGCATGTTATTCACAGTACAATTAAAAGCAATGATGGTCAAGAATTTGACTGTTGAGTCCACATGAAAATGTAAACAGAAGTTATGCGGCTTAATGCATACGTTGCATTTTATAATTTGCAGAGCCAGAGTGATCAAATTTCATACTTAGACAGTGATCTTACCTCGATCTACCGGTCCTCTCCTGATCACTCTCCCCTCGTTTTGGATTGCATCATTGTCTGCTGCCACTTCTTTTTTTTTTTTTTTTTTTTAAAAGCTCAATCTCTCCAAAACGGAACTCTTGGTCTTTTCTCCCTCTCAATCTATTTTGCACCTGTGTCCTTTCAGTTAAATGCTACCACCCATTACTTCCACTCCACAGGCTCTCTCTTGATGTCCTCTTTTACTCTGATCTCATTCACGCCTCAGTTATTAACAATCTTGTCTATATAAGTCATTGTCCACATCCTCCTCTTTGTAACACAGGGCTCCACAAAAAAATGCTCATCCAAGTTTATCTCCCACCTTGACTACTGTAACACTCTCCTCATTGCCCTAAAATGACTCACGTAATCAACGATTCCTTTACTTTGTATTTATGGACTGCTGGTTATCTATTACTTTGGTTTTCTCTGCATGTAGTATTTTATAAACAATCTACATTTCAACACGTGTAAATGTCTCATTATCACAAAGCTGACATGTATCATTCTATAAATTCTTTCAGGTATAAAAATACTGCTCATTTATAACATTCTATCCAGCCATTTCTTTCCTATGAAAGGATTATGCAGTTTTAAAAATCCACATTGTGTCTGTTGGACAGTGGCTTGGAGAAAGGTTAATTCGCTTTATATTAAGTTCTGATGCAAAAGTTCTTGCTTTCTGATAAAAATAAAGAGATTTTTCTCTATCAATCAGGTAGTTGTGGTAAATAATGGCAAGCCGGGTGTAAATCTTCAGCTGTGTCTTTTTGTTGGCCAAGTCCACGGCTGCAGCGAGTGCGAGGTTGTAATATCCGATTGCGTCAAAGGGATCCTGAAACAAATGAAAAGTAAAGCCAATGCCATCACCTTCTATTAATGGAATATAGATCACAAAGCCATCAACCGGAGATAAATTAGCATGATGTGGGAAATCGTGTTTAACCCCGTCACTACCAGTGGATTTACTAGAAAACCATTGTCGTGAACCAGTATTTTAATTTTTTTGGAATTATTTTTAAATGAATTATACAGTAAGAAATAGTTGGGAGATATTTTAAGTCTTTACTGTAACAGCCTATTTGGCAAGCAGATGTCACAATCTGCTGGTTAAGAGAAGCTACTGTCGCCGTGGGCAACACGCTTCTCTGGCAGAGGATCTGTATTTAAGATTACATGTTCTCAGCTGGCTTGAAAGAGTAACTTGCACCTTGCATATACCCACAGTGCTACAACTTTAGGGGTATGTTCTGGGGCCCAATTGCAAATGAACTTCATTTGCGTAAAAAAATCGTTGTATTGCTCTGCTAGAACACCATATGAACTACATTAGATATTAGGGCACCAGTAGGTGCCTTGCAGATCGCGTATAGTTGATTTTGGCAGTGAAGTTGTTAACAAACTTAAGTCACAGATGGGTAGTCTAGATTGAGTAAGTGGTCCTACTGGTCCATCAATTCAGTCCTCATTTCTATATTTGGGGTATTTCTTGGTTTTTGATAGAGCAGGAACATTTACTTTATTTGAATTTCGGATTATAAATAATTATAATTAATGATCTGCCACATTGAATTCAGAGACTGAATCACTGAGTTATCAAACCCTTAACGACAGGCGAGTGTCAGGCCATCCTGTAGCAGCCAATGGCGCACGCCAACTGCACGGAGGTGCCGAGGCGGCCCATTGAAGTCAGCAGGGCGTACCAGTGGATTTCGGATAATAAATACTTTGAATTCAATCAACGAGTTATTAAACCCTTAACGACAGGCGGGTGTCTTCCTTCGGAGAGGAGTACTAGTATGCCCCGCCGCCAGGTACTGTTGCAGGCCTCTGATGTGGCCTCCCCATGCAGTCAACGCATATCGCACATCATTGCCTGCAGAGGAGATGGCCTGAGTTCAGGCCATCCTGCAGCAGCCAAAGGCGCACGCCACCTGCAGGGAGGTGCTGAGGCGGCCCATTGAAGTCAGCAGGGCATACCGTTTTCACCATGTGGTGAGACAGAATTAAAAGGTCCTCTACTCTAAAATGAGTATGTACCTATCCTGTGAAGAACTACAGTTTCAATAAAATAATTAATGTAGGGAGTTTGTGTCTTGCCCACAAGAGAAGTGAAAGCAAGCGTGACAAAGGTGATTAACCCCTTCATGCCTGAGATTTAAATAAATGGGGCTTCAAAGGAACCATTATGTGCCCAATATTGAGTTATCTCAATGTGCAGCTGAGCAAGACAAATTCAAATGAAGTTCATTTGCATCTGGGCTCCAGGAGGTACATCTAAAGTTTTAGGACCGTGGACATGATGCCCAGATACTTTAACCCCATAGTGAGCAAGTGATATTACCATTGTCTGTTCAAAAGTACCCGCTGCTGTTTTTACATTGCTGCGCTGTTTGTGTTTAGCTCAAATTTTTCTCTTACTTGTTTATGGATCCCGCACACATACCATTTTTCTCGCCATTAAATGGACTTTCTAAACCCACTTTTTTTTTTTATTTACATCAAAACCTGGTCATGTTTGGTATCATTGGAAATGCCCTTTAGCGGCAACTGATCGGGAGATACGGATGCTTCGCTTGGCAGCTAGGGGGTTAACTGACCAAATGATATCGCATATATGGTGACGTCAGTGGATGGGGGGTGACCCCAAAGTGACATCCAAGATGTCGGCCACTACCGGGAGCAGATTCTGATCCGGCACCTAAGGGGTTAAAGAGAGGCACCACTGGAAAGACTCTGCCCTCTCCAGCAGTACTTTTTTTTTTTTTTTCTATTTTGGGGAGGAAAAGGCATCCAAAGGACCTCCCCTTTTCAGATTCCCCTGTAAATGACGTAATCGCTCTGGCTGGGGCCCATAATACCGTCGGGCCAGGTTCTAGAAAGCCAGACTGAAGTGGGCCCACTGGCCAGAGAGGTGATTATAAAGGACCAGTCCTTAGTCCTTAAGGGAAATTTTCCCCAGGACGTACTATGTACATCCGTGGTCCTTATGGGTTTAAAATCGGCTAGGGATTGTCATTGAAAGCAGAAAGCTTAGCACTGTAGTAACCCCATTTGGCTGACAGAATATTCCCAAATACTTCTTGATGTGACGCTGGTTCTTAAGAAATCACTGGATAGTGAAGGGGTTAAACATGCTGCTTTCACCTTGACCTAATGAAAGTAAAATTATCTCCTTTAGTAGAATCAGTCTTGATATATATATTATACCTTTAGTTTATAGAATGTGATGTCTCCAAGGATTAAATAGATTTTCATGTAATAAACTCCTTCCTCTTCAAGTTCTAGTGGAGCTGGGCAAAGTGAGAGAGCTTTCAGATAAAAATGTTCTGCCAGTTCACATTGATCCAAATGTCTGTATATTCCAGCCAGTCTGTGATAAGCCACTCTTTCATTCAGTAGGTCCTCTAGAGCAAAAACATATATCAAAAATAAATTAGAAAACAACCTGTCACATTGAAAAGAGATTTGTTTTAAAGAGACAGTGATCCAGGCGAAAAGCAACTGTATAAGCTTGACAGTGAATCAGGGTAAATAAGCATACACCAAAGATCTCATTTGCATTATTGACTCTATATAATTTTATTCACGTTCTTGTGGATTGCCCCAGCACATATATGTTTCGTTGTGTCAGAAGGTCATCTACAAGTGCTCTAACAAATAGATCCAATACATCCTCTTCTGTATCCCTTGCTGGCAATTCCTTCTCTTCAATGCCTGTCAGTCGGCGTACCTTAAGGTTCAGTCCTAGGTCCTCTGTTATTCTCTATCTATACCTACTCACTAGGGATGGGCTGCCGGTTTGGATCGGCTGTTCTAAAACTTTTTGGGATGTTTGCTGAAAGTTCCGGGGGGTGGATTTGTTTTCCAAAAAATCTATAGATAAAGAGACTTTTTACTGCAGAATATTATAATCAACGGTTTGTTAGATATTAGATTAAAACTGGAATATTTTTAACATTGAATCGTATGGGATTCATAAACATTTCCCATGGCTGCAAATCGTGTTTAAACACGAGCAAAAGCAGTAAAAATGAGCTCAGCGCACAGCGGTGAAAGGGTTAAAACCAGGTTTTTTTTAAAACTTTTTTTCCATTGTTTCCTGTCCCCCAGGTCAGTACCCAGACCCCTATACACCTTTTATGGCCAATATCTTGCATATATGCGCTCTTGGAGGGGACCTTTTAATTTTCAAATGTTTGAGCCCCATTGACTTTAATGGTGTTCGAGTTCGCGGTCGAACTTTTTCAGATGCTCGAGTTCGAATGCAAACCAAACACGAGGGTTTTCGGCCAGACACTACTCCTCACTGGGTAAACTCAACTACAGTATGACTTCAAGAATCACCTATACACAGATGACACTCAGATCTACCTCTCGACTCCCGATCTCTCTCTCTCAGGTCAGTGTCTGTCTGGGATCTCTGCCTGGATGGCCTCTCATTACCTAAAGATATATATGTCCAAAATCGAGCTCCTTCTAATTCCCTCCTCTTTCTGACTTTTCTATAATTGTTGACGGTATCACTATCCTTCCTTCAGCCCAAGACCACTGCTTCGGAGTGACTCTTGACTCCAGTCTTTCCTTCAGCCCCTACATCCAATCACTCTCGTCATCTTGACGCAATCACCTCTGCAATATTGCCATAATTCGTCCATTTCTGACTGCTACCACCACCAAGCAACTTATCCACTCTCTTGTTATCTCCCGCTTGGACTACTGCAACAACCTACTGACTGACCTTCCTATCTCCAGCCTCTCCCCCCTGCAGTCCAGCCTAAATGCATCAGCTCGGTTTATCCATCTCACCCGTCCCTCTGTCTCTGCCGCTCCTCTCTGTGAATCCCTGCACTGGCTCCACATCCACAGCAGAATCCATTTCAATCTCACCCTGGCCTACAAAACCTTCATTAACACTGCTCCTCACTACCTGTCCTCACTAACGTTGCTCCTCACTAACGTTGCTCCTCACTACCTGTCCTCACTAACGTTGCTGCTCACTAACACTGCTCCTCACTACTTGTCCTCACTAACGCTGCTCCTCGCTACTTGTCCTCACTAACGCTGCTCCTCGCTACTTGTCCTCACTAACGCTGCTCCTCGCTACCTGTCCTCCCTAACGCTGCTCCTCGCTACTTGTCCTCACTAACGCTGCTCCTCGCTACTTGTCCTCACTAACGCTGCTCCTCGCTACTTGTCCTCACTAACGCTGCTCCTCGCTACCTGTCCTCCCTAACGCTGCTCCTCGCTACTTGTCCTCACTAACGCTGCTCCTCACTACTTGTCCTCACTAACGCTGCTTTTCTTGTGCTGCTTTTCTTGACTTTTCTTGTGCGACGCTGACCCTATGGAATGAGTTGTGTCCTTTGCTGGTAACTCCTCCTCTTCATTGCCTCTGTTGGTGTACCTCAAGGCTCTGTCCTTGGTCCTCTGCGCTTTTCCATCTACACCTCCTCCCTGGGCAAAATCATTAACAGCTTTGGCTTTAATTTCCACCTCTACGCTGTTGACACTCAGATCTACCTCTCTACCCCTGATATCTCTCCCCCTGTCCTTTCCAAAGTCAGTGACTGTTTATCTGGCATCTCCTCCTGGATGGCCTCCCACCACCTAAAGATAAACATGTCTAAGACTGAGCTCCTACTTATTCCTCCCTCTATTGCCTCCCCACCTCCTGACTTCTCTATCACGGTGGAGGGTATCACCATCTCCCCATCAAACCAAGTTCGCTGTCTTGGAGTTACACTTGACTCTGCTCTTTCCTTCATCCCCCACATCCAGTCTCTTTCCTCCTCCTGCCGATACCAACTGCGTAATATTTCCAGAATTCGGCCATTTCTTACCGCTTTCAACACAAAACTCATACACGTCCTGGTAATCTCCCGACTTCACTATTGCAATAATCTTTTATCTGGCCTCCCTCTGTCCCGCCTCTCCCCCCTACAATCCATCCTGAACGCCTCCGCCAGGCTAATTCACCTCACCCGCCGCTCTGTCTCTGCCGCTCCCCTCTGCGAGTCCCTTCACTGGCTCCCCATCCACTGCAGAATTAAGTTCAAAATCCTTATCCTTACCTACAAAACCCTCACTAACTCAGCGCCCCACTACCTGTCCTCACTAATCACCAAATACACCCCAGCCTGCTCCCTAAGGTCAGTGACCTGCGCCTAGCTTCTCCCCGCATCACCTCTTCCCATGATAGACTGCAGGATTTCTCACGCGCAGCCCCCACTCTCTGGAACGCTCTCCCTCGTACTGTCAGATATCCCCTAATTTCACTTCCTTCAAACGCTCCCTTAAAACGTTCCTATTTAGGGAAGCCTACCACCCAACTCACTGACGCAACCATCAATCACTCTCACCTTACAGTCCTCTCCTCCTGTTTCCAACCTCCCTCCCAGATTGTGAGTTCCTACGGGAATAGGGCCCTCATCTCCTCCTGTACGTTTTGTCAAATGTTGTTCACTGTATTGTAACCCTGTCTATACTGTGCCTATTGTACAGCGCTGCGGAATATGCTGGCGCTTTATAAATAAAGAATAATAACAATGGAATAAACTCCCTCGCAATATCAGATTTTCCCCAAATCTGGCTGCATTTAAACGCTACCTAAAGACCCTTCTGTTTTAGGGAAGCCGACCTCCTGACTCCGTAACAAGACATCCGACCAACCCAAAAACGCTCCTCGCCTCTCCCTGCATTAACTCATTGTAAGTTCTCACCGGAATAGGGTTCTCATGTATCTGCTGGCAGGAATACTGATCTGTCTGTTTTATGTATTGTATAATTGTCCTGTCTTTACCCATTTCACCTTTGTACAGCGCTGCGGAGTGTGTTGGCACTTAAGAGGTAAAACTTTTATTATTACTTAATAATTTGCATTTTGACATAGTTGCATAAAGTCTGTGACACACCACATGTAACTTTTCATGTGGAGGAGGGCCATCTGAACACCAGAACACATTTTGGAAAGGTAGACTGCAATAATCCTATATAGACCGATAGTTGCCATCTGAATAAATGTCTGGAAGGTGTCCCTGTAACAAATATCCCTGACTCTCTGGATGTGACAGTCCTGAATCCTGAAGAGTCGACTCCTTAGGATTAAGAGGAATTGTACCAAGGAAGAGGATTTTGAAGAACAATCTGAGCGGTTGATATCCTCCTCAGGGCTGAATTTACAGCTTGTGCCTGTAGGCACAGAAATGTGGAGTGCACCCCCCCCCCCCCACCCCACAAAAAAGATGCCAAAATCTATTTTTGTTTTGGGGCAAACTGAAAAAAATGTTATGCTGAAAACCAGTTTCTCTCTGTTCACTTTAAAAGAAGGGGCAGAATCTGTTGCCTTAACCCCTAGGATGCGGAATACGTGAGGGGATGACCCTGACTTTATAAAGTGTTTTACCAGGGAGAATACATTTGATATTTTTTTGTTTTCAAGTATGTCCTGCATGCAGAGGTGTTCCCAACTTGAGATTGAGAATCGTTAAAAGTGAATGCCGGATGGAGTAAGTGTCCTTGGGCAAGACACCTAACGGTACATTCTGGTCTACCCAGGACATACTTGAAAACGAGAGAAACCTCAATGTATTATTCCTGGTAAAATCCTTAAAAAAAATATATATCACAGGGCCGAAACGTCGGTCAGGTGCATCAGGGCATCCTTTTTAATGTTGAACTAATAAAGCATAGAAATAAAAGCAATCTCTTTTTGTTTGAATATATATATATATAAGGTCTCAAAACCACAAAGGGTAAAATGAATAGAGTCCAATATTGAGCCCAGTCACGCCAACAAGGTGAAATTGGACCTGAGTGCAATGTCCCATAGGTAGGTATATATCGAAACAATATGGACAGCACATCCGGATTTGCTAATAAAAACACAAAAATTTATTGAAAAATGGATTTAAAAAAACATACGGTTTTTAGTTCCGCTCCACCGACGTTTCGGCCCCTTCAAAAGGCCTTTATCAAGGTATGCATGAACAGTATACAGATCTCTTTTATATACACATATACAAATCAAAAGCTTACCCCGCAGCTGTGCGCCAACACGGTGAACGGAAATGCCGACACAGAAGACGTACACTTCCGGGTATGGCGCAAGGTGATGAGAGTTCTGACACCCGGAACTCGCGGGTTGTCATAGAAACAAAATAAAAACAAAGGCAGCCCGGGGGTTACGGAGGCGATCACATGGATATTACACAAAACATTAATTATGTCAAAAATAGAACGAGCAACCATAAGGTCTGGCCTCATAGGTACACTGATTTAACTCAAGCCGTACACACAGGACCCGGATCGTCCTGAGAGGCTCAGCAGACACATGCCCAATAATATAGACAATGAAAAGGACAGTCAGGATCTTATTAGTCAAGAAGGATCATAGTCAAATCCACAGCTGGCAGAAGTATAGACACAAATGACGATATATTTATCCCATCATTGTGGCAATCGAGTGGCAATTATCTGGATGACAAAAATGGCGTATACGAAATATACTCATTAAGGCCCCTAGGTGAAACAGTGTCTAGTGTTTTAATCCAAAAGGTTTCCCTTTGTAATAGTAATCGTGAGCGATCTCCTCCTCGAGCAAGAGGGGGTACATGGTCAATAGCAATAACCCTTAGTGTAGTTAGTTGATGTTTAAGTTTTAGGAAATGTTTGGCGACAGGTTTGTCTGATACACCGTCACGGAAAGCTGTGGTGATATTAGATCTGTGTCCTCGAATCCTGTCGCGCAATGGTCTGTCGGTCTTACCTATATAAGGTAGCCCACAGGGACATGTGATAAGATATATCACATGATCTGTGGTACACGTAATGTGATGTTGAATCATGTATCTTTTACCAGAATGCGGATGTGGAAATGTGGGTGACGTACTCATATGGCTACACGTCACGCAGTTTGGACAACGGAAACAACCCCATTTAAGCGAAGGTGGGCTAGCAGAATATGATTGAGTCGGATCTGACTTGACCAACATATCACGAATATTGCGTGAACGTTTATAGCTAATTAGTGGAGCTTGATGAAATTTCTTGGGTAAAGATTTATCTCCACGGAAGAGGGACCAATTAGATCTAATGGCTTTAGACATAGTGTGACTAAGGATGTGGTATGCCATCGGGATGAAAATTCGTAAATCCTGTTTACAGTTAGGCACCTTAGGTTCATTGAGTTTAGATAGTGCTCGTGTCAAAGCACGATCAAGGACATCCCTACTGTACCCCCTAGTGAGGAATCTCTGGTACATTTCTGTGATTTGTTTATTGCAGATAAGACTCGCAAGAACTGTGAAACAGGGAGAGATCTATCTGCCCGAAGGAGTGTGTTTCTGTCAGTTTCTTTTCTGTATAGTGAGTAGGACAACTGTCCATCTTGGACCATAATTCTTATGTCCAAAAAGCACACAGAGCAAGCATCACAAACACAAGTGAATTGTACCGGAGATTCAGAGTCATTAAGGGTACAGACCATATCTAACAATGATTGCTGAGTACCACTCCATATCAGGAAGATATCGTCTATGAATCTAGTGTAGAAAATGATATCAGACGCAAAAGGTGACAAAATGTGTTGTTTCTCATAATGGAACATATAAGAATTCGCGTACGCTGGGGCCATGGAGGCACCCATTGACATTCCAGCCAGCTGTAGATACAACTTCCTCTCAAATCGAAAGAAATTGCAACGTAGAGTTATAGATAACAACTCACGTACAAATTCAATGGGAGGGCCATTGTAACACGTAGATTCAGTTATTGTCTGTATTAAAGCATTAATGCCTCCCTCATGGGGGATGATTGTATACAAACTTTTAACATCTAAAGTAGCCAAAATAATTGGTTTGGAGGGTAATTGGAAATCATGCAGTTTAGACAATAGTTGAGGAGTATCTCTGAGACATGTTGGAAGGGACATAACAGAGGGTTTGCAGATGTAATCAATATATTTCCCCAAAGGTTCCAGCAAACTGCCCATGGCCGACACAATAGGGCGGCCAGGGGGAGAGTGCGGGTCCTTATGGAGTTTAGGTATGGTGTAGAGCACAGGCATAACAGGAAAATCTACAGTACAAAACTTGACAATGGTATGGTCAATAAATCCCGCCTGTAGCCCCATAGCCAACAATGTATCAATTTGTGACTTAAACCCCAAAGTCGGGTCATAAGAAAGTAATCTATAGGTTGATGTATCACTGAGCTGAAGTAGGATATCACTTCGGTACTGTTGGTAGTCCAGAATAGCTATCCCGCCGCCCTTGTCGGCAGGACGAACAACAACAGAGGAATCATGAGCAAGATCCTGTAAAGCCTCCCATTCTTTTTTAGATAAGTTGGAGAAAGTCCTGTGTCTAGGAGTCGAGTCCACAATATGTTGTACTTGTTGAGTGAAAGTATGGATCGTTGGATTATTAGTCTTCACATCATGTACACCTCTAAGTCGTAAGGCACTGGGTGAAAATGGTGATTCACCAACAATATTCTGGATCGCCAATGTCCGGTGTATTTTGTACATCTCAACTGAAACTTCGAAACGAGAAGGTGTATATTTTGGTATAAACGATAAGCCTCTAGAGAGGGCAGAAAGATGTTCTGGTGAAAGGACCTTAGTAGATAAATTGAAGATCGGGGTCAGTTCATTGAGAGAGGGGGTCTGCCCCTGTTCCTTGTTGGTCTTCCCCTTGTTTTTGGACCGACGGATGGGGCGATACTTCGGTCGTCTCGACCGGAATTGCGATGAAATATCGTCGGCATATATAACTCCTTGCTGGACTGGCCTGCCCCTAAAAAAGATTCTGTATCTTGGGACGTGGCTCCTGTTGGTACTGACTCCAGTTCTGACCCAGATTCTCCAGATGTATTATCGATCGTTGGAAATCGAGGTTTATATATACGTGGTCCAGGACGTCCACGCCTAGGTCTGGTCTGTTCAGTAGAGAGCCAGCGATATACACGGTGAGTGGTATAATCGAAATTCACTTTCTCTAGCTTCTGTTTTTTAAACCTGATTAAATCAGATTTATAACGGTTAATGTCCTCACGTAATTTATTCAATTGTGGCTCAAATGAAGTGGCCTCCAACGCTGCTTTATGTTCGATCTCGAGTTTGGAAATTGCATCCCGAATGATAGCTATTTCATGAGTCACTTCTTCAATAACCAGGACGATCCAATCTAAAGAGCAGCGGTTGGCCACCGCTATCCACTTCTTACAGAATTCCGGCTTGGAACGGCCAATCGTTGGTTCATTGGTAACACGGAATCCGCGAGGAATGCGTTTTGCACGAAAGTAATCAGATAGAAATACACCGTGGAGATCCAGATCTATTTCTTTGCGTTTAATCTTTAAAAGGTCAAAATAAAGGTCTCTGGAAGTAACATTGTGAGCCAATTGATCAGAGGTCTGAGGCCAGAGGACTTTTCTGGCATGCTCGTCTGAAATTTGTAGAGTCTCGGCATAGTCAAAGTACGCTCCGGCTTTCTGAAGAAAATCTTCCATATCAAAAAATTGCAAATCAATGCATATACAGCAATATGTTTACTGATATATTCAATAGAGCACAATATGTCTCCTAGAAAGAGGCGAAGGTCTCAAAACCACAAAGGGTAAAATGAATAGAGTCCAATATTGAGCCCAGTCACGCCAACAAGGTGAAATTGGACCTGAGTGCAATGTTCCATAGGTAGGTATATATCGAAACAATATGGACAGCACATCCGGATTTGCTAATAAAAACACAAAAATTTATTGAAAAATGGATTTAAAAAAACATACGGTTTTTAGTTCCGCTCCACCGACGTTTCGGCCCCTTCAAAAGGCCTTTATCAAGGTATGCATGAACAGTATACAGATCTCTTTTATATACACATATACAAATCAAAAGCTTACCCCGCAGCTGTGCGCCAACACGGTGAACGGAAATGCCGACACAGAAGACGTACACTTCCGGGTATGGCGCAAGGTGATGACGGAGAGTTCTGACACCCGGAACTCGCGGGTTGTCATAGAAACAAAACAAAAACAAAGGCAGCCCGGGGGTTACGGAGGCGATCACATGGATATTACACAAAACATTAATTATGTCAAAAATAGAACGAGGTATTTTAATCTGTACCAATAAAAAATAGGTATTCCGCAACACAAAGTCTTGTTGAATAAAAAAGCGTTTTCTTTTATTGCATCAAGTAAATCGACGTTTCAGTACAAAAACAGTACTTTCATCAGGACAACAACAACACAACTGAAAGTTCAGTCCATATGTAACAGAATGAATCAATTACACCCAGGTGTAACACAAGTGGGGCATCTAATTAAGACACTCCAACATCACATCGTTAAGCATACCCATACTCAAACAACATGAAAACAATGGAGGTTAAAGATCACTAAACTATTTGAGCTATATCTACAACTCTCAATATAGTGTTTATAACGTTTGGGACACAAAACGTAATGGTTTAAAATCAAAGACTGCGAGGCAATATTTATATTAGAACAGGAGAGATGCAGGCATATACCAAAATCAATGTCTTATTTTAGCGGAGGCTCAAATGACAATACAAGCTGTTTTTTTTTTTTATTCAATCCCTGCGTATTCACCGCATCCAGTGTGTAAATACAAAAGGACTCTTTTAAGCAGTTCCTGCGCACGGTCTTGACATTGTGGGGACGTGATCAATGCCCATCACACGCATCGCCGACAATGGATGCTGTAGATCACAGAAGTGACGTGCCACTGGCTGCAAATTTTCTTTACCTGTCAAAGCCCCTCTGATCGCAGCTCGGTGATCCACCATGCGTATACGCAAATTATTATTTGTTTTGCCAATATAGATATAGCCACATGGACAAGAGATGCGATACACCACAAACCCAGTGGTACAGGTGATTCGGTGCTTAATAAGATACTTCTTGCCACTGTACGGGTGTACAAAGCTCTTTCCCGCTATCATTGAATTGCAGGTTGTACAACCTGTGCATCGGAAACAGCCGGGGTTTTGTACCGGGACACTATGTAAGAGGGAGAATTGGTCAGTTCGTACTAGGTAATCCTTCAAGTTCCTATTGCGTCTGTAACAGATCAAAGGTGGCTGTTGAAAAACAGAGGTAAACTGGAATCATTTTGAAGGATACTCCAATTATTCTTTACACATTTAGCGAATTGTGGAGATCTAGTATGAAAGGTCTGCGGGAACACTAGTCTTGTAAGCTCTGGTTTCTGTGTCCGGCACTTCAGAAACTTTGTCAGAGGCTGATTGCAAAGCTCTACCTAGGACAGTTTTAGAGTACCCAAGCTGCAGAAATCGGTTGAACATATCATTCAATTGCATTTGACAGACTTCCTCAGAGGAATTGCAACGAAAAACTCTCATAAATTGCGATATGGGCAACGATCTAATCAGAGGAGGGTGGAAACTACTCGAGTGGAGAAGCGTGTTTCGTGCTGTGTCCTTCCGAAATAGACTGTATTCAAGTCTGTTTTCATTGCGTCTGAGTAAGATCTAAAAAATAAATTTTATCAATCTCCTAGGTAAACCGCACTAGAGAGTCAAGGTTATTGATGGACTGCATAATGACCTGAAAATCCGCACAAGGACCTTCCCAGACAATTAGATTGTATACATATTTTATCGACGACATACTAAGACCCTCCTGTAATAACGGCAAGATATGTTGTATTTCATAGATGTACGCATTCGTGTACATTGGGGCCATAGAGGCACCCATGGAGGTCCCCGTCCGCTGAACATAGAATTGATCTTCAAATTTGAAATAGTTGAGAGTGAGAGTCAGTTGCAGTAATGATAAAATAAAATCAATTGGAAATTCTGGTGAGCTCGTGTGGTTCTCAAGCACTTTCTGCACAGATGAAATGCCATCAGTATGCGGAATGATTGTATATAGTCTCCGGACGTCCATCGTAATCAAGAGAGTTGTTGGTTAGAGTAAGATTCTTTACCTGGTTTATTACATCTGTCGAATCGCGAACACATGTTTGTAGCGCCATCACAGGTTCCTTTAACACCTAATCGAGAAGCTTGCCCAAGGGCTCATTCGGTCTGCCTGGAGGGACATGTTGATTCTTGTGTACCTTAGGTAATGTGTACAAAATCGGAATTATAGGATGTTGAACCGATAAATATGCATACAGTGGCTGTTGTATAATGCCTCTGTCAAGAGCCTCCACGAGCGCTTCTTTTATAATGTTGAACTGATGTGTAGGATCTGCATCACATTTAGAGGAAGTGACTATCGCTCAATTGATGTAATATTTCATTTTTGTAATCCATATATCGCATGATCACAATTTCCCCACCCTTGTCCGCGGGTCGGATCGTAATGGATAAATCTTCAGCGAGACCATTGATGGCCAGGTGCTCTCCCCTTGAAATGTTCGTACAGCTTTTACTCTTTTTCTTATGGATAGTCTCCGTCTCGGTGTGTAAAATACGAGTGAATGTTTTAATAGATGGATGAATCACCGGCGGATCAAATGTACTGCGTAACTTGAACAAATTTGTATCAGCTGTCAGTGCTTGTGCTTCACCAAAAAATTCAGCTAATCTCGTTTTGCGGGAGAAGGAAAATTGGTCCACTTCCCAGCTGAATGGAACCGGGCGAGATGTTGGGACAAAATTTAAACCCCTGCTGAGCACCTTGATCTCAGTGTCTGTCAAAATCCGGTCAGATAAATTGTATATCGGGATTACCTCTGACGGAGGGGGGGCCGACCCCGCATCGGTCTTGGGGCATTTATTCCTCTTGCTTCTCCGGGTCCGTCTCCTCCTCGGTCTCCTCTGAGCTGTATTGGTTCTAGGACCAATCTGAGTCCTGGCTCTAAAAAATGATCAGTGTGTTGATTTTGTGTTAATTTCACGTATTGGTACATCGCTATCTGAAGCCGATTCACCTGAGGTTACGTCAATGGTGGATTTCACCGGTTTTGTAATGCGGGCTCGATAATGGGGTCTCCTGGTTTGACTCTCCCCAGCGAGCCATCTGTATACACAGTGCTCGGCATAATCAGAATTAACCTTAAGTTTTTCTCGTTTAAAACGAAGATCATTTCGATATTTTTCTAGATTTTGAGATCAGATGGTCACAGGTAGGATTCTTTACAACATCTTTGTGTTTAACAGATTTAAGTTCTTTGCCCACCTCCTCAACAACCAGCAGAATAAGATCCAAAGAGCATTTGTTTAAAATGGCGATCCACTTACGGAACATTTCCGGGTTATTCCTTCCTATGGTCGGTAAATTCCGAATCCTGAAGCCACGAGGAATTTTCTTTATCCGATAATAATCAGAGAGGTATGTTGCGTGAAGTTCAAGGTCAGTTTCCTTATGCTTTAATCTCGCCAAATCCCGAAAAACTTCAGAGGCCAATGTTGTATTAGGCAGCTCAGTATCAGTCTGAGGCCATAATATTGCTGCTGCCTGTTCATCAGTATATTGCCAGGTTTCCACTTGCTCCAAGTATACTCCTGCTTGTGTCAAAAAATCCTCGGCAGCCATGAATAAAAATTAAATCCCTCAGATTATATATATATATATATATATATAACAACAAGACAATGCTATGCACTCACACTTCCTTAGGAGATCCAAAGTGCCCGGTGCCCGTCATGTGGTGATGGATAGTAGTTCAAAAAGGAAAATATGATGGCACTCCAGGACTGTCAACTTATAATTTATTTGATCATGAGTGTCAACGTTTCAGATCCCAAACCGGAGCTTTCCTCAGGACAAAAGTTATTAGGTTATACAATGCAACAATATGCTTTTATACATGAAGAGTAAAATAAACTTACCCCACCCCACACCTGCGGCGTTGCCAGTGTCCCTGTGCGCATGCGTGTATTCGTCCCGGTCGCTCCCAGATCACGTGATACGTTGGCATAGCAACCCAGACACCCATTTTCATTCCCTACCACCAAGTGCAAAAAAAATAGGCAATACAGCAGAAAAAAACAGCGCTTCATAATACACCACAGTTGCGGATTTCAAACCTGAGGATGCATTTAGAGATATCAACAAAGCAGCAAGACGTATATACCATAGGACCCAAACAATGAGGAACAAAAAAAATTTAAGATCGTCAATCCAGGCCCGGCAAGAATAGACTATGTGACTAGTAGGTGGAGCCCACTAATCACACAGAACATCAGAATGAGGGGAGTGTTCAAAACATGGAATACATTATTTTTTCATTTAAACCATCGGGATAGATCGTACGTAGATGGTGGATCCAAAACGTTTCCTTTCTAAGTAACATTAACCCCGATCTCCACCCCTATGTGGCACTGGAATATGATCTGTTGCAATGAATTTTAGTGAACTCAAGGGGTGATTTAATTCCAAGAAATGACGGGCAACAGGTTTATCGGATGCGCCATCCCGGTAGGCTATACGTATATTGGAATGGTGGTTCCTAATACGTTCACACGGGGGTAGAGGTCTTCGCTATATAGGCCAGACCACAGGGACATGTTATTTTGTACACCACATGATCCATTTTGCATGTTATATTATAACGATTTCTCCCTCTTTTATAGCAGAACATTGGTTTAGACCTGAAAATGTGTGGTAGGGAGAGGTCATGATCCAGTACATGCCAATTCTTCCTGATGGTACGTGTTAACTCTTTCGTTGCAGTATTAAGCTGCATGGGGAACCTTAACCTCATATCTGTCTGAGGGTTCTCCCTTACAGGGTGTGAAAGACGTGCAAGAGCAAAGTCCAGGACTTTGGCAGAATAGCCTCGCTCCCTGAACTTCCTGTACATCTCTTGTAACTCGTGTTCGACCTGGTTCCTCAGAGTTGTTGCGACAGACCCTAAGGAATTGTGCATAGGGCAGAGCTTTTTGAGTGTGTTCAGGATGGGCACTAGACGCATGCAGTACAGTGTTCCTATCTGTAGGTTTAGAATACAGAGAATGTTCCAATTTGCCGTCCTTGATATAGATCTCCACATCCAAAAATTTTATTTTTGATTCGTTTGCTTGTAGGGTAACTTCTACTGGGGATCCCAATCCATTGATGTAGACTTCCACGTCCCTTGCCTCTTCCAATGTTCCCCGCCATAGGATAAATATGTCATCTATGTATCGTATATATTCAATGATGTTCAATGTATATTTAGGTAGAATAAATTCCTTTTCGAATTTATACATATACGTATTTGCGTACATCGGTGCCATTGCAGCCCCCATGGAAGTACCCGTCTTTTGTAGATACCAGTTGTTTTCAAATCTAAAGTAGTTATTTTTAAGTGCCATCAACAATAATTCCAACATGTATTCTATGCACGGTCCATCATATTTATCAGAGCAAGACAGTAGCTCTCTCATGACATCAACTCCTGCCTCATGAGGTATAATTGTATAAAGACTTTTTACATCCATGGTTATTAGCACCGTGTCGGTTAGATCAGTATCTATAGATGTTATTCTCTGAAGAAACATAGGAGTATACTTCACACAAGTAGGAATGTCATCTACAGGGGCTTTGAACAGATAATCTAGCCATTGGGCTACCGGTTCGATGACACTCGAGACAATGGGCCGCATAGGTGGATGCGTCAGATGTTTATGGATTTTTGGAATCCCGTAAAGTATAGGGATTTTAGGATGCTTCTTCGTCAAAAATTCAAATAATTCTTGGTTGATATAATTCAACTGTAACCCTCTCGAAAAGCTGTCACCAAATTTATTCTGTATTGAAATAGTAGGATTACCCTGCAGTTTTTCGTACGTAGTGGCATCCTCCAATAGGAGGTAAATCGCCTTTGCATGACATGCATAATCCATTACCACTATGGAACCACCTTTGTCCGCAGAACGTATTGTGATTGATGCATCATTGGCCAAGTTTCTAATGGCTCTCCATTCCTCCCTAGAGGTATTTTGATGCTGGGTTTTATGGTGTTTCAACAGATCCGATGTTTCTTTCTGCACAATTTTCAGGAAGGTTTTAATTGCGGCCTGGTTCGGGATTGGATCAAAGTTGCTTTTGGGGCGAAATCTGGAAATTGCCTTGCTCTGTTCATTCTTAAAAAAATCTGATTCTGAGATGACGACCGAATTTATATAAATCGATGTTCCATTGCAGTTCCCGTGGGGTGTTAGTAGAACATAGGATAAACCCTTGGCTAAAATCCTGCATTCCGTAGGGGACAAGTCCCTAGAGGATAAATTAAAGATGGGACTTATTTCCTGAGCGGCGGTTTGTTTTTTTGACCAGTGGGGTTTCCCTTTCTAGCCTCTTCTTGATGGTCTTCGTTTGCTACGCCTTTGGGCAGTTGGCTCCTGGTGACAATACCTAAGTTTTTTGCCCCCTGTGTTCGCTCACTACCCTCATCCTGAATGGAAGTTGTAGATGACAATTCTCCTTCCGAGGCAGACTCGCCGGAGGTGGTATCAATGGTTGTAACATTCGGTTTGCGTATCTTTCTTCTTGGTCTTCTATACGGTCTAGTGTTGTCCTGTCCGCTTAACCACTTATAAACCCGGTGTTCCTGATAGTCCTGTTTGACTCTCTCGAATTTGTCCTTCTTGAACTTGACGAGCTCGTTTTTATATTTTGTTACTTCCTCCAAGACTCTCTTACCAGGGCTATCCCATCAGGAGATGATAATATTTGTTCATTATCGGCCTCATACACTCTGATTTTGTTTTTTAACTCCTTAAATTCTTCCTTAACATCCTGTATCGTTACGAGCATTAAGTCCAAGGAGCATTTATTAAGGACCGCTGTCCAGTTTCTGCATACCTTATGTTTTGAGCGACCTAATGTAGGAATATTATGAACACGGAACCCACAAGGGATTCTTTTCGCCCGGTGATAGTCAGATAAGAATAATCCGTGTAGGTCCAAATCTACTTCTTTTTTTCTGAGGCGCAGTAATTCAAAATAGATGTCTTTATTAGATTTTACACATGTCAAGTCGCTGCTGGATGTAGTCCAAAGGATAGTATCGGCCTCCGCTTGGCTAAACTGCAGCGTTTGCACTCGGTATAGGCTCCCGCTTGTTGCAAAAATTCATCCATGGTGATACAAAAAAGTGAAGTGCTGGATTAAAGGACGGTGATAAGAAAAAATAGTAGCTCTTGAGATTACAATGGGCTGGTGCAATAGCCAAAGAAACACCACTCTTGAATGTATAAACAAGACAATGCTATGCACTCACGCTTCCTTAGGAGATCCAAAGTGCCCGGTGCCTGTCATGTGGTGATGGATAGTAGTTGAAAAAGGAAAATATGACGGCACTCCAGGACTGTCACAATTGTTGCATTGTATAACCTAATAACTTTTGTCCTGAGGAAAGCTCCGGTTTGGGAGCTGAAACGGAATTATAAGTTGACAGTACTGTAGAATATATATATATATATATATATAACGGAACTTTCATCAGGACAAAAACATATAGAACCTAATGTAAACTCATGGTAATTTGTCCCCTATTTAAACCTTATCAATTAAAAACTCATTGGGAACTCACCCACCCGGTGTGCGACACGTCCGGCATGCTCATGCAACCACCGCGCATGCGCCGAACACACGGTGCACCTCTATAACGTCATAACTGTCATCCTGGTAACCCGGACGCCGTCTGCTGAGAGGGCAACTCCTACCTCCTCCCCAACCGAAGCAATCCGTCCCCGCTACGCACACCAGAGGATGGTCACCAATGAGACAATACCCTAAAAACAATGTTACTATCTGCTAAAGAAAAATAACATGTTATGGTTGCATACAGAGCTGGTACCAAACGATGAAGCTATTAAAGATCGATTTACAACACACTGCTTGATTTTGCCACTCATTTGGCTGCCATTAAACGAATACTGAGAACGTATTTCTTTGAGGCCCCTTGGAAACACAGTGTCAAGTCTGTGTATCCACTGGGCCTCTCTTTTAAGCAACATCAGCGCTCTATCCCCGTCCTCCTGGGTGGAGGGACGGGATCATTGGCCATGAATTTAAGGGAGGAAACAGAGTGGCTCAACTCTAAAAAATGCCTAGCCACCGGCTAGTCTGGCCATCCCTATATGCTATCCTAATATTAGATCTGTGATTCTGAATTCTATCACACAACTGGGTAGTGGTTTTACCCACATATGCTAAACCACATGGACACATAATTCCGTAAATAACATGATCTGTTTTACATGTAATAGAATAGCATTTCCCTGTGTGGGGATGATGGAATTCTTTTCCCGGGATCACTGCAAGTCACGCATCCAAGGCACCTTTTACATCCCCAGTTACAAAAGCGTTCTGTTTCCTGTGTGTATCCCTGTACAGGGTCAGTATGGTCTTCCAAACTCCTATTGCGCTTGTAGCAAAACATTGGGGGGTGCCTGAACTTATTTGGTAAGAAATGGTCATTCCCCAAGACATGCCAGTTGGGTAAGGAATGGTCATTGGGGTATGCCAAGACATGCCAGTTTCTCTTGACAGCAGATGTCAATTTTTCAGTAGCCATACTGTAAGTAATAGGGAACATAAGCCTATCTTGTGATACCTTCTTTGCCTGAGGAAATTTAGCCTTCTCCAAGGCCTTATCCAAACTCTGTCTGGAATAACCCCGCTGTCTGAATCTCTCCTGCATCTGATCCAATTGATCTTCCCTTAACCCTTTCACTGCTGAGGATGTGTGGGGAACGTCCTTATTGACTCCTAAGGAAAGATAGGGGCTTGTTTGAACCCCAATATCTCCCGACTGTTTTCAGCTAGCAGGGCACCAGAGCATGGCCTTTCCAATGAAACCAAACATGACCATGTTTAATGTAAAGAAAACAAATAATAATAATAAAACAAAGATGTGTAATTTTAAAACGTGAAATGGCTCAGCAGTGAAGGGGTCAAGGATGCATTGCTATTGTTTCGAATAACTCTCAGAAACTGGGCATGTGGCAAGGCCTGCTTGCAGTGCTCTGGAAGTGCACTACAGCTGAGCAACAAAGTGTTGCGGTCGGTCAGTGGGCTTAGAAAAAAGGGAATACTGAAGCCGTTGGTCCCTCACACACACCTCAATATCCAAAAAGTGAATGGATTCCTTACTCACTTCACTGGTGACTTTAATTGCACTATCAAGACTATTAATATATCCCTCTACAGAATTAGCATCTTCCAACGAGCCTCTCCACAAAACAAAAACATTGTCGATAACATTGTGTTGTACGTCAGATTTATCAGAAAAACGGCTCAATATGTATTCCCGCTCAAACTTACACATGAACGCATTGGCATATATAGGGGCCATAGAGGCTCCCATGGATGTTCCCGTGCGCTGTATAAACCATTTGTCCTCGAATCGGAAGTAGTTGTTTTGTAATGCCAATGCGAGGAGTTCAAGCACAAATTCAATCCTGGGACCTTCATAGTTGGTAGACTGAGACAAAAGTTCCCGCATTGCTTCTAGGCCCCCCTCATGGGGAATGACCGTGTAAAGGCTTTTGACGTCCATTGTCAAAAACACCAAATCGTCATCAACATGTGTTATCTATCTTAAACGTTGTAGAGATCAGCAGTGTCCTTGATACATGTCGGGATCGCCAGTACTGGGAGCTTAAACAGGTAGTCCAACCATCGTGCCACAGGGTCTATGTTCCCCCCCCCCTATGGCTGACACTATAGGGCGTGCTGGTGGAGCTGTTAAGCTTTTATGGATTTTAGGAATCCCGTAGACCACTGGTATTTTTGGATGTTTCTGTACCAAATATTCAAACAATTCATCGTCGATGTCTCCCACAACCCATCCCCTTCTTAAGGTTTCCTCAAACCTCCGTGAGACCTCTATAGTTGGATCTTTCTCTACACGTTGATACGTTACTTCATCCTGAAGTTGGGAGTATAGTTCCTGAGCGTACTGGGAATACTCCATGATCACGATGGAGCCCCCCTTGTCGGCTTGGCGTATAACTATTGAAGGGTCTTGAGACAAGCTCCTAATCGCCTCCCTTTCCAGTTTTATAACACTGCAACGTTTCAAACGATGGCTCTTTATTATCTCCTCTGATTCAGTTCTCATGTTTCTCAAAAAAGGTCTTAATGGATGGTTCTCTCTGGGGTGGATCAAAACGACTCTTGTTACGGAATCTAGTAGGTACATACAAGGAGGTCTCCTCCTTAAAAAAATAATTTATTTAACCGCAGGGACCGGACAAATTGATGCAATTCTACATTCCACAGGAATTCATCCTGATGGGAGAAGGGACAAAAGACAAGCCCTTACTTAAAAGTCCACTTTCAGCTTCGGTTGGGGAGGAGGTAGGAGTTGCCCTCTCAGCAGACGGCGTCCGGGTTACCAGGACGACAGTTATGACGTTATAGAGGTGCGCCGTGTGTTC
Source organism: Leptobrachium leishanense (assembly GCA_009667805.1). Classification (NCBI taxonomy): domain Eukaryota; kingdom Metazoa; phylum Chordata; class Amphibia; order Anura; family Megophryidae; genus Leptobrachium; species Leptobrachium leishanense. The sequence goes on along the minus strand of CM019063.1, from coordinate 505,929,889 downwards.
GGCGCATGCGGGGTGGTTGCATGAGCATGCCGGACGTGTCGCACACCGGGTGGGTGACTTCCCAATGAGTTTTTAATTGATATGATAATTTGTCCCCTATTGAAACCTTGAGTTTACATTAGGTTGTATATGTTTTTGTCCTGATGAAAGTTCCGGATCGGAACTGAAATGTTGACGATTTTAAAAGCATGATCGAATAAAGCTTGGAATTTTTGAAAATCCTGGAGTGCTGGTGAATCCCTTTGATTGAATATATATATTACACACACACAAGAGCTCTGGGATGCAATTCATCGAATTGCTGTGATGTGCAAGTGGCTTCTGCAATATTAAACACACTTATTATAGTGTGGAGGCTTTTTATCTCACTTTTAGTCCTTCACCACAACCCTTGTAGAAACTAATTTACCTTACGGTCCAAGAATCCACTGCAACTGGTCATGCCTACCTCCTAGCTGATGAGGGTTCAACAAACCCGAAACAGCGCTGTCCTAGGAGTGGTTTTGACCAGTTGCATAAATTTTATCTCTGCTACAAAGCCACAGCGTGGCATAGCATTGATTTTAGTGTTCTGTGTAATAACAGATCCAGGATGCATAAAAGTGAGACAGAGGTCATTTGCATATCCTACCCAGAGTTCCTTGCTGCATATGGGGAATGTGGCACAAGAGCTCTGGGATACAATTTATCGAATTGCTGTGATGTGCAAGTGGCTTCTGATATCTATCTATCTATCTATGTTCAAAATTATTCAACCCCCACTGAAATTGAGTGTTTTGGCCAGTTTGACATTGATTTTGATCATTCAGTCATCTTGCTTACAATTAAATCAAAGAGGCACGTGTAGGTCAGACAAATATAACATAACATTTATAATGAAATAACCACAAATGTCTTTTCTGTGTTCACATCATGATCAGTTTTATTCAACCCCCAAGTGACATTCAATCTTAGTACTTAGTACAACATCCTTTTACAGTTATAACAGCTTTTAACCCTTTCGCTGCTGAGGCTTTTCCCGCCCCTGTGCTGAGGTCATTTTTTACCTGTTTTGCGCATCATGTTTAAACGTGTTTTGAAGGCTTATTTTAGTATATGACATCGACATATTATATATCGTTCTTTCCGTCAGACTCGGTAGATTCATAATATGTCATTATTATATGTATACGTTATGTCATGTTTGTATATTATAACAAAAAATGCAATAAAATATGTATTTTCAATAATTTACAGCGTGTAAAGTGTTTTTTTCCACATTTTAACATGCGAGCAATTGCGGTTATATTTTGTATGGGGTGCGCTTGTTAAAAAAATTAGAGATGGGGTCTCGTTACATTTTTTTTTGGGGAAAATGACACCATTTTTAACAAACGCACCGCATACAAAAATCGTTAATGCAGCATCATTGTTCACATTATAATTGAAATGGGAACAATATTGCTGCATTAACAAAACAAAAAAAAAAGTGTTTTTTTTTTTTTTAAATTTTTTTTTTATTTTTATTTTTCTTTTTTTTTTACAATTTTTTTTACTTTCATGTTTGGTATCGTTGGAACGGCCATGCTCTGGCCGATCCAACGATATCAAAATTTAACCCCTAACTGCCACGGATCGGGAGATCCTCTGGGGGAGTTCCCGGAAGCTTGGCCGACATCCAAGATGTCGGCCAGCTCCCGGGAAGGATCGCAAATCGGCGCTTTTCAGCGCCGATTTGCGATCCAGCTCCCCAGGGGTTAATGCCAGGCATCATTTGGAAGGGCAGGCTGTGCCCTTCCAAATGATGCCTGGGTTAAGCCCCTGTGAGCCGCCGATCGGGAGGGAGAGAGGTCCGAAGGACCTCCCCCCCTCCCTTTCAGGCGCCTCCTCCGCACATGCGGGGGGGCGCCTGAATTATGTGTCATCGCGGGGGCGCGATGACACATAATAATGGCGGCCACTGCTCCGGATGCCGGGCTGACATCCAGGATGTCAGCCCGCACCGGAGGGGCCAGCGATCGGCCGGAACCCGGCCGAACGCTGACCCCAATGCGAGGACGCGCTCAGCGCGTCCTCCGCATACCAGCGGCAATGCTGAGGACGCGCTGAGCGCGTCCTTAGCATTGAAGTGGTTAAACGTGAAGCATAGCTTGACACAAGTGTCTTGCAGCGATCTGCGGGTATCTTTGCCCATTCGTCATGGGCAAAAGCCTCCAGTTCAGTCACATTCTTAGGCTTGCGCACTGCAACTGCTTTCTTCAAGTCCCACCAGAGGTTCTCAATCGGATTTAAGTCAGGTGACTGCGATGGCCACTCCAAAATGTTACAGGCTTTAATCTGCAACCATGCTCTAGTGGACTTGGAGGTATGCTTGGGATCATTGTCCTGTTGAAAGGTCCAACGTCTCCCAAGCCTCAGGTTTGTGACGGACTGCATCACATTGTCATCCAATATCTATGGTACTGAAGAGAATTCATGGTACCTTGCACACGCTGAAGCTTCCCTGTACCTGCAGAAGCAAAACAGCCCCAAAGCATGATTGACCCCCCGCCATGCTTCACAGTAGGCAAGGTGTTCTTTTCGTCATAGGCCTTGTTCTTCCTCCTCCAAACATAGCGTTGATCCATGGGCCCAAACAGTTCTGATTTTGTTTCATCAGTCCACAGAACACTATCCCAAAACTTCTGTGGTTTGTCCACATGACTTTTGGCATACTGCAGTCGAATCTTCTTATTCTTTGGAGACAGCAAGGGGGTGCGCCTGGGAGTTCTGGCACGGAGGCCTTCATTACGCAGTGTGCGCCGTATTGTCTGAGCTGAAAATTCAGTACCCACATCTGACAAATCTTTTCTCAGTTCCTCAGCAGTCACACGGGGACTTTTCTCCACTCTACGCTTCAGGTGGCGCACAGCAGTCGAAGTCCGCATCTTCTTTCTGCCACGACCAGGTAGCGTTTCAACAGTGCCCTTTGCCTTGAATTTGCGACTGATGCTTCCTATGGTCTCTCTTGGTATGTTTAACATCTTTGCAATCTTCTTATAGCCATTGCCCTTCCTGTGAAGAGTAATCACCTCTTCTCTTGTCTTCCTGGACCATTCTCTTGACTTCACCATGTTTGTAACCACACCAGTAAATGTCTAGAAGGAGCTGAGTATCAGTCATTTTAAAGCTGCCTAATTGGTGCTTCTTATGCTTTATTGCTGCTCCGTGACATCCACAGGTGTTTTCAATACCTGATTGAAAACACTTGAATGAACCTTTGTTCTTCAGAGTGGTAGTCTTTAAGGGGTTGAATAATTGTGTCAATGAAGAATTCACAAAAGAAACATTTACTACTGTATTACAAAACCAATTGATGTCATTTTAGTTGCATATGGTTCTTTATAAAGTTCTTGTAGGATTTCATTCTGAATACAATTACAAATGTACACTAAATTCCCTAAAACCCTTTACAGCATTGGGGGTTGAATAATTTTGAACACAACTGTATATATATTCTCTATCCGCACAAAAATAGAAAAAAGGACTTCAACATCAGCAAAGGGTTCCATGGATGTGGGAATTGCAGAAGCTGCAAAACCATAGGAAATAAAAGGATCATTTCGGAAACATAGGATAGATGGGGCAAGCGGAAGATAAGTGAAACATTGACTTTTTCTACCAATGTAATATATATGCTGATATACCCCTGTGGGCAGAGATGTATGAGACGGTCCACATGACAGCTTCGACATGTGACATTCCTTAAGAACACATGCCCAAGAGTGCAAACCAGTACTGGGGAATATACGTGGCTGATACAAATATCTCAGAGTACATAAAAATGTATACATAGAATTGTTGGATACAAATCTATTATTTAGTAGAAGAACATCAATCGTTAAGTAATCAGAATGCAAAAAAACGCTTAAGGCCGGGTGCACACGAGGTGTTTTTTAGTGTGCACTTACGCACGTCACCGGATATAATTACGCGGATAGAGAAGACCACACACATAACGTGCGTTGACGTCCATCATGGAAACACCAAGGCTGTTGCGCTAGCATAGATGCGATGTTGGGCGCGTGCTGAACGTCAAATGCAACACGCATGTGCACTTGAACGACCGCGTGCAGTCAAATTTGCGCATTAGCGACACCATTCAACTCAGATTCAGTTTTTGATGACGTGCGTCAAAAATAACGCATCGTCTGGCGTCTACCTTCTCTTCTGTAATTTTTAACGCACGGGTGTCTTGTTTTTAACGCACGCTAGTTCGCACGAAAAAACTCCCCATGTGCACCCGGCCTAAACTGTGTCGGTGTATAATAGCAACCCTATGAGTCGGCATACAGTGGGTGCATATATATTTCTTCACACAAATATACATTCAAATGGAAAGTGCAGAGTGATGCAAAGACAAATGTCCACTTATCCTCCGTGGTTTAGTCTCTAATGGATTGTCCCGTTGTTCAGGTCGTGCAGTGTGTCGGCTTAAAGGTGTATATATTTCAAAACGAAGCAAACAATAAAGGACAATATAGTGCAATGTCATCTAGAAAAAGTGCTGGAGTGTCGTATGGCTAAATAAACCATTGGACATGATATCCCACTCACAAGTGCGGTAGTTGGCTCTGTCAATACTGCAGTTGTCAACATATAAGGGAGTGTCCCAGTCCTCTCCCCCTGAAAATTTGTCCTGGGTTCCCTCAAAGAAAAAGTTGTACAAACGGCCTCATGGTGTATTATGCAAGCGTATTCTTTTAAATTCACATAATGGGGTAGAGAATTTGTGCTCACCTGGTTAAGAGCCCAAAAGTCCGGCTCTGGTTTTCTGCACTTTGGCAAACTTTAACAGGGTGTTACCTGCGTGGCAGCTGTGGCTGGTCCTGTGTACACCTTTACTCTTGCCCCCCCATCTACATAAAATAGTGTTTTGGGGATTGATTCCGACAACACGTTCACTATAGAGCAGCGTCCATTCAGGTACCCCAAAAACACCCCCCTATCCAGCGCTCCAAGCCACGGGTGTTTGTGTATCTCCTTTTGAACCCATGCCCTACCCCTTCCTCCAAATAACACACAAGAGACAGGAATACTTGGAAAGGGCATAGGCCACAGCTTCTATTAACTATAACTTATAAATAAACAACCTACGGTGTTCCTTGCTTGATTAGTGACCCTGTATAGAGAGAAAAAAGCTTTTTTTATGGCGCTACCTGATTGTCGCGGATGGTGAGTATTGTAACATTTAAATACATATGATTTTTACACGATGCATATAGAAATCTCAATAAAAATATTATATATTGCATTAGCAGTGCTATCCGGTGGTTGAAAGTGCACAATGCAATCAAAGTTTATAGCTTAAGCTTCAATAGAAGCAGGTATTCAAGGTAACTTTTTTTTTTTTTTTATGTCCGTGGATAATGTTTTGAACTGTCTGTTAATAAGGTAACCTAGGAAATCCTACTTTGGAGATATGGAGGGGTAGATTCCTTAATTTTAATTAGTATTTCGGTCCCCTTTGTGCAATCTTGTTTTTTTTTTGGTGGTCCTCTCCATCAAAAAAAAAAAAAGGACATAGTGCACACTGATTTAACGGGACCACTTTCATTGAAGGTAGAGAATTCACTCACGTGATTTGGAGCCTTAGATTTGGTCCGGCTCACTGTATCAGGCCTGTGGGTCCATACAGGTGACCCTTCCCCCTTTCTGATCCACCGTCCGTCTCTGTGATATGCTGTGGACTTCTGGTATTCAGGGTCTACGAGGGGTCCCTTTTGTGGATGACCCTAGTTTGTACCAGTATGCATCAAGGCGGAGGGTTTTAAAATCAATTGGGGGTTTATTAATACAAACAGGGTAAAAACAAAAAGTTGAAACGATTCAATAATCAATAGAGGGAGTCTCTGAGATGTTTCATCGGTAAACTGCCGTCCTCTTCAGTCAGGTACCCACTCAAGGCAAGTTGCGTCTATTTTATCCAGAATACGATGTTTGCTCCTGATTGGTCCGAGTCTTTTTCGTTTCCTATTGCGCTAGCACGGTCTCTCTGCAGGGGTGCTCGCATGGAAATCTTTCGTCAGTGCTGCCCCGGCTGCATTCAGATAACTCCATTTGATCTACAAAGTCTCTACTTTTAACCTTGGAGTGTCCAGTTCTTAAGGGTGATCCCTTTTAAATCAGCAAATTATATTTGTAGCCTTGCAGGGCCGCATCTTTTTTATTGTACCGTTGGAGATCGGTCTGCAAACACAAAATCATGCGGTCTAATGTTAAAACTCATTTAACTAAAGTCTAAAATCGTGAAATATTTGGACCTTTTTTTTCAAGGAAAAATAAAATAAAACCTAGTGAGTGTTTCTTCATATGTGGAGATTATATAAGTGGGGAGCCCAATCCCATTGGTATATATCAGATTACTGTAGAGGGGTAGATTAATAGTCTTGTAATGAAAATCTGGTCTAGGTATTAAGAATTCAATAAAATAATGTCTTTGGGTATAGGGATATATTTGGACTTATAATTAATAGATAATGAAGAACATCAGTGTTTTTCTTGTGGGAGAAAGTATAATTAAGTAGGGGGCCAAGGCGTATTGATATAATCGAATAAACGAGGGATAAGGTACTCTATAAATACGGTTTGTATGAAGCCCTTGTAACTAGCTATATAGGTCTTTATTAGACTACGTTTTCTTCCTCCACGTTTAGTCTATGGATGTAATGGGGATGCCTACATTCCTTGAAGATACAGTTATTATAGGGGAGAGGAAGAGGCACAGAGCTATGGGGCAATTGTTGGTGCTATTAGTGGGCAGATGCACTAACTTTGAGTGTACTCATGAGTGGGGTATACAGGTGATGTGGCGTTATGGGTAGATCACAACTATGGGAGGTATTTAGAATCAATACGGAGTATGGTCGGATTTTAATCTGCATGACGAGGTGATGGGGCCTAGGGGGTAGAAGAGATCAATTATTATGGAAAGAGTGGGGCAATTATAGATCTTGGTTTAGAGGAAGTGGCATAGCGCAAAGTCCATGTTTAGTCCTGTGGGGTATAGAGTGTTGCATTCATAGATGAATCTCAGTTCTTGTCCTAATAACCTGGTCATGTCGCCGACACCCTTCCTGTGTTTGATCTTCTTTAGTGCCATAAATTGTAGGCCATTACGGTCACAATTGTTTTCCTACTTAAAATGGAGGGGGACACTGTGATTCCATCCCCTTTTCGATATTACGTATGTGCTGTCTAATTCGTACTCCCAAAGTTCTTTATGGTTCTACCAACATGTCTCCATGTTTCCACAGTGACAGATGAGTAGGTAAATCACATGCAACGAAAAACAGGTTAGGACATCTTTAATCTTCCATTTCCCCCCTGGTTTATCAAATCATGTCTTTTTTTTTTTGTTGTTGTTGTTGTTCCCGGACCTCCTGCAGCTAATGCAAATCCCGCATCCATAGAAGCCTTTTTTCATGTGGAAATATTGTTTTTTTCTTTCGGATTGGATATTCGCTCTTAGTGATCCTAGATTTAATATTCTTTGTCCCTCTGCATATAAATTTAGGTTTTGTTGGTAGGATTTCCTTGGAGAGGGTCCTCCCTTAGACTGGGCCAATACTTATTGACTATCTTCCTTATTTCTTTATTCTGTTTGTTGTAGGAGAATATAAGTGGGACTCCTTGGGAGAAAATGTTTTCTCCTTTCTTCTTATATTGTAAATTCTTTCTCTCCATCTTGCCTAATTTAGTTTCCGTGGCCTCTACGGATACTCTTATCAGTCGCTGGGCCTGTTCTTCATAATCCTCATTCTTTGTGCATTTCCACCTTACCCTAATCTGGCTTTTGGGTATGCCTTCTAGCCAGCGATCTAGGTGACAGCTATTTTTATCAATAAAGTTGTTTGTGTCTACCTTCTTAAAGAAGGTTCTAGTCTTCAGGTGGTCTTCTGTATAGATAGTTAGATCTAAAAAAAAAATCAACCAAGGTTTTGCTCCACTTGGTGTCAAGTTGTATATTTGGGTTCTTCGCATTCATCTTTTTTAGAAAGGATAGGAGGCGCTCTTCCCCTCCCTTTCAGATCATAAAAATGTCATCAATATAGCATTTATATAATGCAATATCCTCCGTATGATCTATCAGTGATCCTTCCCAGTGTGCCATAAAGAGGTTGGCAAAGCTTGGCACGAACTTAGTTCCCATAGCTTTCCCTTTTATCTGTAGGAAGAAGTCATTGTTGAACCAAAAATAATTGTTTTTTAATGAGATCGATCCCTTCCAATATAAAAGTGGTTTGTTCAGGTAATATGTCTTCCGTCTGGCCTAGAAATGCTTTCACTTATTCCCTTCTCATGCGGGATGTTGCTGTAAAGGGCCCTTACATCACTTGTGACCAGTATAAAATGGTCTTCCCATCTGGTTTTCTCAATAACCTGTAGGATGTTTATTGTGTCTTTTAGATGCGACATGGTGGTGGAGACCAAGGGTTATAATAACTGGTCAATGTATTCAGAGGTCCGGTTTGATATAGATCCAATTCCTGATAATATAGGCCTGCCAGGAGGTTTATTTAGATCCTTGTGGCATAGGCCACAGCTTTTATTAACTATAACTTATAAACAAACAACCTACAGTGTTCCTTGCTTGAGTACTGACCCTACCGCATTACCAGCGGTAGACGTTTCGCCTATCTGCAACCACGAGCTCGTCACCCGGATTGACCCCTAATCAAGTGGAGGTCGTCTCCAAGGCCCAACTGTAGACAGCTTACAATACCAGCATTCCAGCTGGCAAGGAAAACCCGCAAAACCACAGCTGTGACACAAAGAGACATGCGACATATCACCCCACACAGGGCAGGTGGGTTGTCATCTCTTGATGCTGTTGACACCCTGGCAATAACCAAAGAGGTGATGCCCCTCCCATCACCTATATACCAGTAAGTGCAACATTGTTGCACCCCAACCAATGACATCCCACACATCCTTACTGTCACGGTTCCCAGATCCCACCACGCAGTACTTAACACCCCACACTCCACAGAGCCCAGAAGCTACCAACAGAGTAGCCGTGAAAGATCTCTAACTGTCTGGTCCTTAGAATTTGCCAGGTAAACTAGCTAGACAGAAAGGGTTAACAACACGGGGAGTAGTCAGCCGAGCCAGAATCAGGAATACAGAGTAAAGAATGGTCAAATGGAATAGCCGGGTCGATATCAGAGCAGTGGCGTAGTACAAGAAAATGGTCTAGGGCACCAGAAGGCAGAATAGTCAGAAACAAGCAGAGGTCAATAACGGGTTAATTCAATATAGCAGTCAGGCACAAGGAGCTCAGGTATGGATAACCACGATCTGGCAACTGCTGAGAATACACTGAGGGTTTTTAAAGACCTTCACCAGGCCTCTTCCCCCACTCAAGCCGCGCCTCATGCAACCACCTCCCTGCCTGTCTCCATTTAAACCGGGCATTGGTCAGCGAGCAGCATCAGACATGCTGCCCTCAAGCACACAGGTAGGGCTGGAAGCTCCCAACGTTACAGTACCCCCCTCACCACGGGAGGCCACCGGACGACCAACAGGACGAGCGGCAGGACGACCACCAGGGCGATCGGGGTGTGAGGCATGGAACGCCCTGACCAACCTAGAGGCAGACATGTCGGAAGCTGGAATCCAGGACCGGTCTTCTGGACCATAACCCACCCAATCGACCAAGTACTGCAGAGCGCCCCTGCACAGCCTAGAATCCAAAACCCTCCTAACCTCATACTCAGATTCACCATCAACCTGACTAGGTGGAGGAGGAGGAACGACCCGCTTGTACCTGTTACACAACAATGGCTTCAGTAGGGAGGTGTGGAAGACGTTGTGCATGCGAAGATGTTTAGGAAGGGCATGAGCATAAACCACAGGATTAACGCGGCGAATGATCCTATATGGACCTATAAACCGAGGTGCCATTTTCATAGAAGGCACCCGCAACTTCACGTTCCTAGTGGACAACCAAACTCTATCCCCCACGTTATAGGAGGGAGCTTGTAACCTATGCCTGTCAGCCTTGCGTTTCTGGACAGCAACATTGCGCTCCATATTTTCTCGAATCTGTCTCCAAATCTCTTGCAGTTGAGTGAGATGGTCATCGAGAGCCGGGATGACCTGTTCAGTAAACTGAAGCGGTAGAGCCGGAGGGAAAAAACCATAGATGGCAGAAAAAGGAGAGTGGCCAGTGGTCTCGTTAACGGCGTTATTACGTGCATACTCAGCCCAGGGCAACAACTCCGACCAATTGTCTTGTGTGGTAAAGCAACGTATGTACTGCTCGAGACCCTGATTTGCCCTCTCTGCTGCCCCATTGGTTTGTGGATGATATGCTGAAGAGCAGGCCAATCGCACCCCCATCTCTGCACAGAAAACCCTCCAGAAACGAGAGACGAACTGGGCTCCTCTGTCAGACTATTTCAGACGGAACCCCATGTATTCGTACAATGTCTCTAGCAAATACAACCGCCAGTTCTTTGGCTGTAGGAAGCTTAAGTAGAGGGACAAAATGAGCCATTTTGGAGAAGCGGTCTACAACTGTCAGAACCACAGTATGACCCTTGGACTTCGGCAAGTCCACAATAAAATCCATAGATAGATGAGACCAAGGCCTCTTAGGCATGGGTAAAGGCTGCAATAGACCGACAGGCAAGGATTTACTGTTTTTGCTTCTGGCACAGACTTGACAAGCCAAAACAAACAGACGTATGTCCTGTCGCATGGTGGGCCACCAGAACTGTCTGGAGATACTGGTAAGAGTCTTAGTAATACCAGGATGACCTGCTGGTTTAGAATCATGAAACATTAGGAGTAATTCTTGTCTTTCCTTTTCCGGTACAAACAACAACCGAGACAGTAGCAATGACCACCTGGCCTGTCTCGCGTTCAAACGTTTAGCATCCCCGATGTACGTAAGGTTCTTATGATCAGTAATTATCAATAAAGGGTCAAGAGTACCTTCCAACAAATGTCTCCACTCTGATAGGGCAGACACAATAGCAAGCAATTCTCTGTTACCGATATCATAATTGCGTTCTGCTGGTGATAATTTTCTTAAAGAACCCACAAGGATGTAGAGGTTTTCCTGGAGACTCTCTTTGAGACAGGACAGCCCCAATGCCTATCTCGGAAGCATCAACCTCAAGAACAAACGGAATCCTGGGATCAGGATGCCGTAACACGGGAGCGGAAGTGAAAGCTTGTTTGAGGGCCTCGAATGCTTGTTTGGATTGAGAAGACCAGATCTGGTTCTTCAGACCTTTACGTGTCATATTAATGATAGGGGAGGCTACAGCGGAATAATTCTTGATAAATCTCCTATAATAGTTGGAAAACCCCAGAAACCTCTGTATGGCCTTGAGACCTTGAGGGAGAGGCCATTCTGAGATGGCCGTGAGTTTAGAAGGATCCATCTCAAAACCTTCTGGAGTGATAATATACCCAAGGAATTTCACAGTAGTAATGTCGAATAAATACTTCTCTAGTTTGCAATAAAGACCATTGTCCAGTAATTTTGCTAATACCTGTCTGACATGTGCATGGTGGGTTTTCAGATCGGGAGAGTAAATCAATATATCGTCTAGGTATACTATAACAAAGGTTTGTAAGAAATCTCTGAGCACATCATTAATAAAATCCTGAAATACCGCTGGAGCATTACAAAGACCGAAAGGCATGACCAAGTATTCATAATGCCCACTCCTGGTGTTAAATGCTGTTCTCCACTCATGCCCCGCTTTTATACGTATCAGGTTGTAAGCTCCTCTTAAATCAAGTTTTGTGTATACTGCTGACCCCCTTAACCTGTCGAACAGTTCTGATATGAGAGGGATAGGGTACACGTTCTTAATGGTGATCTTGTTAAGCCCCCTATAAATCGATACACGGGCGTAAATCTCACTCTTTTTTAGACACAAAAAAGAACCCAGCCCCTGCTGGCGAAGAGGAACGTCGGATAAAACCTCTCTCCAAATTCTCCTTTATGTACTCTTCCATAATTTGGTTCTCCTTTATGGAAAGAGGATATACTTTGCCTCGGAGGCATGGTACCAGGATGAACATCAATGGCACAATCATATGGTCTATGTGGAGGCAGTTTCTCTGCCTCTCTTTTATCAAATACAGCCCTGAGGTCGGCATATTGGTCAGGAACCTCTGTAGACAATGGAGGAGCTGTGGGTGTGTTCAGGGCACCGACATGCTGAATGGGTATTAAACAAGTCCCATAACAAGCAGGACTCCAAGACAGTATCTCTCCCTTAGCCCAATCAATAACAGGATTATGTTCCACCAACCAAGGGAAACCAAGCACAACAGGATTGGAAGGTGAATGGATAACTTGAAATATGATTTCTTCTTTATGCAAGAGACCAGTGGTAAGAACCACTGTAACCGTATCGTGAGTAATCCTAGGGCAGGATAACGGTCTGCCGTCTATGGCTTCGACGGCTAAGGGTGTCTCTCTTACAACCAGAGGTAGAGAAATGGAAGAAGTGTAGTTAACATCGATAAAGTTGCCAGCAGCCCCATAATCCAAAAAAGCGGTAGTATGTGTGGTCTTGGTCTCCCAAGCCAAGGATACTGGTAACATAGTTTAGTGTCTTTGACAGGAGACATGCATGTCACACCCAAGGCCTGTCTCCTCAGCTGCCTTAGGTGCGTTAGTTTTTCGGCTTATCATGCATCTTAGGACGAGTAGGACATTGAAATCGTACATGTCCCCCCCAAACCACAATACAGGCACAATCCCTCACAAAAACGCCTTGTTCTCTCTTCCTCTGTAAGCCTAGTACGGCCTAGTTGCATAGGCTCAGAGGGAGGAGATAACTCTCTTGGTGGTGCCTGAAAAACAGGGGCCAACCTAGGTAACGGTCTCTTGGGCTTCTCTCTTGGAGTCCTTCTGTCCCTTATCTGATTATCCAGATCTATACAATAATCAATGAGTTCACACAATACCTCAGGTAGTTTACGTGGAGCCAATTCATGCATCAATGACTCTGATAACCCCTCCATAAAAGCCAGAACCAGTGTCTCATTTGTCCAGTTCACATCAGAGATCAAGGTTTTAAATTCTATGGCATAATCAGAAACAGTCCTGTTCCCTTGACATATGCGGAACAAGGATTTGCCGGCTACCGTGGCCTTTCTGGTAGGATTAAATGTACGTTGTAATTCGGCTATGAATTCTTTATAATCCCGTATGATAGGCTTCTCTGCCTTCCATAACGGAGTCGCCCATGTCAATGCTCTGCCAGACAGATGATTAATAATGAACCCCACTTTGGCAATGTCAGAGAAAAACATCTTTGGATTTAATTTAAAATGAATATCCACATGGACCAAAAATCCCCGGCACTCTGAGGGAGTACCGTCAAACCTCATAGGAGTGGTCATGTGTACCTGGGATGTCTGAACGACAGGGGACACAGGTATATCAAGCGGGGGTGCAACCCCAGCTGGTTCCAGGTGAGCCGTACGAGACAGGATAGTTTGTAAGGCAATAGCAAACTGATCCATCCTATGATCCTGCTCATCCTGTCTGGATACAAAGTTAGCCAAGTGCTGTGTTAAGTCTGCGGGATCCATAGTGGCCAGATCGTAATGTCACGGTTCCCAGATCCCACCACGCAGTACTTAACACTCCACAGAGCCCAGAAGCTACCAACAGAGTAGCCGTGAAAGATCTCTAACTGTCTGGTCCTTAGAATTGGCCAGGTAAACTAGCTAGACAGAAAGGGTTAACAACACGGGGAGTAGTCAGCCGAGCCAGAATCAGGAATACAGAGTTCAGAATGGTCAAATGGAATAGCCGGGTCGATATCAGAGCAGTGGCGTAGTACAAGAAAATGGTCTAGGGCAACAGAAGGCAGAATAGTCAGAAACAAGCAGAGGTCAATAACGGGTTAATTCAATATAGCAGTCAGGCACAAGGAGCTCAGGTATGGATAACCACGATCTGGCAACTGCTGAGAATACACTGAGGGTTTTTAAAGACCTTCACCAGGCCACGCCCCCCACTCAAGCCGCGCCTCATGCAACCACCTCCCTGCCTGTCTCCATTTAAACCGGGCATTGGTCAGCGAGCAGGATCAGACATGCTGCCCTCAAGCACACAGGTAGGGCTGGAAGCTCCCAACGTTACACTTACTGTCCGGCAAATGTTAGTAGTCATGCTCCCCCTCCTTATAGGTCCGGCAGATTGCTTGAATGCTTAGACCTGTGACTTTCCCAACAAACCCATGCCCAGCCCCTACCCCCAAATAACACACACACAGACAGGAATACTTGGAAAGGCCACAGCTTTTATTAAATATAATTTATAAACAATCTGTGGTGTTCCTTGCTTGATTACTGACCCTACCGCATTACCCTCTGTAGGCAGTCCCCCACATCTGCAACCACAAACTCGTCACCCCGCTTGACCCCCAATGAAGCGGCGCTCGTCTCCCCCAAGACCCACCCATAGACTGCTTACAATACCTACATTCTAGCTGACAAGGAAGAACCCTCCAATGCCAGGGGCTGCCCGATACTCAATGGCTGCCCCTGCGCCCAACGCCATCAGCGTCCTCTCAATAACGCCCACCAAATCAATCAGAAAAATATCAATGCCAAAATCAGTCAAGTGGACCCCGTCAACCCTCATGATGTCCCTATTGTCACCCTCCAGCGTAAAATGTTGGACTGAAAACCACCCAAATTCTCAACAAACCGAGAAACATCCCTGTTGACTTTTTTGCAAGCTCTGTCAATCGCTCTGGGAACAGCATAGTCATCCCAGCATGGTCGAGCAACAATCTCCGACCACACCAAAGACACTCCCTCGGACAAGGTGAAACAGGCTAAATCCTGCTTCATGGCATGGATCAAATCAACTGAACACAAAACCTAGATCATTAACCCCCCTGTGTGAATGATTAAAATAATCTGTTTACAGACCCTACAGGACAATAACGGCATTCCCTAAATACTTGCAACCAACGCAAACCCCGAATGCCCATCCAACGGATTTTTACCACATTAGCTGGAAAGGCCAGGTGCAAAAGAAACGCTTCTCTGCCTGCTTCGCCGCCCAGTGCACATAAGAATGGCCCAGGATCCACACCTTCCAATGAGTGTTGCCTGCAAAGTCATAAAAAATTAGGGGGCACATAAGAACGGAAATTATCTGACCGCCACCTACCCGATCGCCGAAGCATATCATCAGACGCCCCTGCTCATGCTGCCTCCATAGCAGCCCCAATACGAAGGAGTGCGGTGCGAAGAAAGCCGGATCCTGACCAAGCAAATGTACGCATCGCCTAAAGATTGCAGCAAACGGATACCTTGTTAAAGGATCCCCCCCACACGGTGTACCAAAAAGGGAGTCTTGTGCGAGAGGGCAAACCACCAAATATTGTGAAGTTAATGGTAACAGACAACCAGGACCCCCAATAACCCCCAAAGTAACATGAACACCCTGACCCTTTTGATTAGTTTTTGAGGAGGCAAGATAAAGCATAGCACCTCTTGAAAAAAATGTAACATGCGTGTAACATAAACCAGCATGAACCTTGGAGTTTTGTGCTACAAATTCCCCAACCCTCAAGGCCCATAAAAGCAAAATACAAACGCTATACAAAATAATGAAACCTCAAACAGAAAAATAAACCTGCTCCAGAATCTGTAATAGTTCTAAAAACAACTCCCCTGACACCGGTCTACAATTATGGGGCAAACGCCTTTATTCCATTCCATCACAATTCTGCACAGAATAAAGTCCTTCCCTATATCCTCCCAATCTTCCAAAGAGTGCCGCCCAAACCTTGGCGCTCAGGACCCCGATCACCCCTTATCCTTAAGCACACTGAGGTATACCCAAGTGGTCCACCTACGGTTTTCATGTGTCTGCCAACCTCGCTCCTCCTTCGCCACTGCTGCCCACGCCCACCAGACCTGCACGTAGGATCTCCATGTAACCTGTGACAAAGAATGATCCGCCAGGTGCATCAATCCAGCAAAGCGAGGTTCCACAGCCAAGGGGGAAAAGGAGGTGCAGTTATCAAAGCCCCCAGAGCCACCTGCCAAAAACTGTCCCACTGGAACCGGTAAAGAGCATCAGCAATGGCATTATTCTCATCAAGCACACGCCTCTCCTTAAAAAATATTATGCTCTAGGCAACGCAGTACCAAATGGCACAACAAAGCCAAAACAGGGGGAGATCTAGACGTTGAGCGGTTCACAATGTGCACTAAATCCAGAAAAACACTCGGTGGTTAGCCAGACGCTCACCCCAGTTCCATGGCCACCACATTTGGAAACAGCTCCAAAAAATTGATATTCCTCAACAACTCTGAAGAAAATTCCACTCCAGAGGCCATGCTTGGGCATAACTTTCTCGAAAATAGGGCCCAAACCCATGAGGTAATAATCCAGACTAGGGGATACGCAATCTGTTCCCTGTAAAACTGCGTTTGTTGGATGGGTTTTGTCCGTTCAAGCTGGGTGTTGATGCAGCACAGGATTTTCAGCTTGGGTTTTCAGACACGTCTAGAGCAAGAACACACTTTCTGCCTCCTCTCATGCCCAGAGATTCTCTCTCAAACCCATGAGAATCTGCTGCATCAGTAAAACGTTCCAGGGACTTATTATCAAATTCAGCCTCCTGCCAATATGTATGACCATTGTAAGCTGCCAAAAAAGAGTGCCAGATGGTCATCCTCTGCCTTCAATGACTTGTCAATGCGAATGAAGTGATGAGGTGCTTTAACCCCACAGTCTCAAGCTCTAATCTTTCGCAAAACGCTCGCCCCATTGGCATCACACTCTGCAAAGGTCAAATGACCCAATAAGGATTGGAGTTACTGCAGCCAAAGTTTCGGAACACTCCGAGTCCAAACAACAAAGCTGAGCCTAATCCCCCATTTTCTCAGACGGCAATCGAAAGATACAACTCACAGTTTCGTGTTGATACCCCAAAATGCTAAGCACTGACAGGGACCTTGAGATTTTTTTTTTCCGCTAAGATATCCCGAACTCTGCTGGAACATCCCTAAAATCCTGCTGTATCCCACCGAAAGCAGGAGGATCCGCCGGTCCAACAAAAAGGAAATCGACCAGGTAATGAACAATTGCAATTGAACCAGAATGACAGCGGGCCACCCAGTCCAAAAAGAATGCAACTTTTTTAAATAGGGACAGGAGATGGAACACCCCATCGGGGAGACACCTGACCAAGTAATACCGACCCTGGAAGAAACAGCCCAGAAGATGGTAACAGTCCAGACGAATAGAAAGCAACCGGAAAGCCGCTGTAATATCCGCCTTGGCCATCAGACATCACAGACCTGCCTCTCTAAGCAACTGTAAAGCTTCATCAAAGGATGATTAATGATCCTGGCAATCCTCTTTGCCAATGCCGTCATTCACCAAAGAACCTGCCAGGTAGGACAGTTGGTGGATCAACCGGAACTTACCCTCTTCCTTTTTAGGGACTAGACCCAAGGAAGACACTCTTAAGGTTTGGGAAGGGCAACTCTATGAATGGACCCGCCATCCTCCCCAAGCAAGCCTCTCTAATAAGCTCCTCTGCCAACACCTCCTCCTGCTGCTTAGCTGAAATGAGGTTAGACGAAAATTGGACGGGATGTGGGGTATCATAAATCCCTAGTAAAAACCCTTCCCCAACAGTCTTGCCACTCACATATAAGTATACCTGACCAGCCACAGGAGCATCCCGTGCACTGTCACTGGCGTTCTATGCCACCAAACTCCTCTCTACCAGCAACCTTAGACCCTGCTCCTTTACCCTTCTAAAAAAACGGAATGCAGGGTGGGTTCCCCCACACACCGGACACTTGTGCTTAAACCTGCATGCCGAAGCCCAGTGACCGTGTGACTCATTGAAGAGCCACTAGTTTGGTGTCATCAACACCAGCTACAAATTGGTGTCCTGGACAACAAAGAGCATCCTGGAGCATGCAGCTATTTTCTGGAGGAATTGCTGGTCATGTCTAAACCAGCATCGCCCACCCTAAATTTTATATGCACCCCATGTAGGATCCAGATAAGTAAATCCATTGATTGATCCGGGAAACATTCACATAAAATGGAACTAAACGCCAAGAATCCCTGGTACCAGTTACCAAACGTACGCAACAGACGGCGCTTTCGCTTTTTCCTTCTTCTCGGTCAGGGAATCTGACTTTTTGGTCCTGTCCACCGTCTATCCGGCGAGATCAAGGTGAGCACATACTCGTACTCCCCTTTCCATATTCTTTTCTTCACCTCATCGGTGACCTGCAGCCACAGTGGTGACAAGCCACTGCAACAGCTCCCATCCTAGTACACAAGACACTGGTATTCCCAGCTGCTGTACTAGCGGAAGCCACCTCCACATCAGTTTGTAGCGCCGCCGCAATCCCCCTACTAGCCAGTCGAGCATAGAGGTAATAGTGGAGGTGCAATTCTATGATTATTGAAATATTATCTGTTGCTTCCTAAGGGTAAAAGCTCACAATAAAATAAACCAAAGTTACCAAATTTTCCTATTATCTATGACGGAAAGTTTGGATTTTAATAAGGACTCGGAGGCGAGTATTTGCATTCTTTCTTTATTGCACTTACAGCAGCAAAGAAAAAATTATGGAAACAGAACAAGAAAACTTAAACCCCCCCCCCAACGTGGGGTACCCTCAGCTGTCCATAGATCCCGCCCCGAGTCTATAAATGGTCTGTGCTGGAGCGGCAAAATCCTCTTTCTTTCAAGCGACTGACAAAATCAACCACAGGATCAGTCAATGGGAACAGAATCCAGGGCGGATGACAATCCAGAACCAGAAGCCCCGATCAAAGAAATCAAGAAGCTGTAAGAAGCACAGAACACAAGGTCAAACATTAGCTTTGCGAGGGTAGTGGAAACCCCGGAACCCTCCATCAACCCCACATGGGAGGGACCATAAAGGAACAACTAGGTATGCACAGCGCATGAACCACGACAACCTAGCCGGTAAAGAACGTATCCCCCCAGGGCAGGAGAGGTGAGAAATAGGCTTAAAATAGAAAGTATGAAAGGTCGATTCTCTAGACCAGTCAGCAGACTTCATAATGTCCTCCAGGCGACATCCCGCCAGGAAAACATTGGAAGCCGCTGCACTACGAACAGAATGAGCACCAACAGAGAAACATCCACTCCTGCCAAATCCAACAACCACCGAGCCCGCCGCGCCAAAGTTGGCGAACTATCTGGACCATGCGGGTGACTAAAAACAAACAACTGAGCACCAACTTGCAGATGGAGAGGCGCAGTTCTGCCCTCATATTCCCGAAGACAAAGTACTGGACATAAATCAGTATGATCAGGAAATGTTGGGAAAAAGACCGTCCTAATCGTCTTAGTCCGATGGGCAACGTCGAAACACACTCCCTCCGGAGTGAAAGAGCGAGCCCCAAAATCCAACGCCCGCACATCACCAACACGTTTACACGAAATGAGACAAAACAATACCAGCAGTTTCGCCGACAATTGTCAGAGACCAGGATGGATTGTCCGGCCACGATCTAAGAAAAGCTACAACTCGGGACACATCCCGAGTAAACGAAGATCTCGGAGCCGGGGCCGAGAAAGACGAGCACCTTTGAGCAGTCGGCACACTAATGGGTGACGCCCCAGAGGAAAACCATCAAAACCCAAATGACCAGCCGACAAGGCAGACCTTTAGACGGTAATAGCATGAAAAGCCAAACCTGACTCAAACAATGAGGACAAGAATTCCAACACTGAACCTAAAGGAGCAGAAGTGGAGTCCTCACCCCGTCGAAGGCACCAACCATGCCAAGCGCTCCAAGCTGATTTGTAGGCACCTCATGTGCCAGGGGCCCATGCATGTTGTAACAATGCCTCAGTTCCTGCCGGAATGCCGGAGGCCCTCCAGGAGAACCGGAAACCAACCACGCCACCAGAGACAGACGTCTTTCGGAGATCAGCGGATGTGGAAGGCCATCCGGTCCCATCAACAGCGAGTCCGACTCGGCAACAACCTGGGAGGCGCCACCGCCTGTTCCAACAATAGAGGTAACCATGGATGGGACTGCCAAAGCGGTGTCACCAACACTAGTTCCACCTCCGTGATGCAGAGACACCTCTTTATTGGAAATTAAAGGTGGTGGGGGCCTTTCCTCCTCGGCCAACAGGCCATCATCTTGTGGCGCATAGATCTCTAGTGCTCCGTCATCCTCCCCGTGCTCGGGTTCCTCACTCGCCGAGTCAGAGGTTGTGGGGAGTTGGCCAAGAACCCGGAAGTTAGGCCTGATCTTAGAGACCGCTACCAAGGCCCCGCGGTCAGGGACTCCTTTACGCGAGGTCACCTCGCTAATCTCAGAGGGCAGAGTATCGGCGATGCCAGCCCCTCTAGGAGGATTATCCATGTGCTTCGCCTTAGTACCTTTCTTAGAGCCCACTGGGCTTAGTTCAGAGGGTATCATGGGCTCTCCATGAGGATTAATGTCGGAGGTTAAGGCCGCAGGCAGTGGTTGCCAGCCCCTCTGTGAAGGTGTTGGGCCTTGCCATCCGACTTTATACCCGTGGCAGGGGTGTATCTGGGGTCCTCACCGTGGTGAGTAAATTGCCCGGGAAGTCATCCGCTTGTAGCGGCAATTCTGTGTTGGCATCAGCCATTAAAGATATCCAAAACCTCTGATAGTGGTTTCTTTCACAAGTTAATTCTATAGAAAGGAGCACGGTAATATCTTATCAGTATTAGACACCGGGACATCTTAGATTTTATATTCCGTATGTGACTCCTGGGACACCTTTTATATTTTCAGTATGAGATACAGGGACCTTTAGATTTAATCTGTATGAGGTACGGGGACACCTTTATATTTTATCAGTTTGTGACTCAGGCATTGCCTCTTCAAGAGATCTTTTGTAAATCAGTGGATAGGGCAGAAACTGGTGTAAAACGGTTGAAACGGTTGAAATGCTTGAAGCCTGCAAACCGGGCGTTAAAGGGTTAATAGGTCCGGCACAGGAGCCGCTCACGAGCCAGGGGATCACATACCAGTCTGCTTGTAAATCATTGGGAGGTGCAGGAGCTGTCTCTGCAATCTGAGCTCTCGGGGGGGGGGAGGCTGAAAAAAATTAGAGAGGGTGAATACTCATCTGATCCGTGCAGGAGCAGCAAAGAAAAAGGATTTTGCCGCTCCAGCACAGACCATTTATAGACTCTGGGCGGGACCTATGGACCGGGGTAGGTACCCCACGTTTGGGGTTTTAAGTTTTCTTATTCTGTTTCCATCACTTTCTTTGCTGCGGTAGGTGCAATAAAGAGAATGCAAATACTCACCTCTGACGTCCTGCCTTAAAATTGTGATTGAAATAGTACAAGTAATAGATATTCCTTGCGGCACAGAATATTGTGAGAAGGAGCAATCTAAATCCCCTAAATAAAATAAGCTATAAGGATAACACAGAGATACCTAATCACTGTTCAAATCCCTGCATAATAAATCAAACCTGTATAAAAACACACATTTTAGGTGTTTTATGCTGTCTCTCACATCCACGGTCTCTCACATCCACGGTCTCTCACATCCACGGTCTCTCACATCCACCGTCTCTCACATCCACCGTCTCTCACATCCACCGTCTCTCACATCCACCGTCTCTCACATCCACCGTCTCTCACATCCACCGTCTCTCACATCCACCGTCTCTCACATCCACCGTCTCTCACATCCACCGTCTCTCACATCCACCGTCTCTCACATCCACCGTCTCTCACATCCACCGTCTCACTCACATCCACCGTCTCACTCACATCCACCGTCTCACTCACATCCACCGTCTCACTCACATCCACCGTCTCACTCACATCCACCGTCTCACTCACATCCACCGTCTCACTCACATCCACCGTCTCACTCACATCCACAGTCTCACTCACATCCACCGTCTCACGCACATAAACTTACCCACACTGCCCTGGTCGCCAGCCCACTGGAGGGCTTGATGGACGCCACCGGGCCTGGTTGAGGTTGGGCTCCAGGCCTGACACGGCACCAGCCTGGTCGGAGAGCCTTGGCGGAGGGCTTATTAGAGGTTTTGCTCCTGGCCTAGCCAGCCCGCTGAATGGTTTGAAAGCTGCCAGGCACCGGCACACTGAAGGGGGCAGGCGCCGGCCCGTTTGAAGGGGCGGGCGCCAGCCGGTAGTGAAGGGGGTGTGTGTGGCCGCCCCCTTGCATTAAGTCCTGTATTTACGCTTGGATTTTACTGTTACACCTTTGTTGAAGGTTTAGCAGTGCCAGCAGGATCCACTACCTATACCACTGGTTTGAGCTGCATGCCGCTCTTTGATTTAGATCTTTTATTCAGCCTGTAGTTTCTTGCGGTCACTTTCAGATCATACTTTCCTTTATTTCTGAGTTGCATGAAGATAATCTGGGAGTTATACACTGTCACGGATACCGCTGCAGGGACCCGAGAGACTTGCGAGTTGACCTAGTTAAGTATTTGCTGTAGACACTTTTTTATTTATATCTATGCTGAGAGGGAATTCTGACTGCAACCGGTGTTTCACAGCACTAGAACTTTTCATCTAGCGGGCTCTCACAGCTACTGCTATGGATCCCGCCCGTACATTGCTATCTCACTGTCGCTCCAACCCCTACACGTGGATCAGAGCACCTTTTTGGACTGTAACATCTGTGGTCCAGAGCTATCGAACGATACCACGGGGTGGCCACAGCTCCCTCGATCACCCCAAAAAGGCCGATATTTTGCCTGCAGGGGTATCTCTTACATGGACGGCTGGGGTGGGCATTGTTGTAGCTATTGGGATTATACTCTTAATCTGATCATGTATTGTACAAATAAAGAAGTCAAGAAATCGAAAAGCGGGGGAACTATCATAAATGAAGTGTCCCCTGCCATGATTTGATTTTTGTCTAGCTGGATCACCGCAGTGTAACGTGTTTGCGACAGCATTTTATGAGCAACCCCCATACACCTCTAGCTAGGTATAATAACAATGTTTCCTGACGATGAGTGTTTGGGTTTAACAAATGATCGAGATTATATACCATAAACAAATTAAAAAAAGATTGCACGGATAATAAAAGAACATTAACTTTACCTAAATCTATAATATAGTTACATAGGCTGAAAAAAAGACATACGTCGATGGCCTTTCCAACATCACCTACTGCGGTTGATCCAAAAGAAGGCAAAAAACCCAGTCTGAAGCGCTCGCCAATATGCTACATACTGGGGAAAAATCCCTTCTTGACCCCACAATGGTGTCTGATTTCTCCTTGGATCAAGAAGGTTTTACCCACATATTAAATATCATAACCCTAAGGCTAGTGTCAGACAAGCGTCTTTGGAGAGTGGAAGGAACGTCCTTGAGAGTGGACGTTCCTTCCACTCAACGCCCGTCTGGCCGCCTCGCTGAGCGCGCTCAGCACTGCAAAGCGCAATCCTCCTATGGAGGATCGCGCTTTTCAGCTCCGTCAACGCGCGTCCTAGCGCTTTGCCGGAGAGGCTTGGATAACAGATGATTGTTGCGTGCGCATTTCGTGCACGCGTACAAGAGTGACCTGCCCCGTTACAGTGTCACAACGCTGCGACTGACGCCGGTAAGCACGTCAGTACGGGCGCACATAGCGTGCTCGCGTCTGACGCCAGCCATTCTGTCTGCAGGAAGTCATCCAGTCGTTGTTTAAAAGTCTGTACAGACTCTGACCCAACCACCTCAACGGGCAGAGAATTCCACAGCTTTATTGTTCTCACTGTAAAATAACCCTTCCTATGCTTTAGGCTGAATTTCCTTTCGTCCAGTCAAAATATTCTTAATTCAATCCATTATTTAGAGTTCAGACCTTTACACTTCTTGACACGTGCATTTTTTTACATGTTTTTTTACCCTGTGTCCCGCACAGAAGTGCATGGCAGAATCACCATTTGGCAGATGGACTTTGCTGGTAAGTGCATGCATATGTAAGTCAGGAGGGAGAAGTCTGCAAACTCACATTTTGACAAGTCATAACATGTTTAAAGAAGAAAATAAATTATGATGTAAATGAGGATATATATCTTTTCCATGCTGTATAGATTTAGAGATATTTGAAAAGCCATGAGAATGTCTTGTTACATGCCTCCCGTCTCTTCTCCTGCAAATCTCCCGTAGGATTACATTTATTCATTCATGCGTTATATAGTGTGAAAAAGGAAAATTTGAACTTTACCGAAACCCACACTAAGTGCCAGAGATGTTTTTGCGTGTTCCAGACACTCCTCGTAGTGTTTCATGCTCATCAATAATTCAGTCAGTTTGTTGCACAACCGCAGCTCTGCCTTTACATTTTCGGTCTTTACGGCAAGTGGAAGGGCACGGTCCTAAAATCATAGAAATTTAAGAGTAGGTAAGATGCATATCAAAGCAACATCTACACTTTGCCAACAACAGATATTTCACACAACATATGCAGGGTTATTCAAAGAGATCCAAATGGCTCCCGAAAGGGAACCGAACGCTGAAAATCAGTGTTCGGTTACCTTTCTTGGCCATTCGGCTATCCAGAGAGCAGGCAATTCACCAAAGCATTTCTTAAGCATTTTTCGAGCTTTTTTTAAAAAAAACAAAATTCCGATTTTTATTTTTTTTATTATTTTTATATATATATATATATATTTTTTTTTTTCTGTAACAGCCCTTTTTATTATTCATTGGACCTCACATATAAATTTCAGACATTTTCGCTAAGTAGTTTGTTTGCAAACAACTTTCACTTTTCGCACATTCAAGCAAACTGTTTTTCTAATTTATTCACTGCATTCGTCTGCGGTTGTCGGCTTTTTCCGGCAGCTGTGCTGCGTGTGATTGGCTCCTGCTCGGTTTTTTTCCTTTGTTTTCGGCGAGTTAATCCAGATGGTTTTGCGGGTTTTGGTGTGCGTTCGCCCTCGTTTTGCAGTGAGTTTTCGGCAGCTTTTTCCCTGCAATTCGGGGACCCTGTGGTGCTTGCTGAATACACCCGCAGGGTTGCCGAAATGGGATCGCCGAATCGAACCAAATTGAAGAGAACGAAAAGTCACCGAACGTGCGGTGGCTTTTCGATTCTCTTTGAATTACCCTGATGGTCGAGATCTCCCAAGTTATGTTAATTTCTGTATTTCCCAATTGAGCGACAAGAATTTAATATCAAAAAGTTCACTTTCTTTGATCATTTTAGCTTATAATAGGACTGTTAGGAATTACACCCGTGTTTCCCAAACCTGTCCTCAGGACCCTCCACCTCGCCAGATATTTGAAGCTCAGCACAGGTGATATGATTTGCTGCTCAGTGATTGCAGGATTCAGTCTGCATTTCCCCAAGGTGATCTGCAAAATCTGGCCTGGTTGAGGGTCCCGAGGACAGGTTTGGGAAACACTGCATTACACCCATAGGAGAGCTGGTCAGTAAGGATGCCAGCCAGCTTTCTTCATGCATGGACAATTGTAGTGTTCTGGATAATACTAGACGTCTTGGGTTTTCATTAATAGGTTTATTAACAACTAAGCACAGGTTTCCTATAACCGCAACTGGCTGTGTCACTAGTCAGCCTCAACTGGCAGACAAAAATGGATGACCAACTATCAACCGCCAAAAGAAACACCCACTTCCCCCCCATTGGCAGCCAGCACAACTACACAACAATGGCGTGAGGCGCTAGATGAGGAAGGTCTGTAAACTGTAAATTTCAGAAAATACACATTTTGAAGAATCAAAAGCAAGTCGATAATGACACTAAGGCAACCACGGCAGGGTTAGTGGATGCACATTTGGCCAAACAAGACATTCCAAAGATCCCCCCCCATACATTAAGTTGATATTTCTCTTGTTCGTCTCAATTTATAGATTGTAATCTCGTTTGAGCAAGGTCTTCTACAACTCTTATAATACTTCCCCAGTTTTATATTGTAACACTGCAGTAATTATTGGTGCCATACGAAATAAAATGCAAGGCTAATGGGTGATTTTTTTAAAATAGAGCTTTTATGTATATAAGAATAGTATAAGAATGCATCGTAGAACAAATTATCTTATCCACTTCAATTTCTAACATCTATTTTATGATGAAGACTCATTGCCTGGAGTTGATGTACAATTTACATCCAAAAAAGGGATAGGAAATGTTTGTCCTTAATAGGGAGACACCTGGTATATATTCGGTACTAAATTACCGTCGATAAGGAAAAAAAACTATGGATACAATACAGTCTTCTAATACAGCGAGATTGAAAAAAGTAATTTTCTGTCATTCTTGCATGTTTGAATATTTTAACCCGTTGGCTGCGGAAGACTTGCCAAATGCATCCTCTGCTTTTTTGCTTGTCTGCAGAGGAGATGCTCAGCGCACAGTGCAGCCCCGTGGCTCCCGCCGACCGCAGTCTTCCGGTGACAGCTGACATCTTGGATCCAAGATGTCAGCCCTGCCTCCAGGATGTCCCTTGCCCAATGATGTGCGCTGACTTCAGAAAGGGACCCCCCCCCCCCAAGCTGGGCATGGGAATCTCTATGGTAAAGATACTGGGGTCCTTTTGGACTCCTGTATCTCCTGA
Organism: Leptobrachium leishanense; assembly: GCA_009667805.1. Classification (NCBI taxonomy): domain Eukaryota; kingdom Metazoa; phylum Chordata; class Amphibia; order Anura; family Megophryidae; genus Leptobrachium; species Leptobrachium leishanense. The sequence continues at coordinate 505,903,309 of CM019063.1, read as the reverse complement.
TCCATACCGGCTGGAAGAGCATGCAAGGAATCATTGGAAAGGCCAGAGCATGGCCAGTGATACCAAGCATGTCCAGGTTATTTGTAAAAATAATAACATAAAAACATATTTTTTTTTCCTAATGCAGCACTATTGTTCACTTTGCAATTATAAGGTGTACAATTCTGCTGCCCTAACTCACCATTTTCCCACAATACCAGCAAGTTTGAAGCGACGGCCTTCATCGAAAACCTAAACTGGTGCACTGCTGCGCAGGGGGCACTTTTTAACCACAAGATTTGGATGATAAAAAGTGAAATAAATTATATATAAGGTGTAAATGACCGAAATTTAAATGGAATTTCACATTTTGTTTTACTTTTTTTTTTTTTTAAAACAATTGATTGTTTGATCTCCGGTGTTTACACAGACTTGCTGGAAAGCCTTATGATACTGCTACGATGCATGGCTGCTGACGGGGACTAATCCTCAGCATCGGCGGCTGACCGGTCCTCCTGCTGAGATGCAGGCCGACTAGACACTACTGGAATTGAGAAATGCTGAGATTCTGAGTCGACTCTACCACGTCTTGCGCGAGGTCGATCACTGGCACCCAATCCGGTAACAGCACCTGCACCTCCTTGCGAGTCATCATCATCATCACCGTCGTCTCTGTCATGAGAGGGCTTGTGACCAATCATGGACATGAGTGTCCCGGTGTTGGCTGGATATGTCTCCACCTTCTCTAATAGGTCCGGGAGGTCACTCACCTCCTCAAGTGTAGCATCCATCAACAGATTTGGCCCCGGTTTTGCTTTCATATAACCTTGTGTGACCGGCCTACACCCTCACCGCCCGTTCGTAATGATGGACTCTGCGTTGTGTTGTATGTTGGTGTGGTGCTGCAAGGACGAGACCGGCAACATGTGACTTTTTTGGGGAACGGATTTTACTTCAGGCGGCGACTCTGCCTCTGGCGCCGCTTCTCCTCTGAATAAAATAATATACATATATACAGGAATGAATATATATATCAGGAGACGTTCCACCTCTGCTTCTCAAGCCTCACGTGCTCTGATAAGCCCGGGAAGGAAGGGAACTGCCTAGATCTAACTAGCAGGGAGTGATGTCATCCTTCATTACCATATTAACCCCCTCATAAAAACGGCTGCTCAAACCAAATATAAAAACTACTCACAACAACCCTTTAAAGAACCTAATGCCCCTGGGACTGGAACATATCTATTTTTGTAAGGAATTAGTGTAATACAAATATAATGTTCCTTAAAGACACACACACATATATTTATACAGTACACACCCGTTACACTTGGATGAGTGTCTCGAATGTCTCTTTATTGTGGTTATCGGGGATTATACCCTTGTAATCTGCCAATCGTGCATCACCATGATCGACAAGCAGCTTCCAACATATCGACGTGACTGATTTATACCGAGTTGAGCGGACTTCTGACAAGTCTCCCCGGTAACCGAAGTACGGGTTATCGCCCACCAGTGTGATGGCTCTAGTAGCATTCTTCCACTCTGTGCGATAAGATCGAATCACCAAATACCAAGGGAAGGTTGGATGCTCCTTGAGCGCTCTGGCGATTTATATCCAGCGATGTCATTCCAGACCCTGCTGCCTGAGCCAAGCACACTCTAATTCTGATTATCGGAGCAGGTATAAACTGCAACCACCTACCGAAAAGTGCAGCTGCTAAGGAATCGTTGACAAGGTGTCCGAAATTACGCCAAGTGAGGGAGATATCCTCCTTGCTCAGCTGCTCTGCCACACCCGGCATCATAGCTGCAAGATCTGCTTGCAACTTCCCCAGTTTTTGGGCGGATATCTCACCACGAAGAGAGAAGGAAATTAAGCACAGCAAGATGGTATACATACAACGTGTCTTGCCTTGATCAGGTAGGAATCGTGTGACAAAGGCGAACACTGCTAGCTGTTCTCTGAGTGTTACTCCGTCCTTCCATTTATTGTCGGCAGTCCAAGAAGAGAGTAACGCATGCTCAGGGGAATCTGCAGAAACAGATCCTCTGGCTGTGCGCAACAAGTCCATGAACCAGATTTGGTCTGCAATTGTAGCGGTGTTGCTCATTACCTTTGAGAGCTCGGCTTTACTGTCTATCCTAGAGATAGCTTGCTCTTCCGGCAGGAAGGGTATGATTGTTTCCATCATTAGGAGTTGCTTTCTGACACGTCCTTTGGCTCTAAGGCTGCATATACAGGAAGCGACAAGAAATCCTGTCAAGTCCATTTCAGATCCATCCATCACGGCTTCTTCAAACGGGTACATATCTAGATTCCGCAGGATAGACAGCGGAAGTGTTGAGCCCTTCCCACCCAACGCGTTGAGAATTCCAACGTTGTCTGCTGGCCCGAATCCAAAGCGGCCCTTCGGGAAAGCTTCCTGTTTCAGGGGCACCAGATCCCTAGATGACCACGAGGAGCGTCCAGAGGGAGCTTCGACCATGGCCTTGGCTTGGGACACCATCATCGCCTTCACCCGGCTGCTGATGGTCAATCCGACCGTAGGGTCCCCTGTGAGGCCGGCAAGCGTTTCCTCTCCAGCAGTCTTCGGCTTTGCAGGGTTCCAAAAGAAAGACATTGTCTGGTATTGTCAAGCCTGATCACGACAAGAGAAGACGCAATTTTAATGCAATATATGTTTTCTCCCGTTTTACTTTTTTTTTATAGCATTCTGGCAGGTATTTCTTATAGCATCAAGTCTGCTGAAAGTAAGGATATAGAATTTGGCTCGTACAATAAAATTACTTCAAATCGCATTTAAACATATTTAGCGCAAAACGGTCAAAATCAGCTCAGCACAGAGGTGAAATGGCTCAGCGGTGAAGGGGTTAAGATGTGCTCTTTTTTTCTATGTTGATTTTTATATCGATATTATATTAACCCCTTCCCGACTGCTTATGTACCATGTAGGTCCTGCCAACGGGTCTCCCTTAGACCCGCGGATCTACATGGTACGTCAGCGGGCTCCTAACCGCCCTCCCGCCGATATTTACCTCCCTCGCAGGCTCCAGCGGCGTCTGTGGCAGGCCGGATTGCTGCCCTGCCATTTCCATGGGGCCGGCAGGCATGATGACGTAATCACGCTGTCGGCGCCTGAATTAAAATCCAGGAAGGGGAGGGGGGCTCAAAGGAGCCCTCTCTCCCCAACCATGGCACCTAGAGAGATGCTTTTTATCATGACCAGGTTTGGTGTAAAAATATTTTAAAAAAAAGGTTTTTTTTTTTTTTTTTTGTCTGGGGGAGGTTTGGTTAAATAGGACCTAGGTTGTCATCTAAAAATAATAAGCCTAAAACGATCACATAGGTGAACTGGCTTGGCAGTGAAGGGGTTAAAAAGAAAAAACATGTAAAAATTGTAGATTTTGGATTAAATTACAAAAAAAGTGTGTTTTTACCATTTTGTTTTTTCATCAGATTTCACTTTTTTTATAGTAAATTATACTATATGATGGAAATAATGGTATTTTTAGAAAGTCCATTTAATGGTGGGGAAAATAGTGTATAATATGTGTGGGTTGCATAAACGAGTAAGAGTAAAATTTGATCTAAACACTTAATGGCGCGGAAACGTAAAAACAGCAGCGGGTACTAAAGAATGGATTTCTGCCCGGTCACTAAGGGGTTAATGCCAACACTCTGTAGATAGTGATTCACTTAATGGTTAAGCTGCCTGAATAGATTACGTTGCATCATGCACGCCATATAAGCTGACAGAAGTTACATTTCCCAAACAATTGAGGGGTTATTCACTAACCTCCAAATTGGCCGAATTGCTACCGTTTGATGCAATTTTAGGTCAGTTTACCAAATTCAGGGAAATTGACAGCGAAATACGGTGCAATTCGCATGCACAGAAATTGTCCCATAGAAGACTATCGTCTCTTCTCTTCACAGAATGCTGAACTGTCAGTGAAATGTCGTGATTTTTTGGTGGTTTAACAGGTGAATCTCATAGGTTTCAATCTAAAATAATATATCTTTAACCTTTTATGTTAAGACTGTTTTATTCTTTTTAATTTTTTGTAAAAGATATTTTCATTAGACAGTTTTATTGATTGAAACTCCTATTAGGAGAATAGGAGACTCTTTTACCCAGTTCGGTGAAATTTGCTGATGCGAATTCGGTGCAGTTCGTCAGTTTTTGCCGACGCTCAATATGTGGCAAAATACGGTGACCATTCGCTAAATAGTGAATTCACCGTATTTTGACAATGGAATCTACGAAAGGCAAAGCACCAAAATTGCACGTAATTTCAATGCTTTGTGAATTGTTCCTTTAATGTCCTTGGGAAAACTGGTGGAAAAAAATCTATTTGCAAAATTTACATTTTCAAGCTGTGAACATGTGTAAGAAGCGTGTGAAACATCAACCCAGATTTCAGTTATATGAAATTCTACTCTTGCCCTTTTGTATCTCTACAGAAGCTGTGATTCCCGCCCTGCGTGGTTTTTAAAAGTGATGTATTGCTAATAAAATCTGGTTCCTTACAAATACCAATAAGCAGTTTATTTTGCCATTTTATTTATCCTGAGCAGCCAAGAGGATTAACCCTTGGCTCTGTGTGTGTATGGAAGGAACGGAAGGGTCAAAAGTTCACACGGCTTTTAGCTGAGAGAACGTACCCATTGACCGTAAGTATAAGAAAAGAAGGGAAGGGGTCAAAAGTTCACTCAGCCGTTGCCCTTTTTGCAATGTCATGCAGGTGGTGCGGCAGCGAGAGCTGAGCGGCCAGTGCACAACTAGTAAACTAGGCATCTGATTGGACACCAACCTAAAGCAGTGGTTCTCGCTAGGCATTTTGCAGGCTTTTTGTAGTATAAAGTCCGTGAGGTAAATTAACGGACCGCCAGAAGAATATAAGAGAGCCTTGCAGTATCCCCCTCCCCCCCCATATTGTTATTTTTATTATTTTATTGTCTTAGTCTAAAAGGCATATTTCTTGTGAATAAATAAATTTGAAAAAAGAGTGTTAAATATCAAGTAAATTAATAATTTACTTAAGTTAATGTTCCTGATGAAGTCCAGGTGATGAAACGCGTCGAACAGAGCGAGGAGAACTGTGGAGTATCACCTGATGAGGACCTATCCCATTGAACACTTGGTTGCAGAGTGTATGCAGACTTGGGAAATGTGGTGATATGCCTCTTTTTTTCGGACTTTATGTAAGCGCAATAAATTTGGTTTGATACCTATCGGTGGCTGTCTATACTGTTATACCTTTTCTCCCCGAGGTATTTAAACCCCGTCATTGGGAGATCTGAAAATCGTCAGACCTGAGGAGTCCAAAAAAAGACTAGATCCTCCAGAAGGGAGAAAACGTTAAAAAGACCTTGATGTGACTTCAATCAAATATTGTCTGTGAGTGCATCAGAATCTAGCATGTATACATGCAGTTGGGAGTAACACCTTATGTTTTTAAAAATTTATTTGTTAAATTAATAATTTTACCTGCTGTAATTAATGTGGGGCAAAAAAGGAATTGCTTAGAAGTGTATATGCAGGCTATTAAAGGCAGCTGGATGAGCCTGGGTGTTCAATGCTGGGCAATATATTTAGTGTTGGTGCTGTTACATTTTCGTTGTAGTTATTGATATTTTGTCATTGAATATTATTACTTTATTGAGATATTATTACTTTACATTCATTGTTTTAATAAATGCCATAATAAAGACCATGGCCTTACTCCAGATTAATAAAACACAGACAATCCGATTGGAGTTTACTTTCCATAACACATTATCACACTCTCCACTTGGTTCTGCAAAAGACGGACCTCCAACTTTAATCTAAGGAGTAGTGATGGGAAGTCCGGCTCTTTTTAGGTGACTCGGTTCATCATGGGTTAGTCATCTAAAAGAATCGGCTCATGAACCGGCTCATTTGAGTGACTGTTTAAAAATTGCAGAGGGGAGGGGGAGTGAATGCCCAGTAACTGCTCCTCTGGGTCACTCCCTGCGCTGCTCTTCTGGGTCACTCTGCACTGCTCCTCTAGCTCTGGGTCACTCCCTGCGCTGCTCCTCTGGGTCACTCCATGCGCTGCTGCTCACTTGTGTAATGTATCAATTTATTTAGAAAAGGAGGGATCATGTTCAGGAGTAAATTAACCCTCTGTGGTCCAAAACCATGGCATGTCCTGAATTTTTTTGTGCTTTGTGAATAACCCCCATAGTAATGTACAGTGTGTGTGTGTGTGTGTGAGATTATCAGAGCTTCAGACACTGCTCAGCAATTAAACACACAGTAATGTGCAGTCTGATTCTGAATTAGATAAGCACCTTATTTATTATTTTAAGATTAATATGCAATGTGCTGAAGGTCAGGGGGATTTTGGGGTTAATTTATGGGCTGCCACTCCATAGGGTTAATTAATTTATGGTGCAAAGTTAACTTCATTAAAATATTGAATTTTATTTTGCAGTTAGGGGTAAAGGGAATCAGAATCTTAAGAGCAGCGAAGGTTAATCCTGTATTCGCTCTAAGATCAGATCACATGTGCAGTAATGAATACACAAACTGAACCGTGACAAACGGATCATTCAGCCTGATGAACCGAGTCGCTCAGTTCACCGAGAAGAACCGTCTCAAAATAACGGATCGTTCAGAAGTCGGACATCTCTATTTCAAACCAGGCTCCTGGATGGTGATTGGCTGGGGTTTCAAACCAGGCTCCTGGATGGTGATTGGCTGACGTTTCAATACCAGACTTCTCCTGGTGTCAGGGAACACAAGGGACATGCTTAAAGGTATTTGGATTATGTTCTGCTGGGGGGAAAAGTCAGGAAAACACCACTTTTAACATGAAAACCTAAACAGACCAATATCTTAAAAGGGGGGGGGGGTAGCGGAGGAGCGAAGTTTTTAGTATAGTCCAGTCTCGGCATGGGGTTCCGTGACACACACTTGGAATCAACTCGACATTTTACCAGCTTAATTGATGAAATAACAACGTCGCCACACCTGGCCATGAAACGGCTTGTGATTCAATTGTCCAATTACTTTTGGTCCCTTGAAAACTAGGGGATGGCTACTCTGAAGGAAGGGTTTAATTAACAGCTCTTTAATTTGGATGCACATCCCCTCAAATTAAACCTGAGAGTGTGCACTTTCACTCATATCCATTCTATAACTGACCTCCATGGGCTGGCCCTCTGACCTCCGTGGGCTGGCCCTCTGACCTCCGTGGGCTGGCCCTCTGACCTCCGTGGGCTGGCCCTCTGACCTCCGTGGGCTGGCCCTCTGACCTCCGTGGGCTGGCCCTCTGACCTCCGTGGGCTGGCCCTCTGACCTCCGTGGGCTGGCCCTCTGACCTCCGTGGGCTGGCCCTCTGACCTCCGTGGGCTGGCCCTCTGACCTCCGTGGGCTGGCCCTCTGACTCTCCGTGGGCTGGCCCTCTGACCTCCGTGGGCTGGCCCTCTGACCTCCGTGGGCTGGCCCTCTGACCTGTGGCCTGGCCCTCTGACCTCCGTGGGCTGGCCCTCTGACCTCCGTGGGCTGGCCCTCTGACCTCCGTGGGCTGGCCCTCTGACCTCCGTGGGCTGGCCCTCTGACCTCCGTGGGCTGGCCCTCTGACCTCCGTGGGCTGGCCCTCTGATCTCCGTGGGCTGGCACCCTGACATTCGTGGGCTGGCCTCCAGCCTATGACCTCTGTTGGCTGGCCTCCATCCTATGACCTCTGTTGGCTGGCCTCCATCCTATGACCTCTGTTGGCTGGCCTCCATCCTATGACCTCCGTGGGCTTGCACTCTGCCCCCTGTGGGCTGACCCCCCTGCCCTCCGTGGACTGGCTCCCTACCCTTCGTGGACTGGCTCCCTGTCCTCTGACCTTTTGTGGGCTGGCCCCCTGCCCTTTGACCTCCGAACGTGACACTATTCGCATTGGTGTTTGTGTTAGCTGGCCACTCTCTGCCCTCAGTATGCTGGCCGCTCTCTGCCCTCAGTATGCTGGCCGCTCTCTGCCCTCAGTATGCTGGCCGCACTCTGCCCTCAGTACGCCGGCCCCCGTGCTCTCACCCTCTGACCTCTGTGTTCTCTTCCGAGCGTGCAGGTGCACGAAAGCTGTGTTTCACGACTGACATATTGTTAGGGTCCTCGGCCTTCTCACTTTTGCTGGTTCAGATATAGCATTGGGCCCAACTGGTGCTGCGGTGACTTCCATGCTTAACTGCTTACCATCTTGATGTTGGCATTCTGCATTGCGGGCTGGCAGGGTAGATGGACTCGAAGCGGCAAATGTGGTCTTTTCAAGGACAGTCTGGTGTTTAGGTGGCAGAGAAAGTGCAGGGCTGGCAGTCGTGGCTGTTATGGGAGCGGTACAGACAGTGCTCACCTTGTTGACACTGGACTTTGCAGGAACGTTGGCAGATTTCTTTGTTGCAATTTGTTTGGCAAGGTCAGGCACGTGGACTGGCAGGGTAGACGGAATCGAAGCTGCAAATGTGGTCTTTACAAGGACAACCTGGCGTTTCGGTGGCAGAATGACTAGCCAGGGTTCCCGGTGTTGACTTTGCCACAGGTGGTCTGTTGGTCCTGCTAGCAGGCTGAGAAGGTGAAGGGCTGGCGGTCGTGGCTGTAATAGGAGCGGTATGGACAGTGCTCACCTTGTTGACATTGGACTTTGCAGGGATTCGCTGAGATTTGTTCTTTTTAAGAGCGGGGAATACTTTTTCAGATCTTTTGATCTTTTTATCCAAAGCATCCTCCGTGATGATGGTGAGGCTTTGCTCCCTTTCATTTAAGATCTTCTTAATGGAGTGACGTTTGGCCGATGACCTTTGTAACATCATGCGCGCCTCCTGCAGCTCGGCTTTTTTTGAGATGGGTTTTTCACCAGTGGGATTCGGGGTCGCCTCTTGGTGGGCCTGGTATCTGGATACTGTATCTATATTCATCGCTCGATGGGATGAGCTAGGGCTTGTAAAGTTGTTACTACAGCAATTACATAATGTTGACATTTAAAGTGAATGCCGTGCAGTCTTTGAATGGGATTGGTTGGCACGTCTATCTCCTGGCTGGTGATGTACTGGGGTTTCAAACCAGGCTCCTGGCTTTGATGTACTGGGGTTTCAAACCAGGCTCCTGGCTGGTGATGTACTGGGGTTTCAAACCAGGCTCCTGGCTGGTGATGTACTGGGGTTTCAAACCAGGCTCCTGGCTGGTGATGTACTGGGGTTTCAAACCAGGCTCCTGGCTTTGATGTACTGGGGTTTCAAACCAGGCTCCTGGCTTTGATGTACTGGGGTTTCAAACCAGGCTCCTGGCTGGTGATGTACTGGGGTTTCAAACCAGGCTCCTGGCTGGTGATGTACTGGGGTTTCAAACCAGGCTCCTGGCTGGTGATGTACTGGGGTTTCAAACCAGGCTCCTGGCTGGTGATTGACTGCTGTTTCCTGCTGGATTCTTATGGCTGCACAGACAAAAGTATTGCAGCTTGTTGGCCTGGCGATTTTTGCTTTCCAAACCAGGGTCCTACATGGTGATTGGCTGTAGTTTCCAAACCAGGGTCCTGGATGGTGATTGTCTAGGGCTTCAAACCAGGTTCCTGGATGGTGATTGGCTTGCATTTTTTTTAAAACCAGGCTTGTCCTGGTGTCAGGGAACACAAGGGACAGGCTTGAGGGCATTTGGATTATGTTCTGGTGGGGGGGGGTCACAAAAACACCACTTTTGACATGAAAACTTAAACAGACCAATAGCTTAAAAGGGGGTGGAATAGCAGAGGATCGAGGGTTTTTAGTACAGTCCAGACTCTCAGCACGAGGTTCCGTGACACACACTTGGAATCAACTCCAGACCTTTTACCGGCTTAATTGATGAATAAATAACGAAGGAGTCACCAAACCTGGCCATGAAACGGCTTGTGATTCAATTGTCCAACTACATTTGGTCCGTTGAAAACTGGGGGATGACTGCTCATAAGAGCTGTAATTACTAAACCCTTCCTCCAATTTGGATGTACATCCCCTCAAATTAAACCTGAGAGTGTGCACTTTCACTCATATCCATTATTTAACTATAGCTTGAATAAGTTTTGGTAAATACCAGAAAAAAAAATAGAATTGTGCCTGTGTCCAAATATATATGGATCTAACATTACATTGATGTAAATAAGTAATTTTTAATCACTTCTCTGTGGCTCTCCCTTTAGGACACGCGTCTTCCAACATGAAGGCGCCTTTTTTCTGACCATCAGCCAATGACAGCATCCCGCATAATGAGTGGACGTTCAGCTCAGACGTCCTTGTGGCAGGTTAATGGATGTGGAAAGAACATTCTTAAAGAGACAGAGCATGTTTAAAATGCCTCTGGCAGGACAGAGAACAAAACGTCGACATCTGACGTACTCGAGTGTTGCTGCTACTTTGTTGGCATTAGTGTGAGCGTTAGGGGGATCTATAGCTTCTCTTATACAGACCTCATCACACTTGACCCCCGAAAACCACCAGTATATAACAATCAAGAGCCTCCAGACAATTTTTTTTTAATATTCTCTGTGTGTGTGTGAAAATGTATGTGTGAAGGAGTATGATGATGTGACTCTGCGGACCACAACTTAGTTTGGCTGTCGGCCGACCAGGGATGTTGCCTCTGACATGCCTCCCTTGACATCGCCGCCGGTACTGGTGGTCCTGCTCCTCTGACCTCCGTGCGCTGCCTGCCCCCCTTCTGACCTCTGTGGGCTGGCCCCCTGCCCTCTGACCTCCGTAAGCTGGCCCCCCACCCTCTGGGCTGGCCCCCGACCTCTGTGGGCCTTCCCCCTGAGATCTGTCCTCCTGCCCTCTGACATTCGTGGGCTGGCCCCCTGCCTATGACCTTTGTGGGCTGGCTCTCTGACCTCCGTGAGTGGCCCCCTGCCCTCTGTGGGCTGGCCCTCTGAACATGGAACTGCTTGCATTGGTGTTTGTGTTAACTGGGCGCCCTCTGCCCTTAGTATGCTGGCCGCGCTCTGCCCACAGTACGCTGGCCTCTGTCTCGCCCTCTGACCTCTGTGTTTTCCTCTTCAATTCAGAGCGTGCAGGTGCACGAAAGCTGTGTTTCACGACTGACATATTATTAGGGTCCTCAGGCTTTCTCACTTTTGCTGGTTCAGATATAGCATTGGGCCCAACTGGTGCTGCGGTCGGTTCCACGCTTAACTGCTTATCATCTTGATGTTGTCATTCTGTATTGCGGGCTAGGGTAGATGGGCTTGAAGCTGCAAATGTGGTCTTTTCAAGGACAGTCTGGCGTTTCGGTGGCAGAATGACTAGCCAGGGTTCCCAGTGTTGTCTTTTCCCACAGGTGGTCTATTGGTCCTGCTAGCAGGCAGAGAAAGTGCAGGGCTGGCAGTCGTGGCTGTTATGGGAGCGGTATGGACAGTGCACACCTTGTCGACATTGGACTTTACAGGGATTCGCTGAGATTTGTTCTTTTTAAGAGCAGGGAATGCTTTTCTCAGGTCTTTGATCTTTTTATCCAAAGTATCTTCCGTGATGATGGTGCGCTTTGCTCCCTTTCATTTAAGATCTTCTTAATGGAGTGACGTTTGGCCTCTGACCTTTGGAACATCATGAGTGCCTCCTTCAGCTCGGCTCCCGGCTTCTGTATTTGAGATGGGTTTTTCACCAGTGGGATTCGGGGTCACCTCTTGGTGGGCCTGGTAACTGGATACTGTCTCTGTATTCATCGCTTGATTTAGATGAGCTAGGACTTGTAAAGTTACTACAGCAATTACATAATGAAGAAGATGTAGCAAACGTCCCTGACAGCGCATCAATAGTGCAGAACACTAGAATACAATCAAAACATTTGCATATTATGCATGCATAAATAATGTAATAAAAGTGCATCAATAATATAACACAGTAGTGGATTAAAGTGCAACAAGACAATAAAGTGCAGCAGTGCCTTTAAAATAAAAACTGCAGGGCTAAGTGCAATGGTACATATAAGAGGATACGTGAAAAAATGACTGTCCTATAAATGGTAGTCAATAAAGTGCACAATTAATGTCCAATATCCGTCCAATGGACATGCACAAAGTGCAAATAGTGTGCAATATTTCGATCAAGTGCAATGGTGCATATAGCAGCCAAAAGGGTTGGGTAGTGAAAATACTCAAAAGTTCCAATGTTTACGGTGCTTTTTCTTATTCTGATGGTAAATTTGTCACGTCCTCGATTTTATAAAAAGAGAAGCACACAGGGAAATTTTTGGTGCAGGACATCTTATAACAAATCGAGCAAAAAATATTACTGGTAGAGGTATATACCACTCACATTTAAATGAGCCTAAAGATTTCCCGGCTCTAGGTTTAATCGCCTGTGCCATATAAAGAGTGGTACTTCCCTTCTTTAACAAGTAAGAGGTCCTAGATGGGTTAAAAACAAATGGGAGACAATGCTCCCATACCGTAACACTGTAGGGTTACCAGACAGAGGTAATTACACAAACCACTCACCAATTGGGGAGCCTCTCAATCTAGGCTCGGTCAATATAGCCTTTGGCACTCTTAGGTAGGTGTCCTGGACCTCTTTTCCTCATTTATGAGTCAAGTGGTGTTGTTCCCATAGGGTATCAGGTTGGATGTAGCAAAGCACGGCCAATAAAGGGTTAAAAGAAAAAAAAATATTTATTCCAAAAAGAGGGACATAAAAGTACCGAGACGCGTTTCGGCTATGGTAGCCTTCCTCAGTCGGTATGTTATCCTGTAATGTCTCTGTAGTGAAAACCAGAACTGAGCCGTCCATCATCCTTTATACTCTGTCGCCGGGGCAATGGTTCCAGCCGCACTGGTCTACTTCCTGTATCTGGTTTCATCACTTCCGGTCGGGTCCATTTCCCAGTAGTGCTTTGCGGCCTTCTGCCGGAAACACCATAGAGATGTACTGTTCTATCGATCACGGTCGCAATGCATCTTGAAACGAACGTACGAAAATACATCAAGGAGGCAATGAGGCATAATGTGTCCTCTAGAGAAAACTGACCAAAATGAGTGGGCAAACTGGCGAGCGGGGTTGCCAGATAAAACTATATTCATACAGAAATCAGAGTGTTACATAAAAAGCGCGCACACATAATATACATAATAAAAATAGAGAACATTAAAAAGTGCATAGAGGGGCACAGGCACAATTCACCTTAGCCTCGCCCAAAAAAGGGGGGAGGAGGAGGAGAGCCGAACAAGTGGCTGATCCGCCCGCTATAGCACACTTCATATAATTGTCTCAATATAGACTAGTGTTCAAAAATTATGGGCGTACGTCTAATTGTCGTCTATATGGATTAATCCAGTGGTATTACACATAAGCTTAACAAAAAACTCAATATACTGTACGTATGATGTTTAAGAGAGGACTATGTAAAAAAATATAGAATAAAAGATATATATATTTTAAAACGGAGTATTGATTGAGTAATCATCTTATGCCATCTTATACCAAAACCTGAGAGTGAGATTCTGTAGACAGTGGTTACGTGTTATAACAACCCCTAATGAGGATATGAATACTAATATAAAGAAGATATACCACACCGAAGGGGGGGGGGAGTGGTGGGGAAGGCGTAATATTACAACGGGACCTAGCATACAGGTGATTAATACAGATCAAGATGGGAAGGGGAGGAGAAAATAACGAAGGCGAGGCACGGGGGGGGGAAGTATAGGAATATCTATAGAAGTGTTATTCATTGGGTCGGATCTATGGAATCGTGGCTAGACAAGAACCGAACGGTGAAACAACCAGGCTTTATGTATAGGGGTTATTTACAGATATTGTAGTGAAACAGACTATGTAAGTGGGGGGAATGGATGACCTTGGTCATTGAGGAAATGGCAGAGCTCAAAGTCGGCATTTAATCAGTATGGTTTAATGAATTCGTTTGGAAAATCAACTTAATTTCTTTCCTGCCTAATCTTTTCTCTAGACTACCACCTCTCCAAAGAGGTTCCAATTTCTTAACAGCCATGAAGGTCAAACCTTCTGGGTTCTGACCATGTTTCAGCTTAAAATGTATGGAGACACTGTTTCTCAAAGCCGTTCCTTATATTACGTATGTGTTCCTGTACACGTTTGTTAAGATGTCTTGTAGTTCGGCCTGTGTAGTTCAGTCCACATGGGCAAGTTAACATGTATACCACATTCTTAGAGAAGCCGTTGATAACTTCCCTGATTTTAATACTATCACCATTTCTCTCTGTCGTTGTGTTTTTATTGCCTTTGGTGTTCCTACAATTCAGGCAATTACCGCACTGGTGAAAACCTGCTCTTATACCAAAGTGGTTCATTGGTCCTTTCTTTCCTGGCTTATGGGTAAATTTCATTTTCAGATTGTTGGCCCCTCTGCAGATGATCCGTGGTGCTGTGGGCAGAATTTCCTCAACATTGGATCTTTACATAAAATTGGTCAATGTTTTTTGCTACTTTTCCTAATTTCCTTATTGAAGGGATTAAATGAATGGATTTAATCAGATAAATCTGTACAGTTCCTTTTCATTCGCATAAATTGTCCCTTAGTTACTGTATCCAGCCATTGGGACAAATGGCAACTTGTGCGTTCGATAAAACTGTTGCAGTCTACATCATTTAAATGTGACTTGGTCTTAATCCTGTTCCCTTCAACATAGATATTCAGATCTAGGAAAATAACTTTTTTTATCATTCAAAGTAGTGGTTAAAAAATTCCCCAGGGGGGCGTGGCCGGCTGTTAACAGGACAGGATGTGTTTCTGTGGAGCTCCACATGTCTTCACCTTTTGGGGACCCACAGACGACATTGCCTGTGACATTTTAAGAGGATTATGGTTCCTGAGAAGCTGGCCACCGGTTTAGCGCAGTCTGGAGACTGTTCAGCCCCCCCTCCGGACCAGAGACTACCCTGGATGCTGTTACCTCATGGCCAGTGTGCGGCGCCAGCGGCCATCTTGAGGCCTCCCGTTCGGCCATGGATGCCCCACGATCTTACTGGGCTGACTGCTTCTACCAGAGCCAAGTCTACAACGACGACTGCAGAGATGCAGGGCCAGCGTCTCTTGACTGCTTTGGCGGCAGGTATTGTGGGGTTTGACGGATCCCCTCCTCCCACCAGAGATGAAGACGCCGTTGTTGCAGGCCTAGATGCCTGTCTATTACTGGCGGAGGAGGCAGAGGGCCCGCTCACCAAGGGGGTCTGGGGCTAGGTGATGGCTGTGCTGCGGAGCTGCCGGGAGGCAGTGACCCCAAAAGGAGGCTGCACTCGGGGCTGTTACGGCCCTGTGTACTGATGAGACCTGCCTGCCTGATGTCACTACCGAGTGGAGCAGTGTTGAGAATGGCGACCTGGATAAAGTGCTGGTCCGGGATTCCCGACCCCCAAAATTGAGCGCTGGTGTTGGGTGTGTGCCCTGCGCACCCAGAGTGGCGACTGCATCACCGAGCCCTTTTCCAGCGGATACCTGGAGGAGACCAGGAGCAGATGGCCCCCTCGTTCGACTGGCTGCTAAGTTGGGGCAGATGCGCCTGCCGAGGTCTCTGACACACGCTTCTGATAAGAGTTCGAGGAGGGGTGGCTCGGGTCCAGGTGACCCTACGAGGCCCTCTCCTTTTGATGCTTCTGTTTTGCCGAGGCCATGTTTTGGCCCTATAGAGTCTGTTTTGTCCTGCTATTGAAGACCCTTCTTGCATACCTTTTTTCTTTTTTACAGCTGACTTATTTTAATTGTTATTTTCATAAGATGTGTTTCTATTGCTGACTTTGTGCGACCCTGCGAGGCCCTCATTTACAGTTTGCTGACATGATGACCATTTTACAAAATAAAAATTGTAAATTAAAAAGAAAAAACAATTCCCCTATTGTTATGGCCCAGGGTATCAAAAAACCCTTGAAGTCTCTCTCCTCCACCTCTCCAAATAAAAAATATATCATCGCTATATCTGCGGTAAGTCACTAAATGTGTCCTCCCAAGTAGGTAATGTCAGGATCGGGCAACCCCGCTCGCAGACAACAAGCCAACAGACTCTAACCAACCGGTACTAAAATAATGGCCGAGATATGGTTAGTAATAATATCCGTACACTCAGGTAATAGGTGGAGTGCCACAATCATGCAACCCACTGGATATAGTAGCACAATAGACTCTGACTAACCGGTCCTTAATAACGGCCGTGATATGCAGAGTAAAAGTGATCAACAACCCCCAAGTGTGAGCGAGAGAGGTCCGGAATAACAATGCCAAATGTCAGGACACCAGAAGACAGGATTAACGAGACAAGCCGGGATCGAATAAGCAAGAAGACAATAGATTTGTAATTAGAATATCGCAACAAGGCACTAGGTGTACATAGAACCACACTAGGGCGATGACAGTGAGGAAGGAAGACCTTTAAATGGAGCCACAGGACCTCCTATTGGAGAATAGGAGAGACTCCTCGCTCTACCATAGGATCGCCGGCCAAGCACTTTGATTGGGACCCCTCCTGACCTGTATGTCTGATTTGCGGCCAGACTTGACTTCCGGAAATGGTTGGCGGATGTCGTGACCTAACGGTTGGCAAGCGCCGCCATTGTTGATCTCTGTCCGGCAGTAAACCTATCATAAATAAGGCGTTCCGGATATCAGCTGCTGTGACAACCGCAACCACAGACGAGGGAGTGGCGCAACCCCGGACATGGGCCACCGTGACAGGTAGAAACGAATGCTCCCAATAGGCCATGAATAAATTGGCGAAGCTCGTCCCCATATTTGTACCTGACACTTGCAAATAGAACTCTTCCTAGAACCAGAAGTAATTATGTTCTAGAATCATCTGTATACCTCTAAGGATGAAATCCATTTGTTCCGATTGGAGTCTGTTGCCATTCTCAAGGAAAAACCTTGTAGCCTCTATTCCTTTATCATGTGGTATAATAGTATACAGTGATTGCACATCACTGGTTACCAAGAGGTCTCCTCTACATTCTGTATCTGCCAATAGGTTAATAATCTCAATGGTATCCTTTAGATATGCTTCTGTGGCTGTGACTTAAGGTTGTAATTGCCGATCCAGGTACTCTGAAAGTCTACAGGACACGGATCCTTATACCTGAAATAATTGGTCTCCCAGGTGGTGCCTCCACATTCTTATGTATTTTTGGCAGGAAGTAAAAGATGGGGGTCTTTGGATGTTCAACCTTCAAATATTTGTTTTCATTATTATTAAGAATCCCCAAAGTGTGCCCTTGGTCTAGGAAGTCGTGAAATTTCTGCATGATTGCTCTCGAAGGGTCTGTATTCAGATGCTTATAGGTTGTGGTATCACCTAGAAGTCTCATAGCTTCGACTTTATAATACTCTGCCATCATGAGGATCTTTCCTCCCCCTTGTCGGCAGGTTTAATTACAATGCTATCATGTTGGGTCAGTTCCCGCAGAGCTTTACGTTCTTGATAGGTTAAATTGTCTTTCCTTGTCTTCAATTTCATCTTCTCTACGTCCATCAAGACCATTTGCTCAAATGTAGTGATTTCAGTAGATAACATAAATTTTGGAAAGGTCGATTTCTCCTTCAAATTAGTATGGATATACAAGTGGGTTACCGTATTGGTCTCTAGGGTTTTTCATACAATATTTTTTGAGGCATAAGTTTTTCTTAAATTTTTGTAGATCAATAAACATCTCAAAACGATTCAATTTGCTGGTGGGGCAAACTTCATGCCCTTCAAGACTCTTTCTTGATGTGTTATGGACAAGAATATGTATCTGCTTTAATAATATTCAAAGGCCTAGAAAAATGTTCATTTAAGAAGTTAGTATGTATTTAAGAGCAGACATTAATTAACTGTTTTTATAAGAATCAAATGCATATTATTTTTTAACACGCTGTCTTAGCCGATTGTTTTGCAGCACATGTAGTTTCTCTTTCCTAGTATCAAGAAGAGAATATTTTGGAACATCTTTGAACATCCTGAAAACGTCCTGTAACAACATCATTGACGGCTAAGGGGACAAACGGAGAAGCTGATGTTTTATTTTTCTTAAACTATTAAACATAAGTCTGCAATTTCACAATATCAATGACGAATAGAATGTTGGGCAACAGCCTGTTTTCGTTCCGTGCGAAGTAGCATAAAAAAGCTTGTATCTTTTCAATAAAGCCCAGAGAAGTCACCCGGACTGGTCCCAGGGGGGCTATATAGACACCTATCCAGCGAGTATGTGTGTTTTCTTTCAGTGCGCACTTGATTTGATTGGCTTCTCCACCATTTGGCAGCTGCAGGCATTCGAACGAGAGACTGTTTAAGTCTAATCCATACCAATTGGCGCCCAACGTGGGGCATCTGAGTTGCTCTGCCAGGTGCCAGCAAAACAAGACTTCCGCAGACAGAGACTGTACCAGAGCGGAACCTGTGAGGCACGAAGGTGATCAGGCAAGATACCTTTGTTATCTGCCTGTGACGTGTTCTGGTCTGCGGTCCCCGTCCCAGGAATCCATGCATGGCACTTGGCGGACAACCAAAAGTGGGCTTTTATTTAACTTTGCTCAGATGTCTGTTTACTGACCCACAAATCGCATGCCTGTTGTCTGATTGTCTGTACATCTGTTCACTGTTCTTTGTATTGATGGCATATTTCCTATATAATATATATAATCTACAGGTAATGCAGGCTAGACATACCTAGTGGCAAGATATATATATATATAGACTATCAGGGTTATTCAAAGAGCTCCGAATTGCTTGAGAAAGGTAACCGAACACTGAAAATCAGCGTTCGGTTACCTTTCCTGGCCATTCGGCTATCCAGAGAGCAGACAATTCGCCAAATCCTAGCGAATTGCCTGAACGTACGGTGCCTGTTCGAGGGCAGTGAAATCCCTATGAAAAGCACTGCTTCGGCTATTCAGAGAACACAAACCAGCAGTGAAAGGTTCCCAAAATGCCCTGCCATTCGGTGGTTTAATTCGGCAAATTTATTCAGGAGAATCCCATAGGCTTCAATGTTTAAAATATTCCCGTTTTTTAATTAAATATCTAATAAACTGTTCATTATAAAATTCTGCAGTAAAGAGTCTCTTTATTTATAGAATTTTTTAGGATATTTTAAGCATTTTTCTTTTTTTCTTTTTTTATTTTTTTTATTTATAAAAGTTCTTTTCTGTAACAGCCCTCTTTTTTATCATTCCCTGGACCTCATATGTAAATTTCAGACATTTTCGCTCAGTAGTTTCTTTGCAAACAGCGTTTCACTTTCACACATTCCTACAAACTGCTTTGCTAATTTATTCACTGCCTCTTCTGCGGTGTCGAAGGCTGCGATCGGCTCCTGTTCGGGTTTTTCTGTGGTTTTCGGCAGGTTAATCCAGATGTTTTTGAGGGTTTTCGGCATGCATTCGCTGGGTTTTGCGGTGAGTTTTCGTCGGGTTTGCGACAGCTTTTCCATGCAATTCGGGACCCTGTGGTGCTTGCTAAATACACCGCAGGGTCACCGAAATGGGATCGGCAAAACAAACCAAATTGAAGAGAACGAAAAGTCACCGAACGTGCGGTGACTTTTCGAATCAATTTGAATAACCCTGTATATTTGGAATTTGAATATAGGGGAGGACGAGACGCTTTACTGTCGGGGTCTAGAACAGGGGATGCAGGCTAGACATCCCTGGTAGCAAGACACGATAGGTACAGGTCTATCCTCACTTCTGACTATTGATATACTACGTAAATTGATTGACAGTCAGAAGGGGTAGTGTGAGTAGCAGGGGATGCAGGCTAGACATCCCTGGTAGCAGCCCACATTATATATGTATATCTGCAGGTAATGCCCGATAGACATACCTGGTGGCGAGATATATAGACTATAATTGGAATATAGGGGAGGACATGACGCTTTACTGTCGGGGTCTAGAACAGGGGATGCAGGCTAGACATCCCTGGTAGCAAGACACAATAGGTACAGGTCTATCCTCACTTCTGACTATTGATAAACTATGTGCATTGTTTAAATTGATCAGGAAAAGAGCGAACAATCAGGAATGTGTAATGAACAGAGTAACCATGTGGGATGGATGACTCCACGCAAGTTAGTTGAAGACAGAGCAGTTAAAAGGAATGTTATGTTATGAAATTGAACCTTCTCGGTAGAAAGCAGAGGAATGGAAAGTTTATTGAAGAATTAAAAAGGAATGTTGACCGATAATGGTTTATGGAATGTAGCACAAGCATGGTATAGAGTTGCAAAAGAGATTGAGAACGAGGGGTGGATAGAAACAGCGGATAATAGGAAGGGAAAAACCTGTTACTATTACCTCACCCCAAGATCCGAACACCCTTCTTATGGTGAAATATCCACAAAAAAAAAGGAGGATAGTAAACCCAACAGGTCTCTACCCTGTTTTATGTATCAATGGGGCGTACTACACCCCTGGTCCTGTCGTGTCCTCAACAGCTGCGAGCCATGTACCGACCATATCCCTTATTATGTATAATTTTGCAGGAAATCAAGCCAAGGCTTGCCGTACACTATGGTCATTGAAAAGTCAAAAGTGACTAAAATAGTCAGCTGTCTACCGAAACCATGTCAAACGCCAATTATTATGTGGCGTCAAGATACGTGGCACATTGCAAGGGTTGTATTTGTCCTGTTTGTCTCAGAATATTTGAATACTTGTCCTATCTTCTGAGGCACAGCACTGTCAATTCACAACAAAAGTCTTATTTGTGCGAGATTTGGGGCAAATCTTTCAAAAGGATTTCCTTTAATCGTCATCAGCAAATACACAAGGGCTAAAGTATTCTACCCAAGCAGAAAAATGTATAAAATAAATGCATAATTGCAGGAGACATAATTATTTGTTGTGTAAAGGTTTTTGTTTGTAATTAGGGATATTACAATAAATTTTAAATAAAGTATTTAGAGCAATTGTTTGTATAAGTGTAGTTTTCTAGACCCACAGAGAACTACCTGAGATTTGTATAGATGCACAGAATGAAGTATAAAATACTGACAATGTGGCCACTTGCCCCCCCTTTACAAAGTTTCCAAAAGTAAAGTCCCGCACCCTGTTTTCTCCATTATCCCTGGAGGACAGCGTGGCTCTTAATGCCATTTCCCTGCTCCTGTCCATCAACGCTCGCCCTGCGATCCCAGGCCCATTCCAGAACTAGAACAGGAGGTCCCCGATTACCTGTGATCCCTTTGAAGTTACCCACGCACGTTCCAGGACGGAGCGTACATTGCCGTTGAGCTGACAATCTACCAGGCACCAAGCAGGAATTCCTGCTCTGTGGATCTCCACTCATGGCAGGGGGGCTGTCCGTCTGGGAACAACTGGGACGCACTGGGTCACGGTAATCTCGTTTCTGACGCAAGCCAGATAGGTTTGGTTAAACTGAGATGTCAGTGTGGGGTTAATTGAAATGCTGTACAGTGTGTCAGTGTGTGATTTCCCCTACATTATGAATACGTAGTAAGTATATATTGTGTACGTTTGTGTTGGGGGGTGGGTATAAATAGCTGTTTTATGTACTTGTTTTTTTACTGGCTCAGCCAGGTGTCAAGTAATGGGATCCTGACAGAGCAACCTGCTGCTGTATGTGTTGTGTGTGTATGTACACTTCTACATTTACAGTGTGTCCCCTAGTGTGTGATTGTCAAGATTTTCTGGTGTGACTGTATATTGTGTCTAACAGTGTATATTTTGTAATTGTGTGCGTGTGGTGTGTCCAGGGACATTTGCAAACCCCTGGTTCCCATACAGGGAACCAAACTTTTTCACTGGATGTCTAAATTTAGCGTGCATTGCAAGCTTTGACTGAGAATAGTAGGATTTTCAGTTGTCGCGGTTTTCGCTGTCTTCGCAGTCCACAAGCTCTTCTCCAAGGGGGGGGGTGCATTCTTTTAGCCTGAACCTGATAACAGAGCGTTCTGTAACAAAACTTAACCCTCTGTGCATATTACAAAGTTAGTTTATTTTAGTGTATATTAAATGTAAAATATAGACATCTGTATGCGTTGTTATTCTTGAAGAATGAATGTATGTCTATAATGTGAACACCCTGCCTTTATCTTTATATTCGCTTTGCCCTGCGGGACAGGGTAAAGCGTTTTTTTCTGCTAAAAAAAAATCACAATTTTAGATATTTAGATTTTTGTGCAGCGCCATGGCGCCCGTTGGCGCTTTGTAGATGCCGAAAGATTGTTTTTATTCTGATGGTTACTAATTTTCCTTACAGTACTTTAATATAAATAAGTGTATTTTTTGCTGCATAATTGTAGAGTGATCTTCCAGACCCACCTAGTTTTGCATCAGGTTTGAATCGCTTGGTAGATTTGTTAATACCCCTTAATATGGGATACTGGTTAGATTTAAAATATCCTGTATTCTATTGCGTTATGTTTTTATTTGGTGGAAAGGAAGCAGGATTTCGACCAGGACGGGGAAAAAAAAAAGGTACAAGTTTGTTAGCCTTGGACTTCTATCCATGGAGATTACTGCCGGGGGGGGGGAGAAGGAGGGGCAGCGGGTGCAGAAGCTCAAGTAAGGGGGGAGCAACAGCGAGTTAAAAATGTACAACTCTATGCAATTTTAGATAGTGCTTTAGATGCCGTTTCGTTTGGTTTATGATGCATAGTATGAACACGGTATCTATAATTGCAGATTGCTATTTTTAAGAAAACGTGTATTTTGTATAGGATTTTATAATTAGTGCCCAGAGTGTGACCTAGCTATGTACATGAGAAGGTTACTAATGTCTGAAAAGTTTTGTCCCCCAATTCTCTAACAGATCAGTGTACTGGTTACAACAGTCTGGTGATGCCAGGTGATTAAGTATGAATTAAGATAATTAAAAGAAAAAAACTGGCTACAGCGGGATGGGACCGACCGTTCATGTATTACTCTCTACCCCAGCTACAGTCTACTTCGCTTAACGAGTGCCCTGGATACATCTGATTGCAGAAGAGCTGTAGGCCTGAATCCTGATCCACCAGTCTCGACCACGCCCAAGCCCGGACTTCAAAGGGGGTTGCACTAATATAGGAGCCCATCTCAAACCCCGGTGAAAAATGGAGAACGCTGGCGAGACTCTAGGGGAACGGATGATGTGCAGCTCTTCCCCAAGGGGGGATACTGGCGGTAGTAGGAATTGAAGAACCGTTACTGTAGAGAAACAGATTCCTGAGATTGAAGAAGAGGTTAAAGATATCCAGAGAATCCTCCAGACCGCCCTGAGGTCCTTACCCATCTGACCAGTACTCCACCTGACATGCCAAATCTGGAATTCTACCTGAACAAACGGTGGTTTGAACCAAATGGTGAATACATCGAAGTAATCCTCAAGCAGTCACAAGATGGATACGAAATACTGGAATACAACCATTCCTATATCCGGTGGCCAGTACCCCTTCAAGAGCAAGGACAGAATGAATGGGGGGGCAACAAGCTGACAAAGCCTGAGCTTGCAATCATGAAGCTGAACAAAGGAATCCCGCAATAGAACTGTCTGAGAAACCTGAATCCTGTGAAATTCTGAATTCTAATTGTCACAACAACCTACTGTCACGGTGGCAGTACCACCAGGCACGCACCACCCTATCCTTGCCCTCCGATCCTTGGAAGTGGTCGGTCAGTATATATATCCCTATGAATATAACTCGCAGCAAGGTGAGGCCCTGGTTCCTGAGAGAAGCCCCTATATGCAGAGATGCAGTGTAAACTGCAAGGACCGATGAAAGCAACACAGGGTTAACAAAAGACCTCTGTACGGCAATACCAAAGATTCCCTGCACTGAAAGGCCGGTCTTTAGGATAGCCGGATCTAATCTAAAGGAAAGTATTACCTTGAAGCCGTACAGAGTCTTTTGTTGTATACAGATGACAGGGTTACCTGGAAACGGTACAGACAAGGAAAATACTATAGAGTAGTCATATATAGAGGAAAGCCAAAAGGTCATAACCAGAGAGAGTATGTCATACAGGATATAGGAATAGGAACCAGAAGGGAAGTCAGCCAAGCCAAAATCAGTAACCGGGGAATCAGAATGGAACATAAACAGCAAACCAAAATACAGCAATAGACAGAACTAAATACACAAAAGGAACTGACATAAACTGGAACAGAAATAACAGAGGCAAAAACTAAACAAGGATGAACAAACGGAGGATAACAGGAACACAGCAAGGAGCTCTCAGGACACAAGTCGCAAGGAGACCAGGCAAAGTAAAAATGACCCAGCAATGTCCTATAGGTACATTGCTCTAATATAGTCAGGGGAATCAAGGCAAGGGTAAACAGGTGAGCAGCACACAGAACACCAATTAACCCCTGGGAGGCCACCCAGGAATTGGCAGCAACAGAAACACAAGGGAAAAAACACAATATACAAATACAGAGGGCAGGAAGACAGGTATGCCAGCATGGAACGTGACACCTACGAATTACCCGGATTCTGAAGTGTCTGAGGGAACAAAGAGCCGAGAGATACCAGGCCCCTGGATGAAATTCTTCCTGATAGAAACCCTTGTTGACAGACGTCTGCCAAACGTAAAGGTCAGCGTCCTGAGCTACTTCATGTTTACCGTGAAGAACAGATGGGAATGGCGAGACCTGATGTATTTCACATGTAAAACAAAAAGGTGAGAAAAAGTGAGTTCATATGGGGACCCGGGGAGAGACTCCAGTGTTACAAGAAGATTCTCTCTCTGATAATCCCCTTGCTGCCGCCACCACTTGCCCACTGGACTCCTGAATAATCTGAAAAAGAGCAGAAGTGGTTCTCTGAAGAACCATGAAGATTCTGAGAAGATGGATGGTTCCAGCTAGCCAACAGACAAATAGTCCTTCCTGCCACATTGGCACCAGAGATTGTCTGGGCCCTACACGCCAGCACCCATGGAGGAAAGACTGTCATAGAACAGTGTGTCACTTGTGCTAAGAATTACCCCGGATCAGGCCCATCACAACAGCCAGGAATCCAACCCATCGGATTATCACCAATGGCCTTACTTCAGATTGACTTTACCGTACTTCCACCCTGCAAAGGGTACAAGTATCTTCTAGTGCTGGTATGCACTCTGACATGATGGGTTGCAGCCTATCCAACCAGAACTGAGAAAGTCGCAGAGGTAGTGAAGTGCCTCCTGAAAGAAAGTATCTACCGGTATGGATTACCGCTTGCAATTGGGTCGGACAATGGCCCAGCCTTCGTACAGACCTGTCTGCATCGACTCGCCCGCCATTTGAACATCACCTAGAGACTGCATATTGCTTACAGATCCTCAAAGTTCCAGAAAGATAGAACACGTGCAGTGACTCAGCCCCTGGAGTACTAGTCCAGTACCTGTGGCATACCTGTCAGACCTACAAGACACAGTCGCCTGCGGCCTGCCACCCTGTATCAATCTGCTGGTTGCTGACGTGCTTACCCTAGGCCAAGGAAGTACGTGCAATTACGCATTCATGACTGTCCACGTGGATGGAGCCCCCTACCTGGACCGCGGCCTACTAACCTCTACGGGCAAGCGGGTAACCTTTGCCCGAGACATACTTCTGCTATAAACCACATTTCTACTCTCACTGCCTCGTACTGTAACAAGGAGGGTTATGGGCTGATCCATAACTCTTCTGAATGTGCAGCACAAATGGGGTCCGATGAACATTAAGACAGATGAGTTAGCCTTATTGTATTAGGGGAAGAAATGTGCATTTTTAGGGGGACTGTTATGGACAAGAATATGTATCTGCTTTAATAATATTCAAAGGCCTAGCAAAATGCTAATTTAAGTAGTTTAAGTGGAGCAGACATTAATTAACTGTTTTTATAAGAATCAAATGCATATTATTGTTTAACACGCTGTCTTAGGCTAGGGTCAGACGAACGCATTTTTCACGTCGTCCGTGAAAAAGTGCGGTCGAACGAACGTACGTATTTTTTCCCGGAATAAGCGACAGCGGTCATACGATGCGCCTTTTCGTCCGTGATTTTGTACGGATCATCAATAAAACCCTTTTTGCGTCTGGACGTTATGTTGGCCGGACATTAGCAGCGTCTGACGTCTCCTAATCACACACACACGCCGCTATGCGGCCGCAGCGCACTCTGTACGTCAGTAGTAGCGGTTTGACGTTCTCGAAAAAATGCGTTCGTTGGCCACTTGCGTTGCGCGGACAAACTTTCGTGCGGCCATTCGTCGTATGTTCCCCGGCATTGGACGTCATTTGCTGCTAGTACGGCCGTGATTTCGTGCGGCTAAACACACGTTAAAACTGCGCTAGTCTGACCCTAGCCTTAGCCGATTGTTTTGCAGCACATGTAGTTTCTCCTAGTATCA
Organism: Leptobrachium leishanense; assembly: GCA_009667805.1. Taxonomy (NCBI): domain Eukaryota; kingdom Metazoa; phylum Chordata; class Amphibia; order Anura; family Megophryidae; genus Leptobrachium; species Leptobrachium leishanense. Next base: position 505,877,027 of record CM019063.1, on the reverse strand, counting down.
AGAAGAGAATATTTTGGAACATCTTGGAACATCCTGAAAACGTCCTGTAACAACGTCCTTGACGGCTAAGGGGACAAACGGAGAAGCTGATATTTTATTTTTCTTAAACAATTAAACATAAGTCTGCAATTTCACAATATCAATGACGAATAGAATGTTGGGCAACAGCCTGTTTTCGTTACGTGCGAAGTAGCATAAAAAAGCTTGTATCTTTTCAATAAAGCCCAGAGAAGTCACCCGGACTTGTCCGAGGGGGCTACATAGAAACCTATCCAGCAAGTCTGTGTGTTTTCTTTCAGTGCGCACTTGATTTGATTGGCTTCTCCACCATTTGGCAGCTGCAGGCATTCGAACGAGAGACTGTTTAAGTCTAATCCATAACAGATGTATGGAGAGGACTTTGTCAGTCAAGTTATATATTCCTCTATTCGACCGTACTTTTCTCTCCTTCCGTTCCTTTCTCTGTCTTCCTGCTCGGCATCCTCTTCTGCTGAATAATCGTCCTTTCCGGGTGACCAACCCCTTTTTTGGGAAAAAGTCCTCCATGGGGGTCTGTTGTGGGGAGATTGAAAAACCTCTTCCTTTTCTTCAGCTAATAGTTGGTATCTATTATAGGACTGCCCATCCTGGTTCCCATATAGGGGGGCAAAGTTCCTCCTTTGTCTACCTCTTCCAGGAAAGTTTTGAGGCTTCTTATAAGGAGCTTTTGCATACTCGTGGGAAGGATAACAACCTCTATCTCTGACGGTCTGTCCTTTTGCCGATGTTTACATCCATAGTCCCTCTGGTTTGGGGTATATCCACCCCTCATCTGTTTCATTTGTCCTAAATTTGGGGGTGGCTTCCTCGGTTGGCCCCTATAGACCGAATTTCCATATTGGGTATATTCTTTTCCTGGTTGTCCTTGAGATGGGTATCCTGTTTCATCCATCCTAAATGTTGACCTCCGTCTCCTACGGGGGGCCCATAGGTGGCTCGTCATAGATATAATGGGTCATATGCTGCGGTGGTGGATTTCTGTTGTCAAAACGTACTGATGGGAGATCTTGTTTCTCTACCGACCTTACATTACCACGTTGGTAGAAGAATAAAATATATAGGGTAATATCCCACAAACTAGGTATACGCAAAAATAAACTTGGCAACTCACAAAAGTAAATGTAAATCAGCCCATCATCCTGCAAGAATTACCATGCGGTAGATGCCCAAACGATGTTGAGTCGGTATCACATCCATCCGATGGTACACGGTCTCGGAATAAATGATAAACAGAGTTAAAACAGCATAGCAGTACTGGAGGCGACGGGATGAAAACTGTTTCATCCATCCTAAATGTCGACCTCAGTCTCCTACGAGGGCGCATAGGTGGCTCGTCATAGTTCTAATGGGTCATATGCTGAGGTGGTGGATTTCTGTTGTCAAAACGTACGGATGGGAGATATTGTTTCGCTACCGACCATGCATTCCCACGTTGGTAGTCCATCAAGTCTCTATGGTATTTCTTCTTTTTCCTATCTTTGATTTCGTCATCTAATGAACTCAAATCTGTTTCTAATTTGTCAAGAAATGGTGTCTTTTTGTTCAGTCAAGGTGGCTTTTAATTCAGCATGATTCTTTTCTATATTCTGATTGAGTTCTATTAGGCGTTCATTGCTTCTATCCGCAATCGCGCGTACTATGTAATGAAAAACCTTCAAGCATAGTGTCCCATCTTTCTAAAAAAACTGTATCTTCTTTATCCCCCGCTGGGTTTTTGTTAAATCTCAAACCCCTGGGTACCATTTTATCTTTTATGTACTTTTTTCAAGGGAAATAACTTCCCATTTATCTTATTTCTTTTCCTTAAATCCGACTGATGAAGCCTGCTGATAGGCAGGGGAAACGTGTTTTGGTTATATCCTTATGTTTTAAATTATTTTATGTTTTTTACATCCCAATATTTTTTTTTATTTTTTTTTAGCAGTTTATTCTCATAATTTCTAGGATTTTTGCCATTTCCAAAACTGGTGGTGTTGGAGGAAGAGGCATCATTGGGGCAGGACCCCCAGTATCAAGTGGTCCAAGGTGCAGATACCGAGCCACAAATGCTGGGAGGCTCAGTAACACGTGAGATATTCCCAATATTCTATGTTGAGTTGTTCATACAATATTGCACCATATACCTGATCTTTTATCGAGGTACAATGGCCCACAAGAGAAAATAGCCGCACTGCCACAGATGAATTTTTTGTGCTGGTGGGAGGTGCCCCCCATAGAGGCCTGAACGTGCCAGAAACGAGCCTATAGGCTCCTCGTTTGTGAGTGTAAATTTCCACCATTATTTTAGATTAACTGTATGGCTTTGCATTACTGTACTATTGGATTTGCTTATGTATTCTAGGTAATAGCATGTTAAGGTTCTTTGGATCCATTGGAATTTGATCCATATACACGCTTTTGAAGGAAGACTATATATTGATTATTCCACTGTTGCGCTCCCAATTCGCAGAGCTGTGCGGTTGTATTTTACTAACTAGATTGGCTGAGCCTCATGAGAAATGTAGGCCCAAAACATCTGTAGAGCCAAGTTTGCTGACCCAGCACGTGTATCACAGAGCTGCACAGGAATAAGACTCCATCACGGTACTATAAAGTTGGTGCTAACTTAACCAGAGCTGTTGTAAACTTACCAGAGCCATTATAGCCTATGGAGTTGCTAAGTTTACAACAGCTCTGGTTAAGTTAGCACCAACTTTGTAATACTGCCCAGTGTGTGAGTGTATTGCAGAGCTTCACTACAGGAACAAAACTCACAGTAATGTGCTGCGCATGGGTCACCAAAGGGTCAGTGAAATGGAATCGCCAAAGCACACCACATTATCAGAGCTTGAATTAGACCAGCACTTTATTTATTATTCAAGATTAATATGCAATGTGCTGAAGGTCAGGATTTGGGGGTTAATTTATGGGCTGCTACTCCTTAGGGTTAATTAATTTATGGTGCAAAGTTAACTCCATTAAAATAATTAAATAAATTATTTTGTTTTGCAGTTATGGGTAAAGGGAATCAGAATTTTAAGAGCAATGAAGGTTAATCCCTGTATTTGGTTATTTAAGACAATCAGTCTGCTGTTAAGCTAAGAAATGCTTTGCTGCAATCAGATCTGAGTCAGTGAGCTGCTCTATCTGAACACAGTCATTGTACTGTTTACATTGTAACACATAGAAACATAGAAAAATGTTGGCGGATAAGAACCTTTCGACCCATCTAGTCTGCCCAATTACATGGATACTTTACCTGGATTTATCTTTTGTTTAGGATAGCCTTATGCCTATCCCATGCCTGCTTAAATTCAATCACTGTTTTGGCCTCTACCACTTCAACTGGAAGACTGTTGCATGTATTCACCACCCTCTCAGTAAAATAATGCTTCCTGATGTTACTTTTAAACCTTTGCCCCTCTAATCTAAGACTATGTCCTCTTGTTTTGCTACTTTGTTTCCGTTTAAATATACTCCCTTCCTCTACCTTGTGGATTCCCTTTACGTATTTAAATGTTTCTATCATATCTCCCCTGTCTCGTCTTTTTTCCAAGCTGTACATGTTAAGATCATTAAGCCTTTCCTGGTAACTTTTCTCCTTCAAGCCGTACACCATTTTAGTAGCCCTTCTCTGAACTCTAAGATGTCTATATTCTTCTGGAGATACGGTCTCCAGTACTGCACACAGTACTCCAAGTGAGGTCTCACCAGTGCTCTGTACAGTGGCATGAGCACTTCCCTTTTCCTACTGCTAATACCTCTCCCTACACAACCAAGCATTCTGCTAGCATTTCCTGCTGCTCTATTACATTGACTACTTACCCTTAGATCCTCTGAAATAATAACCCCTAAATCCCTTTCCTCGGATGTTGAGGTTAGGACTGTATCAAATATTCTATATTCAGCCCTTGGGTTTTTACGTCCCAGGTGCATTATCTTGCACTTATCCACATTAAAACTCAATTGCCACAGCTCCGACCATTTTTTTAGTTTACCTAAGGCTGGGGTCAGACTGAGGCAGTGCGAACGCGCGTGCAGGCGCACGTAATCATGGCCGTAGTAGCAGCAAATGCCGGCGAATGACAGCCAATATACGAAGTACGGTCGCACAAAAGTCCGGCTGCGCAACGCAAGTGGCAAACGAACGCATTTTGTCGAGAACTTAAAACCGCTAGTACGGTTGTACAGAGTGCGCTGCGTCCGCTAGCGGCGTGTGTGCGTGAATTGGAGATGTCAGACACTGCTAATGTCCGGCCAACATAACGTCCAGATGCACAAAGTGTTTTATTGATGATCCGTACAAAATCACGAACGCAAATGCGCATAGTATGACCGCTATCGCGTACTCCGTGAAAAAATGCGTCCATTCGTTCGAACGCACTTTTTCACAGACAACGTGAAAATGCGTTCGTCTGACCCTAGCCTTAATCATTTGTCGTTTGGCTGATCCCTCCAGGAACGTCAACCCTGTTGCAAATCTTTGTGTCATCAGCAAAAAGACATACTTTTCCATTAATACCTTCTGCAATATCACTAATAAAAATATTAAAGAGAATGGGTCCAAGTACTGACCCCTGAGGTACCCCACTGGTAACAAGACCTTGCGCCGAATAAACTCCATTTACCACAACCCTCTGTTGCCTGTCACTCAGCCACTGCCTAATCCATTCAACAATATTGGAATCCAAGCTCAAAGATTGCAATTTATTGATAAGCCTTCTATGCGGAACAGTATCAAAAGCCTTACTGAAATCTAAATAAGCAATGTCTACTGCACCACCTGTGTCTATTATTTTTGTTACCCAATCAAAAAAAAATCAATAAGATTAGTTTGGCATGATCTCCCTGAGGTAAACCCATGTTGTTTCTGATCCTGTAATCTGTGTTTTTAGATGTTCAACAATCCTTTCCTTTAACATGGTTTCCATTAATTTCCCCACTACTGACGTAAGACTAACTGGCCTATAGTTCCCAGATTCCTCCCTACTACCCTTCTTGTGAATGGGCACAACATTTGCTAATTTCCAGACTTCTGGGATGACTCCCGTTAGCAAGGATTGGTTAAATAAATCTGTTAACGGTTTTGCTATTACATCACTGAGCTCTTTTAATAATTTAGGGTGGGTCCCATCAGGCCCCATTGACTTATTTGTCTTTACTTTAGACAGCTGCTGTAGAACCTCCTCCTCTGTAAACTGATATGTAAATGTCTCGTTAGTGTTTCCTCCTAACTGAGGTCCCTACCCTTCCTTTTCTTCTGCAAAGACTGAACAAAAATATTCATTGAGGCAGTCTGCGAGACTTTTATCCTCTTCTACATACCTTCCTTCCTTTTGTTTTTAATCTAACTAATCCTTGTTTTACTTTTCTTTTCTCGTTTATGTATCTAAAACTTTTGTCCCCCTTTTTTACTGACTGAGCTATTTTCTCTTCTGCGTGTGCTTTGGAAGCTCTTATAAATTGCTTTGCCTCTTTCTGCCTAATCTTATAGGTTTGCCTATCTTCTTCACTCTGAGTTGTTTTATAATTATTGAATGCTGTCTTTTTGTTCTTCACTATTTTGGTCACTTCTGCAGAGTACATTGCAGGGTAGAGCTGGCAGAAGCTGCTTCAATTCAAATAAGCTTTATTGGAGGTTATATGGGATGGAGGGGGGGTAGTGGGACATATATGGGGGGAATGGGCAAAACCATGGACATTATAAGGGATAATGTGATGGGGGCGAGTCCGTGTTGGGGATTTAGTGGTTGATGGGTAGTGCCCATGCCGCACTGTATTTTTCCAGCACTTCCAGGCTGTCTTATAGACCTCTCTCTGTTGGTGACAGTAATAGGTCATCTGCATACAACAGGAACTTCACCTTGGTGTCTTGTCGAGTTAGTCCTGGTGCTGAGGAGGATTCTAGAGTTTCAGCCAGTCCATTGATGTAGATGTTAAAGAGGGTTGGACTTAAGCTGTAGCCTAACTGCTTCAGTCAGTCTAAGATCAGATTACATGTGCAGTAACGAATTCACAAACTGAACCCGTTACAAGCGGATCATTCAACCTGATGAACAGAGTCACTCATTTCACCGGGAAGAACCGGCTCAAAAGAACAGATCGTTCAAGATTCGGGCATCTCTACTAAAAGTTTGTAACTTTATGCAGTCTACTTGTAAAACAAAATAAATATTATAACAATAGACATTTTTATTTTTCACTCATAGATCGCACTTGTTTCTGTTATCCCTACAGGTGTGGCTTAAGAAAAGATCAAATTCTATTGGGAACTTGAAATATACATTACCCTGTAGAATGATACTGCTTTGTCCCGGTCGTTGATGCCATTGAAGAATATATCACCTGCTGCTTCAAATAACTCCATTCCTAAATTTGGTTCCCCAGTAGATAGAGCAACATTCTGCGCAACCTTGGGAGAAAGTAAAATGTAGTTTATAGATGTCATGTTTTATAGAAGCCTTCCACATTTCCATCATATGTTATTCAGCGGCATGCTCACCATTATTCATCGGTAGAGTGTGTGATGTATGAGTTGTTAGACTGTGTAATAGTGTATGGTGTGTGTGTGAGTCTGTGTATTGTGAGGATGGACTGTTGTTGGCTGTGAATGATGCATTGCTTTTCTTCTGCCTCTACTTCCTGTTCTGAAGTGATTACTCACTTCCTGTTGTGGGTTGGTGGGAATGTTCTGGGTAGATGTTAATTGGCGGCTGAAGCAGGGCAATGTTATGAGGCAGCACTCTGAGGAAACTGTTCTATACAGATTAATAAACGACAACTTGCTTATATAGAAGTAACTGTTTTGTACAAGATAACTAATAAAGTAGGAATAATCGCCTTTTACGCAAAACATCACACAGTGTATTCTATGTGATCTAAAAATGTTTAGCTCAGTGGGGCTCAAGAAAACCCACAATTACAATTTTCCAACCAGTCAGTGGATACGATGCACTAATGCTGCCTGGGGGAGTGAGATACCTAAATAAAAAAGCGAGTGGTAAGAAGATGTGGGCATTAGTTAAGCGTCAAACTGAGCAGCCAGTGTCTTCTATATACACATTTTAATGTACAGCATTTATGAGGTTAAGATAATGCTGTAAAATGCGGGTTAGGATAACTAGTAACTTTACCCTGATATCTAACTCCAATTCAGAAGCAATCAGTAAGTTTTGGATGCTGCTGAATTCTAATGAAAAAAATTCAACAAAGCCAGATGTAGAGATTGTTTTCCCCCATGTCTGAGAACAAGTGGAAATTTGTTATCTCGAACTGTTTGTTTTGTATCAAATACAAAAATATAGATTAATTTATAAAGTTCACAGCAACAGAACAAAAAGATATAGGTCAGTTAAGGTCAGACATAAATTTAACCCCTTCCCTACCACTGACGTACTATGTACGTCCTGCCCACGGGTCACCCTTAGACCCGTGGACGTACATAGTACGTCAGCGGGCTTCTAACCTCCCTCCCGCTGATACCTTCCTCACCGGTTCCCACAACGCCTATGGCAAGCTTGAAGCTTGCCTTGGCGCTTGCTGGAGGCTGGCCGATCCGATTACGTCATCACGCTGCATGATGACGTCATCGGCCGGTGCCGAGAAACAAGGAAGAGGCTCATTTGGAGCCCTCTATCTCCCCAACCGTTTAAGGTACAGCGATGCAAGTTGCACCGCTGGAAAGGGGAGTCTTCCCTTTTCAGCGGTGTACAGCATTAACCGTTTCGCTGCCAGATCGCGATTCGAAAACCTGGAGGGGGCTGACATCTTGGATGTCAGCCAAGCCTCCAAGTTACCCCCCACCCACTGACAGCCTCACCATATGTGTGAGTATGTCAGTGGGCCAGTTAACCCCCTAGCTGCCATGTGTAGATAGGGGGATCATTTGGATCCCCTTATCTCCCGATCCGTGGCAGCTAGAGGGTCATATTTGACATCATTGGAAAGGCCTGATCATGGCATAAAAATACAATTTAAATTTTAAAAAAATATGTTTTTATTTTTTTTTGTCTGGGAGGGGATTAGTTAAATAGTACCTAGGCTGTCATCTAAAAATAGCGCAAAACGGTCAGAATGAGCGCAGAGCACATAGGTGAACTGGCTCAGCAGTGAAGGGGTTAAAAAGCAAAAACATGTAAAAATTGGGTATTTCTGTTCTCGGGACCAAATCTTGAAACTATTTAGCCGGGGTCTAATTTTGGTGGTTGTATATTTTGGGGATTAAATTACGAAAAAGTGTGCTTTTACTATTTTTTTCATCATATTTCATATTTTTTTTATAGTAAATTATTCGATATGATTCAAATAATGGTATTTTTAGAAAGTCCATTTAATGGCGGGAAAAACGGTGTATAATATGTGTGGGTTGAATAAACGAGTAAGAGGAAAATTTGACCTAAACACTAACAGCGCAGAAACGTAAAAACAGCAGCGGTCACTAAAGGACGGATTTGTGTAAAAAGGCCCAGTCACTAAGGGGTGAAAGGGACACTTCTAATCCTGATCACTTTACAGTTTTAAAGCTGTATCTGGTGAAAATGCTTGAAGTGGAGGAGATTCCTCCAACCCACCCAGCGGCACCAGCAGTCAGGACGTATGAAATTAAAGGCTGCTGGTTACCAGATCTGTCACCAGTGACGACACTCTGAGACCCGTTGTGGTAGCGATAGGTTTCGAAGAGGCAGCCGATGGATCGCATCTGCGCATGCATGCAGCTCTAATGCATCATTCTGTGCAGACATGGAACTTGCATACATAAAGTGTACAAGACCAGTTGTGGTGTGCAGTTTGCGGGTCTTACACTACGCCAGTTGCATTAGAAAGTTTTAGGGAGTTCCCTGGTTCGGGAGTCCCTGAGCTGAAGAGGGAGAAAATGTGAGTAAAATACACCTAAAAAGAAGAAAGAAAAGAATTGGGCAAAGGCTGTCAGCAGCCTCTGCCCAATTAATAAATGGCATAAGAAGGAAACTCTGGTTTTAATAGTGTTCCTTTAAAAATAACAGCGTTAAAATAGCAATTAGGAAATTATAGGAATGAGTCCAAAATCACGGTGGGGAAAGTAAAGATTATCTGCCGGGTATTTAAAAAAGAAGTTTGGGTCCTTCACGCTGATCCTAGAATCACCTCAATGAGAAAAGTTGTTTATTGCATTTAGGAGAACAATCCTGTTAGGTGTGTGACGGTTTTCTGTGAATCTGCTTTCGTTGAATGGAATAACTCATCACTGCAGTGTCTACAAGTTAAAGAATGAGCTGGGCTGAGCAGATGTAGAACTAGCAAGTCGTTTTTTAGGGTTTGGAATATTTTGTCATAACCAGTAAGGTTGAAGAACCCCATGTTCTTATTAAATATGAACAAATGGAGCCAATTTGGGTGTTCCGCTTCCAGCAGACACGATTTATGGGGTTGCAGTCTGTGAAGGGGCAGTGAGACTCATGTTATAAGCAAATAAGAGGATTCTTGAGTTTTAGAAAAACTAGTCTTTGTAAAAATTGACACCACTACACTGAAACCCTGATTTGCTTTCCCAAAGATTGGTGAAATAAGGAGCAGAACATTTTGACATTTCTTAGTTGTCTGTCAAGGAGATGACGTATGTGTATTAGTTACTGTACTTTTTTATTTATTTGAAGGGACACTACCACTTATAAGCTGTAACTTGATTACTTGTGCATTACAAATCCTCTTTATCTGCCTCGCGCTTTCTACCTGGAGGTATGGGGAGGAGACCTCGGGAGTTGAGGGCAGTGGAGGACCCTGGCTTCCCAGACGCACAGGACTCTTGACCCGCTACTAGAGGCGACCTGTGGCCCCACTTGGGGGAGATGTGGAGGGCTGAGCTCCTTGTCCAGCCTATTTATGCGGATCCCGGCGAATGCTCCACTGGTGGCCGGTCCGAAGCGGAACATCCTTACGGTGTTGCCGAGATGGAGCTGGCGAGCGTGGGAGAGCTTGCTGCAGCTGTGACTACGTGGATGCCAGCGGTGCTGCCTGTGATAACGCCCGGTGTCCAGCGCTGTCATGCGGATGCAGGACAACACTGGCCCTGTGGAAGTCCTTGACCTTTGGCTGGGGAGCTCGGGCCTCGTGGGCTCTACTTACCTGCTGTCTGCACACCGTCTGTCTGTGTATCAGGGATGGCCTCGGCTACTCTCGGCTTTTACCCGTTCAGCGGTGAAAGGTTCTGTGTTGCCGGTGAAGATGAAGCTGCCAGGGACTGTTACCCCGGATCTTGCTGTGGCAGTGCATACACGCCTCCCCGGTGGTCCAGAAGACCGGGAGGGAGCTGGAGGCTGCGGCGTGGTTGAGCTGCAGCTCGGAGGCCTGTGCATCCAGACTCCTGCCTGTATGAGGGGTCTGCAGGCCCTGTGCTTCTTGTGGACACTGGGTGATGGGGACTGCCTGTTCTTTCTTTGCGGCTCAAGCCTTCCGCTTCGCCGGCTACATTGTTGACCCCATTTGAGGAGTTGCCCCCGCCCAGGAGATGACCCCCCCACAACTTAATATTTTTACCCCCCTTCGCATGATCTGATGACTTTTATTTGTCTTTTTATTGTGTCTCTTCGTGTCTTAGCAGTTCTCTCACTTCGTCCTTGTGCCCCTCCTTTTATTTTGGACACTCTTTTGTTTTTTTCTTTGTTTGAAGTAATGTAAAAAGGAAACATAATTAAGGTTTATTATCTCCTGTTTCCATTTTGTGAATTTTCCCAGGACTCAACATTTACCAAAATCTATACATAAGTTTCACTTTAACAGTAAGTGGAGTGGAGGGGGTGAATGTTTCGATGAGGCTATTGTTCTCCAGGCTACCCAAGATAAGGATGGCAGCGTAATGAGACTTCTAATCTACCCCCTGGTGATGTCCTTTGAATACATCCCACACAATACAATGATGTGAGTCGGTGACTGGCCCATAGACTGCATTATATGGCTAAAGCCACACTTTGAGGAGCAAGTGATGTAAAGATATTGTGGAGGGGCACTTTGCAACACAAAAGATCACACAATGGATGCACCCAGTGACTCATTGTCACGGTTGGCAGTACGAGGCTCGCGCCATAGTAAGGCTCTGGTACAGGTGAAAGCCCCTATATGCAGAGATACTCGGCACCACAGCAATATCAATATATATATATATATATACACAAAACACCAAAAAAAAGAGCACTCCATATCAATGACCACCTTCATCCACCATTTTCTGCAAAAAAAAAACATTTCAAAAATTCAAAAACCTGACTGAGGTAAAATGATGGGGATTCAGTTAACAGAGTATGATCATAATTTGCGTAGGCCTGTCACAGTCGCCAATGTACCCCATCGTTGACAGGTCCTATCTAACTTGACTGTATCTGCATTTACAGTATTTAGCTCCCCAGTAGGCACTTCCCTTTATAGGCTGTCACGAAAATGTTGTTGCAGAAACTGGTGGATGAAGGTGGTCATTGATATGGAGCGCTCTATTTTTTGTGTTTTGTATTTAATGTCTGAGATGCACCCGCTCATGTTAAATCCAACGTTTCAGCCCAGAAATAACGGGCCTTTTTCAAGGCTTTGAAAAAGGCCTGTTATTTCTGGGCCGACACGTTGGATTTTTACTCATGTAAAGAATAAACTACTATTTTTACTCAGTCCCGGAGTGCCTCCCACCGTCCTCTATTTTTCTATATTTACTCTACAAGGGAGCTCAGCACCCGGGCATCAGCAATCCCCGTGGGACCCCCTACCCACACAACTTTGTATAGGAATTGAGTGCCTGGTCCCCCCTGCTTTCTATTTATATATATATATATATTATACACACAACGCAGGGTTAACTGGACACCTCTGCACGGCAATACCACAGCAACCCTGCTCTGATATACCGGACCTTAGAATGGCCGGATCTAGTCTAAATGAAAAGATTACCTTAGAAGCCGTGCAGAGTCTTATGACAATAGCGATTTCGGGATTCCCTGTAAACAGTACAGACGAGGATGAATAAGCGTAGTAAAAAAGGGAAGCCAGAATGTCAGAACGAGAACGTCATACAGATGTACAGGAATCAGAACCAGGAGGGAAGTCAGCCAAGCCAGAAGATTAAAACCAGGGAATCAGTATAACATAAACAGAAAACCAAAACAGCAAGGGAAAACAACAATGAACTGAATACACGGGAGAAACAGAAATAAACCAAGAACAGTATAACAGAGGCAACACATAGACAGACCGGGAAACAGGACCAGAGAAATAAACTGAACAAGATATACAAACTAGACTGGAACAATAAAGCAGGGAGCTCTCAGGACACAGCACAAACCAGAAACCAGGTAAAGCAAAATGACCCAGCAATGTACCATTGGCACATTGCTATAATATAGGCAGGACAATCAGGACAAGAAACAACAGGTGAGCAGGGAGCACAGAACACATTAACCCCTGGGCTGCAACCCAGGAATTAGCAGCAATAGAAACGCAAGGAAAATCAGGTATTAACAAATGCAGGGGGACAGGGCTGGAGACGCAAAACGTGACACACAGAGTAAAATATTTTCTTAACTAAACATACAAGGGAAAAAGTACATGGAAAATCCTAAAACAAACAAAATAACATTTAATTTTTTGGTGGTAGTGGCCCTTTAAGCAAAAAAACAAAACAGCATAGCCTCCCGAGATTTCAGTTATCCCTCTGAGGAATCTTGATCTAACAGGGAGCTTTAGTGAATCTCGTCCAGAGAATACTTGGATCGGTACATACCATGTATAAATTATTGTGTCCATACCTGAATGTAGAGGTCCACCAATTCATTCTGACCAAGGATATAGTAAATCTTTCCAGCCCAGAGCCACGCATAAGATTCCTTTTCCTTCTTTTGAAGGTCTATGAATATCCCAAGGCTCCTTTTGGTGTATTCCAGTGCAGATTTGCAGGCCCTAAATAAGCAAACATGTTATAAAAACGTTAATAGTTGACTCAAGTCCATGTAATTGCCCTTGGCAGACTGTAGTATCACACAGGATCATAAATGGATCTAATTCGCCATACTCAATTTGATGGATAGATTCATTCTATTTTCTTATTGTAGGGTTCTTGCACACAACTACAAGATTATAAAAGTTCTGTGTATGATTTGCTGAACCTGGGATGATCTGTGTCAAAATAAACGTTTTAATTCATGCCGCAGCAAGTGTTTTTTCCTGCTAAAACATGCCACACGACCCATGACTGATAGTTGCATGTAACATACACTGCCTGGCCAAACAAAGTCACACGCTCTTAATATTTGGTTGTGCCGCCTTTTGCTGTGATTACAGCACATATTCACTGTGCGGTTTTGATAAGCTCATGCAATGTCACACATTTATTTGCGTCCAGAGTGCCATTAATTTGTGGCCAAGATCTTGTATTGATGATGGGAGAGTCGCGGCACTGCGTAAAGTCTTCTCCAGCACATTATCCCAAAGATTCTCAATGGGGTTAAGGTCTGGACTGTGTGGTGGCCAATCCATGTGTGAAAATGATGTTTCATGCTCTCTGAACCACTCTTGCACAATTTGAGCTTGATGAATCCTGGCATTGCCATTTTGGAATATGCCCGCTGTGCCATCAGGGGAGAAAACCCATTGATGAAAAAACCTGCTCATTCAGTATATTCGACGAATCACATGACCTAATTTTTTCAGCTGAAACATATTAATCACTGCAGTAATTATCCAATGGAAGACTCTTACCTGTTTGCTTAGTTAAATCCTGGTGGTGGCTTTTTTTGGCCAGTCAGTGTAAAATATATTATTAGTATTTGTGAAGCCAATAAAGGCTAACTTACCGTTCGGTGCCTAAAGATAAGTACAGCTGGCTAATTGTTTCAAGGACTTGACCCTCCAATACTTTGTCAGCCATTTTCCTGGCTAATTTGAGCTGGTACTCATTGTAGATGATGCTCTGTGCTTCATTTAGTACAACTGTATTGTAAAAGTGACACAAGGCCTGAGTTGCTTGAAGCTGACCTGTTTAAACAGTAATACAGAGTAATCATGAGCGTTCAGAACATCATAGTGATAATACTTATAATTGCAATTTATTTTAGCTATACTGGGATGTTTAATATGGCAATAGATAATAAAATACATTGTCCAATTTTCTTTTAAAATGAAGCACCCGAAAAATTGTAATCCTCTTTAGGAATGAAGACTATAAAGCCACCAGAACAAAATCATGCCTAGTCTTCATTCCTAAAGTTATTATACAGTGTGTAATATTTGGGAATATTCCCAGTGTATTTATTACTGTAATATCTTATTTGGCAGGCACATGTCGCCATCTGCTGTCCAAAAGGAGATTCTACAGCACCCCAAGCAGAACCAGCTGGGGATATGTATTGTAGACACATATTCCCAGCTGATTTAAAAGAGTTTTGACACCTTGGATATCAATGCTAAATCCTTAGGGACACATTCTAGGGCCCAAGTGCAAATACCTTTCATTAGCAATAAACATAATTATTTTGCATTGCTCAAGTAGAACACCAGATTTGACTATACTCGTTATCGGGGTAGCAGGAGGGGTCTTTCAGTTCATGTATAGTCGATTGTGGTATTGAAGGTTGAAGGGGTTAATGACCTTGTTTCTGAAGGTATCAAAATGAAACACCACCTTCAGGTTTTCTTTCCTTTTTTTCCATTCCAAAAGGATGATTATCAAGTGGAAAGCAGATGCAGTACAACATTTTTAGAAATTTGAGAATTAACACACAACTCTGGTCACATTTATAGGACATCCCAAAATTACCCATACAGTACAGGTACTATTTGTCAAAATGTCCACTTGATCTTCTCTGAAATTGTAACTTCCCTCTATAATATAAAGATACTAGAGATTTTAGCTATGCACTCAGAATGACCTATTTTTTGTGTTATACTCAGTGTATTCATTTTAACACATTTGAGTGAGGAGGTAGTTGTATTTATTTGCAAATTGACGGCACTGCAATGAGTACCGGGTTTGCAACTAGTTGAGCTAATATTCTATTTGGCAAATACCTTGATTTCCAACAATACATTTTCAAACTTCTTGTTTTCTTCTGTTTTTATTTTTTGAATGCTTTATAGCATTCATGTTTTATATTTTTGTTGGCCACTTTTAATGAGCTTCTATTCTCTCTTGCAACCTCTACCACACATAATCTAGATTTTTCAAACCTCTATTTTAAAATTAGCATGGAGAAAAATGTGATAACTATGATAAAACTTAACTAACATCCCACTAAAATAGCTGGGGTTTTATATTGCTATTTCACAAATTCCGCCCTGCAAGTAGGAATGTGCCCATGCAAATATCATGCGATGATTGATCTCTGAATGAAAGCATGTGGAATACAAGTGGTGCCGGCTCAGTCAGCAACCGAATACACCATTCTACATTATTACCCAATAGCTGAGACTGGACTATGGGCCTCACTTAATAATAATAAATACTGTATAGGTTTTTAATAAATCTTGGTCTACACTGTCAAACTATACAGGACTCTGGTATCTTTAACCCTATGTATTCCTATTTGATAAGGCCTCAATTTTCAGTTTGTTACTGACATTGATCTTGTGCTATTTCTGCATAACTTTTTTTTTTCTACACATAATTTTTACTTCTCGACAACCAGGTTGCTTTCCAAAAAACACTACGAGGCCCAGTGGATTTATGGAAAACAACTTTCCATTGTGGACAGTGTAAAAATGAATGTACCCTTCATAACATACATTTTAAAGACGGCTAATTCAACAGGCAGATGCCGCCCCCTGCTGTCCAGAAAGCGCTACACAATCTATAATAATGCAGCTGGAGCTTTTTGTTTCTGTGAAAGAAAAACGTATCTCCAAGCTGTTAAAATAGTTTTAGCACCTTGGCTGACCTGTCTAATTGCTGAAAATATTGGGGCACATTCTGGAGCACATTTGCAAATGAATTCAGTTTACATAAAAAAAATACTTTGCATTGCTCCACAATATGACCAGATCGACTTTACTGACTGTTGGCTTCTACAAGAGTATAGTTCAACGTGTTCGTTACCATGTGGGTTGATTCCATTTCCTTCTACCTTACATTCAGGGCTATGATATGCTGTCAATAAGTTAAAACACGCAGGTAAATCAGAAAAATCTCCTCCTGGGATGTTAAAATTATAGATTATATGTCAAAGTTGCATTTTATGTTTGGGAGGAAAAAAAAACCTTGAAAAATGGCTGTGTTTACTAGACTAATCTATAGGCAGCTGATTCTTCTAAATCTAGGTTGCACCATAATTCTTATGCATTAATTTTTCACTGGATACTGACACAAATATGACAGCCAACATGACCATCATTCATGCTTCTAAATGAACACAACAAAAAATACAAATTGAAACGGAAAAACACATACATACTTTCCAAATGGTTTGTTTCCATTGCAACGAGAAACGCCCACTCATAATAAATCCTTCCTTTCTCTTTATCAATCCCACTCATATAATACTGCGCTAATAAAAGAAGCACGTGGATAAAATCTATTCCTTTGTCCGTGGTTGGAAGACTGGAGTAAACCTTTACAGACTTAATTAAAAAACACTCCGTCAGGATTTTCGCGTTCAAGCTCATGCATAATGTTCCAAAGTTGGCCAGTACAGCTGCATGGTTTTGATGAGCCTCCATATCTCTGGAGATTTTTAGAGCTTTACAATAATGTTCTGCAGCGCACTTTATTTTTTTGGTACGTCTCAAGGCAATACCGTGCAGGTTGTGGATGATGCCCAGCTGGTGGGTTTTACAATTACACAATGACATTACGCTTCGTAAAATATCCAGAGCCGACTCGTTTTCTCCGTCCATCATACAAAGCCATGCCAGTGAGATAGAAACATCTACTCTGGACTCGGGAGCCATCAAACCGCTGTCATCAAGTGCCTTTAGAATATATAACCGAGCCTTTTTATATTGCTTATGGTTCGTGCATAATTCAGACAGACTCAGATATATGGACATGCTAAGCATACGCTCATGGTCATTGGTAGCCGCTGCCAAGGAGTCTCTGAGATACTGTGCAATCTGGGTCGGAAATGTTTGTCTGCCGCTGTTTAATCCAAAAAGCTTGACCGCATTAGCAACGACGAATCCCGCTCCTCTTAAAAAGTCAATAAATTTACAAGATTGGTGGGTTGCCAGCTTAACACAGCTCAGCGCCATGTGGGGTAAACATTTGTGACTGTATATCTCTGCGAGTTGAAAGTAGTATCCCGGTACAGAGTTCTGCTTTGGTCTCAATTCATTGCCTAGAACCTGCAATCTCTCAATGAATGGTAGAGCGTCAACACCTTGCCTGAGTCCAATGTACGTTGTAGCCAGAAGGAGACACGCTCTGATTTCACTGTAGGGGTCCTGGCTTAGTATTGCCTTCTTCAGGACATATTTCAGTATCATTGGTTCTATGTTTGTGCTACTGATATAGTTATTAAGTCCAATTGCAAGTGACGCTGCTTTATCTATGAATTGTGTGCATTTTTCTTTGTTCTTTTGCTTCAGGTATACTGCAGTCAGGTTCATATACATTGCATTGATGAAGAATAGGTCACCAAAATCCCCATTTATTACCCCTATTGCTTCTTCAAAGTAGACCCTTGCTTGGGAGAACTTGTGCCGCTTAACAGCAAGCCTACCCAAGAGGAAGCAAATCCTTGTTAAAGCCCAGGTCATGTTGGCTTTCTTTGCCGCCTCTCGAACCATGCTGAGATATCTGACCAGTTCCCCCTCTTCGGTGTATCCATTAAATAAGGTATGTACAAATCCAAACGAGACGTCATAGAGGCTTTTAAAACCCGGAATATATTTTTCGCTGTTTAAAAACAGCAGCAATGACTCTATTGCTTCATGTTTATCGTTTTCTTCGCTGATGCAGAAACTTGGGGCCTCGTAGGCATCGCAGCTTGCCTGAGCCTCTGTGGTTGGAGAATTTACTTTATCACTTTGCGTCTCATCGAAAACCTCAGGAGAATGAGGAGATTCTTTTTCGTTTACTAACAAATCTCTCAGTTTTTGATTTATAGATGTTATATCTGTATCGGCTGTCAGAATTCTTTCTGAAAAACAGTAAGCAATGCATCAGAAATGTGTGGGAGTACAAAACCACAACCCTGCATATTGGGCTAAAAAAAGATAACACGGTTAAACAAGAAAACAACAAGTGCTAAAGTCAGCATTTATGCTGCATCGTTACCTGCTGTTCCATATTGTAGCAGTCGGATGTGATTTTTGAATATCGAATAATGTAGGAATAGAGGTACTAAAATCAACTAAATGACGCAGTAAAATGCAAATCTACATATTAAGAAATCGTTCAAAAAATTGTGTGAAGCCTCAGTGCGATGGTCTACATAGGGTAGATAATGTAGATATTCAATTTGGGTATTTGTTGGATAAAACAGTTTATCAGAATAACATTTTGTATTAACCCTATAGTGACCAGGAGGTTTTACTGAAAGGTCTGAAAGTGCCCGCTGCGTTTTTTACGTTTCTGCGTTGTTTGTGTTTAGGTCTAATTTTCCTCTTACTCGTTTATGGAACCCACATTATATACAGTTTATCTCGCCGTTAATTGGACTTTCTAAGGCTAAGGTCAGTCAAACGCCGTCTGAGTGCACTCTGCGTGCCTGCATAACAGACGTACGTACTGACAGAAGATACTGTAGACACCACACGCTCCGTTTTTTTTAACGGATGTAGAAAAAAAAAAAGGAAATCTGGGAAACAAAATTAATCAAAATTGAAAGACCGGTACAGTCAGCCAGACTAAATAGAAACTTCTGAGCGTCAACGTAAAGGACGTTGCAAATGCTCTGCGTCTGACGACGTGTCATCACGCACACAGACCGCTACGCGGCGCACTCTGGGTGTCCGTCGTAGCGCTTTTGCGTCCAGGCCTAAATGGCGTCCGTTGCCACCTGCGTGGTGCGTGCACACTTCGGGTGTTTGTCTCTATTGATCACAAATCAATGCTACGATGGACGTTAAACTGTGCGGCGACACGGACGTGATGACTGCGTTTGTCTGACGCTAGCCTAAAGTAGCCAGTTTTTTCCATCATATACAGGTCTATTCAGAAAAATGTGAAAACCAGGAGAATGACTGGAAAAGTGAAAATTCTAGGTCAAAATTGCCAAACCAGAAAAATTCTCCCATTTATCTCATTTTACAAATCAGCTATTTGGTCTAGATTGTTCTCTTCTCTTGCCAGTTCTCCTGGTTTTCACCTTTCTCTGAATAACCCTGTATGTATAATTTACTATAAAAAATTATGGAATTTTGAATATGAAATAAAAAAACATACTTTTTCGAACTTCAATCTCCAAAATCTATAACTGCCAAAGAAGACCCCTGCTAAATAGTTTTGAAATTCTGTCCTGAATTTCGAAATATCCAGTTTTTACATGTTTTTGCTTTCTAAACCCTTCACTGCTGAGCCATTTCACCTTTGTGCACTGAGCTCATTTTGTTCGTTTTATGCTCATCATGTTTAAATGTTAATTGAAGTCCTATTTTATTATACCCCCAGAATTTTTTTATTTTTTTTTACTTTTACACCAAACCTAGTAATGTTTGGTATCATTGGAAAGGCCATGATCAAATACCATACATGACCCTCTAGCTGCCACGGATCGAGAGATATGGGGATCCAAAGGATCCCCCTAGCTCCACTTGGCACCTAGTAGGTTAACTATGGTGACAATGTCAGTGGGTGACCTGGAGGCTTGGCTAACATCCAAGATGTCAGCTTCCAGGTTCAAATTGTGATCCGACACCTAAGGGGTTAAAGAGAGACATAACTGAAAAAGGGCAGATTCAGGTGAGTTTTGGAGGGAGAGGGGGTTAAAGGACCATGATGTACATAGTATGTTCTTAGTCCTTAAGGGGAATTTTCCCCAGGATGTACTTTGTACGTCAGTGGTCCTTAAGAGGTTAATTAGCCCTTCATTACCATGATCGTGTATACACAAACACAGCAGTTTGAGATTATGTTAACACAATCTTGGGCTATGCTGTATCATGGCAAATTAAATTCGCTTATTGCAAATTAATTTTGTTGGCATTCCGGCTCCAGAATATGCCTCTACTGTTTTGGCACCTCAATGGAGATAACCCTTTTTAAAACCAGCTGGGGAATGTCTCTAACATTTGAACGGAGTTCAGAACTGCAGTAACTCCATTTGACCAGTAGGTGGCAACATCTCCCTGCCAAATAGGTTATTACTTTAAGGAATACATTGGGAATATTCCCAAATATTTCTTACTATATAATTATAGTTGATTTTAAAAAAAACGTGTTCCTGACAGTGTTCTTTTAGAAAGTTACTTAGGCCCTCGTCAGACGAGTGCACTTTTTGTGTCCGTCTGACCGCACTGTTTGCTGTCCGTTGTAGCTTTTCAAAGGAGTCAATAGAGAACAACACACGAAGCACGTGCGCACTTTTTCACGCGCGTGCAACGCATGTTGCAACGGACGCCAAAATGGCATCAACGTGAAAAAGAAGGATGTAGAGAAACAACTGCATACAGTTTTTAATTTCTTTTTCTCAACATCCGTCAAAATTAACTGATCCAATGTAACCACAATCTCATCAGTTAAAAAGTACGTCCGTTACTGTGCGCAGTCAGTGCGCTCGTCTGACCCCAGCCTTAGTAATGAAGCGGTTAAGCGGAATAGATTTCCAGGGGAACTACTGAAGTCGCAGACATTATAAGTTTCAGGGATTTGTCTAGTGTAGAGAATTATTTATAAAAAATAGTAATATAAAACACATCAACCCAAATGTAAATACAATTTTAATGATTCTTTTAAATTACTATCTTACCTCTCGGTTGGGATAGTTTCACATCTTCAAATTCATCTGGAATAAACAAAGATATAATTGAGAAAATTTTAAGTAAAAATTGTAATAGATTTTCTCTTGCATTCTGGTATCTATTATACATGAGGCATATATTTTGCGTAAATTACCTACATCTAGACTGAATGAAGAGACAAAATAATTTTGTTATTGACGTTTTTAGCTTACCAAGTGTTTCTTTTATCCAGTTTTATTAGATGTGTTGTCCTTTTTTCCTCCAGTTATATTTAATTTTCGGTTTCCAGATTGTAGGGGTTTGTTTTTTAAAAGTGACTCCTCACCTTACTAATTTAGATGCTGATGAACACTTCTCCACACTCACAATGTCCATTAGGTTAACCTTTTCACTACCAAATCATTTCTCTGTTACTTTAACCACTTCACTACCAAGGCAAGAACAGGTTGTTTTGTGGAAAATTATTTTTACTTTTTTTATACAGTAAGGAACACTTGGAAATTCCCATTGTATTCCTTACTGTAATAATCGAATTGATTATCAGATGTCGCCATCTACTGGCCAACAAGAGTAACTGCGGTCCTGTGCTCTGAAGTATCAGTAGGGATCTGACTATCAACATTCCCAGATGGTTTTAAACTGTTTTAGCACTTCTTGCATCATGGCCATAGTGCTACAACTTTAGGGACATGTTCTGAAGCCCAAATGCAAACAAATATTGTTTTCTATAAACAAAATTCCTTTGCATTGCTCTTGTGGAACACCTTATTAAGGATACATCCGGGCACCAGGAAGTGCCTTGTAGAACGTGTGTAGTCAAATTTTGTTGTGAAATGGTTATTGTTAAGGCACCCAAAAGATAAGGTATAGGTACGCCTCACCGTCAGGTGCCGTCGTGAGGTGAAAATTGTGCCCCGCTCGGCAGCTGATGCACCGCGTGTGTAATTGATTTCAGGCCGTCCCCCTGCAGCCAATGACGTGCACAGGCTGCGGGGAGGTGCCGAGGTGGCCCCATTGAAGACCGTGAGGTGTACCTGTACGCCCTGCCTCTTCAAAGCCCTCCCGCTGCCAAGACGGCATAGCACATCCTGCGTCAGTAAGGGTTTAAAAGGTGACAAATAATTTTTATAATGACATCATCAAAGTCCATAATCTATTGTGCGCACAATTTTTGTGTGCATTCTACAATAAAAAAATTAGACGAGAACTGTTCTTAAATGTAATGAGATAAAGGTGGTCAGAAACACATATGTACACATTTTTGGGTGTGTTGTAGTGTAAAATGAACATAGTACAGGAGGGGCGGGGTCTCGCCTATTCCCCGATGGGGCGGCTGTAACCACCATATGCACCCAACGCAGCAACATGTATAAAACATAACAAGGAGAAATATGTCATCTGCGCTTATTCGCATTATACCGTGTTTTATTGTACCTCCAGCCAGGTCATCATTGCAGCATGTTCCGCTCCGTGTCTTTGTTTTTTTATCCCAAGGCGGATTTGTTTCGGGGGGGCATTAATAAAGGCCCACCAGTCTACCTCATGACTGAAAAGCAGCGTGAGCAGTTATGGTTCGCTATACAGCAGCCTGTGGCTTCATGTTTTGGATAGGACTCACCCTCACTAGAGGTGCCTTGACATTGGCAGGTGAGCTTACACTCTAAGGCTAGGGTCAGACTAACGCAGTATTAACGTGCGTTTAGCAGCACTAAATCACGGCCGCGCTAGCAGCAAATGACGTCCAATGCCGGGCAGCATACGAAGAACGGCCGCACAAAAGTGGCAAACGAACACATTTTTGCAAGAACGTGATACCGCTAGTACGGACATACAGAGTGCGCTGCGTCCGCTAGCGGCGTGTGTGCGTGATTAGGAGACGTCAGACATTGCTAATGTCTGGCCAACATAACGTCCAGAAACAAAAAGGGTTTTATTGATGATCCGTACAAAATCACGGACGAAAATGCTATCGCGTATTCCGTGAAAAAATACGTCAATTCGTTCTAACGCACTTTTTCACGGACAACGTGAAAAATGCGTTAGTCTGACCCTAGCCTTATTGGCCATTAATAGAAACCAAAGCCTCTAATTGTGTTTTGTTTCACACGGTGTAATGGGAATAAGCGCAGATGACATTTTCTTCTTGTAGTGTAAAATGAAGACTAAAGGGTTTTACTCACAAAGCGCCGAACTTTCCACCAAATTGCACCGAACCGTGAATTTCATAGTATGGTGCAATTTGGTGACAGTTCGTCTATTCACTAAACTGTCAATTCACCAAGTACTGGTGAATTGCCAGTGAAATACAGCGAAGTTCGTCACAGATCGGCGATCTTCGGCAGCAGCAAAATTGTCCCATAGAGAAGTAATGGTTAATCTATTCAGAGAACTCCGAACTGCACCAAAATGTCAGTGAAATGTCCTGATTTTAGATTGGTTCAGTTAAAAAGGTTGAAACAGGTGAATCCCATAGGACTCAATGTAAAAAAACATTGTTTTTATTCAACCGTTTATTTTCATTTTCGGCAAAACGTCCTTTTATTTAATTTTTGGAACACCTTTTTGTATTTTTTTATATTTTTATAGACTAAATTTTTCATTCCCAACTTTCTTCAAAGGCTTCTTTTTTTTTTTTAATTTTGTACAGACCTTTTTATTTATTTTTTAATTATTTAGACACATTTTAATGCATTCCTATTGTTTTAAACACCTATTAGATGAATAGCAGAGTTCAGTTTTTTTCTCTTTCTACAGTTTGACGGTGTTTGGCGGTCTTCAGCGGCTCCACGTTTGGCGCACTTCAGTGACCCGGCGTCAGCGAAATGGAATCGCCAAAGTGCATCAAACTACAAAACACTGAAATTTGTGCTTTCTGAATGACCCCTTAAGAGTATTAGTGCACCAGCAAAGCCAACAGATTTTATGTTCTATTGATGCATAATTATGGCTCTGAGCACTGTGCAGAAGTGGTGAGTAACATTTCAGCATAGCTAGTAGCTTAAGACTTGAAATTTTAACCCTTGCCTGCTGGTGCAAGCACAAACCTCCCTTTTTTCAACATGTTGAAAATGACCATAACAGTGGAGTGTAAGGTCCTCTGACATCACAACTTTAACCCCTTCCCGACCGCAGACGTACCATGTACGTCATGGCCAAGAGTCTCCCTTAGATCCACGGACGTACATGGTATGTCAGCGGTCTCTTATCTTCCCTCCCACTGATACTTACCCCCCCCCCCTCGCCGGCTCCCACGGCTTTTCTGGCAGGCTGGAAGCCTGCTTCGCTGTTTCCGGGGTGCAGGCAGGCACGAGGATGTCATCATACTGTGTGATGACATCATCGGCAGGCGCCTGCAGTAAAATCCAGGAAGGGGAGGGGGGGCTCCTTTTGGAGCCCTCTCTCCCTAACCATTTATGTTAGAAAAAAAAATTGCACCGCTGGAAAAGGGAGAGTCTCCACTTTTCAGAGGTGTATAACATTAACAAATTCGCTGCCGGATTTCAATAAAAAAAAAAATTGTCTGGGGGAGTTTAATTAAATAGGACCTTGGCTGTCATCTAAAAATTTTGAGCATAAAACGGTCATAATGAGCTCAGCGCACATAGGTGAAATAGCTCAGCAGTGAAGGGGTTACAAAGCATAAACATGTAAAAATTGGGTATTTCTATTCTCGGGACAAAATTTTGAAACTATTTAGCTGGGGTCTTTTTTGGCGGTTGTAGATTTTGGGCATTAAATTACAAAAAAGTGTGTTTTTACCATTTTTTCATTTCATATTTTTTTTATAGGAAATATAGTAGGATATGATGGAAATAATGGTATTTTTAGAAAGTCCATTCAATGAAGGGAAAAACGTTATATAATATGTGTGGGTTGCATAAACGAGTAAAAGGAAAATTTGACCTAAACACTAACCGCGCAGAAATGTAAAAACAGCAGCAGGCACTAAAGGACGGATGTGCGTAAAACCGCCCAGTCACTAAGGTTAAACAACACTATTAAAGCTGGCATGCGAAGATTCACATTTCATGTCATAAAACTAATAATAAATAATACTTACCCAATTTGAAAACATTGCAGACGCTGGAATGTAATATTTTCTGAAGTAAGTCCTTTGCATTATTTAAATCAAAAAAAATTTTAGGTTGTGAAATCATTATTTCTTCCCATACCAAGTTCTCCTGTCTGGAGAAAGTAAAAAATATTATTCTTGGCTCTACATTTCTTCCAACTCTTACATGGATAGATTTTTCTCTGATTATTTTCCATTAAACCAATGTGAGGAACCAGTGCCTTTTATAGGAAATCGCTTTGCAGTAGTCATAGAGTGAAAATGTGCATTGAAATCTCAAAAGCACATTTTCAAACAGCATGTTCTGCTCGACAGGTAGTGCCATCTGCTGGACAAAAAACGCTACTACAGCTCTATAATACAGAAAAAAAACTGATCAAAAAAAAAAACAACCTGATCAAACTGTTTCAGCACCTCGGCTGTCATCAGATATTGTGAATTTAGGTTTCTCACCCTAGTTCTGATGAAAGAGGGATCACATTGCTAGTCTTCACAAAACCAATTTCTCCACTTGTCTTGTTTCTTCCAAGAAACCAATCCATACATTCAAAAAAAGTACTGACGGTTTCAATATAGTCTCCATTGCCGTAGGATATTTCGTCTGGAATTTCAGCTTCATAGTCAACTACAGCTTCACATAAGCCAAAAGCTGTATATACATATAAAAAGAAATATATGCCATTTTCATATTATAAACAGAATATAGCTTTTCATTTTGTCTGAACTGTAAAACAAAGGTAATTTAATCATAAATAAATCTTACATTTAACATCTGATCAACTTAACGTGAATGTAAAACGGTTTAATGTGGCGTCTAAGGGTAATACCGATATAACCATTGTTACTTTGTATTGTAAGTGCAGGAGCCAGATCTCAGCATAGACTTATCATTTCAACATTGCTTCAAGAATGGATGGATTGGATGAGTTAACAAAATTCATATATTTGGTATAAATAGGTCACAGCACCAAACTCCTGTCACATGCCTCATTGTTCAGCAGCAGGTGAGGGGTTACAATGCAGGCAGCTACCTACTCTCCACTATCGCTCTCTGCTTTTCCCACTTTGCTGTGTGATAGATAAATAAATGAAGTAAAGTAAAAGCTGCTCCTCCTGACCATAGTGACTACTTTAACATATACATAATATTAATGGATTGCACTGCATTTATCACTACTTTATATACAATGTAATGTGCGTTTAACCCTTTCACTACCTAGCAGATTGCAAAAAAAATTAACATTGGCAGGAACTGGGGTACTTAAGAATTTTAGAAAAAAAATAATTTTAATTACTCCTTAACTCCGTAACCCACACACAGTATGCACGTGTACACATGCAAGCATGCACAGACGCACAACTCTCCCCTCCCTACAAATATTCAGTGCTGCTGTGAATGTGCCATATTTGGTGTTTGTGTGAGTATCTAGCTCCCCCTGCTGGCAGATCCACTTCCAGCGGTGAGGCTGCCTGTACGACTGACGAGAGATCCAGCATCAACTTCGGCTACTTCCAGTGAATCGGGGGATCATGTGCTGTAACTGGGAATATATTTCGGGGCACATTTGCAAATGAAATTAATTTGCAATAAACAAATACTGTTTGTAAGTGTCATCGATGTCTAGATCATTGATGGTAAACTTTGGCACCCCCAGATGATTTTGAACCACATGTCACATGATGCTCAGCCAGCCTTATGTGTGACTAAGCATCATGGGACATGTAGTTCAGAAATATCTGGGTTGGCAAGTTTTTCCATTAATGGTCTAGATTGTTTTTACCTGATATTGGCCAGCTGGGGGGGGGGGATGCGTGGTGGGGCTCCAGGGCTCCCAAAGATCATGTGAACAGGATACCGTTAACGAAGGGGATAAGGCAAGAAAACGTAATGAAAATAAAGTACAGGTTAAATATAGACAGTCTTACCAATTCTGTTTCTTATTTTAAATTCATTAAGATCCATAATATCTGAAGCCGAGTTTGTTTTCAAGAACCATCTAAGGTACAAAGAAGAGAAGATATGTAAAATGCTAGACATTATTATATGATATAATATATATAGGAAAATGTATATTTGTCAGTAGTAGAAATCCTATAACTTGTTTCATCTTACTGTGGTTGAGGTGCTAACCCTTTCCCGCCGCAGGGCGTAATATGTCATCCCTGCAGCGGAAGGCCTTGAAGCCACGGAGCGGCATAGTACACCTTCTCCAGTCCTGGTTTAGGCCGTCCCCCAACAACCAATGACGCGTGAAGGGGTTAATAAAACTCAAATTTATTATATAAATAATAAATTCAATTTATTATATATTTTATATAAAATACAGCCATTATAAGCTATAATAGGACTTTACGTTTGTGTTGTTTTTTTACGATGTGTTCGTTTCATATATCAAAAATATATTCACAAAATAATAATTTCATCAATGTTATCTCACGTTAAAAATACTTTCATGTGTTCCAATGGTATATCACTTATTTCACGTGATATTTTCTGCAGCAGATCTATTGTATTCACGATGTTTATGTTTGCAGTCATACATCCATACAGACCGCTCGGGTCTTACACTGGTTAAGCACATTCCAGATTTTGGATATTTGAGAATGCGGGAGAATCCGATGTTTTAAGAGGAAGGAGATCATGGCAAGAGAGCGGTGATCCCCTTCCTGCTGCATGTACACACGCTGCTGTGCGGGGTTACTCCGTGGACATGATGCACAGAGTCAGTGTGACTGAGCAGCATGTCACACACTAGGGCTGCCCAGAGGCTTCCAGCGAGTGTTGCAGTCCTGCAGCGTTCGGGAGGTTCTTAGAACTTTTATCCGGAATTACTTAAATGTGGAAGGCTCCAGAAATAATGTTTTTGTATTGCTAAGGATTTTAAAATTCTGGATAAGGGGTGACATACCTATATATAGATATGAGAATAGGCCATGTCATTTAGTGGGAGCAAATATTTCCCTTTACAAATTACAGACATAGGAATGCAGCACTTTATAGAACTTGCAGATGTATAATATTCTGAATGCTGTGTGGTTTTTATAGCTCGCTCTTATGCTGCGTGAATGCTAAAGTTGCTTTAATCCTTTCTATAACTAGTTAGATCAATCATTGAAGCCCAAATCAATCAATGAAGCCTTATTTTCTATTCTGTTCTCTCTTGTGTGTACTCAACACACCAAAACACTGTGCTGCCTGGGTCCAAGAATGAAATGCTGCCCTCTCCAAAAAAAAAAATCGTGCCATGTATGAGCATATCACAGAACTCCACAAAAATAAAACTCACCGTAATGTGCGGTGTGCCTAGTTGAGGCCCAAAATGCTGCACCTGGCAAAGCGCTGACTGGAGCCATGGCGCCATCCGGCCCCATGGACAGGCCTGCACTGACTCAACATTTAAAATGAAATGTGATAACAGAAGGCAGCTACCTACTGATGGAAAGGGCAGATAGGTTCAGCGGGCGTTCTAGTGTTTTGCGCCGTGTCGTCCAAGACCTTGTGTTTATTTTGGTCCCAGGCCATAAAATGTCCATCATTGACAGTGTTTGGCTCGAATATCTGCAGGACATCGTCCACTAAAGCAGCTTGCCTTATGTGACCGTCAGCGCAGAGCGTAAAGAACGTTCCTTAAAGTGGAAGGAGGACAAAACATCAGTTAGACATGAAATTCAGTCAGCTGTATAGACTGTTATAATAAACCAATTCACATGATAAATGATGGACTTACACAAGGTTTAACACCTTCACTGCCATAATCGATTACCGTAGATACTCGAGTATAGCGCGACCCGAATATAACGCGATGGATAGAGATTTATTATGGAAATGAGAGAATACTCAAGACTCGAATATAACGCAAGGAACAAAATTTTACTGTACCGGTAAACCATTAAAATCCTTCCAGGTTCTCTTAACACAGTCAGGCTCTCCCTCAGGCCAGGGTGCTCTGCTCTAGATTGATTGCAGTTGTTACTAAGTATGAAGCCGTTTGCCCCCCTGTCTTCTTTACTAGCAATTAGATGGCCGGCGGAGGCAAGCGAGGTGAATGATTGGCTTAAACCGAGCATGCCCTCTGACCGTGATGGATCCCAAATCTCCCGAGTCTGGGAGTTCCTGAAGTGTTTGCAAGCATCAGGGAGCCCGCATTAACTTCAGCCAGACTACCGGAACTTCCGGGAGACTTGGGATCCAGAGCAAGGCAAGCTTTTTTTTTTTTTTCTTACTTGCGATGCAGATGTCTCGAATATAACGCGACCCCTCCAATTTTAAGGTACATTTTTGTCACCAAAATTTAGCGGTATACTCGAGTATCTACAGTATTCTAAAAGGTCAAAAGCTCCTGCAGGAGCCAGAGGTAAACTCAATCTGGTCAGGTTTTGAAGCAATGCAAAGAGATTTTATTTACTGCTTATAGAATTTGTCAGCCAATGGGTTCCAGAATGTGGACCTCAATTTATAGCACCTTGGACATGTCAGACAAGGTGCCGAAGCTGTTTGCACCACTTAGAGTTACATTTTACTTTTCCAGAAAGATGGAACTCCAGTTTTATTAATATGTATAAAGTAGCGTTTTGTAGCCCGTAGGAGAGCCCTCTGCCGATCAAATAGGCTTACTGTCTCTAAATTGTGTTTTATGAAGGGTACATTAATTTTTACACAATGGAATTTTTTTTCATAAATCTGCTGGTTCCTGGTGGTTACATAGAACAATTTAGCAGTGAAGGGGTTAAGAAATAGCACTATTTTTTTCCTTATCCTATAATAAAACTAGCACAACTCACCCCAAAAACATCCTCTAACTCAGAGCTTTCAAACCTTTCGTGTTGGTGACACGCTTTTTAGACATGCATCATTTGGTGACACGGTAATTCAGTTTTACCGGCAAACTCCGTTTAAACTAACTCGTTGTAATAGATAGACACGCATTGTAACAACAAAATATAGGGGGACACAACATAACTCATGAAACCTATTCATTTATATTTTTTTAAAATATGATTTGTAGTTATTAATACTCACACTCTGTCCCCCTTCATTGCACATTCTTTCCCTATTTTTATTCTTTATTCCTTTCCCTCTCCATTGTCTTCTTCTCAACCCCCTTTCATCCTCTTCCTCCCCTTCTCATGTCCATTTTCTCCCTCTCCATTCTTTCCCTGTAAATTCTCCCCCTGCCAGGTCCATCTCCCCCCTTTATGCTGTCCATCTCCCCCCTTTTATCCTGTCCATCTCCCCCTTTATCATGTCCATCTCCCTCCATTCTTTTATTGTTCGTCTCCCCCTTATCATGTCCATCTCCCCCTTATGTCAATCTCCCCCTTTATCATGTTCACCCCCTCCCCTCATCCTTCTACCTTCCATTAAATTGCTTTCTTTGAGCCAGCAACAGGGGTGCTTTACTTCTGTCTGCGACTGCATGGAGAGCTGGGAGGAAGTGACATCATATGATCACTTCCTCCCAGCGCTGCTGCGGAGTAAAAGTGACTGGCTGGGAGGACACTGCGTTCTTGTGCCTCCCAAAATGACAGAGGAGGTGCGGGCGGATAATAATCAATGCTCCACGTCAATGCATCGATTATTTACCCTACTCCCTAGCGTGGCAACACACTAGAAGCCTGCCACCAACACCCTAATGTGTCGCAGTACACCGTTTGGAAACCTCTGCTCTTCCTCTTTCCATGTAACCATCTTAACAATGTCAGTAATGAATGTTTACTCAAACCTCTGTAACTGTATAGTGGTCACATTAGTGTAGCTATTATAGTTTACTTTTTTTTTTACTTGCCATTCATACATCAAGCTTTTCTGCAGTAGATCTGACTGTCCATTTATTTGTGGACGTCATTAACCTCCCTGGCGGTATTCCCTAGTGACTCGGGGTTAAATTTCACTACCGCGAACGGTAACCACGAGCCACACTCGGGCTAGATGCATACTCACCTCCTCCTGGCTCCCTCGCTGTCTGCTGCAGTGTGATCGCGGCGAGCTGCTTCCTGGTAAGGCTCCCTGTGAGTCACACGATGCAGGGGGCGGGACCAGCAGCAAACTTAGAAAAAATTTATAAAACACTGTATAATCCAAAGTGCAATGTTAATGAACGGCCACTAGGTGGCACTACAGGATAAGAAACAGACCATACATCGTCTCACCCTTGTTTCCAGACAGATTTCAGTGTTTTTTGTTGTATTTCAATGAATATCATATATTTGGATTATTTTGGATAATTATTTTTGGGATAATAAATTATTATGTCAGGTTTCAAACTTTATCGGACTCCGTGTATTTACTATTTTTTATTATTTATAAAGGATTTTACCAGTAAGGACTCTTGATTGTACAGATTTCAGTGCGTGATTCCTAATTATCACAGGCTAACTATGTACAAAAACACCTTTCCTTTAAAAAAAAATTGAGACGCTTTTAGATACGAAATTTTAAAAAAAATTAGACCGCCATGGAGAATAAGTCGCTAGAATTATTCAAATTCCCAACCCAAAAAAAGGAAAAAATAGCACAACATCCGAAAATGTGTTATTTTAAGATTATAAAAAATCTTTGGCATACCTTCCTCTAGTAAGAGATTCCTGTAAATGAGATTTAAAGACTCTTCATCGATAGACACGTTAATGCCAGCCGCTTCTTCCTCTGGCGATAATAACCAAAATAACTGATGTAGGAATATGTTTTCCATGCAGTGATTTAGGAAGCCTATGTAACATTGAGAATATAAGAGAGAGAGGGCGAAAGTCATTATTGCCACAATAATCGAGTCATTTCAATGTAATATAATAAGAGAAATATTCTGTTCTCGGTACCTAATGTACAAAGGCAAAATTGGAATCTTGTGCTGAACCTTGAACTGTTCATCATAAATCTAACATATTGGTAACTTGTAGATCATTTGTTAAAATGTACTATTTATTGCCTTAAGGATGGACATTATCGGGACAACTCCAACAAAAAGAACTGGGAACTCAACCCCCCCCCCCCATTGTTCATTTTTATTAGGTTCCTTAGCCCACCAGGAGATTTAATATTGGTAACAAATCTATAGTCAGGATGGGTTTTATAGAATCCTTTTGATAATTATCATAACATCATATATTTATTGTGGTTTAAAAGGATTGAAAGAGAAAGTTATAACTGTATTTTTTTTAGTGTGTGGGACATAAGGGGTCTCCTTTCCCCAGCTAAAATAATGGTGGAATTATGTTCTCCCGCGTTCGCTTGATTGTCACCTGGACATCAGAGATGGATGAAAAGAGGTCAGAACATTTTATAGGGGGTTATTCATATTTTATAGGGGGTTGCTCTCTCGTTCCCCGCACTTCCCTGTACTTCCGGGAATCAAAGTTCCCCACCCTGCGTTGAATTCAGCATTCAGGGTCTCCGGAGTGCAGGGAAAAACCACCACACACGCGCTGCAAACCCACTGGAACCGCCACAATAAAGACAACCGAACACGTCGGAAAAAGCCGACAAGCTGCCGATCACAGCCCAGCTGCTGGAAAAAGCCGACAAGCTGACGAACGGGGTGAAAAAAAACAATACGATTGAAAGTGTCAAAATTGAAACGCTGTTTGCAAAAAAACAGCCCAGAATTTACATATAAGGGCCTATGAATGATAAGAAAAAGGTCTGTTACAGAAAAAAAAAACTGCTTTTAAAAAAGATAAGCGGGGGGAAAAAAATTGCCGAAAAAATCCTGAAAAATGCCTAAAAGATCTTAAAGAAATCAATAAATAAAGAGACTTTTACTGCGGATTAAAATAATAAACTGTTTATTAGATATTTGATACAAACGGGAATATTTTTAACATTGAAGCCTATGGGATTCGTCTGAATAAATATGTTGAATGAAACCACCGAACAGCAGGGCACTTCGGCAACTTTTCACTGTTGTTTGGTGTTCTGTGAATAGATTAACCATTGCTTCTCTATGGGGGATTTCACTGATTTCGAACAGGCACCGTACCTGCTGGCAGTTCGCCAAAATTTGGTGAACTGCCTGCTCTCTGAATAGCCGAATGGCACCGTACGGGAAAATTCCCTGTTTGGTGACATTTCGAGGCCAGATCGACTCACTCTGAATAACCCCTATAGTCCATTAAGGGTGAAGTCAGGAGAAGTGAAAAATCTAGGTCAAAATAGCCAACCTGAAAAATTTTCTTTCCAAATCAGCTATTTGGTCTAGATTTTTCACTTCTGACAATTCTCCAGACTTCACCCTTTAGTGAATAGACCTGTAGGATTATTTTTAGGGGGTAGTGAGGTTAGAGGGATTTGGGTCAGATACTTTTTGATCTTTTAGCTATTTATGGCCGTTGGCAGCAGGCTAAACAATTAATCCAATTCTCAAAAAATTAAACAACAAAACTATGGTCACATCAAAAATCCAAACGTACTAGTAAATAGTCTGATTACTCCTTGTACAGTTGCAAGAAAAAGTATGTGAACCCTTTGGGATTACGTGGAGTTTTGCATGAATTTGTCATAAAATGTGCTCTGATCTTCATCTAAGGCATAACAATTTGAAAAACACAGTCTGCTTAAAATAATACAACACAAACATATGTTTTCATGTGTTTATTGAACATAACATGTAAACATTCACAGTGCAGGGTGGGAAAAGTATGTGAACCCCTACCCTAATGACTTCTCCAAGAGCAAATTGGAGCCAGGAGTGAGCCAACCTTGAGTCCAATCAGTGTGATATTATTGGATGTGTTGCTGAAAGCTGTCCTGCCCTTTAAAAACACACACCAGGTTTGGGTTTACTGGTTTCAAGATGCACTGCCTGATGTGAACCATGCCTCGCAGAAAAGAGCTCTCAGAAGACCTACGATCAAGAATTGTTGACTTGCATAAAGCTGGAAAGGGTTACAAAAGTATCTCCAAAAGCCTTGATGTTCATGTGTCCACGGTAAGACAGACTGTCTACAAATGAAGAAAGTTCAGCACTGTTGCTACTCTCCCTAGGCGTGGTCGTCCTGTAAAGATGACTGCAAGAGCACAGCGCAGAATGCTTAATGAGGTAAAGAAGAATCCTAGAGTGTCAGCTAAAGACTTACAGAAATCTCTGGCACATGCTAAGACTTTTGTTGACACATCTACAATAAGGAAAACATTAAACAAGAATGGAGTACAAGGGAGGACACCACGGAGGAAGCCTTTGCTGTCCAAAAAGAATATTGCAGCACGTTTGAAGTTTGCAAAAGAGCACCTGGATGTTCCACAGCACTACTGGCAAAATATTCTGTGGACAGATGAAACCAAAATTGAGTTGTTTGGAAAAAACACACAACACTATGTGTGGAGAAAAAAAGGCACAGCACACCAACATCAAAACCTCATCCCCATTGTAAAACATGGCGGAGGGAGCATCATGGTTTGGGGCTGCTTTGCTGCCTCAGGGCCTGGACGGATTGTTGTCATTGATGGAAAAATGAACTCCAGAGTTTATCAAGACATTTTGCAGGAAAACGTAAGACCATCTGTCCGCCAACTGAAGCTCCGCAGAGGATGGGTGATGCAACAGAACAATGACCCAAAGCATACAAGTAATTCAACAAAAGAATGGCTTCAACAAAACAAAATGACTGGGCCACTCCAGAAGGCGTAGAGTCCTGACCCCAACCTGATTGAAATGCTGTGGAATGACCTTAAGAGAGCGATTCACACCAGACATCCCAAGAATATTGCTACACTTAAACAGTTTTGTGAAGAGGAGTGGTCCAAAATTACTCCAGATCGTTGTGCAGGTCTGATCTGCAACTACAGGAAACGTTTGGTTGAGGTTATTGCTGCCAAAGGAGGGTCAACCAGTTATTAAGTCCAAAGGTTCACATACTTTTTCCACCCTGCACTGTGAATGTTTACATGTTCTGTTCAATAAAAACATGAAAACATATAATGTTTGTGTTGTATTATTTAAGCAGACTGTGTGTTTTTCAAATTGTTGTGATTTAGGTGAAGATCAGAGCACATTTTATGACCAATTCATGCAAAACTCCACGTAATCCCAAAGGGTTCACATACTTTTTCTTGCAACTGTATTTTCCACCATGCATGGTTACCTTTGGTTGAAATTAGGGATTAGCCAGTAATTCTTCAAATCATTTGTGTAGGTTACCGTTAACATCTTGATGGTGCCTTATGTGCATGGAATATGAGTTCAAAACGTAAACGACAGCCGACAGACCTTGTATTTTGACTGTTTTAAGGCTTCTACAGCCCCAGGACTCATTGATACCAGTGAAGCTATAACTCACTCCAGCAACTTTGTGACGAAAATAACCATTTGCCGGGTTGTTAGAATGAATATGTGGCAAATTGCTCCTTTTAACATTACCAAGTGAGTAGTAGGTTGAAAATTTCCATATTTCCTCAAAGGTTTTGAAAGTTACAATGATCAAATCCTTGTCACTCTGAATGGAAAGCAGCCGTGCTGACAGCTCCTAAATAGAAAAGTGAAAATAAAAAACAATATTCACAGCCGTTATTCGGGAAATCCTGACATTTAATATTCACATGTAAAGACAGTAAGTTAATGGACTTTTCGATTTGAGTTACCGACTGAGGAAGGGGAAGGTAATATGGTGTTGTCAATGATACTTCAAGAATTTTACAAAAGCTTTTTTTGTGGAGAGTATCCACGCCATCTTTTCAGTGCACTTATCACACCCAAGCGCTATAATTGAGCCTAAACTTGTTGCTCTTAAAAGTGAGAGTTGATATATCACAAGTAACTATGTGTGGCATTGCTGTTTCATTTGCATGGGCTTGCTCTGTAAAGTTCCTTCTAAGATTTGTTTTGGAATATTGAAGGAGAACATCAGTGTATGAGAGGAACCCCTTTAGAACTGGCCACATACTCTACTTGTCGAGCCACTTCTGTCTGGATCAGGGTTATTATTAATATTGTCATCATTGATATAGGGCCAACAGTTTCCGCAGCGCTTTACAATAACCAAAGGGAACGAAATACATATAAACGGACATAGGATGAAACAAGAGGTGTAGAGGGCCCTGCTCATAGGAGCTTACAGTCTAGAGGAATTTTACCACATAGCAGGATCATTAGTGCCAGTGGTTTGGGATTGGTGGGGCCATACAAGCGGCTTCAATCAAGTGTGAGTAGGTGAGCAGAGGGATGAGTTGCATCAGTGATGCGGTACGCTAATCTGAAGAGATGGGTTTTGAGGGATTTCCTGAAGGTCAGGGGAGAGTTTGATAGGGCGAGGCAAGTAATTCCACAAGACCGGAGCTGCCCTTGAGAATTCTTGGAGGCGAGAGTTGGCCGTGCGTGTGTAGACCGATGACAGGTGGAGTTCACCTGCTGAACGGAGTTGTCTAGTTGGGACGTGCTTGTGGAGTAACGAAGACATATAGGGAGGGGTTCAGTTGAGTGATTTGAACGCGAGCATCAGTATTTTAAACTGTATCCTGAAACGTACAGGAAGCCAATGGAGGGACCGGCAGGGGGGGGGAGGTACGCGAGGTGCGTCTGGTGAGAAAAATAAACCTGGCCCCTGCATTCATGAGGCTAGGGTCAGACGAACGCAGTTGTAACGTGCGTTTAGCCACACTTAATCACGGCCGTGCTAGCAGCAATTGACGTCCAATGCCGGGCAACATACCACGAACGTCCGTCCGCACAACGCACGTGGCAAACTATTGCATTTTTTCGAGAACGTCAAACCGCTAGTACTGACGTACAGAGTATGCTGCGTGTGTGCGTGATTAAGGAGATGTCAGACGCTGCTAATGTCCAGCCAACATAACGTCCAGACGCAAAAAGTGTTTTATTGATCATCCGTAAAAAAATCACAGACGACATTGCGCATCGTATGACCGCTATCGCGTATTCCGTGAAAAAATACATCCATTCGTTCGAACGCACTTTTTCACGGACGACGTGAAAAAATGCGTTCGTCTGACCCTAGCCTTACAGATTGCAAAGGGGCGATACGGGAGTTGGCGAGGCCAATAAGGAGCGAGTTGTAGTAGTCAATTCGTGAAATGACAAGAGCATAAACCAGCACTTTTGTGGTATCTTGTGTCAGAAAGGGGTGGACAAGGGGCAATGTTTTTGAGTTGAAAATAACATGATTTGGTCACTGTCTGGATGTGGGAAGATAATGTTAGGTCAGAGTCAAAAGTGACTCCAAGGCAGCGAGCTTGAGGTGTTGGGCTAATGGGTGTTCCATTTACTCGTAGAGAGATAGGTGGTATTGGTTGTTCGACCTTGGCCCGGAATATGTTTTGGAATTGCCTTTCCCGGGCCTCTTATTAGTTTAACAGAATCTCATGGGAAATTAAGTTCCAAAACATCTGGAGATCCAAGGCAGAGCACACCTGTTCTTAGAGGCTCTGGCCCATGTGAGTGTGCAACTTGTGTAGTTGATCAGTTTTGCATTTTCCGTGTTTTATTTTAAACATATTGCTACCATGTTCCTACCTTGAATGTATTAATTGTATCGTGTATAATCTGTTGATTTAATAGTGTTAAAATGCACTTTTTTCACGTAAAGCTCACTGGTTTATTTAAAATATATTTTTGCACCGTCTTGCAGAACAAACGCTTTTGGACTGAAAGACGGCACGCTGGTAAAACAGTTAATGATCAGGCGCATACTGTCCGCTGATTTAACCAACGCGCCTTTACACACACTGCCTTGTGTTGACAGCTATGTGGTGACGTCAGTGCGCATGCGCATTTTTCCTGGTTCACTGATTTAATACCCCTGCCTTTCGAGCCAGGCGGTGACGTCGCTGCGCATGCACAGTGCAGAGTTTTCGCTGATTATCCCCTGGCGGATGTGGGAAACAGCTGATCCGCATCACCGGAAGTGACGCCGGTTCGCTGATTTTCCAGGTACAATCATTTATCCGAACAACTGCAGTCCATCATATGTATAGTAGGATAATGTATCATGTTTAACAGTATGCACGATCACAGTCTTCTTACCCGTAGATACTCGAGTATAGGCAACCCGAATATAACGCGATGGATAGAGATTTATTACGGAAATGAGAGAATACTCAAGACTCGAATATAACGCGAGGAGCAAAATTATAAAAGCATACTGTACTGGGAAACCATTAAAATCCTTACAGGTTCTCTTAACACAGTCAGGCTCCCCCTCAGGCCAGGGTTCTCTGCTCTAGAATGATTGTAGTCGCTACTAAGTATGAAGCTGTCGGCCACCCGTCTTCTTACTTGCGATAAGATGGCCAGCGGAGCAAGATGACACAGTGAATCATTCACAATAGCCAGCATGCCGGGAGGTGGTGTTTTCTGACCTCCAGCAGGCAGGCTCATCCACAGTGTCATCCATCGATAGTCAGTGAGACTTGGGATCCATGAGCAAGTCAAGTTTTTTTTTACACGCGATGCAGACGTCTCGAATATAACACGACCCCTCCAATTTTAAGGGAAATTTTCGGCACCAAAATCAAGCGCTATACTCGAGTATCTACGTAATCAAGATGTCAGAGACTGAAAGTGCACCTGTCATGTCGAAAAATGTTGGGATTATTTGACTGGAAATCACTCCCTATATACAGTGGCAAGATTGAAGTATGTGAACCCGTTGGAATTCGTTGATTTTCTGCATGAAATAGTCATAAATTGTCATTTCATGTACATCAAAGTCACAAGTATAAACAAACACAATGTGCGTAATCTAAAAACACACAATTATAATCTTTCATATCTTTATCGACCACATCCCATTAAACATTCACAGTGCTGTGGAGAAAGTTAGTGAACAGATAAAGGGTTGTTCAAAGAAAAATTTTGGTGCTCTGTCATTCGGTATGCTTCGGCGAGCTGAATTCGCCGACCCTGCATTGAATTCAGCATTCACCGCAGGATCCCTGAAGTGCGCCAAATCGATCCGTCAAACACCGCTGATAAAGCCGCCGATCGCAGCCGCAAACCGCCAAACGCATCTGATAAACCGCCGAAAACTACCAAATGCAACCGAAAAACCACCGAATGCAGCCGACAATCTGCGACCAGACCGCTGAACGACTTCGAACGCCGCCGGAAATAGCCGACCAGCCGCTGAACAAGGATGAAAGAAAAAAAAACTGCAACTTTTAAAAGGCATTTTAAACAAAAATCATGCATGAAAATGCCTGGAAATAATATATAAGGTCCTATGAATAACAATAGAAACATAGAAAAATGTCGGCAGATAAGAACCTTTCGGCCCATCTAGTCTGCCCAATTACATGGATATTTTACCTGGATTTATCTTTTTGTTTAGGATAGCCTTATGCCTATCCCATGCCTGCTTAATTCAATTACTGTTTTGGCCTCTACCACTTCTACTGGAAGGCTGTTCCATGTATCCACCACCCTCTCAGTAAAATAATGCTTCCTGATGTTACTTTTAAACCTTTGCCCCTCTAATCTAAGACTATGTCCTCTTGTTTTGCTACTTTGTTTCCATTTAAATATACTCCCTTCCTCTACCTTGTGGATTCCCTTTACGTATTTAAATGTTTCTATCATATCTCCTCTGTCTCGTCTTTTTTCCAAGCTGTACATGTTAAGATCATTAAGCCTTTCCTGGTAACTTTTCTCCTTCAAGCCGTACACCATTTTAGTAGCCCTTCTCTGAACTCTCTCTAAGATGTCTATATCCTTCTGGAGATACGGTCTCCAGTACTGCACACAGTACTCCAAGTGAGGTCTCACCAGTGCTCTGTACAGTGGCATGAGCACTTCCCTTTTCCTACTGCTAATACCTCTCCCTACACAACCAAGCATTCTGCTAAAAATAATAGAAAAACATTTTTAAAAAAAATGGAAAAATGTCGCTGAAAAAATCCTGAAAAATGCCTAAAAAATTCTAAAAAAATAGAGACTTTTTGCTGCAAATGAAAAGAATAAACGGTTTAATAAAAAAATAAGAGCGGGGAATTTTTTTTTTACATTGAAACCTATCGGATTCGCCTGTTTAAACCTGTCGAATGAAACCACTGAAAATCTGGGTATTCCCCCAACTTTATGGTGCTGTTCAGTGTTCTCTGAATAGATTAACCATTACTTCTTGATGGGAAATTTCACTGCCGCCGAATTGCTCCGTATTTTGCTGCCAATTCGCCAATATTTGCCGAATTGCCAGCTTTTTGAATAGCCAAATTGCCAGGAAATTGTACCATACAGGGATATTCACCGTTCGGTGCAATTTGGTGGTGAATTTAGCTTTCATTGTATAACCCCTTTTAGATTTAAGAGCTAGCTGATCCTCCGTTGGCAGCAATAACCTCCACCAAGGATTTCTAGTAGCTGTGGATTAAACCTGCACAGTGAATGTGTTTATATATATATATATAGAGATATAGATAGATAGATTTTTTTTTTTTGCTAAGACATGCTGTTTGTAGGAAAACTTGGAGCAATTCCCTGTCAAAATTATACTGTCACTTCCAGTGGGATCCCGTCGAGGTGAGTGACAGCATTGATCCGGAGATCCAAAGAGATTTCCAAGTTGTTAAGATTTGTAGATTTATTTATTTTTACCGTGGAATGCAACTAACACTGATGGACTCCATGTGTCTCATGGAAGGCATTGGATGTTACTATGTTATTACCGATATTTCCAAACTCTCTCTTACACTAAACACAGATGCCACCTCCTTGTTGTCATTCTCCAGGAGACGTAGCCTAATCCTGAGATCTTCTTGAAGTTTTGGATCAGGAACTCCATGTCTGACCATCTCAAGCTGGAGACAAAGATCTGAAATGAGTAAGTACATCTCATTCAGTGAATAAGCTAAGCTCAGTATTTTGCAGTATATTTTTGTCAGGGTACAAGTCCAGGGGGAATACGTGGGAATGCAGTTCCTGCACTATTTTTGCAGAGGGAACTAGTTCCCTTTGGAACCACACACTATGAATCGTGTATGCATGTGCTCGATAATACATTTAACTGTTAAATCATATATTTATTGTTACTTATATACTTTTGCTAATATATATATATTATCAGATTTGAGTGTGTGTGTCAAGTGCGAGATGAAAAAATCTTGGCGAGTTCCCTCACTTCTTTTTTTAGGACTTGAACCCCTAATTTTTGTCCATTATTGTCTATAATATGTCCTGCTGATTCCAGATGATTCGAGAGATACTTTTTAGTCCTGCTATACCTGGGTTTTTAGTTCAGGTTTTAGAGATTACAGTACATGCTGAGTTATAAAGGCCTGGTTATAACATAACGTGCACCAATGATTGGGGGGCCTTGGTATATTTGCAGAGAGGGCATTCTGTACCCGTGCCACACAGCGTCCAGTTTAATACTATTTCTGCAGGGAGTAAATTTCTCCTTTGTTCTTGGCTGCACCAGGAAGTGGGAAATTGATGAATATCCTGCCAGCTTTCCTTCCTAAAAAAATTAAGAGATTTAAAATCTAAGGCTTTTGTTCTGCAGTTTCTATTCCACAGTTCCCTTAAGGGAATGATGTGCGCAGCTCCCATCCATCGTGGCCACTCTGAGACCCATCGCTAAAGAGTAACTGAGGCGTAACCACCAGCCGGGAAATTCAAGGGCCATATTACATACTTGGTGCTAACTTAACCAGAGTTTTGGTAAACTTAAAACCTCCAACAGCTCTGGTTAAGTTAGCACCAACTATGTAATATGGCCCCAAATGTTCTGGCTGCTGGCAACTCTGGGTTGGGTGGAAGAAACCCCTCCACTTCACCCAGCTTTTTAGAAAAAACAAGGGGGTTGGGGGGAGGGGGCACTCCTCATATCCTGACCATTTTAAAAATATAAAGGACGTGTAGCGTGTTTGTTTAACTTGCAGTATTACGCGCAGGATTTGCTTTGTTACACAGATGTTTCAGTCAAATACAGTGAATTTGTGGAAAGGAAATGAGTAAATGTAGTTATGGTTATAATGGTCAGATCTCCTGCATATGGGGATTTGTAGTGATCATAATGAGATTATTGGCAATGCAGCTTCCAAAAAAATTCCAATAGAATATAAACATAATATCTGTATGTGACATAATGCCTGTATATGGAAATTACAGTAACACCTTGTATCTGTACTGTACAGGCATTTTCAGTCATTATAACCCCCTGAATCTTAACCTTGTACACATAGGCGTAACTAGAAACCTCAGGGCCCAGGTACAGGAACCATGACGGCTCCCCCCACCCTAGGCAAAAACATATCCCCCCTCCCGCTAACATGCATTGGTCCCCTCCTGTTCCACAATGTTGACTCCAGACAGTATAGCATTTTTTTCCAGGTTCACTATGACCTCTTCAGTCCATCCCATTTTTAATGTAATGTGTCTTATGTGTTTCTCACAGAGCTCCACAGCAATACAACGCACAGTAATGTGCAGTGTGTATCGGTGTAAATCATAGAGGTTTACAGGAACAAAACTAACAGTAATTTGTGGGGTGTATGAGTGTATCACAGAGCTCCAAAGTATAACTCACAAAGAAGTATAAAATAAATTAAAAGAAGAATTCTAAATTATAGGTAAGCCCCCAGGTCCAGGCAGGCGAGTGTGGGCCCCCCGGACTCAAGGGCCCGGGTGCAATCGCACCCCTTGTAGTTATGCCCCTGCCTGTACAGCATTGAGTGACCCCAGAGCTGTCCCTGTATCCTGTCCTCTCCCTGGCTGCAGTAATTCAATACAACGGGGTGTAACCCTGCGTCTTCCAGCTTCTCTGCTGATGTACAGGGTGACATGAGGAGGTCTGAAGAAAATTCTGTTTCTGAAGATGGTGAATATTAATTGTGTATTAAAATGTGGGACATACAGGGGTTAATTTTGTTCTGGGAGGTGCAAAAAAAGAGGGTCCACTTGAAAGTCCTGTCACTGCTCCTCTGTCCACATGGTGGACTTTTTTGTATGTGAGGGAGACAACATTA
The DNA here is from genome assembly GCA_009667805.1 of Leptobrachium leishanense. NCBI lineage: Eukaryota > Metazoa > Chordata > Amphibia > Anura > Megophryidae > Leptobrachium > Leptobrachium leishanense. Next base: position 505,834,182 of record CM019063.1, on the reverse strand, counting down.
GAGGAGTATGACATTATGGAGATACTACATGAATAGTTTGTGCCACACAGTACAGACTGTTGCATTCAGTCCTTTCTGCTATATGTTCATAAATATTCCATTATTCTTATCTGTCATTCCCCGCACCTGGCCTTCTATTGACCTGGAGCAACAGGGCTCCTCACGTGATACCCACTACAGAATAACAGGAGCCAAATATATTCGCATCATCATGTAGACCCCAAAACGTGTGTACATCTTCATCTTTTATTTATCTATTTAGTTGAACATGTGACCTGAGTACACCATCCTGTTCTAATAGTCTTATACCATGGAATGTCGCTTCCATGCTGATGGAAAGGTTTTAACGGTTCCTGGCTTTTTCTCTCTTCGCTATTCCTTCACATCACATTCTGCTTTACTGAATGCTGGAATATCGATTTTTATTTTGACCCAAAAAACTATTTGAGATCCAGATCTTCTAATAAAATCTTCTGTTAAAGAAATACCTGGTATTAATGTGTCCGCTTGATCTCTGCGTGCCTCTGTACGGCCTTCTAAGCAGTCTGTAATGCGGACGAAATCTTCGGTGGAGGAGGAGGCTGTAAAAGAATAGATTTACACAATTTTATTTAGGTAATATAAATTTCATTGTGGAATCACTTTTCAGACCAGATCCTTGATGATGTATCATAGCTAGGAGTAGGTCAGGTACCTGTATATACAACATGCGTTATGCAAACTCTCTCGATTGTAAGCTCCGCTGAGCAAGGCCCTCTGCACCTCTTGTCACTTGTTCCTAAGATTGTATTTTAATTCCCCACTCCTTTTGTGAAGTGCTACGAAAATTGTTGGCTATGCATGAATTATAATAATAATTAAAAATCTGAGATGATGATAGTGGTTCACAAACAGAAAATTATGCCATTTGCCGCTTGCTATTACCCATTCTATTGTGTCTTAGCCATTGTATCCGATTGAGTCAGAATATTTTTGAGCCATGTCCTTGGTTCAAGAACATTGAAATTTTACAGTCGTTACAGAAATACCGAGTAATAAATGCAAGATATTACTGTATGATATTTGTATTGTGGTATTGTAAGTAAGGTGCAGGTCCTGGATTTGAGTTTATAGGATGAGGGAACTGCTGGGGGAAGCAGCCTATTCAGGTAGGGTGGCAGCTTCCCAGAAAAGCTCTTAAACACCAGGTTGGAAAGGTGAAGGGTGCGTCTAGGTTCCAGCGACGGCCAGTTTAGCTCTTTTAACATGTCACAATGGTGGGTCATGTAGTTACATTGTAGCACAAAGCGGCAGAATGAGTTATACAATGTAGTAAGTTTCCGAAGTTGTGTTTGTTTATTTATTTATTTATTTATTTATAAAGTATTTTACCAGGAAGGATACATTGAGATTTCTCTCGTTTTCAAGTATGTCCGGGGTTCAAGAACATTGAAATTTTAGTCGTTACAGAAATACAAAGTAATACAATGCAAGATATTAAAAACAAAACACAAATATACAGATTAACAGAAAATAAATATGTAGGAAATAAAGTCACTATGTTACATGTTTACAGGTGCATTCTGTATCGAGGTATGTTAATAGAGATCTCTTAAGTGACTTTGGACTGGGGGAAGATTTGATGGTGTCTGGGAGATTATTCCATAATTGCTCTGTAGGAAAATGAGGATCGAGCCACTTTCTTCTTGTATTGTGGTATTGCAAGTAAGGTGCAGGTCCTGGATCGGAGGTTATAGGATGAGGGAACTGCTGGGGGAAGCAGCCTATTCAGGTAGGGTGGTAGCTTCCCAGAAAAGCTCTTAAACACCAGGTTGGAAAGGTGAAGAGTGCGTCTAGATTCCAGCGACGGCCAGTTTAGCTCTTTTAACATGTCACAATGGTGGGTCATGTAGTTACATTGTAGCACAAAGCGGCAGAATGAGTTATATAATGTAAGTTTATAAAGGTGTGTTTGCGGGGCAGCTGCATACACTACATTTCGGTATTCAATAGCCGGCATAAGCATTTGTTGTACAATCTGCTTTCTTACAGTGGGGCTCACGCAGGATTTGTTTCTGTACAGGGCACCTAGTTTGGGGTAAAGTTTAGATGGAGAGATATTGCATCCTAGGGTTCATGGGACTTCATGCATAAGTTCACAAGAGTGTTGCCACTTAAGAGCTGTGTAAGGACACTGGGAACTATTTTTGTGTTCCACTTCTTGCAGCCAAAGCACATGGCGAATTGCACCACCCTCTGTACTGAAGGTCCTAAAGTAAGCAGGAGCTATGTTGGAGCAGCTTGTTCTTCTTCGGCTTGCCACAAATTATCATCCCCAATATAAAGCACAGGAACCTTCAATTCACGTATCCTACTGTGGTTCAGTTGGAATAGCTCAAGCCATTAGCTTAACGGCTCGGTTGAAAGTGGGCCCTTTGCGCCTATTTACGGATTCTAGAAACACTCTGTTTCCATGGTGTCTTACACCTAGTACCACCATATACAAATGAAACTCAGTCACATTATTGTAACTGCATCTTCATGCATTTATTGCAAATACAAATCACAATCCATGCAGAATCTTGCATTACACACAGGGTCGAGTTGAGAGGGAACGCAATTTCTCCACTATTTTTGCAGAGGGAACGGAGTTTCCATTTCGACCACACTCTGGGCAACGAAACAAAAGCTTCTCAATCATATGCTTGTTAAGTCACAATAAATATATCTATAAGATATCTGTAATGATTATCATGATGATTCCATAAACCCATGATGGTGGGTGACAGGCGAGATGACAAAACTTGCCCCCTAGGTTATTCCTTGCCCCGCCCACCCACCAGGGATCGGCTTCCAGCTTCCCACACTTCATTTGAACTGATGTATCAGTTATGTAACTAAAGGGTCTATTCACCTTTAGATCCTTTGCTTTTCGTTACATGTCAGGCAATCCATTTCGCCCAAAATATGGTGATTTCCCTATTTAGCAAATGGTAAGTGTAATTTGTGAAAATCGGAGTCGCTGAAGCTGTTGTCGGACATCGGTGAAAATCACCGGATTACGGAGAATACAATATTGAATTTAAATATCAGGTTAGTACAACAAAAAAAAAAAGGTGTCATTGCATTACATTACTCTGTTATTTTGGAATCTTACTTATATATACTTTAGTTTTTTCAGTGGTACTATTAAGGCTAGGGTCAAACAAACGCATTATTCGCAGCGACCGTCAAAAAGTGCGTCCGAACGCATTGACGTATTTTTTCACGGAATGTGCGAAAACGGTCAGACGACGCGCATTTTCGTGCGTGATTTTTTACGGATCGTCAAAACACTTTTTGCGTCTGGACGCTATGTAGGCTGGACATTAGCAGCGTCTGACATCTCCTAATCACGCACACACGGCGCTAGCGGACGCAGCGCACTCTGTACGTCCGTACTAGCGGTTCTGCGTTCTCGAAAAAATGCATTCATTTTCCACTTGTGTTGCGCGGCAGGACGTTCGTGCGGCCGTACTTTGTATATTGGCCGTCATTGCCCGTCATTTGCTGCTACTGCGGCCGTGATTAAGTGCGCCTAAACGCACGTTAAAAATGCGTTAGTCTGACCCAGCCTTATTAGCAAAGGTTATTTGTGCCCCCCACTTTTGACTGGTATCTTATGCCCCCCCCTATATATTGTTCTTAGAGTCGCCACTGATTTCAGTAAAGAAAACTTTGCACATTAATTGCTTTTAAGTGTTAATTGTAATATGTTAAAAGTCTCTAGATATTTAGGGAATATCCTAACACTCAAAGAAAAAAAATTAATTTTATATATATATATTAGAGAAAAATAGACGGTGGGAGGCACTCCGGGGCTGAGTAAAAAATGGTTTTATTCTTTGCATGGATAAAAAGTCAGTTTCGGCCCAAGGTAGCAAGCCTTTTTCAAGGTATTTTCATAGTGCCTCCCACCGTCTTCTATTTTTCTATATCTATTCAACAAGAGAGTTCAGCACCCGGGCACCAACAGTCTTTGTGGGATCCCCGACCCATGCAGCAATGCATAGGAACTGAGTGCCTGGTCCCCCCTGCTTTATATATATATATATATACACACACACACACACACACACACACACATACGAGCCATTTCGCCTCTGTGTACTGAGCTTATTTTTACCAGTTTTGCTCATCATGTTTAAATGCGATTTGAAGTCATGTTTTATTATACACCCCAGACACATTATATATCCTTTTTTTTTCAGCAGTATCATTATATGTATACGTCATGTCCTGCCTGAATAATAATGTGATTTTTTTTTCTCACATTTTATCATCCGAGCCTTTGCAGTTATATATTCTATGGTATATATTCTTGTTAAACTAATTAGAAATGGGAACTCGTTACATTTTTTGGGGGGAGTACATGATTTTTAGCCAACTCCCCCCCCCCATATAAAAAATCATTAGTGCGGCATCATTGTTCACATTATAATTGAAATGGGAACAATATTGCTGCATTAAAGAAAAAATAATACACACGCAAAAATAAGATACTTTTATTTATTTTTATCTATGTATTTATTTTATTATTATTTTTTTCTTAATTTGAACAAGGTCAGGGTTGGTATCATTGGAAAGGCCATGCTCTGGTATTTAGAATGACACCAAACATGACCCTCTAGCTGCCACAGATCGGGAGATATGGGAGGTTCAAAGGAACCCCATATCTCCACCGTGGGATTTCCTTAGGAAATCCCTGGGCAGCTAGGGGTTTCCCAGCTAATTTACTTCATTGCGCCAATTCGCGATGATGTCAGATGATGAGGGGGATCTGGAGGTGGAGCTACCATCCAAGTGTCACATTCCACGTTCCCAGTAGGGATGAGCCGTTCGGTTCGATCAGTTCGGAGTTCGATTCGAACATTGGCAGTTCAAAAGTTTGCGAACTTCGAACGTTTTGGCGTGTTCGGTTCAGGTTCGAAAAAAAAAAAAAAATTTGAAAAAATTATAAAAAATGCTTAAATTCTAAAAAATCTGGAAATAAAGAGACTCTTTACTGCAGAATATTATAAGCAACAGTTTATTAGATATTGAATTAAAAACTAATGTCTAGGTGCAAAGATTCTCACCTCTAAATGACCTGTGCTCTCAAACAGCGTAAACAACAGGTTTAAATTAGTGTAAATTAGTGTTTGGAAATAACATGTGCTTCTAATTAGTCCGGTCTCATGAATTTGATACATTGTATGCAGACTGGGAGTGCTAGGTGTCGTGTGTGGGTCTGTGATGGCGATGTTTCCATACATCCTACAAATCCGCCACTTCACGGGCAGGTTATGGGGACCTCCTAGGCACGATATTTGAAGGAATTTTTCGTTTTTATTTTTAACCCTTATTTCATAGAAAACTCACTTTCTTTAACCCTTTCACTGCTGAGGCATTTCACCTCTGTGTGCTGAGCTAATTTTTTACCGCTTTCGCTCATCATGTTTAAACGGAATTTGAAGCCACATTTTATTTATTATACGACCCAGACATATTATATATCGTTCTTTCCGGCAGACTCGGCAGATTCATAATATATCATTTTTATATGTATACGTCATGTTCTGCCTGTATATTATAACAAAAAATGCAATAAAACTTGAATTTTTAATCATCTGCAGCGTGTAAAGTGTTTTTTTCACCTTTTATTACATGAACATTTGCGGTTATATTTTCTATGGGGTGCGCTTGTACAAAAATTAGAAATGGGGACTTATTAAATTTTTTGGGGGGAATTATGTGATTTTTAGCAAACACACACCATAGAAAAAAAAATCATTAGTGCAGCATCATTGTTCACATTATAATTGAAATGTGAACAATATTGCTGCATTAATAAAAATAACACACAAAAAAATACATGTTTTTAATTTTATTTTTTTACTTTATACCTGGTCATGTTGGGTATCATTCGAAAGGCCAGGCTCAGGCCCCTTAACTGCCACGGTTCTGGAGATATCGGGGTTCAAATGAACCCCCTATCTCCACCAGGGGATTCCGGGCAGCTAGGGTTTCCCCGGCTATCTGATGTCATCACGCTATGCATGAGGACGTCAGGCAGTGAGGGGGGACCCGGGGGTGGAGCCGCTATCCAAGATGGCGGCCCCCACCTGAGCTAGGCCGCACTTCTGCACCGCAAGGCGCCGAAGTGCGACCCGGTGCCTAAGGGGTTAAAGCCAGGCACCGCTTTAAAGGGGAGACTCTCTCCTTTTAAGCAGTGCCTGGCTTTTTTTGTGGGACCTCCCGATCGGGAGGGAGAAGGATCTGAACGGATGCCCCCTCCCTTCCCGGCATTGCCGGGGGTCGCCTGGAAATGACAATGTCATTTACGTTGGGAGGAGCTTGACTTCAGTGTCTGAGGACGCTGAAGTCAGAACGCCGCGGGACCCCAGAGAGAGAGGTGAGTATCCCTGCCGGGGGTCCCGCAAAGCTGATGACGTGTGGGACACATCCTCCTCAGCAAACAGCGGGAGTAACAGAACGTGTCCCACACGTCATTAGCAGTGAAGGGGTTAAAAACGTCTTTTTTAAAAAACTTTTTGTCCTTGTTTCCTGTCCCCCATGGCACTACCTGGACCCCCATACACCTTTTATGGCAAATATCTAGCATATATGCCCTCTTGGAGGGCACTCTAAAAATCAAACTTTGAGTCCCATTGAGTTCGTGTTCGAATTCGAACTTTTGAAAAGTTCGAGTTCGAATGCGAACCGAACTCTGGGGAGGTCGGCTCATCCCTAGTTCCCAGCCCTGTCCCCTGTATACGTTATATTCCTATTCAGGCCTTGTGTTTATGTTGTCTTCCCTGGGTTGCAGCTCAGGGGTTAATTGTGTCTGCTCTCTTAGCCCACCTGCCTGTCTTTGTCTTGATCTCCTCCCTATTTAAGAGCATTGCGCCCATAGTGCATTGCTCCATGATTTCACATTTCCTGAATCAGATCAGTGGTTTGTTTTCAGAGAGCTGCCTGTTACTTGTTCAAGTTCTGTTTGTATATTTTGCTTATTATACTTTTGGTCCTGTTTTCCCTGTCTGTTTCTCCTGTCACCGTTTTCCTGAATTTTTGGTTTTCCCTTTGTTATTTAGTTCATGGTTTTCCCTTGCTGTGGTTTTGTTTTCTGTGTATTGTTTATGCTGATTCCTGTGTACCGACATTTGGCTTGTATGACTACCCCTCTGGCTGTAGAACTCTGGAATCTGGATTACTTACTCTCTCTGGTTTTCTGACTTCTGGCTTTCCTTATGACTATGATTATGCCGATTCTCTGACTGTACTATTTATATTGATTCCCGGTATCTGTATATTCATAAGACTCTGCACGGCTCTGAGGTAATATATTTCATCTAGAGCAGAGGCTACTTTAAAGGCCGGCCTATCAGATTAGGGAATTTTTTGGTATTGCCGTGCAGGAGTCTGTTTAACCCTGTGTTGTTGTTGCCACCTATATTGCTGTCTGCAAGAGTATTTCTGCATATTGGAGCTTTCCCTCTGAACCTGGACCCCACCTTGGCGCAAGCCTGGTGCCGCCAGCATGACACTAAGATGGGGCCCCCACCTTAACTAGGCCGCACCGGATCGCGGTCCGGCACCTCAGGGGTTAAAGACAGGCATTGCTTGAAAGGACAGCCACTGCCCTTTCAAGGGATGCCTGTCTTTACCTTCTACCTCCTCCCGATCAGGAGGGAGAGGGATCCAAACAACCGCTTTGCCAGGTGGCTGCCTGAAAACGACGTCATTACGCCGGGAGGGCCCTTAAAAGCAGCGTCTGACTTCAAGGAAGTCAGAACACCGCAGGACCCTGGAGGAGAGAGGTGAGTATCCAGCAGGCTCCCGGTAAGGCTGGGGTCAGACGAAAGCAGTGCGAACGCGCGTGCATCCGCACTTTATCACGGCCGCAGTAGCAGCAAATGACGTCCAATGACGGGCAATATACGAAGTACGGCTGCACGAAAGCCCGGCCGCGCAACGCAAGCGGCAAACAAACTTTTTAGAGAATGTGAAACCGCTAGTACTGACGTACAGAGTGCGCTGAGTCCGCTAGCGGCGTGTGTGCGTGATTAGGAGACGTCAGATGCTGCTAATGTCCGGCCTACATATTGTCCAGACGCAAAAAGTGTTTTATTGATGATCCGTACAAAATAACGGACGAAAATGCGCATCGTATGACCGCGATCGCGTATTCCGTGAAAAAATACGTCCATTCGTTCGAACGCACTTTTTCACGGACAACGCAAAAAATGGATTCGTCTGACCCTAGCCTAAGCGGATGACATGGGGGAAAGGGAGACTCCCAGGACGTTACCCACACATCATCCGCAGGGAAGGGGTTAAATTATGGTGGAGGGCAAAAAGTGAGATTAAAATCCTCCACACAGCAAATAATAAAGTTTATTATCGCAGAAGTAATTTACTCATCCCTGCAATTCAGAGAACTGCTTCACAAAGCTCATGTGCAACATTCCCCATATGCAGCACAGAACTCTGGGTAAGATATGCAAATGATGTTTGCAATTTCTCACCTTTTTGCATCCTGGTTCTGTTTTAACACAGAACCCTCTTACCAGTGCCATGCCATACTAGATGGCTTTCTTTTTTTTATAGCAAAGGTCAGGTTTTTGCAACAAGTCACAGCCACTCTTGTACAGCTGTTTCAGGCTTATTACAGTTACAGGTATTTATAAAGCGCTAACAGGTTCCGTAGCGCTGTACAATGGGAGAGACAGAATAACAAATATACATACACGTTACACACACAGAACAGTAGGAGAGAGGACCCTGCTGTAGAGCTTACAATCTGAGAGGAGAGGGGTGACACACTAGGTGAGCATGTATAGCAGGGTATGTGAGGTAGTGGGGAGCGTGTGAGCTGAATGGGAAGATGGTGCATGAAATGTACAGCAGGGATTATGGTGTGTTAGCTGATAGGCTTCTCTAAAGTAATGTGTTTTCAGTTATTATGCCCTCATCAGCAGGAGATAGACCGTGACCAGTTGCAGTTTGATGCTTTACTCCTAGGGCAAATCAATACTCATTTAAGCTGTGGTGGCGGGCAAAAAATGAGATTAAAAGCCTCCACACTGCAAATAATAAAGTTTATTATTGCAGACGTCATTTACACATCCCAGCAATTCAGAAAACTGATTCAACGGGGCTCATATGCTACATTCCCCATATGCAGCAAGGAACTCTGGGTAAAACATGCACATTAGGTTTTCTCACTTTTTTGCATCCTGGGTCTGTTTTAACACACAACCCTCTTACCAGTGCCATGCCATACTAGATGGCTTTCTTTTTAGCAAAGGTCAGGTTTATGCAGCAAGTCACAGCCACTTCTGTACAGCTGTTTCAGGCTTATTATCCCCTCATCAGCAGGAGATAGGCCGTGACCAGTTGCAGTTTGATGCTTTACGCCTGGGGCAAATCAATATTCATTTAAGTTGTGGCGGAGGGCAAAAAGTGTTAAAACAGACCCAGGATGCAAAAAAGTGAGAAATTGCAAACATCATTTGCAAGTTTTACCCAGAGTTCCTTGCTACGTATGGGGAATGTAGCACATGAGCTCTGTGAATCAGTTGTCTGAATTGCTGGGATGTGTAAATGACGTCTGCAATAATAAAATAAATGTATATATTTATTTTATTTAAAATTAGCACCATTTCCAAAAAAAAAATCGGTTTGGTTTAGATTGGTGCAGTTACAATGCTTTCCATCTCTCTTTATATGGGATGATATCCAAACGTTACTTTATCACTTTCCAGAACAGCCTAATCTCAAACTACTCTATTGTTCATGAAACAGATTTACCAAGATCTTACTTTAAGAAAACATTCAGGCATCCTGTCAAAATGAAATAACACCATGAGAAATGGCTCTATCTTGTGTCCAGATGTCGGTTTATTTAGGGGAAATTCCGATGAATTGTGGACAGAATGGTGGGAAAATGCTGATAAACTTCCATGTGATCTCAAAATTCTTACTTTATATATAAACCGGAATATAATATTTAAACCTGTAAGTACAGTCCCTGGCTTCAGGTTCAGTCAGTAACTCCAGAGAAAGGGAGCTTCCTTTTTTATGCATTTTGGAACAGTTTTCAAAAGGTACTTTTTTTTTTTTGTTTTTTTTTTAGAAACTATTTAACCAGGAAAGATAAATTGAGATTTCTCTTGTTTTCAAGTATGTCCTGGGTGGCAAGTATGTACCGTTCGTTAGGTGTCTTGTCTAAGGACACTTACTGGAGAGGCGCTCTTGCCGGGATTTGAACCCGTGTCTCCACAGTCATAGAGCAGTGATCTTACCTCTACTCCACCCAGCCGGTATAATGTGCAGTTATTTCTCAAAACTACATGTTGGTGCCTGTACTACTTTTTTTTACTTACACAGTTCCTTTTTTGGGGGTGTATTGTATTTGATATGGAAGAGAGGGACATGCAGATTTAATATGAATGGGTTGGCTCTAAGGTCATCTTCAAACAAAGAATAATCCGGTCACATTGGTCGAGTTCACCAGGAGTTTTTATTGAGCACACCACATAACCGTTTGATCCTGAGCAGCAGCCCTTTTCTTGACTTGAAAAAAACTCCTGAGCAGAGTCGACATGTTGTGTGGAGTGCTCTTGATTGGCTCTACCAGTGTTCCTGATTTATTCATCATTTGATACCTGCTTTCGGATTTTAGGCATCATTTTTCCATGCGGCACTTACCTTGGTTGTTCTATGTTAAAGAAGGGCCACTACCCCAATAATGAAATGTCCTTATTGTGTTTATTTCATGTTGCTGATATCTTGTATGTGCTTTGTTTTTCTCTTGTTTGTTTAGTTAAATATTTTACTCTATGTGATGTTCGCGGAAAGTTCAAGAAAAAAGTTTTCAAAAAAATGCTTAAAAGATCCTAAGAAATCTAAAAATAAAGTGACTTTTTACTGCAGAATATAATAATAATAAACGGTTTATTAGATATTGAATTAAAATGGGAATATTTTTAACATTGAAGCCTATGGGATTCATAAACATTTCCCACTCCTTGTTGCTCAAACATTTCCCACTCCTTGTTGCTCAAACATTTCCCACTCCTTGTTGCGCAAACATTTCCCACTCCTTGTTGCTCAAACATTTCCCACTCCTTGTTGCTCAAACATTTCCCACTCCTTGTTGCTCAAACATCTCCCATGGCTTCAAATCGTATTTAAACATGAGCAAAAGCGGTAAAAATGAGTTCAGCGCACAGGGTTAAAAACTTTATATTTTTTCTCATTGTTTCCTGTCCCCCGGGGCAGTACTCAGACCCCCATACACCTTTTTTGGCCAATTTCTTGCATCTATGCCCTCTTGGAGGGCACTTTCATTTTTGAACGTTCAAGCCCCATTGACTTGCATGGTGTTCAAATTGTGTTCGAGTTTGCGGTCAAACTTTTTTTCAGGGGTTCGAATGCGGACCGAACACGGGTTGTTCGGCCCATCACTAGTAAGGAGTAGAAGAGAAAGAGCGTGCATAATGTAGCAGTGTGATTACCAGTTTAGCATGTGGCCCTTGCAGTCCCTCACTCCAGCTTCATAACTCCAGTTGTTAGCTCCACTTAGACCAGACCACTCCAGTGGTTAACTCCATTTAGACCAAGCCACTTTGGAACAGTCGGAGAGCCTGATCCTAGTGTTTAAGCACTGACTGCTAGTAATCCGTGAATTTATGTCCCCACACCTGGTGCGGAGTAGTCTTGAATAGCAGCATATAAACACACTGCTAATTAGCTTGAATGGCAAAAGACTGAACATTGCCAAAAGGCAAGGAGGAAATTAAGGTACACATCCTACAGATTGAAGATCACTTCATACAAGTCCCATATCAAAACAATACAGTAGATCAGAATGAAGGGAGTGTCTGGGGATGATGTGGAGTAGAGCCCCATACCAAAATCAATACAGTAGATCAGAAGAATGAGGGGGTGACTGGGGATGATCTGGAGTAGAGTCTCATTCCAAACACATTACAGTAGATCAGAATGAGGGTGCGTGAAATGTGAATACAAGACTTTATGTATGTCTCCAGGAATGCCATGGGTATCACAGAACATTGCAACAAAATGCATGAAATGTGAGTGCAAAGAATCACATGACACATCCACGTTTATGAAGCAACATAAAATGCAATAAACTTTATAATCGTTATCACCATTTCCTATTTCAGGGAAAATCTGATTATGCCTGGGTTGGAGAGTGAGCTAAAACTTGTTACATAAATGGAATCTTTTATTTGAGAAATCAAAATGTCACTGCTGATTCCAGGTCAGTTTGACATTTTGAGTCATAGTTATGCAACTTTGAAAAGGGAATTTTAACCCCTTACTGATGGGTGTATGTTGCTGCCACCTCGCTTAGCCCAGTTAGTGCTCTCAGCGCTAAGGCTAGGGTCAGACGAGCGTGATTCCTATGGACGTACGTCAGTACGGAAGACGCAGCAGTGGCCACACAGTCCGTTTATTCACTGACGTATATTTTGACAGATGTAGGAGAGAAAATAAAATAAAAAGCAAAACCATTTTGTCCGTGAAAAATGCTGGACGTATAAATGCAGTCCGTCTGACCACGTTCCATCACTCACACACAAAGCTATGCGGACGTTGCGGATGCAGTGCACTTTGTGCGGCCGTTCTAGAGGTTGTACGTTCTTGCGTCCGTGGGCCGCGGCCGTTGTGCATCCGCAGTTCAGTGCGGACGTACTTCGTGTGTTGGGCTCCGATGGGCTTTCTGTCATGCTGGCACAGACGTACTTTTAGGCGCAATCACGGACGTGAATACTACGCTCGTCTGACCCCCAGCCTTAAACGCAAAAAAAAATTGCATTGAAACCTAAGGGATTTGCCTGTTTAATCCTGTCGAACTGAAGTACTGAAAAAATGGGCATTTTGCCAACATGTTGGTGCAGTTTGGCGTTATCTGAAGAGATTAACCATTTCACTGCCAATGAAGATCACCGTATTTCGCTGGCAATTTGCCAATATTTGGCAAATTGACAGCTTTCAGAATAGACTAACTGCACGAAGTTGCACCGTACAGTGAAATTATTCACATTTTGGTGCAAATTGGTGGCAAGTTTGGCTCTTATTGAATAACCCTTTAAGTTTTTGACGAAACAAAGCATAATAACATATTGCTCCATCCGCTCCACACTTGCTGCTATGGGCAATGTGAAGGTGAGGTAGTGCAGCAATATTATTCACTTTATTATTGAAAAGTGAACAATACTGCCGCTTTTGGAGAAAAGAAAAAGAAAATAAATATTTTTATTTGTAGAGATTACCTGGTCACAACAATAAAATTCACAGAAATGTGCGGTGTGTATGAACATAGAAACATAGAAACATAGAAAAATGTCGGCAGATCAGAGCCTTTCGGCCCATCTAGTCTGCCCAATTACATGGATACTTTACCTGGATTTATCTTTTGTTTAGGATAGCCTTATGCCTATCCAATGCTTGCTTAAATTCAAATACTGTTTTGGCCTCTACCACTTCTACTGGAAGGCTGTTCCATGCATCCACCACCCTCTCAGTAAAATAATGCTTCCTGATGTTACTTTTAAACCTTTGCCCCTCTAATCTAAGACTATCAGGGTTATCCAAAGAGATTCGAAAAGTCACCGCACGTTCGGTGACTTTTCGTTCTCTTCAATTCGGTTCCTTTTGCCGATTGCATTTCGGTGACCTTGCGGTGTATTCAGCAAACACCACAGGGTCCCCGAATTGCAGGGAAAAGCTGCCGAACACCTGACGAAAACTAACCAAATGCACTATGAAAACAAGCAAAAACATCTGGATTAACCTTCGAAGAAGCCGAACAGGAGCCGAACAGGAGCCAAACAGGAGCCGAATCACACAGAGCCGAAGCAGCTGTGACGTAGAGGAGGCAGTGAATAAATTAGAAAAACCATTTGTATGAATCTGGGAAAAAGAAACGCTGTTTGCAAAGAAACTACTGAGCGAAAATGTCTGAAATTTTCACAGGAGGTCCAGGGAATGATAATAAAGAGGGCTGTTACAAAAAAAATAAGCAAACTGAAAAAAAAAAAAAAAAAAATCGGACTTTTAATTTTTTTTAAAAAAATTCAGAAAATGCTTAAAGTATCCTAAAAAATCTATAAATAAAGAGACTTTTTGCTGCAGAATTTTATAATGAACGGTTTATTAGATATTAAATTAAAACGGGAATATTTTTAACATTGAAGTCTATGGGATTCTCCTGAATAAATTTGCCGAATTAAACCACCGAATGGCAGGACATTAGGGGAACCTTTCACTGCTGGTTTGTGTTCTCTGAATAGCCGAAGCAGTGCTTTTTGATGGGGATTTCACTGCCCTCGAACAGGCACCGTATGTGCAGGCAATTCGACAGGATTTGGCGAATTGCCTGCTCTCTGGATAGCCGAATGGCCAGGAAAGGTAACCGAACCCTGATTTTCAGCGTTCGGTTACCTTTCTCAAGCAATTCGAATCTCTTTGGATAACCCTGTATGTCCTCTTGTTTTGCTACTTTGTTTCCTTTTAAATATACTCCCTTCCTCTACCTTGTGGATTCCCTTTACGTATTTAAATGTTTCTATCATATCTCCTCTGTCACGTCTTTTTTCCAAGCTGTACATGTTAAGATCATTAAGCCTTTGCTGGTAACTTTTCTCCTTCAAGCCGTACACCATTTTAGTAGCCCTTCTCTGAACTCTCTCTAAGATGTCTATATCCTTCTGGAGATACGGTCTCCAGTACTGCACACAGTACTCCAAGTGAGGTCTCACCAGTGCTCTGTACAGTGGCATGAGCACTTCCCTTTTCCTACTGCTAATACCTCTCCCTACACAACCAAGCATTCTGCCAGCATTTCCTGCTGCTCTATTACATTGACTACTTACCCTTAGATCCTCTGAAATAATGACCCCTAAATCCCTTTCCTCAGATGTTGAGGTTAGGACTGTATCAAATATTCTATATTCAGCCCTTGGGTTTTTACGTCCCAGGTGCATTATCTTGCACTTATCCACATTAAAACTCCATTGCCACAGCTCCGACCATTTTTTTAGTTTACCTAAATCATTTGTCATTTGGCTGATCCCTCCAGGAACGTCAACCCTGTTGCAAATCTTTGTGTCATCAGCAAAAAGACATACTTTTCCATTAATACCTTCTGCAATATCACTAATAAAAATATTAAAGAGAATGGGTCCAAGTACTGACCCCTGAGGTACCCCACTGGTAACAAGACCTTGCGCCGAATAAACTCCATTTACCATAACTCTCTGTTGCCTGTCACTCAGCCACTACCTAATCCATTCAACAATATTGGAATCCAAGCTCAAAGATTGCAATTTATTGATAAGCCTTCTATGCGGAACAGTATCAAAAGCCTTACTGAAATCTAAATAAGCAATGTCTACTGCACCACCTGTGTCTATTATTTTTGTTACCCAATCAAAAAAATCAATAAGATTAGTTTGGCATGATCTCCCTGAGGTAAACCCATGTTGTTTCTGATCCTGTAATCTATGTGTTTTTAGATGTTCAACAATCCTTTCCTTTAACATGGTTTCCATTAATTTCCCCACTACTGACGTAAGACTAACTGGCCTATAGTTCCCCGATTCCTCCCTACTACCCTTCTTGTAAATGGGCACAACATTTGCTAATTTCCAGTCTTCTGTGGAACGCATCAGAGCTGCGCAGCGATAAAACTCACAGCAATGTGTCGCTTTTGGAAGAAAAAAAGAGAAGCCCCTAAAAAGAGGGAGATTAGGGCAAAACAGGGACAGAGATTTGCTGCCAACATTTGGGCTGTCCTTAGTATATAGGATACATAAAGTTTAACTAAAACTGAATAACAAGCACCACACTGATATCACCAAAATCATTATATTTTAGTTGAAAAATAAAAAGGAATGATTAAATCAGGACTACCTGACATGTATTGTGGACAGTATATATGGAGAGAGGCAGTATGGTGACAGTATATAGAGAGGCAGTATGGTGACAGTATATATGGAGGGGGTGTGTGTGATGTGTGTTAGTCACTCGCCACTTAGAAGAAATGCCCTCAGCTCAAACATTAAAGGAGGCACCTCTTATGAGATCAGGATGCTGCAGAATGCCTGTCAGGTGGCATCATCTGGTGGCAGTGTAATAGATGGGCCATAGACACTGGCTGGGCATGCTGGGAGGGGCTGGAGGCCAGCAGTATCTCTGGGGTCCGTGCTTCCCGAGTCCAAAGCCTGTCATTGCTGCGCGTGGGCAGTCAGCTCCTCCCTGGCTGATGTCAGCTGACAGGGGCGTGGTGTCAGGCAGTGAT
This sequence comes from Leptobrachium leishanense, assembly GCA_009667805.1. NCBI lineage: Eukaryota > Metazoa > Chordata > Amphibia > Anura > Megophryidae > Leptobrachium > Leptobrachium leishanense. Next base: position 505,817,846 of record CM019063.1, on the reverse strand, counting down.
TACTGTTCATTGAAGCCAGCCTTCCCTCACTGAGCCCTGGCACCGCTGCAGGGCCGGTGAGAAGCTTCGTCTCTCCCCTAGCAGCTTTAGAATCGTTGGGCAAGTAGTCAGTATGCCAGCAGCCAGGGAAGGCCTGGCTGCTGCTTACTTTTATAGTAGAGGCGTAACTAGAAACCCCAGGGCCCCGGTGCAAGAATCCATGAAGAGCCCCCTCCGTGCGATTTTTTTTTGCATTTTTACTAAGCTTTTTGCAAAAATACCTGTAATACAGGTCTCCCTGCACTATCGCCTAGTATCCCTATTATATATCCATTAGCTATGGAATTTAATGCTATGGTAATATTAATACAATAGGATACTAGGCGATAGGTTTAGTATTTTAACCACTTGAATGCGGAGGACGCGCTCAGCACGTCCTCCGCATTACCGCTGGTATGCGGAGGACGCGCTGAGCGCGTCCTCCATTGGGGTCAGCGTTCGGCCGAGTTCCGGCCGATCGCTGGCCCCTCCGGTGCGGGCTGACATCCTCGATGTCAGCCCGGCATCCGGAACCGCCGCCGCTGAATTTAGGTGTCATCGCGGCAGCGCGATGACACCTAATTCAGGCGCCCCCCCGCATGTGCGGAGGAGGCGCCTGAAAGGGAGGGGGGAGGTCCTTCGGACCTCTCTCCCTCCCGATCGGCGGCGTTGCGGGGGTTAACCCAGGCATCATTTGGAAGGGCACAGCCTGCCCTTCCAAATGGTGCCTGGCATTAACCCTGGGGAGCTGGATCGCGAATCGGCGCTGAAAAGCGCCGGTTCGCGATCCTTTCCCGGAGCTGGCCGACATCCAAGATGTCGGCCAAGCCTCCGGGAACTCCCCTGAGGACTGGCGTCATCGTGCGTAGCACGATGACGCCAGTCCTAGAGTTAACCCCTAACTGCCACCAAACGGTGGAGATAGGGAGTTCCAATGAACTCCCTATCTCCCGATCCGTGGCAGCTAGGGGTTAATGTTTGGTATGGTTGGATCGGCCAGAGCATGGCCGTTCCAACGATACCAAACACGAATGTGAAAAAAAGTTTTTTTAAAAAATTAAAAATAAAAATATATTTAAAAGAAAATTATAAAAAAAAAAAAACTTTTTTTTTTTCTTTTTTTTGGTTTCTTAGTGTAGCAATATTGTTCCATTTCAATTATAATGTGAACAATGATACTGCACTAACGATTTTTGTATGCGGTGCGTATGTTAAAAATCGCGTAATTTTCCCCCAAAAAAATGTAACGAGACCCCATCTCTAATTTTTTTAACAAGCGCACCCCATACAAAATATAACCGCAATTGCTCGCATGTTAAAATGTGAAAAAAAAACACTTTACACGTTGTAAATTATTAAATACATATTTTATTGCATTTTTTTGTTATAATATATACAGACATGACATAACGGTATACATATAATAATGACATATTATGAATCTACCGAGTCTGACGGAAAGAACGATATTAATATGTCTGGGTAATATACTAAAATAAGCCTTCAAAACACGTTTAAACATGATGAGCAAAACCGGTAAAAATGACCTCAGCACAGAGGTGGGAAAAGCCTCAGCAGCGAAAGGGTTAACCAGCAGTTTTTGAATAGTGCAGGAGACACGTGTCGTATACAGCTATTTTTTGCACTCTTAAAATGGCCATACAATTTGGAAGTATTTTTAAAGAACGGGTTATGGATTCTCATAGATTTCTCTTGTGTTATGTTACCTCATATAGTGTGTCATTCCTCTCCTCTTAGATTGTAAACTCTTGAGCAGGGTCCTCCTTCTGTTCAGTGTGTGTAACATGTATGTATATTCGTTATTGTGTCTCTCCCATTGTACAGCGCTAAGGAATTTGTTGGCGCTTTATAAATGCTTGTAACTGTTATAAGGTGGAGTATTAATTATGATCTAGTTTAATGGCCCTCTCCCCCTTCTGTTATAACCCTTTTTTTAACAAAATGTTTTTAGTAAGAATGAAAAATTCCCTTCCCTTTTATTTTTCCTATGTCGTTGTCCTGTAAAAGTTTGCCTATTTGCTATTCTCTCGGAAGTTTTTTTTTTTTTTTTTTTTTTTACGTTATGTCTTCCGGTGCGACATACATGTGGTGTTATCTTATTATATTTAAAATAAAGAATTGCCAAAATTAAAAAAGAAAAACTCTCTCTATTTAACTGAATGGGTTAATAAGCTGACCAGACCAGACACTGCAATGAGACACCAGGAAGTGTCAGACTCATGATGGATAGCCAGACAAAAGCTAAGGCCTCTGCTGCCTAATTAACCCTTAAGGGTGAATGACCAAACTGTTCCATCATAAATGCATTGACTTTAAAGACCCTAGGCCCTTAAAGGGTTAACAATCCACCAGACTGACACACAGTAGCTGCTGTTTTTGCTGCCCCACTGGAAACTGCCGCCCTAGGCCAAGATACAGCACTGCCCACAGCAATGTCTGACATGGAAGATGTCAGCACGCTGTGGTTCAAGCCCCAGATCGGAGCCAGATACCACTTACTGCAAACCACTGACCCAAACAACCTCTCATATTACATAGAAGTATTTAACTATATTGACATTTATGAAACTTCTGCCCCGCAGGTTGCTGAATCCTTTGTGCCTACGTTATTATTGAGAACAAAAATATAAATGTCTTGTCTGTCTGACTACCCCCTTGTTGCCAACCTGGAAAGTACTTTGTATCACGCTTTTGATAAACGTATTCCTGTTCTTATCTTACTATACTTTCTCTATCTCTGTATAGTTAATTTGCTTTCACTCAGTAGCCATTTGGTCACGAAACTACTTGCTGCTGAAGTGGTATTTAGCTTTCTATATCTTCTCCCTGGCTGGGAGTGCTACGTGTGGCAGTTCTAACTGCTATACATTCGAGTACCTCTTGTTTAACTCCTATGATTCATTTGTGTCTATCCTCTAGCCCTGCAATCTGCATTTAGATTAGAAATCATACCCTGTACAGGGCTCCCCCTTGTGTCTGTCTTCTGCACTATCTCTCTTGTTTCTGAGTTCTGCAAGTGTGTGCTGGATTCTGCTATATGCAGAGAACCACTAACCTGTCCCAAAGGCTTCAAACTACACAGCCAAAAGGCCCCCCCATCACCCTCTATAGGGGGTGATCGTTACAACGCGTGACACCTCACACAAAGAGAGCTTTGACGGTGTGGTTGCCAGAAGGAGAGAAGACGTCGAGAAGAAGCTGGAGAAGGAGAAAAAGAAGCGGACCAGGACAGAAGACGGTGTAGCGGTGAGTATGGTACCAGTCAGGGCCGCCATCAGGGCATTACGCCCCATGCAGCGTTAAGGGGCCCGGCCCGCCAGGGCCCTTCCGTTTTGCAGGTGATGTCGGCCGCTGCGGCGCTACAAATTTATTCTGGAGGTCGGAGCCAGCGTGTGCAAGCAGTCCTGCACCACTCGGTGGACTGCCAAGGTGGACCTTTGGCACCGCCCCCAGTCACGTGTGTGTGACGGAACACACGTGACGCCTCACACAAAGAGAGCTGCGATGGCGCGGTTGCCAGAAGATGTTGAGAAGAAGCTGGAGAAGGAGAAAAAAGGAGAGGACCAGGACAGAAAACGGTGTAGCGGTGAGTACCAGTCCAGGGCCCAAGCAGGGCTCAGACAGCAGGTCCAGGGCCCAGACCCAAGGCCAACCAAACCCAAGGCCCAGCCAGACCACAGGCCCAGCCAAACCCCCAGGCTAAGTCAGGACCCAGACCCAGCCAGGGCCCAGACCGCAGGCCCCGCCAGACCCCAGCAAGCGCCCAGGCCCCGCCAGGGCCCAGACCCCAGCAAGGGCCCAAACCGCAGGCCCAGCAAGGGCACAGACCGCAGGCCCAGCCAGACCGGGCCGGATTAACGTAGGGGCGGATGGAGAGACCGCTCCAGGCCTCTTCTTGAAAATAGGCCCACAGTAAAGATCTCAGAGGAAGAGAAGCCGGCCAGGGATTGCAGCAGTCGATTGGCTTGCGTCTCCAGCAGCCGATTGGCTGGTTCCTCCCTCGAGGCCTGTTCACCTCTCCCTCTGGTGCTTTGTGATTTACTCACGGCTGCCATCAGGGCATTAAAGGGGGTGAGCAGGACCCTGCTACATGCAGTGTCAGGTGTTAGACAAGCTGCCTTTGGGCTGTGTGCCCGGCCGGGCCCTCTAGAGTCCTTAGGACCATGTAATCTGGTGGTCCAGTGGCAGGTAACTGCTTTCTGCACCTCCGGTAGCCAGCTGGTTTCAGTGAAAGCACTATAGAGGTAACTGCTATTTCCTTACCCCCTAGATGTTCCAGCTGTCACGTAACTGGAGACAAACATTTTAAGGTAATTACTCTGGTTCCTTGAGTAGAGGGACAAGTCTTTTAGCTGTAGGGGTCCTAGTCTGTTCACACTGAGTAGGCAAGTTTGCAGACTTGCAGTAGGATTTTCAGATATTTTCACTAGTGCAAGGTGAAGCTGTTGTGATTTTGTGCAGCTGTTCCTCCTCCATGAATGTTCCTCCTCCATGAAGCAGCATACCCTGTCACAAAACAGCTCTGTCTGACCCCCAACACCCTGCCCTCCAGTCTGTCCTCCTACCTCTTGGACAGATCTTGCTTGCTACAGAACAGCCACAATACAGGCCAGATGAAAGGTAGGGAGTCCAGCTCGTGTGTGTTGTTAAAGTGCATTTGCTAATGTCAGTGGCACTTTAAGAACCAGTCTGTCAATGGGGTTGTTGTGGGACACTGGGCCAGGTGTGGAGCAGTTACCATGCAAACCAGCCCGATGCTGCTCCTGGATTGCACCACTAAAACAATTTTGCTCTTACTCTGCATAGCCATTTCAAACTGCCGTGTGCTGAGCGAATTATGACTATACTCATGTCACATACTTATAACATATCACGGTTATATATCATATGTTACAAATAAGGCTGAGAGATTTCATATTTTCTCCTCGACGCAATTTTATTTTTGTTAAAATGCTGTTTTGTTTTCTAGGTGTGCTGCGGGTTCGGCAGGCTCAATTTTCTCTGGTTTCAAATCTGGCGCTGTGTACTTGTGCAAATGTGACCTTGTGTTGCCTGCGTGCGGCTCCGTAGTCACTGGCCTCCAGCTTCTGTGATAAGTGAATCAGAAGTTTATGTTGACACTGGAGGGCAGCAACTACAGAGCTGCGCTCATGGAACAACACGTGGGTTATGCACATGTGTGACACTGTGGATATATGGGGATGTGTGACACTGTTTGGATGTGTGTAGATGTGCACATATGTGGGTATGCAGATGTGACGCTGTGTATGTGTGACACTGGGTGTATTTGGATATGTGCGTATGTGGATGTTTGCCACTGATTGTGTGACCCTGTGGATATTTGACACCATGGGTGGATACATAGATGTGTGTGTGACTGTGGTCTTATATGGATGTGCCACTGCATATAGTGTAGATGTGCCACTGTGTGTAAGGGATATAAGGATTTGAGACTGTGTGGGTTCTCTGACACACTCATACACAGTATACATTACTGTGAGTGTTATTGCTGTGGAGCTCTGTGATACACTCATACACAGCAAATTTCAGAGTTTTATTGCCTTTTGAGCTCTGTGATACGTAGGTATGTTTTGGTGGGTGTGGGTTTATTTGGGGGGCAGCATTCTATTCTTGGACCCAGGCAGCACAATGTCTTGGGCCGGCCCTGGCGCCGCCCAACTCTCTAAACGAGAAAGCACTTTGGCAATTAAAATATTTAATTTATGTTAACAAAAAATGCTTTGCATTTTTAATTTTATTTCTATATTAAGGCTCACCAAAATCCTCAGCACCAGACGCATGATTCTCTCAATCCAGCCCTGGCCCCAGACACCGGGGCCCAGGCCCAGAACCCAGGGCTTTCACAATCCATTGCAATGAAAGTAATAGATTGTTTCACCCTTTCTTATTATAGTAGAGCAGCAGGAGGAAGCAGAACGCAGAAGTGCGACATTTCAATCAACAGCGCCATCAGCAGTGGTATGTAACATTTTTAATTATTCATGTCTTCATCCAATATTCTTCATTTTATATTCTTGTGTTTATCTTAACTGTTAACCTGTTCCCTTACTGCTGTTCTAGTCTGTTGTGCCTCCTTTTGAGTCTTTCCCATTGGCAATTTTTTTTTTTCTTTTTAAACTTTGAGTAGGGAGTCTGGAACGGACGGATGCTTGTGACTGTGAAGCCGACATCCTGATTCTGAAGAGAGACTAGAGAGCAGGTAGTGTTGGTTCCCATTGTAGAAGACTACATTGGTGAGTAGACCCCTTTTTCTTTTTAGGCAGTTAATGTTTTAGGTCAAGTTGTTTATTTTATATCTGCTGTTGAATTTTGATTGCACTTATAGCCTTTTGTATCTGTTGAATTGTTGTTAAATTTGTAAAGTTTAGTAGTTAATTGCGTTTTGAAATTGTTCTTGTTCTATTATATTTGAAAACTTCCTTAGTTTCAGTGTCTCTTATCTTTACTGTACGTACCTTTCCTTGTACGTGTTGAATTTGAAAAGATAAGTATTTAATTGCACTTTCAAATCGTTCTTGTAAATTTGTTTGTGCGGGTGGTTTTTGGAGTGCGGTTTGGCTTGTTTTCTTGTTAAAATAAACATCCATAGAGCCATATTGCTGTGGTCTCTATCAAAACTTTCAACAAGTATCAACATAAGTCTGGATCACAGAAGAGAAAGGAGAAGAGAGAACGGGAGGAAGAGAAAAAGTTTAAAAAACAAAGTGCCTTATACAAGTTTTTCAAGCAGCTGAAATCCAGAGAAAGTCGCGGTAGAGTGTATTGACCCTTCTGAAGAAGTCCACCAAGAGACCGAGGAGACTGCAACATGCAGCACATCTGTAGCCACTCACCCTGTCCCTGAAGCAAATGAAAATCTCCAAGAATTAGAAGGTGAATCTACATTCATTGAACCAGCGGAAGAACCTGATTGGAAGGATCCGGCGACTTGGACAGATGTACTTCATGACAAAGCCAGAGAGAGAATAGTCATCTGTGGCTTAAGGAAAGAAGCCGAACTAAAGGAAATGATTAACAGTATGGGAAAAGATTCTGAAGAAAAGTTATTCAGTGAATTTCTCCTGTATGCAAAATCTTTAAATGGACGTGAAAAGCAAATACGGAACTGGCTGAGGTGCAGCCCCAGCAAGCATGTATTGTACTGCGTGACATGCTTGCCATTCTCTTCTGATCGTGGCAAAGCTAGCAGTTTTCTTTCTAGAAAAGGAGGGTTTGATCCATCTAAAAATAAGTGGCATGTTTTATACAATAGGCTGCCGGAACATGAACACTCAATTAGTCACAAAGAACACTATTGGAGTTGGAGAAAGCGTCAATTGTCTATTGCAGGCCATGGTGTGGATTCTGAAATGCAGAAGAATCTGGACAGTGAAAAGAAGAAATTTGCTGCTTTATTAGAAAGACTTCTGAAGGTGACTCTATTTTTGGCATCAAGAAATCTTGCATTTAGGGGAAGCTCTCAGCGAATTGGAGATCTGCACAATGGCAATTTTCTTGGTGTGCTTGAACTGGTAGCACAATATGATCCACTGTTGCAAGAACATTTGGAAAAGGTGAAGAAAAGCCAAGAGAGTGGACGCAAATTGCATGCTCATTATTTATCTTGGGCAACGCAAAATGAGTTTATAAATGTTTGTGGAAAACGTGTTTTGGACACAATACTTGCTGAAACCCAGGACATACTTGAAAACGACAGAAATCTCAATGTGTCCTTCCTGGTAAAATACTTTATAAATAAATAAAGGGAGTGTAATAACAACAAAAAACAAAATAGGTGCTCTTTCCCAGATAGATGCAAACAGTGACCAGAAAAAATGAAAAAAGGACCTGTAGATCTCAAACTTGTCCCCTCCAATGGACGTTCAGAGAGTAAAATGGAAAATGTATCGAGATCTAAAACAGGACAATATGAAATAGAAGGATCATAGCGTTATATGTAAAAACAATATTGTATCATGACACGCCCCCTGTAGAAACGCACTCACAGGATAAAAGAGAAATCAGCGCATATCATAAATTACTCATCCCAAAGATGTATAGGAAGGCTCAGGATCTCGTCATCCACAGAAGATTTCCACCTGGATCGCTGTCAACAGGTTCTGCAATCACTCAAAACAAAGGGAGTCCAGTCGCCAACAGTAGAAAAAAGATAATTTATTCATAAAATTCCGACGCGTTTCGTTGGTGTTAATTCCAACTTCATCAGGGAAAAATATCATACATATACACAACAACCCCCCTTCCTTTATAGTCCCCATCATCTCTGTATATTGATCGCCGGTGTCCACTGTGCTCACTTCCGGCTTCCGGCTTCCGGTCCTGTGGCGGCGGATGCTGACTCACTTCCTGTCCTCCATCTTGGTGCAGGCAGGAAGTCACGATCTTTCATGCGGCCAGCGTCCTGAAAACTCCGCCATCTCAAAGCAGTCATTTAGTGGATATTATAACTTCCTTAGTTCGAATACTCCAATGTAAAACCGGTATAGAATGGAAGATGATGATGTCAAAAGTGGATAGTAAAAAGAGCCGGTGTCATAGAGATGGAGACATAAAAATATATATACTCAGATAGCAATCCATATTATTTTATATTATAAAAAGGGGGTGTAAAAACGAAAAACAGAACATGTGAAAAATAAAAATGAATAAAAAACGGATGAAAAACAACAAAACCGAAACCAAATCCAATAAATTACAGACAATTAATAATTAATAGATGTTATTAATTGTCTGTAATTTATTGGATTTGGTTTCGGTTTTGTTGTTTTTCATCCGTTTTTTTTTCATTTTTATTTTTCACATGTTCTGTTTTTCGTTTTTACACCCCCTTTTATAATATAAAATAATATGGATTGCTATCTGAGTCTTATATATAGTTTTATTTGTCTCCATCTCTATGACACCGGCTCTTTTTAATATCCACTTTTGACATCATCATCTTCCATTCTATACCGGTTTTACATTGGAGTATTCGAACTAAGGAAGTTATAATATCCACTAAATGACTGCTTTGAGATGGCGGAGTTTTCAGGACGCTGGCCGCATGAAAGATCGTGACTTCCTGCCTGCACCAAGATGGAGGACAGGAAGTGAGTCAGCATCCGCCGCCACAGGACCGGAAGCCGGAAGTGAGCACAGTGGACACCGGCGATCAATATACAGAGATGATGGGGACTATAAAGGAAGGGGGGTTTGTTGTGTATATGTATGATATTTTTCCCTGTTGAAGTTGGAATTAACACCAACGAAACGCGTCGGAATTTTATGAATAAATTATCTTTTTTCTACTGTTGCCGACTGGACTCCCTTTGTTTTGGAGTGATTGCAGAACCTGTTGACAGCGATCCAGGTGGAAATCTTCTGTGGATGACGAGATCCTGAGCCTTCCTATACATCTTTGGGATGAGTAATTTATGATATGCGCTGATTTCTCTTTTATCCTGTGAGTGCGTTTCTACAGGGGGCGTGTCATGATACAATATTGTTTTTACATATAACGCTATGATCCTTCTATTTCATATTGTCCTGTTTTAGATCTCGATACATTTTCCAAATAAATAAAGGGAAAAGGCAATTTATTCTGTGATTTGCGATGCAACCCCAGACATTTCACATATAGAACAAAATGTAGTATACGCTACGTCAGTAGAGATCCAGGAAGTGAAGAGTGGGTTATTCAAGAAAGATTTGTTGAATTTATTGACTTGTGCCAAAAGACTGGAGCAGAAATAGCTGAAAAACTCCTTAAGACTGAATGAACATGGCATCAATGTTGAAGATTGCAGAGGTCAAGGATTCGACAATGGTGCGAATATGTCTGGGAAAAATAAAGGTGTCCGAGCTCACATACAAAAGAATTATCCCAAAGCTAGATTTTCTCCTTGTGCTTCCCATTCTTTAAGGCTAGGGTCAGACGAACGCATTTTTCGCGTTGTCCGTAAAAAAGTGAGTCCGAACGCATGGACATACTTTTTCACGGAATACGCGATAGCTGTCATACGATGCGCAATTACGGCCGTGATTTCATACGGATCCAAACCAGGAAACTTTGGGTGTCTGGACGTTATGTTGGCCGGACATGAGCAGCGTCTGACGTCTCCTAATCACGCACACACGCCGCTATGCGGACGCAGGGCCGCCATCAGGGCATTACGCCCAATACTGCCGTAAGGGGCCCGGGCCCGGTGGGGGCCCGGGCCGCCGGGGCCTGGGGGGAGGATCCCAGGCCCCCGACGGCAGCGGCGTCGCCCTTTAACAGCTCCGGTATCGGACTCGATGAGTCCGAATCCGGAGCTGTGTCCCTGCTGCTGCTGCAGGAGCCGGAGGAGACTGAGACACTGTGTCTCCTCCGGCTCCTGGCAGCTTCACTTCCTGGCTGGGCAGGGCCAAGCAGCGTGTGAGGGGCCTCCCAAGCACGTTGCTTTGGCTCCGCCCCTCCACTCAGTGAAGCTGCGCGCCGGAGCTGGAGGGACCAGGAAGAAGACAGAAGAAAAGAGAAGAAAATTAAAGAAAAGGTGAAGAAAAGAAGAGCTGAAGACAGAAGAAAAGAAGATAGAAGACAGCGAGTGGTGAGCCAGGGCCCAGACCCAGGGCCCAAATCCAGGGCCCAGACCCCTAGGCCCAGACCTCTAGGCTCAGACCTCTAGGCTCAGACCCAGGACCCAGACCCCAAGGCCCAGACCCAGGGCCCAGACCCTAGGGCCCAGACCCAGGGCAAATGCCCAGGGCCCAGACCCCAAACCCAGGGCCCAGACCCAGGGCTAGGGCCCAGACCCCAAGGCCCAGACCCCTAGGCCCAAACCCAGGGCCCAGACCCCCTAGACCCAAACCCAGGGCCCAGACCCAGGGCCCAGACCCCTAAGCCCAAACCCAGGGCCCAGACCCCTAAGCCCAAACCCAGGGCCCAGACCCTAGGGCCCAGACCCAGGGCAAATGCCCAGGGCCCAGACCCCAAACCCAGGGCCCAGACCCAGGGCAAAGGCCCAGACCCATGGCCCAGACCCAGACCCTAGGGCCCAGACCCCTAGGCCCAAACCCAGGGCCCAGACCCCCTAGACCCAAACCCAGGGCCCAGACCCCAAGGCCCAGACCCAGGGCCCAGACCCCTAAGCCCAAACCCAGGGCCCAGACCCAAGGCCCAGACACTAGGGCCCAGACCCCCTAGGCCCAAACCCAGGGCCCAGACCCTGGGCCCAGACCCCCTAGGCCCAAACCCAGGGCCCAGACCCTAAGGCCCAGACCCAAGGCCCAAACCCAGGGCCCAGACCCAAGGCCCAGACCCAGGGCTCAGACCCCCAGACCCCTAGGCCCAAACCCAGGACCCAAGGCCCAGACCCCCTAGGCCCAGACCCCCTAGGCCCAGACCCCCTAGGCCCAGACCCCTAGGCCCAGACCCCCTAGGGCCCAGACCCTAAGACCCAGACCCCTAGGCCCAAACCCAGGGCCCAGGCACTAGGGCCCAGACCCCAAGGCCCAGACCCTGGGCCCAGACTCCCTAGGCCCAAACCCAGGGCCCAGACCCTAAGGCCCAGACCCTAAGGCCCAGACCCCCTAGGCCCAAACCCAGGGCCCAGATCCTAAGGCCCAGACCCCCTAGGCCCAAACCCAGGGCCCAGATCCAGACCCTAAGACCCAGGGCCCAGACCCCTAGGCCCAAACCCTGGGCCCAGACCCCTAGGCCAAACCCAGGGCCCAGACCCCCTAGGCCCAGACCCCCTAGGCCCAGACCCCCTAGGCCCAGACCCCCTAGGGCCCAGACCCTAAGACCCAGACCCCTAGGCCCAAACCCAGGGCCCAGGCACTAGGGCCCAGACCCCAAGGCCCAGACCCTGGGCCCAGACTCCCTAGGCCCAAACCCAGGGCCCAGATCCTAAGGCCAGACCCTAAGGCCCAGACCCCCTAGGCCCAAACCCAGGGCCCAGATCCAGACCCTAAGACCCAGGGCCCAGACCCCTAGGCCCAAACCCTGGGCCCAGACCCCTAGGCCAACCCCAGGGCCCAGACCCCAAGGCCCAGACCCCAAGGCCCAGACCCCAAGGCCCAGACCCCAAGGCCCAGACCCCAAAGCCCAAATACAGACCCAGGGCCCAGACCCTAGGGTCCAGACCCCATACCCAGGGCCCAGACCCCAAGACCCAGGGCCCAGACCCTAGGACCCAGACCCCAAGGCCCAGGGACCAGACCCAGAGACCAGGGCCCAGGCTAGACCTCAGGGACCAGACCCCAAGGCCCAGTCCCAGGGACCAGACCCAGGGCCCAGACCCAAAGGCCATCATACACAGCCCGTTTCTGTGAGATTTATTGCTGTGGATTCTGTGATATGTTCAGACACACCGCTCATTACTGTGAGTTTTATTGCTGTGGATACTGTGATAAGCTAATACACACTGCACATTACTGGGAGTTTTATTGCTGTGGTGCTATGTTATGTCCTTTTGTTTTTGAAGGGGGAGAAAAGCTGTTAGAGGTTGAGGGGGGCCCTGGGGGGCCCCATCGTGAGGTTTAGTAAGGGGCCCCATCATTTCTGATGGCTGCCCTGTGCGGACGCATCGATCTCTGATTCTCAAAGACTTTCAAGTGAGGCTCATTCTGAAGCAAGCAGGTCTGAAAGATTATTCATCTTTTAAGGCAATTCTATTGGCAACCTTTTGGGTAAAAGTTCTGCAATGCTTTGAAGATGCACAAGATTCTCCAGTCTAGATCAATTTCACTGGAAATCGGGGCAGAAAATATAAAGGCGCTTTCCCTGGAAATGCATTCATTTCGAGAAAAGTGGCTCGATATCTTAGCTGAGGCTAAACTTTTGGCAGAAGAAATGGAAATACCAAAAGTATTCCCATTCCCTACTTGACCCCCTGCAATCTGGCTTCCGTCCCCTACACTCAACTGAAACTGCCCTCACCAAAGTCACCAACGACCTCCTAACTGCTAAAAAACACGGCCACTATTCTATTCTCATCCTGCTTGACCTCTCGGCTGCTTTTGACACTGTTGACCACCCCCTCCTTCTACTGACCCTCAACTCTCTGGGTCTCGGTGACACTGCACTTGCTTGGGTTGACTCCTATTTATCCAACAGGTCCTTCTGTGTGTCCTTTGCTGGTAACTCCTCCTCCTCATTGCCTCTATCTGTTGGTGTACCTCAAGGCTCTGTCCTTGGTCCCCTGCTCTTTTCCATCTACACCTCCTCCCTGGGCAAAATCATCAACAGCTTTGGCTTTAATTACCACCTCTACGCTGATGACACTCAGATCTACCTCTCTACCCCTGATCTCTCTCCCCCTGTCCTTTCCAAAGTCAGTGACTGTTTATCTGGCATCTCCTCCTGGATGGCCTCCCACCACCTAAAGATCAACATGTCAAAGACTGAGCTCCTACTTATTCCTCCCTCTAATGCCGCCCCACCTCCTGACTTCTCTATCACGGTGGAGGGTATCACCATCTCCCCATCAAACCAAGTTCGCTGTCTTGGAGTTACACTTGACTCTGCTCTTTCCTTTATCCCCCACATCAAGTCTCTTTCCTCCTCCTGCCGATACCAACTGCGTAATATTTACAGAATTCGGCCATTTCTTACCGCTGTCGCCACAAAACAACTCATACACGCCCTGGTAATCTCCCGACTCGACTATTGCAATAATCTCTTATCTGGCCTCCCTCTGTCCCACCTCTCCCCCCTACAATCCATCCTGAACGCCTCCGCCAGGCTAATTCACCTCACCCGCCGCTCTGTCTCTGCCGCTCCCCTCTGCGAGTCCCTTCACTGGCTCCCCATCCACTGCAGAATTAAGTTCAAAATCCTTATCCTTACCTACAAAAGCCTCACTAACTCAGCTCCCCACTACCTGTCCTCACTAATCACCAAATACACCCCAGCCCGCTCCCTAAGGTCAAACAGTGACCTGCGCCTAGCTTCTCCCCGCATCACCTCTTCCCATGATAGACTGCAGGATTTCTCACGCGCAGCCCCCACTCTCTGGAACGCTCTCCCTCGTACTGTCAGACTTTCCCCTAACTTCTCTTCCTTCAAACGCTCCCTGAAAACATTCCTATTTAGAGAAGCCTACCACCCAACTCACTGACGCAACCATCAATCACTCTCACCTTACAGTCCTCTCCTCCTGTTTCCAACCCCAACCCTCCCAGATTGTGAGTTCCTACGGGAATAGGGCCCTCATCTCCTCCTGTACTGTTTGTCAAATGTTGTTCAATGTATTGTAACCCTGTCTATACTGTGCTTATTGTACAGCGCTGCGGAATATGCTGGCGCTTTATAAATAAAGAATAATAATAATAATAATAATATTGAAAACACCAAGGCAACTGAAAAGAGCAAAAAGACACCAGTCACAATCCTGTGATGAAGAAATGGATGCAGAAACAGCTTTCAAGATTAATGTTTTTCTTACGGCACTTGACATAATAATTACTGCGCTTGACCAACGCTTTCAATCTATGGAAAGAATTTGCTTATTGTTTACACCGATCTTAAAATAAAGAGCAATATCCGATGAAGAATTGCTGACGTCTGCTAAAACTCTGATAGCGAACTACCCAGAAGACCTTTCATGTTCTCTAGTACATGAGCTTCGGCACCTTCGCAAAGTGCATGATGCTACCTTTCCATGCAATTTAGGTCCATTTCACTAGTTGAGCGCAATCTATAAGCTACAGCTTGAAGGAATTTTTGGCCAAATCTGCATTGCACTCCGAATTTTCATCACCCTTCCACTCTCTGTGGCTGAAAGAGAGAGCATTTAGTAAGCTGTCATTGATTAAAAGTTATCTACGCTCAATGAGTGAGCAACGTCTGAACAGCCTTGCAATTCTTTCCATTGAGCATGAACTTGCACGAAAAGTCAATTTTAAGGATCTACCGTATTTTTCGCTCCATAAGACGCACTTTTTCCCACCAAAAAAGTGTGGGGAAAAGTGTGTGCGTCTTATGGAGCGAATACTGGAAAAAAGAGTGCACTTTGGGGACCTTAATGATGCCGTGGGGAAGCGGGAATTCCATGGTGGCAGCGTGTAGAAGAACTTACGGGTCCCGGCCAAAGAAGGAGATCAGCGTACAGAGGACGAGGGAAGGCAGGGCTGCGGCCTCGCCTCCCGCCGACGACCCAGCACTTCATCTGTTTGCACCCGGTGGATGAGATCATCCTCATTTCCCATGACCCGGGCGGCGGGATGAACAGGTAAGAGATGCCCGGGCACTCCATGCAAGGCCGGTGCCCTATTTACGCCGGCGCTACACTCCCACCATGTGTAGCACCAGCCGCCCAACTCAGTGACTAGCGTCTACCTGCTCATAGAGAGCAGACGTTTGGCACAGCGTCCTCCCCTCCTAGTGGTGATTCTCATAGGCTACGCAGTCCTCACTCAGTCTCCCTCTTGATGACGCTTGAATCTGGGTCCCCTGCAGTCTCGCTGAATGCAGGGAGGGGACACAGGGCGAAAACCCCACCTCCCATCTGCTCAGAGCTGGCCCTGCACAAGACACCTCCAGCCTGCTCCTCCCCATCCTCCTGCAGAGCTTTCGGTCCTGGGCCATGTGGAAGGGAGGAGTGAAGCACCAGGGCCAGCCTGTGCAGCAGCCGTAAGTTCTTAAATATTAGAATGTTTTTTTCGTTAACTATGGCAACCACACATACAGAGGCCAGGCTGCTTGTGGGAGGTAGAAATTAGGCAGCTGTGACAGTCTAGAACTCTCCTCCCCATGGACAGCAATCTCTCGCAGACCTGCCGATCCCTTGCGCCTCAGCAGGGAGGGAGGACATGGAGGCACAAAATACTCAGTATTTAACGAGTTCACACAGATACTGGAGAGAGGGGACACAGAGTGTGGGGGCACACATGAGAGCAGGGGCAAAGTGAGGGAAGGGACACAGAGTGTGGGGGCACACATGAGAGCAGGGGCAAAGTGAGGGAAGGGACACAGAGTGTGAACAGAACACAGAGTGAGAGTAGAGGGGACGCAGAGTGAGGAAAAGGACATACAGTGTGGGGGGACACAAAGTGTAGTGGGGCAGAGTGAGAGAAGGGACACAGTGGGGGGGACACAGAGTGTGAGAAGGGAGTACCCATCCAGGCTAAAGACCAGCTCCATATAATGGATCGTTTATTACAAAGTAATGTTTAAAAGACTACCGGTACTTAGAAATACATTATTTGGCTCTGAGCTGCACACTGCCACCTCTATATGTCTCTCTGCATCTCCCATCCCAAGTCTTTGCAGCTTGTGGCTGACTGAGGGTGGTGGGGGAGTGCAGGCAGCTGGGAGGTGAGTGATAGTGGCCAGCAGCTGGCAGAGCACCATGGGAAATGTAGCTTGAAACAGCTGGAATGAGTGGGCTGATCACATCTGCCTCCTTGACCTCCTAGTGTGATCGCTCTCACTGTACATTGTTCAGTGGGTCATTTGATTTTTTTTCTGTGTTGGTGTGTTATTCTGGGTAGAATGGAGCTGTCACATGGATTTTTTTTTATATTGGTGCGGCGCAAACGTGGGTTCCTCATTCAGAAGAAACACTGTTTTCACATGGATTACGGTAATTTCGCTGATGCTAAAGGCGGGCGCCACTCTCGCTCTGTCAGTCCTATCTCTGCCTGCAGTTATCAGTTCCGATGGGTGTGTGACTGTGTTACTGTATGTGGGTCTGATAGTTACTGTATGTGGGTGGATGTGTGTGTGTGTTTGTATGTGGTTGTATGTGTGTGTGTGAGACGGTGTGTGGATGGGTGTGTATATGTGTGTGACAGTGGGCCAGGATATGTGAAGCTCTGTGATACACTCATACACACTGCACATTATTGTGAGTTTTATTGCTGTGGAGCTCTGATATACACGCCTCTTGTTTTTTTGGAGGGGGGCAGCAATTCATCCTTTGCTCCAGGCAGCACAATGGCTCGGGCCAGCCCTGAGGGAAGGCTGTTGCTGGCTGTGTTATCGCCGCGCTGATTGGAGAAGAGTTTCAAGTAGGCGGCGTTTCATAGTAGACAGCGGGGACAGGAAATGACACTGACAGTTGCTTCACTACAGTACCTCATTCTACCTGTGCAAGGATGATAAAGCAGAAAAGGCTAGCATATAAAATTCCTTTTAAACTAGAGGTAGTAAAATATGCTAAGGAGCATGGAAACAGAGCAGCAGAGAGACATTTTGGGCCTCCTCCAACTGAAAAAATGATTAGAGAGTGGAGGAAACAGGAGGATCAGCTGCAAAAAGCAAATAAAAGTAAGCACACTTTGCGTGGGCATGCTGCAAAATGGCCACAGTTGGAGGTGGACATGAAAGAATGGATCATAGGTCACCGAAATAATGGCTTTTCTGTCTCGACAAAAATGATCATATTTGAAGCGAAACGCATTTCTATAGAGAAAGGCATTCAGGATTTTACAGGATCACCATCATGGTGCTACAGATTTATGAGGCGATGTGGTCTTGCTATGCGGACCAAAACTAGAATTGCGCAAAAAATGCCAAAAGAATATGAATCTAAAATTCTGTCCTTTCATAAATTTGTTATTGATGCTAGGAAGAAAAATGGCTTTGAAATTGGCCAGATTGGGAATATGGATGAAGTCCCGCTAACCTTTGATGTGCCATCTAATAGGACTGTAGATCTGAAGGGTGCCAAAACCATCACTGTGAAAACGTCAGGGCATGAGAAGACCCATTACACAGCTGTGTTGTCCTGCTGTGCCAATGGCACCAAATTGCCACCCATGTTGATTTTCAAGAGGAAAACCTTTCCAAAAGAAGTGATTCCGCGAGGAGTTGTTGTACATGTACATCAGAAAGGATGGATGGATGAAAATGGAATGAGAATATGGGTTGAAAAGGTATGGTCCAAACGTCCTGGAGGACTTCTGAAAAAACCTGCCTTGTTAGTGCTTGACCAGTTTAGAGCACATATTAGCGAACCAACAAAAAAGTGCTTCAAAGAAGTGAAGACTCATCTAGCTGTAATTCCCGGAGGTCTTACCAGCCAGTTGCAACCTCTTGATGTTTCCATCAACAAGCCATTTAAGGTCTTAATGAGAGAAGAGTGGAACAAATGGATGGCTGCTGGTAATCATGATCTGACATCTACTGGACGAATGAAGAGGCCCACCATCACTCAAGTTTGTGAATGGGTGAAAACAGCATGGGACTCAGTGAAGGAGGAAATCGTTGTACAGTCATTCAAAAAATGTGGCATTAGCAATGCCTTAGATGGAAATGAAGACAGCGAAGAAAGTGATGTCAGTGATTGTGAGCAAATGAGCTTCCTAAATTCTGACTCTAGCGATGATGAGTTCTTGGGGTTTCCAGAAAACTAGAGTACTCAAACCTTTAAGTCTCTCCATTTGTTGATGGCAGTGATAATGGTTCTTAATGCCACTGTTGACTGCTGTTCACTTTACATGGTTCAAATGTTATTCTGTTATAGTGTAATAAAATATTTAATAAACTATATTTGATTCAGAATATTTTTTTTCCTGTTTTCCTCCTCTAAAAACTAGGTGCGTCTTATGGTCAGGTGCGTCTTATGGAGCGAAAAATACGGTAATTGAAGATTTATGCAAGTCTTAAAGTGAGGAGATAGTAGCCATCCTATTCACTTATGGGGAGCTGACCATGTCCATATGCATTTAGCTTGTGTGGCATTTGCATTTCTTTGATGCCAACTTCTTGTGTTTTGTTATTACGGCCCATGCCTTCAGACTGTGTGGCATGCGCGTTTTACTTATACCATTTGCTGTACTATGGTTATGTAAAGGAAAGGCCCGTTGGGGGCATTTTCTTGATACTTTGTAAAGGAAAGGCCCACTAGGGGGCATATATTTGTACTTTGTGAAGAAACGATCCAATAGGGGCCAATCTTGATATACGAAATATTTCATGATAGAATTTCTCTTTAATATTTTGGCAAAATATAATCAAACTAAAAAGCTCTTATTTACTTCAGATTAAAGTGTATTTTTACACAATTTTTTACAAGCTGGCCTTATTAGAGGGGGAGGCCTGTAATAGGTAGGTTAGTGTAGGGCCCTGCCGAGCAGAGTCTACCTTGAGATGGTGGCAGGCTTCATATTATATTTGCCAAAGTATTTGTGCATGTGTTGTATGGGAAGAGGGGATTGCGGGGGGTGGGCATTCTGAGGGTCAGCAAGGGGCCCCCAAAATTTCTGATGGCTGGCTTTTTCCACTGTATTAGTTGTCTCACTTCAGTACTACTATTATGACCTCAGCAGTGATGTCACTGGTGGCTGCTACCATTTCACCATTTCATCATTGCAGTTTTGCTGCTAATGTGCTCGCTTACCATAACGCTCATACAGAAAACACCCCAGCTCCTCATAAACCTTTAGCATCCGTGGAATGCAACTTTAGCAGTCAGGGATCCCTGAGATATAGGGACAGACCTATTCTTAAACTGAATGGAATTACACAGAAATGAGAGGGTCTTTCTGGTCCTAGACAATCTAGTGCCACATACGGAATGTGCAGTTACATACTATATTCCATCCCCCCTGAGGAGTTAAACCAAGCATACAGGGGAGACATAGAAAATGAACAGAAATTACTCCATGTATGTTATGTATATAAATGCGTTTGTATCGCGTCCGTCGGCTGCGCGTGCACTCATCACAGCTGTTCATTCAGCGTAACCCCCCCCCCCTCGCAATAAGTATCCCAGCAGGAAAAATTCACCCCCTCCCAAACTAATAAATGGCCCCTCAGCAAAAAAAAAAAAAAAATACACTCCTGGCACAATAGAAAAGTAGGCAGAAAAAGAAGACCTTGATAAAGAAAAAAGAAACGGGACAGAACGCACAAGGGGGTCCACATTGCCTGCCCTGGGTGGATTTTTATTTCCTGCAAACCACACTCTACAACAATAGACTGCCCTGCTGGCTCGCTTATAATAAGCCGACAATACTTTTCATGAATCCCTTTCCGCCACGGGGTGTGCTATGACGTCCTTGCGACAGGTGGGTCTAAATGCCATAGGCTGGTATAGCACGCACTTTTGGCTCCCCATACCTCCTATGTCACGCCACAATGTGCGTGCTGAGCACGTCATAGGCTGCCGCTCGACTGCCTGTAATACGGCACTCCTGCAGCAGCCAATGACACGCTCGGCCTGTCAGGACAGAAGACGGGTCGAAGGATGGCTTCAGAGCCTGCGGGGCGTGCTATGCCGCCCCACGAATTAGAGGACCTCTTTGCCGCTGATGTCCCCATCAGCAGGGGGTTAATAATGGCTAGCAAATAATTATAACAAACAAAAATGATTTCATGAAATGCTACCGTATAAAATATCTGTTATGCAATCCCCACTGCTTACATACCGTTTGATCCGAGGGAAGAAATGACTTTCTTCATAGACTCTACGATAGATTTTGTGTTTTTGACAGACGTCATCTGTCCAAGTGCAGAGGTTTCACATTCTTCAGATGCCCCTTGTACAACCTGGGCAGGACTCTGCTCCACAGGTAAGTCAGAGTCAGAGATAATTCCATCCAAAACTGATTGTTCCATCCCTTCCGATTCATCTTCTTTGATAGGATGTAGTTTGTGGACCTCGCCGAGAGATTCTCTGCCAAGAGAATCCTTGGTTTCCATCATCGGCACAGTCCTGGTATTTTATGATACTGGCATTGCAGCACCTTGGAGAAACGGTTTATATCCTAGAAGATAAAAGTAGAAAATAATGGGAGAGTGGAAATAAGCATGTGAAGTTGTCGAGAAATCGACTCTTTGTTGCTGTGTTCTTACATCCAACTAGTTTTTGCATTAATTGACAAAATAATGTAAATATACATGTTTTTTTAGTTTCAAACTCTGGTATGGCTTTTATTTTAAACAAAACAAAATTATACATACCCTGTGTGTAGATGAGATATTGCCAACAGTGTCTATAAATTTTCACATTACTAGAATCCGTTAAAAATCAACCTTTGGTATTTTTAATCAAAATATCTAAATTTACATAAATAAAGGTTATCTAGGTAGATGCTTATAAAATATCTTTAAAGGGACTTTGCTGTGTTAATATTTACTTTTCCTGCACAGACATGTGTAGCCCTGTAGTTATTTTGGCTCTTGAGAACTGCAGCTGTTATGCCCATAGAGGGAGCCAGAGCGCAACGTTTGGTGGGAAAAGACTGTGATGGACATATGGACTACGTCTCCCAGAAACCCTTGGGGAGAGAGAAGTATTGTGCCTGGCGCCAGAAAGTAGAGGACGGTGTGTGCAGTGTGAGAACAGAATGAGCAGCGAGAGAAGGCAGTCAGCCTGTGTGACACTCTCTGGGATCTTGTGAGCTGTAGCGCGGAGAACTGGGGGACATCCATTGCTGGATCGATCGGGTAGAGTGTAAATTGCCTTACTGAGTCTCTCGGGACTGTTCCGGTCCCGAGAGTGTTCGGGAGAGATCGCGGGTGAGGAGGCCGCTGGCGGAGCAGAGTGCTGACCGAGTTCTGATCCAGACTGAGGAAAACCAGGATTGAGAGCTTAAACCCCTTGGCAGTATCGGGCTCCAGACGGCTTAAAAGGACAGATCTTCTCTCGAGCAACCTTTCATCGACGTTTCACCAGTCTGGTACCAGCTGTTTCGGAGATTGGGTGAGAGGACTCCGGCCTGTGATAATTGCTGACAGTGCGCACTTATTTGTTCGCTACATTTTGGGCCCCAACGTTGGCTGGCCGAAGAAATTCATCCATTCACTGGCCATTGTACTTACTACCCGGGTACACTAGGGTCAAACCATTATATATATTCCTAAATCTAACTCTGATACAATAGACTTGGGGTTGTATTAACTGTTTAGTCGCTATACATTGACACGCTCGTGATTGCCCGCCATTTTGATGTCGCAGGGTGCTTGTTTCTTGATAGTTAAAGTTACATGCGTAATTATTCAGATTTATTACATACAGTAAATTATCTCAAATCTATGAAGGTGTGCTGGTGTGCAGTGAATTGTTGATGCGGTGAGACAAGTTCCGGGTTATTCAGCGGCTCCTTCGGGGGTGAGTGCTACACATGCAATATGGACCAACACTTCACTTAGAATCTTTGCTGATCTTTCCAAAAAGGAAAGCACAAAAAGATCAGAAAAAGATGCCAAGTTAGCCGTAGTCACACTGCACTTTTGATGCACCATTACATCAGCTTCTACTGCGTAGCTAAAATATACACATATTTTTATTATTATAAATAAAATCCCACAGTGCAAAAAAACATATTTTTTGAGTCCCTTTAACCCCTTCACTGCTGAGCCATTTCACTTCTGTGTGTTGAGCTAATTTTTACCGTTTTGTGCTCCTTATTATATATCATTGAAATATCATTATTATATGTATATGTCACGTCCTGCCAGAATGCTTTTAAAAAAATGGAAAACAATGAATTTCAAATCATCTACAGCGTGTAAAAAATGTTTTCACATTTTATCATTCGAGCCTTTGCGGTTATATATTCTATGGTGAACGCTTGTTAAAAAAAATTTGAAAAAGGAAACATTACTTTATTTTTCTGAGAAATGATGCGATTTTAGCTAAAGCTGCAAAAAAAATATCGTTAGCGCATCATCATTGTTCACATTATAATTGAAACGCTTTATTTTATTTTTTATTTTATTTCTTTTACTTGAAACATGCTCTGGCCTTTCCAATGATACCGAACATTACCTTCTAGTTGCCGCTGATCAGGAGATACAGGGGTCCAAAGCACCCCCTTATCTCCACCATAGGGATTTTGGAAATCCCTGGGCAGCTATGGGTTACTTCCACCAACTGACGTCATTGCGCCATGGGGGAGGATGTGGACAGGAGAAGTCCTGCACCACAGGGGTTAAAGATAGGCACTGCTGGAAAGGTCACACTGATCTCTCCAGCAATGCCTCTCTTCAAGCTGGATCTCCTCCTGATTGGGGGGTCCAAAAGGAGCCCCCTTTCAGGTACTCTTTCGGCTTTGCCGGGGGGCCACCTGAAACTGTCATCACGCCGTCGCATTTCCCAGTCTATCTCTGGAGATGCCTCAGATGTCAGGGACATTTTCACCAAGTGTTGTGGACAAGGGGTGACGACAACCGTGTTAGATGCTGGCACACGGGCAGAGGGCTGGACATCCTGCAACTGTGCCTGCAAGAATTTGTGGTTATGCCGGAGGTCCTCTTTTAGTCCGGTGAAGGCACACAACCTGAGCAACGAGGGTGGTGATGGCAGAAACAATCCCTGGACACTATAGACAGATTGGCGACACCTTGAGCACTGAATCGGCACGTCATGGGGCTGTTTTTGCCACATCCAGAGCTCCTGGCTGACATCACAGAAGCCCAGTATTGAGCCACATCAAAGAAAGAAAACATGGGCATCTGGGAGACCTGCAGGGATAGCTCTGCTACTGACTTGCCTCTGTGTCACTGACAGCTCCTTCCCTGTGAGCCCAGGATCTCCAGCAGGTATGCTTTGATGTGCTGCAGCCCCTACCTACTCTGCCTCGGACTTCCGCCTCGATGCTCTGTCCCTTTTCATATAGAGCGAATGGTATGGTATGTAAATATACATGTTATCACTCCCTGTAAATATGTAAAATATCGCATTCACACTTTATGGGGCTAAGTGTCCAGTACAGGTTCTCTCAAGATGCTTTGACTTGGGTGATTTCTCTGTTCCATGTGGCTTTTGTTAGGTTGCTAAGTAGTTTCATTCATAGTGTTCCATGGTTTACCACTATACTTGATTTCTGAACTTCTCATACCTCAGGTTCTTCTCTAGGACAGTGTTTTGGCATATCCCAATGAATAACCATATCTAATCAAATGCAGCTACTCATTGTATGCAGATTTATAGTGACCAGATAAATTCAGCTATATAGAGAAGTATATTCTCATTAGCGGCTGGGTAAATTAGAGGTAACATCACTGCTCTACGATTGTGGAGAGAGACTGTGGAGACAGAGGTTTGATCCCGGCAAGAGCACCTCTCCAGTAAGTGTCCTTGGGCAAGACACCTAACGGTACATACTCGCCGTCGCCACCCAGGACATACTTGAAAACAAGAGAAATCTCAAAGTATCCTTCCTGGTAAAAACCTTTCTCAAAAAAAAAAAAAATAGCTGTGTGTTTTAATATATTTGATAAATGTTTTACAGTGAGTTACTCTATAGTATTTTGGGTAATTTATTTAGTTTAACACTTTACATAGTACATAAAGTAAATGTAGCAAACTCCGAAGAGATAAGATAAGCAAGGTTTTACATTAACCAGGTGAATTTTCTGTGTAGGTTGTCCTAGTGTGACTTAAGCATTCAAATAGAATTAATGGCCCTTTGATACCTTACGAAGATAATGGACTCCTCCAGCAGCTAAGACAGGCGTACTAGGTAACAAGGGTTTGGGACACAAATGGCATATACTTTAGGGCATGTTTCACATGACATACAGGGTTATTCAGAGAGCGTGAAAAGCAGGAGAATGACTGGAGAATAAAAAATTCTGGTCAAAATAGCCGATTTGGAAAGAGAGATGAAAGGGAGAATTTTTCTGGTTTGGCTATTTTGACCTAGAATTTTTCATTCTCCAGTCATTCTCCTGCTTTTCACACTCTCTGAATAACCCTGATAGTAAAATTTTAAATGATTCTGACCTTAATTAGTATCTTAAAGGGACACTCTACACCTTGTGACCACTCAATCATATCTGAGTGGTCACACTGCTCTGAGCTCCCTTTCCTAGCTCGGAAGGGGGCTCAGAGGGATGTTTCAGAGTTCAGGGGCTTAGTCCCACCCAGAGCCTTAGCTCAACATGCACTGAACTCAGGTTCTAGGGCTTCTGGACCTTTGGGAACTAAGTCCCTCCAATGGGTCGCAATGCCATCTGGCATTGAAGGCACTGGTTTGTTTGGAAAATCCACCTGCTGTGGTCACGTGACATGCTGCTGGTGGCATGTCATGCCCTGCAGGGCTCAGAGGGAGACCTGCACTGGATTGGCTAGTATTTCTGAAGGAACCAAAGGATTTAAAACTGTAATGGAGGAGTGCAGAGGCGAACCAGAGTCATTAAAGTTTAACCCTTCCATTTCCTCTCCCTCTTGTTTTATTATTTCCATTCTTTACACCCCACAAAGTCACGGAAGGTGTCATTGGACAGGTCAGAGAAAGGCCTTTCTAATGATACCAAACATGACCATGTTAAATGCCAGGTAAAAAAAATAACAACCCACAATCAAAACAAATTCGTTTTTAGTTTTAGCTAAAATTGCATATTTTCTCATTAAAATGCAGTAACAGGTTCCCATTTCTAAGTCTTAAACAAGCGTGCCCCATAGAATATAACCACAAAGGTTTGGATGATGAAATGTGAAATTATTTTTACAGGCTGTAAATCATTGAAAGTTGCACCTTTTTACATGTTTTTGTTACAGCATTCTTACAGAACATGACATATGCATATAATAAATATATATTCTGAATCTGCAGAGTCTGCTGAAAAAAATAAGGATATATAATTTGTCTGGGTCCTACAAGAAACCAGGACTTCAAATCAAGTTTAAACATGATGAGCACAAAACGGTCAAAATGAGCTCCGCACACAGAGGTGAAATGGCTCAGCAGTGAAGGGGTTAATGAAGCTGTCCCATACCATCCAATGCCAGAGGTAATACATAAAATATGTCCTGCTGAGATCACTGGTGGTTTGTGGCTAAGCAGCTCATTCGCCGAACGTTTGCTAACGACATTGTAAAAGGAAAATGCGACCCGATTTCTTCTAACACACAGCAGTCACCGATGTTTGTAAAACCACACGTCTAAAAATCCCCTGCTCATTGATGTGTAACACTACTCAAATCTATGCAAAGCAACATACACACGGGTTAAGCATCAAACTGCAACTGGTCACGGTCTATCTCCTGCTGATGAGGGCACAATAAACCCGAAACCGCTGTACAGGAGTGGCTTTGACCAGTTGCTTATACCTGATCTCTGCTAAGAAAAAGCCATCTAGTATGGCGCGGCATTGATTGGCGGGTTTTGTGTGAAAACAGACCCAGGATGCAAAAAAGTGAGCAATTGCAGACGTCATTTGCATGTCTTACCCAGAGTTCTGTGCTGCATATGGGGAATGTAACACATGAGCTCTGTGATGCAGTTCTTTGAATTGCTGGGATGTGTAAATGACCTCTGCAATAATAAACTCTTTTATATATATAATATATATATAAACATTTTTGTATACATATACCACACTGTGGGGGTTATTCAGTGAGAGGTGAAAACTAGGAGAATTGTCAGGAGAAGAGAACAATCTAGACCAAATAGCCGATTTGGAAAGTGAGATAAATGGGAGAATTTTTCTAGTTTCGCTATTTTGACCTAGAATTTTCACTTCTCCGGTCATTCTCCGGGTTTTCACCTCTCTCTGAATAACCATGTTAGCCTTAATGCCATATAACTCATCACACATGATCCTACCTCTTGATAATGAGAAGATACAGAGAGAAGGTGTCTCCTCAATATGTCCTGGTAACTGTCTGTACTGGTGATCGTAACGTTTGGACGCTCCAACTGTAGTCCGCGTTTGGTCACAAAATGTGTGTTTTCATGTAAACCTCTATAGTAGTGGTGTGTAAGAAAGAGATCCGTTTATTTCCCTGTTCGGAGTACGTAGAATTATTTTCACCTTCCTGCATGCCTTTATAAGTGCTATTATGTGAGAAGAATGAAAGGAATGGAGTTAAATTACTCTGCTGAGAAAAGAATGGAAGAAGTGGTCAGACGGGGTACAGGATGTATTCCCGTAACAAGTCTTTGGTTTTCATTTGAAGAAGTATGTTTTTTTGTGTTTAAGGGGAAAATATGTTCAATGTTTTCAAGGTGAAAGTGACTCTTTTTGACTCTGTGACTCTGATTTGTACTGTACAGGGATTTCCAGTTATTATAACCCCCTGAATCTTATCCCTGTACCCCAGTACTTTATATTCTAGCCGAAACGTTGTATTATTCCCCGATGTGCGGTGAGATTTATACGGCAGAAGTATCCGGTGTGGCCTGTCTTCTATTCTACTGTTATAGTACAGACTTTGGGTTGTAAATATAATATTTCCACTGTTACAATTCAAATACTCATGTTTGGGACTTGCTGTAAATTCCATTCATGCACATTTTTACTGTAAATCCTGTAGATGCATTTTATTGTAAGACACACATTTGCAAGACCTAAAGGAACTCTACTCATCCTGACCACTTTATATCCTTAAATATATAAGCCCTCCCCCCCAGCCCTCATTTTGTCTTAAAAGCTGGGTGAAGTGGAGGAGTTTCCTCCACCCCATCCAGTGTTACTAGCAGCCAGGAAATTAGAATTTCCCGGCTGCTGGTTACTACTCTGTTACTGGTGACGTCAGCACGCAGGGAGCATGCCGACATCACCGTCTCTTGAGACCAATCGCATCACGAACGGTCCCAGAGAGGCTGCGATGGGCATGCGCAGTTCCGATCCATCGTTCTGCGCTGGCGCTACGGAACTTGCGTACATAAAGTTTGTAAGTCCTGCTGCGGTGCGCAATTTGCATTTCCTTCAGTACGCAAGTAGTGCAGGAAGAGCAAATTGTGCAGAAAAGCCAAAGGGATTTACAGGTTAGGGTGTCGAAGAGGAGGAGCTGCGCACGGCAAAGGACAAAAGGTAAGTACAATTGGGATTTTTTTTTTTAAATAAAATAAAAATTATTGTCTGCAGCCTCTGCCCAATTATTTACGGGCAAGAAAGGGGAGCTACACTTTCAGTAGAGTGTTCCTTTAATAGTACAACGCACATACCCGGGATTTCATTTTAAAATGCGCAATATCTGTACAGGAAGGGCCAAAACAATACAATAAACGGCGCTATATGCATCCATAGAAGCCATTTATCAACATTTCTTAGCATCCGATATTTTTTTTTGGAAATCTGCAAACGGATAAACTTGAAATTAATCACTATAGACAATATTTCCTTTCAAAATTATAGCGGCGTAGCATATATTTGATCCGCATTGTTATCGGGAATCGGGACATACTTCAAAATGAGAGAAATCTCAATGTATCCTTCCTGGAAAATACTTTATAAATTTAATAAAATAACTTGAAAATCCTGAAATAGAAAAATGACTGAAAATTGGTCTAAAAGGTCCCAATTTTGCCCATTGGGCTAATTAAATAGAGGCCTAGGTTAGGGGTTACCTGCCTTCAGGGGTTGTGCACTTTGAAAACAAACTTACAAAGCTATAACCTAAATGTATTTTTCCAGCTGAGAAATGTCAGGTTTTTTTTTTTATCATTTGACCTCCCTGGCAGTTATCCCGAGTGTGTCTCGGGGTTAAATTTCACCGCTGAGAGCGGTAACCCCGAGACACACTCGGGCTGTATACATTACCTCTCCCTGCGCTCCCTCGATGATCTCTGCAGTCTCCTCCGGCGATCGCAGCGTTTTACTTCCTGGATATCTTCTCGCGAGGAGGAAACCAGGAAGTAATGAGGTCGATGGAGGAGGCAGCTGGGGACATCGAGGGAGCGCAGGGAGAGGTGATGTATCCAGCGGCATCCCGAGTGTTGCTTGGGGTTACCGCTTCCAACGTAGGAATTTAACCCCGAGCCACACTCGGGATGCCGCTAGGGGGGGGTGGGGCAATAAAAAAAAATTAGACTGTTTTCAGCACAGAATTTGCTGAAGAAATAGACCGCCAGGGAGGTTACCCACAATTTAGTTTTTAGTGAATTATTTCCTAAACCAAAAATGATTGACTGTTAGGAACGTGTTCTCTGCATACCTGTGGATTCCACGATCAATTTAAGTTGTGGATACATTTTGACATTAATCTTTCACACTGCCATCTTGCTAATGTTTGCTGCCACAAGTTATAGTTTAACTTTTTTTTTTTATCTTTTCCCTAACTCAAACAATCAGGTGCTAAAATCCACATTAGTTTAAACTTGTTGTTTTTTTTTATTCACAGAAACCTAATGATCTGTTGTGAATCGTTTATATCACATTTTTAATATGCTGTGAAACGCGCTGTTACATTTTTAAAGCTAAATTTTAATTATCTGTGAGAAACGTTTGTCTTTTTTTTTGTTTTTACCTCAGAGTGTCCCAATTTAAAATTTTCCTGAAATTTACTGGAAACTCTGGAGCCATAACTAGTGATCCATCACATGGATTACATTCAGAGAAAGGTGAAAACCAGGAGAACTGGCAGGAGAAGAGAACAATCTAGACCAAATAGCTGATTTAGAAAGTGAGATAAATGGTAGAATTTTTCTGGTTTGGCTATTTTGACTTATAATTTTCACTTCTCCAGTCATTCTCCTGAGTTTCACCTTTCTTTGAATAGACCTGATTGAGTGACAATTATCTCCTGACATCACTGGAAATGATGAATTAATTAAATTACAAAAAATGCTCGCTGACAATTGATCTGAATCAATATTCACTGGATGTCATTAGGATTATGAGGTGAATTGGAAAATGTTTTTCTTGAGCCCCAAACCAGTAATTCTGGAGAATTGGTCCAACCTTGGTGCTAACTTAACCCCTTCACTGCTGAGCCATTTTACTGCTTAAAAAAACACTTCTTTTTTTAATTCTTGTTTTTCTTTATTTAAACATGGTCATGTTTGGTATTATTGGAAAGGCCATGATTGGATGACCCTGCTAGCTGCCAAAAATCGGGAGATAGGGGCTTCCTTTGAACCCCAATATCTCCACCCCATCTTTCCTTAGGAGTCAATGAGGACGTTCCCCACACGTCCTCAGCGTCAGCAGTGAAAGGGTTAACCAGAGCTGTTGTAAACTTAACAACTCCATAGACTTCACAAGGGCTTTCCAAAGCAAGCTTCCCAGAGCCATTGATGAGTCGACAGCCAAAAGTTACAATATTTCAGAATAGTTGTAATTCACAGCTTAGTATATAACCACTGTCCACTAATAAGATATCTCCATTCTATTAAAGAGAATACCCTTTAACACTAGTGCAGCACACATGGGGTTAAATTATTCAAACAGAACTATACAGAGATTAAGAACAGATACAGGTCTATTCAAAGAAAAGTGAAATGACTGGAAAAGTAAAAATTCTAGGTCAAAATAGTCAAACCAGAAAAGTTTTCCCATTTAACTCACTTTCCAAATAAGCTATTTGGTCTAGATTGTTCTCTTCTCCTGGCAGTTCTCCTGATTTTCACCTTTCTTTGAACAGACCTGTAAATTAGTAGAAGCTGAGTAAAATATAAGTTTCACAGCCCTTGCATGTAACATTCTCCTGATATTTTTTTCTAAATCCGAATTGAGCAGCTGAAACCTGAAGTAAAGTACTGGAATTAGAGAATATTTAAAATAATTCAGTTTTGATGTACAATTTGTAATGTATCGCAATTCGCAATGTAGAGAATCCCTCCCAGTGGAGATGGTGGATTGTTTCAGTGCTTACCTCCCTGTGGTTATCGCTCTCTCGGTATGCAGAATACACAATAATGAACAGAGTGCTCTGCTGTGTGCGGAACTGCCTGCTGATACATCCCTTCCTCTCTGACCTCTCTGCCTTTCCTGTTGACTGAACAACCCAGTGCTATGCTCTGACTCTCTAAACTAACACACAGTTGACCATTAACAGCCCCCTTAACCATTTGTCTAAACACCTCTGTACTCGGCTATGGGATAGGCAGATATGTTACACGGATATGGACAGACTGTAAGATACAGTCGTGTTAATGTTTACTTATTGTGACTTTGCTTTATTTCTTGCTTTGCTTTTTAATTTAGATTTTTATCAATGTATACATATTCAGAGCAAATACATTTGTGGGATCAAAGTCCCTTTAGTAACCTGAAGGAAGCTGTGCTTTTTTTTTTTCGTTTATTACCACTGCTAACCCTAAAAAAACATTATAGGTACACAGAGAGAAGTGGATATATACAGTTGTGTTCAAAATTATTCAACCCCCACTGAAATTGAGTGTTTTGGCCAGTTTGGCATTGATTTTGATCATTCAGTCATCTTGCTTACAATTAAATCAAAGAGGCACGTGTAGGTCAGACAAATATAACATAACATTTATAATGAAATAACCACAAATGTCTTTTCTGTGCTCACATCATTATCAGTTTTATTCAACCCCCAAGTGACATTCAATCTTAGTACTTAGTACAACATCCTTTTACAGTTATAGCAGCTTTTAAACGTGAAGCATAGCTTGACACAAGTGTCTTGCAGCGATCTACGGGTATCTTCGCCCATTCGTCATGGGCAAAAGCCTCCAGTTCAGTCACATTCTTAGGCTTGCGCACTGCAACTGCTTTCTTTAAGTCCCACCAGAGGTTCTCAATCGGATTTAAGTCAGGTGACTGCGATGGCCACTCCAAAATGTTCCAGCCTTTAATCTGCAACCATGCTCTAGTGGACTTGGAGGTATGCTTGGGATCATTGTCCTGTTGAAAGGTCCAACGTCTCCCAAGCCTCAGGTTTGTGACGGACTGCATCACATTGTCATCCAATATCTCCTGGTACTGAAGAGAATCCATGGTACCTTGCACACGTTGAAGCTTCCCTGTACCTGCAGAAGCAAAACAGCCCCAAAGCATGATTGACCCCCCGCCATGCTTCACAGTAGGCAAGGTGTTCTTTTTCATAGTGTTGATCCATGGGCCCAAACAGTTCTAATTTTGCTACATCAGTCCACAGAACACTATCCCAAAACTTCTGTGGTTTGTCCACATGACTTTTGGCATACTGCAGTCGACTCTTCTTATTCTTTGGAGACAGCAAGGGGGTGCGCCTGGGAGTTCTGGCATGGAGGCCTTCATTACGCAGTGTGCGCCGTATTGTCTGAGCTGAAACTTCAGTACCCACATCTGACAAATCTTTTCTCAGTTCCTCAGCAGTCACACAGGGACTTTTCTCCACCCTACGCTTCAGGTAGCGCACAGCAGTCGAAGTCAGCATCTTCTTTCTGCCACGACCAGTTAGCGTTTCAACAGTGCCCTTTGCCTTGAATTTGCGAATGATGCTTCCTATGGTCTCTCTTGGTATGTTTAGCATCTTTGCAATCTTCTTATAGCCATTGCCCTTCCTGTGAAGAGTAATCACCTCTTCTCTTGTCTTCCTGGACCATTCTCTTGACTTCACCATGTTTGTAACCACACCAGTAAATGTCTAGAAGGAGCTGAGTATCACAGCCCTTTTAAAGCTGCCTAATTGGTGCTTATTATGCTTTATTGCTGCTCCGTGACATCCACAGGTGTTTTCAATACCTGATTGAAAACACTTGAATGAACCTCTGTTCTTCAGAGTGGTAGTCTTTAAGGGGTTGAATAATTGTGTCAATGAAGAATTCACAAAAGAAACATTTACTACTGTATTACAAAACCAATTGATGTCATTTTAGTTGCATATGGTTCTCTAAAAAGTCCTTGTAGGATTTCATTCTGAATACAATTACAAATGTACACTAAATTCCCTAAAACCCTTTACAGCATTGGGGGTTGAATAATTTTGAACACAACTGTAGATATGGATAGACCGATATGGATATATAGTTATCGATGGATGTGGATAGCCAACCAGATATGGATCATCGATATGCATAGGCACCAGACAGATATATAGATGTGGATATACAGTTATGGACAGCCAGACAGATGTGGATATATAGTTATGGACAGCCAGACAGATGTGCATATACAGATTTGGATAGCCAGACCGATTTGGATACAAAGATAGGGACACCCAGACAGATGTGCATATACAGATATGGACAGCCAGACAGATGTGGATATAAAGATAGGGACAGCCAGACAGATGTGGATATAAAGTTATGGACAGCCGCACAGATGTGCATATACAGATATGGACAGCCAGACAGATGTGGATATACAGATATGGACAGTCAGACAGATGTGGATATACAGATATGGACAGTCAGACAGATGTGGATATAAAGATATGGACAGCCAGACAGATGTGGATATACAGATATGGACAGCCAGACAGATGTGGATATACAGATATGGACAGCCAGACAGATGTGGATATACAGATATGGACAGCCAGACAGATATGGACCGCCAGACAGATGTGGATGTAAAGCTATGGATAGCCAGACAGATGTGGATATAAGATATGGACACTGATACATATGTGGATATACAGAAATGGACAGACAGACATAAGGATAGCCAGACAGATATGGACAATGGTGTATTTAGGTTTTATGCTGCCCTAGGCCTGACTAAACTCGTGCACCCCTGATTTAAATTTGACACACCCCTTCCTGTCAAGGTCACACCTCTTCCTGGTAAAACCTCGCCCTTCCCCTTTAGGAACCACCTTTTCCTCTTAGAGCGCCACCTTTTTCCCCTCGTTATTAAAAGTGGATACCAAGTTCCTACTTGTATCTATTGAGATAATCAAATAAAATTATGAAATGTTTAAATTCAACCATTTTTACAAAGATCAGCCACACATGTCAAGTATACTGGATCACAGCCGCTCTAATTGGTTATACAATAAAATCCACAGAAACGTGCACTGTGTATGAGCGTATCACAGAGCTGCACAGCAATAAAAGCCACAGAAACATGCACTGTATGAACGTATCACAGAGCTGCACAGCAATAAAACCCACAGAAACATGCACCATGTATGAGCGTATCACAGAGCTGCACAGCAATAAAACCCACAGAAATGTGCACCGTGTATGAGCGTATATCACAGAGCTGCAAAGCAATAAAACTTATTTCATTCCAAACGCCCCCACTCTTTTCATTTCAATAACCCCAACCTCTCTTCATTTAACCCCAACCTCTTTTCATTTAACCCCACATCTTTTCAATTCATTAACCCTCCCCACTCATTTCATTTCAAGCCCCCCAAGTCTTTTCATTTAATTTAACCCCCCACTCTTCATTTAATTTAACCCCAACCCCCACTCTTAACCCCCCACTCTTTTTGTTTAATTTAAACCCCACCACCTCTATTTAATCTAACCCCCTACCCCATCTCTTTTCATGAACCCCCCCCCCCCACCCTTTGACCTGGTGGTTTGGTCCTGCAAGCCACCTCTCCGTCCTGGCATCTGCAGCACGCTCTGCCTGCAGCTTGGAGTGCTGGGAGGAAGTGATGTCATATGACCACTTCCTCCCAACGCTGCAGCTCAGAGACAGAAATGCTCGGCGGCCGGATATTCAAGAACCGGCAGCCGCGGGTGTTTGGTCCCATGGAGCGGCGGGTCCCACTCGTACCATTGGACGGCGGGTCCCACTGAGCAGCGGGACCACTGCCCCATGGAAAGGGCCAGCCTAGGCCAAAATACACCGCTGGATATGGATATACAGGTATAGACAGCCAGACAGATGTGGATATACAGATATGGACAGCCCGACAGATGTCGCTATATAGATACAGCTAGCTAGCCAGAGAGATATGGATTTATAGACAGGAGGACTTATATTACCATTAACTTAATATAGCTTTGCTTTTTTAACCACTTCTAACACCAAAAAAAGCTTAAG
The DNA here is from genome assembly GCA_009667805.1 of Leptobrachium leishanense. Taxonomy (NCBI): domain Eukaryota; kingdom Metazoa; phylum Chordata; class Amphibia; order Anura; family Megophryidae; genus Leptobrachium; species Leptobrachium leishanense. The sequence goes on along the minus strand of CM019063.1, from coordinate 505,783,249 downwards.
GTTGAAACCTTGATCTCCAAAGGACTCTCCAGTGATCATGACCGTTTTATGGATTTTAAACAGATATCGGTGGCTGGATTCTTTTTCCCATTAGGTGTCCCAGTAAACCTCATCCATCTTTCACAACGTGGGAAAGATTTCCCCCCACCCGTACCTTCAGCAGTCAGACAGCTGATTCTGATCAGCTTTCCATAGTTTAGGCTGGAAATGTACCGTTCTGTACATTCCTGTCCAGCCAATGTGAAAATCCAGCACCTTCCAGAACTCATGCTACAGTAGTTGAACCCAGGATGGCAGGCGGATCAGTAGGGGTTAGTATTTAACTCCGCAGTGCCCACCCCTCCCCATGTTACTGTAAACATGGGATGCAAAGCACAAAAAAAGTAATATACAGCAATAGGTGCAGCGCTCCCTTATCACCTCACCAAAAAATAGAAAACCTTACTGTGCATTGAATACTTAAAAAGGAATGATGGTGTCATCATAAGGAACCCGGAAGAAAAGGAGAGAAAAAAGCCGCGATGAGGACGTTTATTGTTCATTGGACATCACCCAATATTTATACATCGATTTATTTTATGAATAAACCCCTTTCTGTAAATGTCTCAGAGGAGGTTACTCGTTTTTATTGGGATCAAAGCCGAACAGATCGAAACCAGTGTGTGGGTCTTCTGAAGGTTGGTCCCCCAACACAACCCAAAGGTTTGATTAACTAGAGCCGGTGTTGGGCTCAAAGAAGGGTGAGTGTTACTCCCTATTTCCACAAAAGATCGATACAGAATATACTGCACCATGTATGTCACTTTGTTTTGGAGGTCTGGAGTAATTTGAATCTGGAGGACTGAGGCTAATGGATGGCCCTAAGAACCATAGGAGTACTAAACAGATCATTACGCTCTGCAAAGTGTGAGTGCACTATACATGTATATAACTTTTGGTTTATTTATGGTATCACAATATATAAATTGCAATTTTTGCTGTTTGAGGTTTGTGATACTGTCTGAAGCAAGTTATGCTATGACATTATGAGGACACCGTCATCCCTTTAGAAGTATTCAAATGCACAGTAAGCTTTTCTATTTTTTGGTGAGGTGATATGGGAGTGCTGCACCTATTGCTGTATATGGTGGAACTCGGGGACGTGCGGTGAGGTCAGTGGCTGGTGAGGCACTGGCTAGTATCAGAGCCAGATATACACAGGTTACATAGTCACAATTTACGCATTTAATTCGCGTTATATAGGAGACTAGAGTTTCACTATTTATACTCATGTAAAACCAATATCTCACTGTGATATTTACAAATGCTGTCCCTTCAATATGTTTTTCAGTTACCCTTTTGTTGATTCTGCATATGATTCCTGTTTGGTTCAAGTAGCAAGTGGAAAGGTAGCAGTCCATTTCTTAATTAGATGGTGGTAAACTTGGGAATCCCAGTAGACACAGAATGGTGGACCAGCGAAATAAGACAAAATAGGGTGGTTAATCATTGCAAGTATTTTGGCAAGAGTGTGGAAATGCAGAGACTAGAGGCAAACTCCTCTTTCTGGTGTGGCCAACATTTAATAGATATGCCTCTTCCTGTCAATGAGAGGCCAGCCTCCCATGCAGGCGTTTGTTTGAATGGCTTGGACCAATGCTGCTTTCCCATTGGTCCAAGCTATTCCATTGCTCTTTCAGTGCCTTTCCGAGGCTCTGAGGAGCAGTTTTCAGGAAGTAGGCAGCGCTCGTGTATTCCTATTTGAACAGAGATGCACGCTGCAGACTTCTTGAGCAGCTTATGCGATTAGTGTAGCAAGGAAGTGTACCACTACACAAATTGCGTAGGCTGTGAAAAGAATATGCGCTACGCATTTTTGCTGAGGGCTGAGCAGGCTGTGTAAAGAGGAAGAAGGCAGAGGATGGAGTCGACGGGACGGCAGGGGAACACAGAGCTGGTGAGTTTATTTTCTTTTATTTATTTAGCTTAATAGCAGGTGAGGCTCTGCCTCCCCTGATGGTACGTCGCTGGTGTAAGGTAATTTTGGTTGTTTGGTGGACTACCTATTTAGCGGCGTATAGCAAGCTGTATTTACCTATAAAATAACTCCATAAGTGCCACAGGAACTAGTTTATCAAAACAACATAACATAATTCAGCAATATAGATTTTTTTTATAGTTAAACATACAGCATTTTAATTTTCCATTTGTTCTTTATTATAGTGTTTTAGAAAGCATACAGGATGCGTGGTCAAGGTGTAATGTTTATGTAATCTTTGGCCATGCTTCCTGTATGCTAGATACATTTAAATTGGTAAATACCACGCTTTGACGCCTTTATGAGAGAAATATTACCACAAGTAGTACAGCATACACAGACAATACATACTGTGCAGAGCATGGCAGCCATTATGGACTGAACATAATTTCATATCTGTGTGGAGTAACATCTGGGCATTAACATTGTCATTTCTGATGCAAAAATGTACTTCTCTTACATTAAATGTAAGGCAAAAATTGAGTAGGAATACTCATTAGCCACAGCAAGATAATATCAGAGGCTCTAAGTGACGTGGTGTTATCAGCTCTAGGAGCCAATAGGACTCCATGGAGATACACGTGCGCTCGATCAGCTTGTACGAGTGAGATCTGGCCGGGGTGGCGGAAGGGTAGGAACCATTTGTTCCCTGTGTTAATCTGCCTGTGGAGAGGAGAAGCAGTGGATTGCGCCACTCCCTGCACCTAGTGATCGGAGGAGAGTATGGGTTTTTTAAATGTGGTTAGATTAATGTGTTAAGTGATTGTGCTAAAGTGCAGTCACTTAACACTAGCCTGTGAGTTCATTTTTGAATAACATCTGGCACAGATGGAGATCGAGCCTGTTGGAATAGCTCATTCTCCATCTGCTTGGGGCACATTAACATCTCCCATACAAAGCATAGAATACTTGATGTTACATCCAAGATGCAAGCTGAGGTGTGCTTAATATCCCAGTTTTGATCTGGCCCTACCTGTATAATGCAGCATTGCTAATAAAGCTCTAATAAGGGGAGTTATCTCAGCATTTAGCTATGTCCGAGAACCAAATACTGTTTTATAAACCAGTCTATAAAATTCAGTAAATTTGGAGTACTCAGACATTAATAAACAGCAAGATAATGCCTTATATCAGGGTTTGATTAACATGACTGATTAAACCTGGGACCTCCTTGACCCATACCCTTAAATATAAAGAAAGACACAACACGTTCTTAACTGGAAAGGGCATGGGCCACAGCTTTATTAAATATATTCCATATGTAATCCTGCAGTGCTTTCCCCCCATCCTCTGCCCTATTACCCATGTAATAGGCAGTTCACCGATACCAAACCAGGAGCTCGTCACCCCGCCTGACCGAGATCAAGCGGGGCTCGTCTCGTTAATGCCTCACCCGAAGGTGGCTTAACCATTTGAAAGCACCGCTGTCCAGGAACAACGCCAGGGGCACCATAGTCTCCTAATGGCTGCCCCTGCGCCCCACCGCAGACAGCGCCTCCTCAATCCCCGACATCAAACCAGTTAAAAATATGTCCGTCAAATGAACCCCACCACCGCGAATCACATTCCGGTTGTCGCCCTCCAACTCAGTGTGACGGATCGAAAACCCCACCAACTGCCTAACAAAATGTAGAAACCTCCCGATTAACCCTCTTCCTGGCCCTGTCAATGGGCCGCAATCACCTCCCAACGAGGTTGAGTGATAATGTTGGACCACACCAGCGACAATCCCCCAAAGGTAGCAAAACAGCGGGCCAGATCCAGCTTGATAGCCCGAATCAGGTCCACCAAACGAACCGTCCCCAAGTCATTTCCCCCAGCGTGAACAACTAAAATAACATCCCTGGGAACCCTCCCAGCCAGAACATCACATTCTGTCGACACCCGAGCCCAACGCAAACCCTGGATACCCAATCAACAAATCTCCGCCACCTCTGCCGGAAAACCAAGGTTTCTGCCATGTGGCTGTTACGCAGCCCGCATGGCCGCCCAATGCACGAAGGAATGACCCAATATCCAGACCATCCGCGGGGGAAGTACCTGAAATTATAAAAGGTTAGGACGAACATACGAACGGAAGCGATCCGATCGCCACCTGCCCAACCGACAAATCATGCCGTCTGATGCGCCTGCGCCCACAGCCACCGTCGCTGCGCCTATCCGAAAAGAATGGGAGGCAAACAACCCCGGGTCATAACCCAAAACCTGCATGCATCGCTTAAAAACAGCCGGAAATTGGTACCTGGTCAAAGGAACCCCATTAAGGTGAATCAAAAAAGAGTCAGCAAAATCCGGACGAACTGCCAAATACTCCCGCGTGAGGCCCAAAGGACACCCGATCCCCCCCAACAGCATCCAAAGTAATAATAACGCCCCACCCAACTGGTCCGTCTTGGACCTGGCAATCAAACCGCACCTGATCAGCTGACACAGAAACATGTGCCAAGCGCAAGGCAGAATGCATCCGAGAGTTAGGAGGAACCAGCTCACCCACCCTCAGGGTACCATAAAAGGCAAAAGCCACCCTGAGCCACGGAGGAAAGGGTGTCGCATTCCTCACTGCTCCCGGAGCCACCTGCCAAAAACGGTCCCACTGGAACCGGGAGAGCGTCAGCAATCACGTTCTGAACACCCGGCACATGCCGAGCCTGCAACCATACGTTCCACTCTAGACAGCGCAGTACCAGGTGACACAAAAGAGCCAAGACGGGAGGGGAACTGGACGACGAACGATTCACCACCTGCACCACACCCAGGTTGTCCGTCCAGAACACCACCCGCCTATTAGCCAGACGCTCCCCCCACAGCTCCAGGGCCACAATCAATGGAAAAAGTTCCAGAAATGTGAGATTCCTCACCAACTCAGCCGCCGCCCATTTCGGGGGCCACGCTTCGGCACACCAAGCGCCCTGGAAGTACACTCCAAAGCCATGCGCCCCAGACGCATCAGCAAAAAACTTGAGGGCCTGATTGTCCACGTCAGCCTCCTGACAATACGTCAGCCCGTTATAACGCAGCAAGAAGGATTGCCACACCACCAGGTCCGCCTTCAAAGCACTAGTGATGCGAACAAAACGGTGAGGTGCGCGTACCCCGGCGGTAGCCAAAGACAACCTGCGGCAAAAAGCCCGACCCATTGGCATCACCCGGCACGCAAATGTCAGGTGACCCAATAACGATTGAACATTGGAAAGTCGCATCTTCGCAACCCCTTGCGCCCTCCCCACCAAGCGCAACAAGGTTTGGATTTTGTCAACCGGCAAACGGAAAATACGGACGGTATCGATCTCAATGCCCAAAAAGGCAAGCGATTGAACTGGGCCCTCCGTCTTCTCCTCAGTCAAAGGCACACCGAATTCCCCGGCAACCTCCCGAAAAACCTGCAGCAGCGTGGCGCAGTTGCCGGAATCCGCCGGTCCCACAAATAGGAAATCATCCAAATAATGGACCACAAATTCCATCCAGCGCGCCGACACACCACCCAGTGCAAGAAGGACAAGAACAACTCAAAATAATAACAAGAGATTGAGCAGCCCATTGGAAGACAACGGTCATAGTAGAAACCTCCACGAAAGGAACACCCCAGCAAATGATAGCAGTCCGGACGAATTGGTAACAACCGAAACACTGACTCAATGTCCGCTTTCGCCAACAATCTGCAATGCCTCATCAAAAGAAGAATATCGCACGCGACATCCTTCTTTTCCAATACCGTCATTAACAGAAAGTCCGGCCGGGTAGGAAAGATGGTGGATCATGCGGAACTTACCCTCCTCCCTCTTGGGCACAATGCCCAACGGAGACACCCGAAGATTAGAAAATGGGAACTCCGCAAAAGGACCCACCATCCGACCCAACCGAACCTCCTTAGCCAACTTGTACGCCACCACCTCGCCTTGCTGACGCGCAGAAATAAAATTTTGGGAAAATTGAGGAAAGTCAGACTGCACATGCAGGATAACAAAACCATCAAATAACAATGCAGCGCATCGCCTATTGGGGTACCTGTCTAGCCAAGGAACCATAGCCCGAACTATCACCGAGGTGATCCCTTCTATCAGGCTTACCCCGACCTGGAGCTCTAAAGGTCGAGCCATGTCCCTTTCTAAAACATCTAAATGCCGGGTGGGAGCCCCCACAGGAAGAACACTCATGCTTGAACCTGCAATTTTCGGACCAACGGCAATGGGACTCATTAAAGAGCCAGCACCACCCCTTTCCGGTTCCCGCTGGCGCTCCTGGTGCTCTGGGCACCGCGGATCCAGGAAAGGGTGACGCCACTGGGAGGCCGGGCCTTATCGCCATCTTCTGACGAAACTGTTGGTCGTACCTAAACCAACAAAGGCCCCTGTAAATTTTGTAAACCCCCCAAATCAAATCCAAATAAGAAAACAAAGCCATGCCACGCTCCGGAAATCGCTCGCACAAAATTGCGCTATAAGCCAAAAAGCCCTGAAGCCAATTGCCAAATGTCTGTGGCAACGGCTTCACTTTTTCCTTATCCTTGTCCCCCGGTAAAGGATCAATGCGTTTAGGACGATCAACCGTCTCCCTATCCGGAGAAATCAAAGTGAGCCCCTCTACTTACTCCCCCTTCCAAATCTTCTCCCGCACTTCAGCAGAGACATTCAGGCCCAGAGGAGACATATCACACGCCCCATAAGAGTGCACCTCAGCACCAACCATACCAGGCACCGGAAACCCACTAACAAGCGATGCAGGAACGCTCAAAGCAACTGGAGCCGAAGCCCCCACCGCAGCAGAAACGGGGGCATTCACTGCCATCGGTAACGCTGCGACAATCACAGTAGGGGCCTGAACAGGAGCTGAGGCAAGTGTAAGACCCCCCGAAAGGAGCAGTAGCAGGGACCCCCAATGCAACCGGAATAGACACGACAGCAGGTGCCAGTGCCGCGCCCCCAGCAACATCAAGCCCAGCAGGGGACCCTGACTCAGATGCGTTCCGCCGCAGCAGATGCCCCATCCTGCCTGAGAGCCGCAACCAGGGTTTCCATAAACCCCGTTGTTAACCCATCGAAACTACCTGATGCAGCATTGGCCGAAAGGCCCCCCGAGCCAGCAACCGCACCACCAAGGTCAGACTCACGTGCTGCCAGAAGGGACGATCTTCCTGGAGCCACAGGGATAGCAGGAACCAGTGGGACCGGCGATGAGCGCCCTGGAACCACACGACCAGATGACCTCTGCACGTTCAGCATACCCCCGGACCTGGACTCCGAGCCACTCACAGCAGGAGAGTGCCGATTACGGTCCCCACGAGCCACAGAACGACCTCCAGAAGTGGATAATGATGGCGCCGGTTGATCCACAGCCGCCTCTCCCGAATCCACAGCCACAGCAGCCACCAAAATCGCCCTTCTCATATTTCCGGCAACAGCATGGGCGCCGCCATCTTGGGCGTGTCCGGCGCGCTGCTCGTGACACCGCCGGTCTGTGCTGAGTAGGAGGGGGCCTTGGAGCGGAAGCCGTCGATCTTGTCATTCCACTTCCGGCCGCCGGAAGTGAAGGCTGCACTCGAGGGCTCCTGGATCGCGCCATCCGCCGGCCATCCTGACGGGTACGTGGGGCGCCCCTTCGCCAAATTCCTCCATCCTGTTCAGCGCCAACTGGCCGCCGAAGGCCATCCACCGCCACATCCACTACCGGGGAAAGAGCTGCGGGAGAAAGCATGCTTACTCTCCTCCGCAAACCAGCTCGACGTCCACGCGGCGGCATATCCATGACCACTGATCCCTCTGAAGACCTGGAACCGGCATCTTGCGCAGCTGCTCCACCATCAGGCATCCGTGTCCCACGAAGTCTTGGAGGACTCGCACTCAGGCGCACCGGAGGCCTAGAACGCCACTCTCTCTGCCACTGGCGGGGCCCCTCAGATTCCTCCGGAGACTGGTCCCGAGCTGGCACCGATACATCCACGAGAAGGTCCAGCATGGTCGAACCCCGAGCAGCAGCATGTTCTCTCAGCTGATCTAGCAAAGCATCCAGTGAAGTAGATGCCATATCAGCAAACCAATCAGCAAAGAAATCAGTAAACTAATCAGCAAACTAATCACCACGTTTTTCTTCTCTCACAGGTAATCTCCTTGATGCACAGTTGACGCTGGCAGGGAACAAAGAGACAGAACACACCCACCACAGATGCATATATAGGTAAGTGAAACAATGTTGCACACATATGACCAATAGCTCCACATTTCCTACTGAACCATCCGGCCCAGGCCATCAGTCATGTTCCCCTTCCTTAAAGGTACAGGGGATTCTATACAAAATTAAACATGTTTACATGGGTGGCACAATTGCTAAGGGTGCCCCTGTTCTGCCTAGAGGTGGCTAGTTTGTACTACAATCTTCAACACAGAGTGAGTTGTGGTGGGGCTGGCAGGCAGGCCATCGTGACTGAGCAGTTTGAGCTGTCAGCTGCTCGTCCTTAGCGCTTCCACTTCCCTCCTCCATGCATCCTGTCCCCACCCATGGAGAACCTATTTTTCAATAAAAAAACAAAACTGCACTATATGTTGTTTGCCACAAAAAATTCCCCTAATTTTTGCACCTTTTTTTTTTAGGTCTTTCTGTGCCTACAGGCTCCTGAACTATAAATATTGTCCCGGTGATAGCCTTGGCTGCCTGGTGATCGGGAAGACTAAAGCGTGTGTCATGCAGTTAAAAGGACACTACACCAAAAAACGAAATGGTTTATTTTATGTCGCTGACATCTTACATGTACTTTTGTTTTTTCTCTTGTATGTTTAGTTGAGAATGTTTTACTATGTGTCACTGGGTGCATCCATTGTGTGATCTTTTGTGTTGTAAACTCTCCCCCGAATCTTTACCTCACTCGCTCCTCACTGTGTGGCACTGGTCATACAATGAAGTCTATGGGTCAGGCAGCCGGCTCAAATCATTGTATTGCATGGGATATATTCAAAGCACCAGGGGGTAGATTAGAAGTCTTTTAAATTCCCTGTTTTATCTCATTCAGTTGCCAGCTCTTATCTCCTTTAGCCTGGATGTCACAATATACCTCCTGCAGCCTTTTCTAAACATTCACTCCTCCACCCCACTGACTGTTAAATACTGTAAGGTCTGGTTTACACCTGGGCGTTTTACAGCGCGTTCCTACGTGCAGTAAACCGCTCAAACACTGAAATACCGTTATTTCCTATGGGCATGGTTCCCACCTGGAGGAACCCGTAGGAACGCGCTGTAAAATGCCCTACGCCCAAAGGAGTACAGGAGCTTCTTTGGGGCGTATTACAGCACATTTGCGGACATAGACATGAACGCGCTGAAATGGGCGTTTGCGTGTTTTTGTCATCAAAAACACATGTATGAACGCGCGTTCCGCACATGTCAACAGGCACAAAGTCTTTTTCATTGGACGCCTATGTAATACAGGAAGTATTTTTCATTGGACGCCTATGTAATCTAGGAAGTATTTTTCATTGGACACCTCTGTAGTCAATCAAAAAAACGTGCGTTTATAATTGTCAAAAACGTGCGAAAATGCCAGGTAAAACACCTGACAAAAACGTACATATGAGATACGCTCAGGTGTAAACCCAACCTAAAAGCAATGTAAATGCAGTAAAGTAAAACTTTTGCACAGATTTTGGTAAACATTGCATCATGGGAAAAATCCACAAAATGGAAACAGTAGATAAAGAAAAACTAACTTTATTTTTCCTTTTTACATGCAATTACTAAAAACAAAAAACAGCAGGAGCGGGTGTTTTATAATGTGTTTTATAAGGTGTTTTTGTTTGTAATGCACAAGTAATCTAGTTACGGCTTATGTAAGTGGTACTGTATATCTTGCCCCGTCTTTTGTTTATATCCTGGATAGATATATATATATATAATATGCTATAAATTGCTATTAAAGCTGGGTCTTCAACAATCCTATATCTCTGAGGAATTGCTGAAATTTCTTTCGCCTACAAACCCACGTACACCGGTATTCAGAGGCGTTGCTGGGTGGGGGTGGGGGGTGCGGCCCGCACCAGGTGACACCCGCGGCGGGGGTGACACCGTCGTCACGAGACTTCTTTTTTTTTTTTTTCTTGAACCGCCCGCGGGGCCGCACCTCGTGCAGTTACACTTACCGCCCTCCCCCTCATAGCGGCGGCTGCCGGCCGGTAGACTTAGTGTGTGTAAAGTGTAATTTGTTTGTAAAACAGTAAGGCACGGAGCGAGCGAGGGATGGATGGGGCGGGGCAAGGGGCATGATGAATGATGCGCACGACTCGAGCACGCCGTCGCCACGCTGCCTGCAAGCACCAAAGATGGCTGCGCAGATCCCACCCCCTCTGACGCGTGACGCCGGTCGCCGCCCACACGCCAGAGGGAGCTCAGAGCTGCACGCAGCACGATGGCTGTCCGACGGGCTGACGCACGCTGACGTCGTCTCATCAGCGGCAGCCCGCCCACCGCCCTAACAGCTCCCGCGTGGCGCCTTTTTTTCAGAAGCGTGCGGGAGCTGCGGCGTGCAGGTGCACGGTGACGTGTCTCTCCCTCACCGAGTCCAGCTGCACAGACAGAATCGAGCGGCGTAGTGAGTGAGACAGAGCGCCGCGCGTTTCTTCAGTTCAGCTGAGCTGATCTAGGAAGCTGTCACTCAGTGTGTGAGTGTGTGAGTGTCAGCAGCAGACAGCAGTGACATTGTTGATTTGATTGAGAATGCAGTCCTGTCAGTCCTCCACTCCGTCTCCAGTCCACAGATATGAATTTGGCCTGTGCGTGTCATGTGTCTGTCACTGTGTGCATGTGTGTCATGTGACGCCTGCTCTCGACCGTGTCTGACTGTCTGTGTCACTGACATTGTTGATAGATTCAGAATGCAGTCCTCCTGAGTCCAGGTCCTCCACTCCAGTCCACAGACAGACACAGATATGAATTCGGCCTGTGCGTGTGTTTGAGTCTGTGTACACACAGGTTGGTGCACGACGTTAGGCAGCACGACGTGTGTCATGCGACGCCTGCTCTCGACCGTGTCTGACTGTGTCACTCAGTCTCCTATAATTTTATAAACATAGTACATTATTCTTTCTTTTTCTAGTTGGTGAAAAAGCGGAGACTGCACTGGAGTCATCAGATTCTCTCACGACCTGCTGGGACCAGGGGGTGGTGGATATATTGGCCTCTGGACAGGTACAGCTAGCGATACTGTATGGGAGAGACGTCCCTTTACGGTTTTGTGAAATCTGTAGATATTGCAGTTGCAGTCCTAGGTTTAGCTATATAAATGTTTAAATATGTTGGTTTTTCTTTATTATGGCATGTTTTTTTGCGCCTAACACATTTTATAGCTTCACGCTCTCAGACTCTGTCCTATATATATTAATGTATTCTAGGCTTAATTAATTGACGTGTAGTTATTTTCAGCTAGGGAGACACTGATGCATTGTAGTGTTTTTGAAGGACAACTAATATCTGGTAAGCTTATTGGGACCACCTCTCTCTCCTAGGGCCATCTTATCACGAGGAGGACAAGGTCTTTCTGTCACTGCCGTGGGGGCAGACAAACCTCTGGTCAGGATATTAAGAGCGTTTGATCAGCAGCTGATTGTGACGAGTCTGTGGGTTCTCAGGACATCTGAGATAAAATAGATATTCCACGCGAGTGACGCGACCTGGATTACAAAGAGCAGGTGAAGAAAGAAAGGTCAACATAGCCAGTGGCGTCGCTAGTTGGGGGCGTGGGTGATCAAACTGCGTGAGTCCCACTTGTACTCGAGTCGACTCGTGACTGAGCACCGGAGGAGCCCGCTCGTTGGATTCAGCACTCAATGACGAGTGGGTGACCTTGTTCCTAAGAAACACGTTTAAACCTTTAAAAATGAAGAAAAAAAAATATAGAAATAAATGCCATAGTAGTTCAGCTTAACCCCCTATTACAAACGGCTCGTCGAGCCCCTTCCAACGTATAAATAATATTCAAAGTGTTTGCCTCCTTAGGGCAATGTTATAATCAAATGATTTCCTTTTCTTCATGGACGTGGCGCGCGTGTTTGAAATAATTCCTTTGAGCCTCCGTAATAAAACCCGCGGTTCTTTGTTACTTAATATCGCGGCGTTGGTTAACTTGCTAATAACCTTTTGCGTCGCTTGTAGAAAGAAATGGTGATGGAAATTGAATTGCATTGTATGCCGCTTCACTCGTCGCTGTGGCTGAATATTCATTTTGCCGGTTTACGGTCCCAAGTAATGGATCGGAGATTAGAGCGCCACACGCAGGAATCATTACGGGGACCAAAACCAAATTGCTTTTTAACAAATTAAATTCTACCCACCACAACAATAAAACTTGCAGGCAGCAATGTGTATGAGCGTACCATAGATCTCCACAACAATAAAACTCTCAGCAATCAGTGGTTTATATCAGTGTATCACAGAGCTCCACAACAATAAAATAAACAATGAAGCTGCCCCCTAACTGACTTTCTCATTTCCCATGATGCCAGAAAGTGTGGTGGTGATGATCCAATGCGTAATAATGCACTGTGCCATCGAAAACTTAAAACCGCTGCACTTTTTCAACCCTGCCTGGGTCATGTGAGGTGTCACTGGAAAGGGGGGGGGATGGTTTGCACAGACCTTTTGTGAAATATAAGCATGCAAGTCTTTCCCTGACTTTAACATTTTAGTGGTCGCCTGCATAAAGTCTTGGAGAATGTGTTAAAAACAAAAGCAAGTATTAATCCATTTCGCTGATCTAACAGAATATCATTGGTATTAATGCAGGAATACATTCCATCATGCCTCATGGGAGACATACATCAAAGCGGCCAAGTGGACACCAGCAAAGGAAATCAAAAGAAGTGAGACTGAAATCCATGAAAACGCTTGCTGGATCCATGCTACAGTATGTCAAAAGACCAGATGATGGCCAAGGTACATCAGAAGACACTGCTTGTCATTCTGCAATTCATAAAGCTGCTAGCATGCATTCTGCAGGACAGCAAGAAGCTGAAATGCCAGAATCTGAAGCACAAGGAGTAGAAAGGGAAGAGTCTGACGAAGCAGAGAGTTTTGAAAGTGATGCTAGCAATAGTGAAGACACTGTAAAAGAGATGAACGTCATTAAGGAGAAAGATTTACAAATTCTAAGTGATGTATCTTTCTGGGAGATACCAGTTCCAGGTTCAGTTCATATTCGGGTTGAAATCCTCAAAAGGGGAAGTGATCCTTTTCAGAACAAAGATGGACCGTTCGGTGTTTCAAAAAGGCAAGGTGCGGAAGCAAAAGATGTGCGCCAACTGTCCAAAGATTGGTTTTACAAGGTGATGCCAATTGGCAAAACAATTCTGCGGTCATGGATGGTTTACTCACCTGTCAGTGAGAATGTATACTGTTTTTGCTGCCGATTATTTGCCTATGGTACTACAGCTACAACCTCAAAATTTGTGACTGGGTTTCAAAAGTGGTGGAAACTAAGCCCGAAAGTACATAACCATGAGACATCTGAAGACCACCTATGTTGCGTTGAAAAATGGGAAACGTTGGCAGCAAGACTGAGGCTGCACAAAACCATTGACACAGAAACTATTACTTTGATGGAAATGGAGAAGAAAAAGTGGAGGGACGTCTTGTACAGATTGCTGGACGTCACATTGTTTCTTGCCATGCAGAATCTAGCATTCCGTGGCCACAAGGAAGATGAATCTTCATTTAATAAAGGGAACTTTCTTGAGCTGGTTGCCATCCTTTCTATTATGACCCAATACTGAAAGAGCACTTCATGAAATTAAAAAAGAGCACTGGTAGATATAAAGTCTCTGTTTCATATCTTGCCCCGCAAACTCAGAATGAGTTTCTAAGCATCTTAGCAAATCATGTGACAGAAAAACTTGTCATGGATATAAAGAACGCAAAATACTTTGACATCATGTTTGACAGCACACCTGACATCTCACATACAGACCAGATGACAGAAGTTATTAGATATGTTAGAATCAGCAATAGGAAAGTTGAAGTAAAGGAAGTATTTCTAGGATTTTTTGCTTTAAAGGGAAAAAAAGGCTACTGACCTCAGCTCAGATATCCTCAAAAAACTGGAAAGTGATGGACTGGACATAATGATGTGTCGCTCTCAAGGATACGATAATGCTGCGACGATGGCTGGAATCCATGGAGGTGTTCAAGCCATTATTAAATAAAAAAATAAAAAAGCTGTTTTCAGTGGATGTGTGGACCATTCTCTCAATTTGTGTGGTCAGCACTCTTTTACTGAAAATGCATCGTGTGTCAAGTTTTTTGGAACTCTTCAGACAATGTTTACATTGTTTGCAGGTTCAAGCCATAGATGGGATGTGGTAATGACCCACACTGGTGTGTCAGTAAAACGACTATCAACGACACGCTGGAGTGCTCATTATGCTGCCGTTAAGCCAGTAAGAGAAAATTTTGATAATTTTGTGGCAGCGATTAAAGCTCTTTGTGCTCGGGATGAAAATTTGGACACAAGAGCAGCAGCAGAAGGTCTTTTGCCGGCTGTCTGTGATTTTACTTTTCTTTGCTACTTGTATTTCTGGAGTGATGTGCTTCGGGAAGTTAATGTCGCACAGCTGTACCTGCAGACAAAGGGCTTAAGTCTTGACAAGGTGGTGACCCAACTAGAGACACTAAGGCTTTATCTGTACGAAGAGTGCAGTCATCTAGTGGAACATGCAATTCATTGTGCGCTTTTAAAATCTGAGGAGTATGGAATTGCTGTAGAAAGAAGAGCCAGGTTCAAGAAGAGGATGCCAGGGGAGCAGTCAACTGCTGGAATTACAAGTCTGCGGGAAGAAATTAAGAGGCAGATACTTGAGTGCATAGACCGCTTCCATTGTGAACTCCAGATCAGATCAGGAGCCATGAAGGAAGTAGCAGGAATGCTTGAGTCTGTTCAAGCTAAGAGTCTCATCTGTGCTGCAGAGGAAGAGCTAAAGATGTCCATTCCAAAACTTAACACGTTTTATGATGAGGTGTCTGAGAGTGAACTCCTACTGGAAATTCCAAGACTCAGAAGGCACCTGAAAGCAGCAAACATTAATTTGGACAGGGCCAAAGAATGGGCTGCATTAGATGTTCTGGCATTCATAGCTGAATGGGATGTCATTGAATCCCTTCCAAACCTTTCACTGAGCCTAAAATTATTTTTAACAATATGTGTGTCTGTGGCTTCATGCGAGCGGAGATTTTCAAAGCTAAAACTTATAAAAAACCATTTGCGATCTGCAATGGGCCAGTCGAGGCTTTCTGATCTTGCAATGTTATCTGTTGAAAGCGAGTTAGCAAGAAACATTGATTTTGAAGAAGTGATAAACAATTTTGCCACATTGAAGGCCAGAAAAGGGAAGTTCTGATTTGTTCAAGATGTAAACAAAACGTTTGTGTATTTGTTCCTGTATATTTTTATTGCATTAACTTTAATGCCTACAACTTATAAAAACCCATTTGCAATCTATAATGGGCCACTCCAGGCTTTCTGGTGATCTTGCAATGTTATCTGTTGAAAGCGAGTTAGCAAGACACAATGGGCCATATTACAATGTTGGTGCTAACTTAACCAGAGAGCAGTTGTAAACTTAAAACCTCCATAGGCTATAATGGCTCTGAGAAGTTTGCAACAGCTCTGGTTAAGTTAGCACCAACTATGTAATATGGTCCATTGATTTTGTTCAATGTGGCTAAATTGTTTATCACTCTAAGGCCAGAAAAGGGAAGTTCTGATTTGTTCAAGATGTAAACCAAACGTTTGTGTATTTGTTCCTGTATATTTTTATGGCATTAACTTTAATGCTTAAAATAAACATTTTCTAAATGTTTTAAATAAATTCGAATTCCTTTGTATTCATATGATCTGGTAATATTATGGTGTAATTTTGCTAGGAATTAATATCTCTACTATTGTCTTACATTTAGCATTATATGGGAGTGCTGCATATGAGTAACAATAGTTTAAATCATTTTGTGTAAAACTGGGGGGGGGCTCGAGTCGAGGGGGTGACACCATGAGTTACCGCACCGGGTGACACCAACCCTAGTGACGCCACTGCCGGTATTATACACCATACCGAAGGTCCACAAGGACCCCGTGTACCCACCGGGCCGTCCTATCGTCTCGGCAATTGGAGGCTTGCTAGAACCACTGGCTAAGTGGCTTGATTCATTATTTAAAGTACCTGTTCTCATGTTGGACACTTGCTTAAAAGATACGCATGATCTATTGCAAAAATTGAAAGCTGTTCACCTACCAGAGGGCCCTATTTCTATTCTTTCTTGCGACGTCAAGAGTTTGGATACTGTTATCCCCCTGGAAGGTGGTTTGGAGGCTATGCGCCACACTTTAATTCAATCATCTCAATATAATGGTCCTCCGGTGGAATACACATTGGAACTTTTACGTTTGATTCTGACGTGTAATTATTTTCGTTTTGAACATAAGTGGTATTTTCAGACCATGGGTATGTCCATGGGTTCCCCGATGGCCCCTATGTATGCCAATTCCTATATGCATTATTTTGAAAAAGAGCACATCATTCCTCTTTTTTGGTAATTCATTGATTCTGTATACCAGATTCATCGATGATATTCTGATCATAGCTAATTTAGAGGTGCAACAAGTGGAAATGATCATATCTCATGTGAATACTCTAAAACTCCCCATTCAACTTACATCGACTATCAGCTCGACTTCAGTGGACTTTCTCGATGCTCGTATCTACCGACACAAGGAAATGGCATACAATACACATTATTTAGAAAACCCACGGATCGTAATACGATCCTACACACCAACAGCTCCCATCCGGCGCACTGAAAGAATCAATCCCTTATACACAAATTTTACGTGTCTATCGGAATAACTCAGACCAGTCTAATATCAGTTCACAAATTCAGGAAATGTGGGCCAAAGTCAGAGAACGAGGTTACTCTAAATTTGTATTACAACGAGCACTTTTGAAATGTGAGAACATCCAGAAATTATCTAAAACACAACCAGGATTGGTGTTCACCTCTACATTCTCACCACATTCTCGAGAGGTACAAAGAATTGGCCTATAATTGCTCGCGACCAGAGTTTGCCAAAAAGCATTAGGGCGAATCCCATGATGAGTTATCGACGATCAAGAAACCTAAGGGATATGTCGTTTTAAAACTGACCCTGAACAATGTTATGATCGCCAAATGAACACGCTGCAGAATAATGGATGTTACAGATGCCTTGGCTGTGTGACTTGTAGCCATATGGTTCCGGGCACCAGATTTAATCATCCACATAAGACACAAAGTTATCAAATTCAACATCGTATCACATGTTTGACGGACTTCGTCGTGTACAAGATTTCTTGTCCATGTGGACTCTGTTACATCGGAAAAACTGATACTACCCTTCGGGAACGGATCCGGGGGCATCGGTCTTCCATTAGAACGGCGTATAGGGATCAACATAGTGACAAACCTGTAGCCAGGCATTTCCTTGAAATGGGACATCAATTGCCCATGCTGAAATTCACAGCAATTGATCATATCCCCCGATTGAGAAGAGGGGGTGATCGCAGTAATTTATTACTACACAGAGAAGCTTATTGGATCAGAGAGCTGGACACTCTGTCTCCACGTGGGCTAAATGAGAGATATAGCTTGGCCACTTTCTTATAGTCCTTATAGTTCTCATTAATTAACATCATTTGTTTTCTTTCCTCTTGCCATCTCAGGTAGTATATTGTGGTATAGTTCAGCTTCATAGGTTTTCATATATGGGATATGGTTGACTGACATGCATAAACATTTTCTCTAAATTTGCCTTTTATGTAACTTGCCAAATATCACAAAGTTGGTTGGGGCCACGGTTTGGCCAGATGTGGCAAGATATTTTTCCATTATAATAGCATTTTGAATAAATATTTGTTCTGCTATTTTTTGGCATTTAGCTATGCATATTTCAGTCAGCCTTAGTGTGTATCCCATTATGGTTGAGCAGTAATTCTCTCTACTTGGAGTGTAATCGTATATGACTCCTCCATTAAGCATTTTTTACTTTTTATGTTTTCACACGTGGTTTCATGTTATGAAAACGTTTGTGTATACATGGTTGTCATGGTGATTGTTTCAGGAGATGGAGTCGTAGTAATGACGTCAGAGGTGTTGGCCAGCAGTCATGCTAGTCATTTCAGGTGAAGGGAATCAGGGTGAGTAGTTGATTGTTTTTCATTTTGTATATATGTGTTTTATTTCTGTGTTGTTTTATTGTCCTGAGGAAAGCTTACGGGGAGTAAGCTGAAACGTTGACCTTCTACAAATAAAAAGATTATCTTGCTTCAAAGACCCAGAGTGCCGCTATTTATATCCTGGATCTATTATAGTAGGCGTTGCACCGGGCGTGTGTACCTGAACCTGTGAGTGCTGGATTTTCTGCATATATGTATATATATATATATTACAGGTGTGGCATGAGAAAGTCTGTAGGCCTCCTGCAATCTAAGCTCACCCCCTATTGTTACCTAATTGGACCCTGGAAAGTGCTGAGATTGGTTGCGTTTATGACTGCTGCAACTAGGGTTATCAGATCGGCCATGTTTTCCTGGACACATATGATATATTCATGCTGCTGGGCAGTCCATAAGAAATGCCACCTTGCAGCATGTAGAATCTATACACTGAAAGTGAGGAATCTTAAAGGAATCCCAGGTGACCTGCCTTGATTTCCTACCTGCAGCATATGAATTATACATGTTGCAGGGCAGCACTTTTCCCTGTGCGACCCTCTGCATGAAAAATTAGTATGTGTTCAGGAAAACAAGGCCAATCTGGCAACCCTGGCTGCAACACTACTAGTGATCTCAAAAGTATTTCGATCTGTGTTTTAATGAGGTGTATGGTGTATGCTTATGGATGTACGCATTAGGCTGGGGTCAGACGAGCGTGATTTCTACGGACTGTACGTCCGTGCCGTACGGACATCGTCAGTACGGATGACGCAGTAGTGGTCACACAGTCCGTTTTTTCACTGAAGTTATTTTTTGACGGATGTAGGAGGGGAAAATAAATTACAATGAAAAAACATTCTGTCCGTCAAAAATGCTGGACGTATAAATGCAGTCCGTCTGACCATGCTCCATCACTCACACACAAAGCTATGCAGACGTTGTGGACGTGGCGCACTCCGCACGTCCGTTCTAGCAGTATTACGTTCTTGCCTAACCTGCGTCCGTTTGCCGCGGCCGTTGTGCGTCCGCAGTTCAGTGCGGACGTACTTCATGTGTCAGGCTCCAATGGGCTTCCTGTCATGCTATCACGGACGTACTTTTAGGCGCAATCACGGACGTGAACACTACGCTCGTCTGACCCCAGCCTAAGTGTTGCCAGATCGGCCATGTTTTCCTGGACACATATTCTTATTTCATGCAGAGGGGAGCACAGGGAAAAGTGCTGCCCTGCAACATGTATAATTCATATGCTGCAAGAAGGAAATCAAGGCAGGTTACCTGGGATTCCTTACCTGCAGTGTATGGATTATACAGACTGCGGGGTGGTATTTTTCATGCACTGCCCATCAGCACGAATAAATTACATGCGTCCAGGAAAACATGGAGGATCTGGCAACTCTATTACACATAAATATATATTTATACACACACGTATATATCTGTATATAAAAACTGCAAGGAGGAGAATTTTTCTCATTCATCACTATGCTGGATATCCATACATTGTTCTCAAAGTCCTGAACTCAGCAAATAAATCACATGGTTCCTGAAATCACAACTCAGTCCTGGAAATGCCTTCGCAGTTAGATAAACAGGAAGGCAAATCATCGTTGCTGTATCCCATTCTGATAGCATTCAGGGTATGCACCTCTGGCAGCTGATTGATAGCATAAAAATACTGCATTGTCAGTTCTCTGAAAATGCACTGTGTGCAATTGATATGCTTATTATGCTTTAAGCCAGCAAATAAAGATATAAAAATTATTTTGTTCATGTGTTTATAGTTGCCAGATCAGCCATGTTTTCCTGGACACATGTAACTATTTCATTCAGAGGGTGAGTGCCTGGAAACGTGCTGCCCTTTAACCTGTATAATTCATATTATGTAGGTAGGTGTTATGCCCCATGACTCAGGGTTTATTTGTGTATTTTAATGTTATGTGTTTAATCTGCCTTTTGCAGCTATTATTTCATAGCTACAGTTGTGTTCAAAATTATTCAACCCCCAATGCTGTAAAGGGTTTTAGGGAATTTAGTGTACATTTGTAATTGTATTCAGAATGAAATCCTACAAGGACTTTTTAAAGAACCATATGCAACTAAAATGACATCAAATGGTTTTGTAATACAGTAGTAAATGTTTCTTTTGTGAATTCTTCATTGACACAATTATTCAACCCCTTAACCCCTTAACCCCTTAACGCCGCAGGACGTACATTTACGCCCTGCATTAGGCGGGCTTTGCCGCCGCAGGACGTAAATGCACGTCCTCGGCGTTTAGAGCCCCCCCGGGAGATACTCACCTTCTCCGGTCGCTTCCCACGCTGTTCTGCCTCCCCCGGAGTCAGATCAGTGTGATCCCTCCTCCGGCGTTGTGACGTCATCGCGCCGGTGGCGCGATGACGTCAGTTTCAGGCGTCCCCCCCCCCCGCCGGAGCAGGGGAAGCGCCTGGAGGGGAGGGGAGGGATCCTTCGGATCCCTCTATCTCCCGATCGCTTGGTCCCCGGCGGCTGTGGCCAGCATCGCTGGAAGGGTCACAGCCTGACCTTTCCAGCGATGTATGGGGGTTAACCCCTTAGCTGCCAGGTCGCGACCGGGCACTAATTTGTGCCCGATCGCGGCCTATTTCCGGTGGGGGCCGCCATCTTGGATGGCAGCCCCCACCTCTGGGTCACCCCCCGGTCAACTGACTCATCGCGCCATGCGCGATGATGTCAGTTTACCGGGGAACCCCCTAGCTGCAAAGGGATTTCCCATGGAAATCCCTTGCAGGAGATAGGGGGGTTCTTTGAACCCCTTTATCTCCTGATCGGTGGCAGCTAGGGGGTCATGTATGATATTGCTGGAAAGGCCAGAGCATGGCCTTTCCAATGATATCAAACATGACCATGGTAAAAGTGAAATAAAAGTGTAAAAAAAGTAAAAATAAAAATAATAAAAAAATAATAAATTAAATAATAAAAAAATAATAAATATAATAAAAAAAAAAATTGTTTTTTTTAATGCAGCACTATTGTTCACATTTCAATTATAATGTGAACAATGATGCTTCACTAATGATTTTTTTTTTTTGGGGGGTTTAGCTAAAATCACGCAATTTCTCCCCAAAAAAAAAATGGGTTCACCGTTCTAATTTTTTTAACAAATCTACCCAATAGAATATGACCGCAGAGCCTCGGATAATAAAATTAAAAAAAACAAACACTTTACACACTGTGGAAGATTGAAATTTTATTGAAAATTCAAATTTTTTTACATTTTTTGTTATAGCATTTTGGCAGGGCATGACATATACATATAATAATGATAGATTATTAATCTGCCGAGTCTGCCGGAAAGAACGATATATAATTTGTCTGGGTGGTATAAGAATACGTGACTTAAAAATGGTCAAAATGAGCTCAGCAAACTTCTACTTCCGAAACAGCGCCGAAGTTGTAAAATTACTCCCGTCCTTAAGGGGTTAAAGACAGAGGTTCATTCAAGTGTTTTCAATCAGGTATTGAAAACACCTGTGGATGTCAGGGAGCAGCAATAAAGCATAATAAGCACCAATTAGGCAGCTTTAAAATGACTGTGATACTCAGCTCCTTCTAGACATTTACTGGTGTGGTTACAAACATGGTGAAGTCAAGAGAATGGTCCAGGAAGACAAGAGAAAAGGTGATTACTCTTCACAGGAATGGCAATGGCTATAAGAAGATTGCAAAGATGTTAAACATACCAAGAGAGACCATAGGAAGCATCATTCGCAAATTCAAGGCAAAGGGCACTGTTGAAACGCTACCTGGTCGTGGCAGAAAGAAGATGCTGACTTCGACTGCTGTGCGCTACCTGAAGCGTAGAGTGGAGAAAAGTCCCTGTGTGACTGCTGAGGAACTGCGAAAAGATTTGTCAGATGTGGGTACTGAAGTTTCAGCTCAGACAATACGGCGCACACTGCGTAATGAAGGCCTCCATGCCAGAACTCCCAGACGCACCCCCTTGCTGTCTCCAAAGAATAAGAAGAGTCGACTGCAGTATGCCAAAAGTCATGTGGACAAAGCACAGAAGTTTTGGGATAGTGTTCTGTGGACTGATGAAACAAAATTAGAACTGTTTGGGCCCATGGATCAACGCTATGTTAGGAGGAGGAAGAACAAGGTCTAAGAAAAGAACACCTTGCCTACTGTGAAGCATGGCGGGGGGTCAATCATGCTTTGGGGCTGTTTTGCTTCTGCAGGTACAGGGAGGCTTCAGCGTGTGCAAGGTACCATGAATTCTCTTCAGTACAAGGAGATATTGGATGACAATGTGATGCAGTCCGTCACAAACCTGAGGCTTGGGAGACGTTGGACCTTTCAACAGGACAATGATCCCAAGCATACCTCCAAATCCACTAGAGCATGGTTGCAGATTAAAGGCTGGAACATTTTGGAGTGGCCATCGCAGTCACCTGACTTAAATCCGATTGAGAACCTCTGGTGGGACTTAAAGAAAGCAGTTGCAGTGCGCAAGCCTAAGAATGTGACTGAACTGGAGGCTTTTGCCCATGACGAATGGGTGAAGATACCCGTAGATCGCTGCAAGACACTTGTGTCAAGCTATGCTTCACGTTTAAAAGCTGTTATAACTGTAAAAGGATGTTGTACTAAGATTGAATGTCACTTGGGGGTTGAATAAAACTGATAATGATGTGAGCACAGAAAAGACATGTGGTTATTTCATTATAAATGTTATGTTATATTTGTCTGACCTACACGTGCCTCTTTGATTTAATTGTAAGCAAGATGACTGAATGATCAAAATCCATGTCAAACTGGCCAAAACACTCAATTTCAGTGGGGGTTGAATAATTTTGAACACAACTGTATTTTGTTCCTGCTGGGTTTCCTTAGCCTTGCAGCATCCAGCTAGCTCCACCCCTTTTTGAGGTACTTGCTGGTCACCTAGCAGCACTAGCGTCGCTAGGGGGGGCGGGGGTGCGGCCTGCATCGGGTGGCAGCACCCCCTAGGGTGACACCCTAAAAAAATATATATTTTTTTTTTTTTTTACACAAAACTATTTTACTTGGAAGGATACATTGAGAATTCTCTCATTTTCAAGTATGTCCTGGGTAGGCAAGGCCTAGGCTGGCACTTTCCAGGGGGCAGCAAAAAAAATCACCACTAAGGCTAGGGTCAGACGAACGCATTTCTGACGTCTAGCGTCTGTCAGGGAGCTGGTTCCGGGGTGGCAGGTTTGAGCCCAATGTGCAATGATGGGAAATAGAAAGATGTATATGAACAAAAAGGGGTTTATTGAGAATAAGGCATAAGAGGCAGTAAACAAATATGAACAAACAATTATGTAGCTGGCTAAGAAGAAAGAAAAACACTGTATAAATAATAATCAGCAATAAGAAACTAAAAAGGCAAGATGAGAGAAAGGTAGACCAAAAGTAACAAAACTAAACTATACTACTAGATATAAAGAAAAAGAGTAGATTAAACCAGATATGGAGAGAAATAGGAGAAGGAAGAGAGAAGGAGATCTTTAGAAAGAATAAATAGAAAAAAATAGAAACGGAAGAGTCTTTGAGGCAGAGGGTCCTGGGTATGCAGGGATCCTGGATCTGCAGAGCGAGGGGGGGGTCCTGGATCTTTAGAGCGAGGGGGGGTCCTGGATCTGTAGAGCGAGGGGGGGGGTCCTGGATCTGTAGAGCGAGGGGGGTCCTGGATCTGTAGAGCGAGGGGGGTCCTGGATAGGATATAGGGCGGCGACAACTGTAGGCCCTGCGGGATGCAGGGCAGCGGGTTGAGGATTCTGCAGGATGCAGGGCAGCGGGTTGAGGATTCTGCAGGATGCAGGGCAGCGGGTTGAGGATTCTGCAGGATGCAGGGCAGCGGGTTGAGGATTCTGCAGGATGCAGGGCAGCGGGTTGAGGATTCTGCAGGATGCAGGGCAGCGGGTTGAGGATTCTGCAGGATGCAGGGCAGCGGGTTGAGGATTCTGCAGGATGCAGGGCAGCGGGTTGAGGATTCTGCAGGATGCAGGGCAGCGGGTTGAGGATTCTGCAGGATGCAGGGCAGCGGGTTGAGGATTCTGCAGGATGCAGGGCAGCGGGTTGAGGATTCTGCAGGATGCAGGGCAGCGGGTTGAGGATTCTGCAGGATGCAGGGCAGCGGGTTGAGGATTCTGCAGGATGCAGGGCAGCGGGTTGAGGATTCTGCAGGATGCAGGGCAGCGGGTTGAGGATTCTGCAGGATGCAGGGCAGCGGGTTGAGGATTCTGCAGGATGCAGGGCAGCGGGTTGAGGATTCTGCAGGATGCAGGGCAGCGGGTTGAGGATTCTGCAGGATGCAGGGCAGCGGGTTGAGGATTCTGCAGGATGCAGGGCAGCGGGTTGAGGATTCTGCAGGATGCAGGGCAGCGGGTTGAGGATTCTGCAGGATGCAGGGCAGCGGGTTGAGGATTCTGCAGGATGCAGGGCAGCGGGTTGAGGATTCTGCAGGATGCAGGGCAGCGGGTTGAGGATTCTGCAGGATGCAGGGCAGCGGGTTGAGGATTCTGCAGGATGCAGGGCAGCGGGTTGAGGATTCTGCAGGATGCAGGGCAGCGGGTTGAGGATTCTGCAGGATGCAGGGCAGCGGGTTGAGGATTCTGCAGGATGCAGGGCAGCGGGTTGAGGATTCTGCAGGATGCAGGGCAGCGGGTTGTGGATTCTGCAGGATGCAGGGCAGCGGGATTGTGAGGAGTCGGCAGCAGTAGATCTTTAAGGCTGGAGACTGTAGAGGGGTTATCTGCAGAACGTAGAGAAGGCAGGATACAACAAGGGTCTGAGCAGGTATCGGGAACTGGAGTAGCTTCTTGCTAGAGAAGAAAATACTAAGTTAATGAAGAAGCATTTAGTGATAGGTGTGGTCCTCTTTTTATAGAGGAGAAATCAGAAGGCATTAGCTGGCACCTGGCTACTAGCTCAGCAAGGCTTTTCAGGAGGGCCACTGCTACTCATACCACTATCAGGCAACTTGTTCTTAGTTCTCTTGCGGCGCCGGCGGCAAGGCACATGACAGCGTCAAAACGTGCGTTGGTGCGTGCGAACGCATTTTTTTACGGAATAGGCGAAAGTGGTCAGACGATGCGCAATTCTGGACGTATTTCATGACGGAGCTGTAAAAAAAAAAAAAATAGAAAAATCCGATGAATCTAATTAATTGATGAATGAAAAAATAAGGGGAAGGGTTATAAAAAGCCATTTTGGGTATGGTGGCGTTTTTCAAAGATGGATCCTGTACAAGTCTTTGTGTTTGCTGCAATGGGGTACCTGTACCTTTTAAGAGGAAGAGAAAGCGGCAAACCTGGGTTCATCAAATTAACGCTGCCAGACCCACGCATGGACACTTTGTGACGCTGTACAGGCCACTGCGAGAGAGGGACCCCGTGAAGTTCTTCAATTACATGCGGATGTCCATCCCCTCCTTTGATGAACTGTTGTGACGGGTACGCGAGCCGCTGACCAAGAGGGACACCAACATGAGGGCCGCCATACCACCGGAGGAGATGCTGGTCATCAGTTTGCGGTATGTACTGTCAAACACCTGCATACATGACATCGCTGCCAGTCACCTGACATGAGTGCATCATGTCTGTAGTCACATGCCCACTGTCACATGCATACACACACACACACACAGGCAGATCTTTCCAAACTGCCTGGGAGCCGTGGATGGCAAACATGTCCGCATAGTGAAGCCACCGCACAGTGGCTCACTGTATCAAAATTATAAACATTACTTTTCCATTGGCCTACTGGCGGTGTCAGATGCCAACTATAATTTCGTGTATGTGGATGTCGGTTCATACGGCAAGGACTCTGACTCCACACTGTTCAGGAACTCCACACTGTGGAATGAAATCAAGAGTGGGTCCCTGAACATCCCCAGAGCCGCACCATTGCCTGGCAGTGACGTGGCAGTCCCCTATGCCTTCGTGGGTGATGAAGCATTCGGACTATCCACACATCTCCTACGGCCCTACTCAGGGACACACCTGAATGTGAAGAAGCAGGTGTTTAATTACAGGCTGTCGCGGGCGAGACAGTATGTCGAGTGTACCTTTAGCATACTGACCAACAAGTGGAGGATTTTACATAGACCGCTGGATGTACAGGTTGAATTCTGTGTGGATATAGTCAAATGCTGCTGCATCCTACATAATTATGTGCGTGCCATGGATGGTTTTAATTTTGATGATACCCTCACATTTGTCGGTCTTGAAGATGATGTGAACGATGACATAATAGCGGTGAATAGATACAGCAACAGGTTTCGCGATGCTCTGTCTAATTATTTTACTAGCGATGAAGGTCAGGTGCCCTGGCAGCTGGGGAGCATTTGAGATTTCACCTCAATGAATAAATATTTGTTTGTATTATTATTGTGACTTACATGTATGGGATTATGAATAAAATAATCAAATACTCACTCTGGATATTCTGCTCTCTCTCTGACCACGTATCATACTCAGGGTACACGACACGGGACACCACGACCCATGCGCTGGCCTTCTTCACCTTGTCTTTGTACCTCTCGCAGGCCGTGTCCCATATCTCTGGATGCTCCCCCACAGCGCTGATCAGCCTCTCCACATCGATCTCTGTTCCAGACATTTTCAACAGTCGCAGGTACGCTCCAACAAAACCTGGAAACTTTGGCTGTTGGGACGTGATGTAGGCCGGACAATAGCAGCGTCTGACGTCTCCTAATCACGCACACACGCTGCTATGCGGCCGCAGCGCACTCTGTACGTCTGTACTAGCGATATCACGTTGGACCAAAAATGCGTTCATTTGCCGGTTGCGTGGCGTGGACGCACTTTTGTACGCCCGTACTGCGTATATTGGCCGTCATGTGCTGCTACTACGGCCGTGATTTAGTGCGCCTGCACGCGCGTTCGCACTGCCCCAGTCTGACCCTAGCCTAAAGGGGATATTCACAGAGCACCGAAATGATGCAGGCACTTTGGGGAATCAAATTTCCTGCCTATTAGATACTAAGAAAAATAAATCAACAAATAAAGAGACTTTTTACTACAGATTATTGGAATAAACGTTTTATTAGATATTGGGTAAAAACAGGAATATTTTTAACATTGAAACCTATGTAGGGTTATTCAGAGAGAGGTGAAAACCTTGAGAATGACTGTAGAATTTAAAATTCTAGGGCAAAATAGTCAAACCAGAAAAATTCTCCCATTTATCTCACTTTCCAAATTGGCTATTTGGTCTATTTTGTTCATTCTCCTGGCAATTCTCAAGGTTTTCACCTCTCTCTGAAATAGCCCTGATGGTGTTCGCCTGAATAAACCTGTCTAATGAAACCACTGAACATCAGGACATTTCTCTGCTGTTCGATGTCTCTGAACAGATTTACCATTACTTCTCTATGGGGACTTTCACTGCCATCGAACAGGCACCGTACTTGCTGGCAGTTCACCAAAATTTGTGTGTGAGTATATGAGAGAGCTCCACAGCAATAAACCTCACCGTAATGTGCGCCGTGTATTATGAGCATTTAGTGTTATATGGGAGTACTGATTTATGAGTAAGAGTAGTTAAAAAAAAAAAACCCTGTAAAACTCGGGGGGGGGGTGTGACACCATGAGTTACCGCACCGGGCGACACCAACCCTAGTGACGCCAGTGCCTAGCAGCCATCGTTGCTCAATGCTGGACAGAACTAATGTCTTTTCACCTGCATTGCTGTACACTATTACAAAGCTTGTCAGCCTGATCATTAAAGTTTTCAACTGGATTCATCTTTCTACGTGGCAGTTTTGCTGAGTTGACACTGTCTGCTGAACTTTCATCGTGTGAGTACTGGTCAATACAGACTTAGCTAGTCTCACGCACCCACGCCTCATTGCTTTGCTATGGAGGCAGAATAGTGGGAAATCAAGGAAGCTCACCTGGAATTCCTTTCTTAGTTCTTACCTGCAGCGTATACATGCAGGGTGGCATTTTTCTTGCACTGCCCATCAACATGAGTAAATGATATGTGTACAGGTAAACCTGGCCGACCTGGCAACCCTACGTGTGTTTCATGTTATTTAAACAAAAGCTAATGGCGTTCATGCAGCTACTTCAAACAAGTGGTAAATATTATTTTATTTTATTGCACCGACATATTCCGCATTGTAACGGGTTTACAAAAGATTAAAGGGGTTATTCAAGGAGCACCGAATTGGCCATGGATTTGCACCGAATGGTGAATTTCCCCATACAATGCAATTTCGTGGGCATTCAGCTATTCAAAAAAACTGGCGATTCACCAAATATTAGTGAATTGCCAGTGAAATACGTTGAACTTCGGCAGCAGTGAAATCCCCCATAGAGAAGTAACGGTTAATCTATTCAGAAAACGCCGAACAGCTGGGAAAAGTCGAAATGCCCAGATTTTCAGTGGTTTCATTCGACAGGTTTATCCCCTTCACTACCAAGTGATTTTCCAAAACCTTGTCAGAAACCTTTTTTTTTTTTTTTGTAAACTCATTTTTAATTAATTATATGTAGTCCTGTGTTTAATTTGGCTCTGAGGACTGCAGCTGTTATAGTTACATAGTTACATAGTTATATAGGCTGAAAAAAGACATGCGTCCATCGGGTTCAGCCTCTCCCACATAACCTACTGCTGTTGATCCAAAAGAAGGCAAAAAACCCAGTCTGAATGCTTGCCAATATGCAACATACTGGGAAAAAATTCCTTCTTGACCCCAGAATGGCAGTCAGATTTCTCCTTGGATCAAGAAGCTTTTACCCACATATTAAATATTATAACCCTTAATATTCTGTGTCTGTAGGAAGTCATCCAGTCGTTTTTTAAAAGTCTGTACAGACTCTGACCCAACCACCTCAACAGGCAGAGAATTCCACAGCTTCATTGTTCTCACCGTAAAATAACCCTTCCTATGCTTTAAGCTAAATTTTCTTTCTTCCAGTCTAAATGGATGACCCCTTGTCCTGTGTATAGTCCTGTTAATGAATAGGTTATCAGACAATGGTTGATAATGGCCCCGTATATATTTATATAAGGTTATCAGATCCCCTCTAAGGCGCCTTTTCTCTAAACTAAACAGGTTTAAGCTTGTTAGTCTTTCCTCCTAACTTAACCCTGCCTCTAGGGGGAGCCAGAGGACAATGTATGGGAACATACTTTATTGGACTCATGGACCACACCTCCCAGAATGCCCTTACAGGAAAAAGGAAGGACCCAAGCTAAAAGAAACAGGAAGTAAAAAGCATGCATGCAGCGTGGGCAGAACAAAGTGAGCAAAGAGAGTGAGCAGTCAGATAAGAGAGATTTTCCAGGATCTGTGCAAGCTGGAGCACAGAGAATCAGCAGCATCCAGTGCTGGAGAGTGTACCTTGGTCTGCTGTATATTGTGCTGGACTGTTCAGGAGGCAAGTGTGTTTGAAGAGGGGCCCTGTGTTAAGGAGGCCGCAGGCAGAGGGATTTGCTGGCGGCATTGACTTCAGGCAGAGGAGATTCTGCATACTGCGTGGGGAAGAATTGATCCAGAGGCTGCAGATTGCTACAACGTTCAAGAGGCCTTCCTGGGACTGTGAGCAACTGAAGTTGTGCGGTAACGAGCATCTTTTCTCTCTGTCTCACTGACAGCATTCTATCCATCTTTACACTAACTAAGAATCACACAGCTGCTGAGCGGATTTTACCCACAGCCTTTCCTGTACTGGCAGCTACGTTATGCTAAAAGGGCCCCATCTCTTATGTGCACCAACTGGTACCCATCATCGCTGTCATTAGGACGAAGATCAGGGTGGTTCCAGGTTGTTTGGGAGGGTCCTGGGCTGGGAGGTTAGAGAGCAGTTGGTGTGTCTAGTTAGCTACTGTATTACCTGAAATCCTTTTATGCTGCCACTTGCATTTCAATACAAGTTTATATTGTTTATTGTACCACTGTGTAGTTGTTATTATTAGGTTCCTGCCTGGGCAAACAGTCCATGCCATGGATGCCCAGACAGGTGGAGGCACTGCCAACACTATGTATCCTTATTCCCAAAATGCGGAAACTCAGGACCAACAGGTAAAGCAAGAAGGTGTAACCCAGCTGGAGGCTGGCGGCCCCCAGCGGCAAAAGAGCGTTACATATACATTAATAAAGTTATTACCGTAAATAACCTATTTGGCCAGTAGATGGTGCTGTCTACTGCCAAATTGAGTTACAGAGGTTTGAGCAGCAGGTCAAATGTTTTTTTTCTTCCCCCTGCCTCGCTGCTGACAGCTCGCTATATCAGAGCTCTGAGCAGCTGATTTTACAGTTTAAGCTCTTTGGGCATTATTCCTAATGGCTAAAACTTTGGGGGCACCTTCTGCAGCCCAAAAGCTAACAAATTTAATTTTCTTCTGGGCTGCAGATCAGCATATCGAGATCTATATCGCGGCACCAGATGGCGCCTTTGATGCCCGCAATACCTCTATTGGTAGAGAAGGGGTTAAACAGGCGAATCCCATAGGTTTCAATGTAAACAAAAAATCCCTGTTTTTCTTAAATAATTATTATTTTCATTTGCAGCAAAAATTCTATTTTAGTTTTGGATTTTTTTTTCAAGTGACCTTTTTTTTTTTTTACATTTTTTTTTTTTTTCTTATTCTGTAACAGACATTTTTATTGTTATTCATAGGACCATATATATTTCCAGTCTTAAGGCTAGGGTCAGACGAGCGTGATTTCTACGGACTGTACGTCCGTGCAGTACGGACATCGTCAGTACGGATGACGCAGTAGTGGTCACACAGTCCGTTTTTTCACTGAAGTTATTTTTTGACGGATGTAGGAGGGGAAAATAAATTACAATGAAAAAACATTCTGTCCGTCAAAAATGCTGGACGTATAAATGCAGTCCGTCTGACCATGCTCCATCACTCACACACAAAGCTATGCGGACGTTGTGGACGTGGCGCACTCCGCACGTCCGTTCTAGCAGTATTACGTTCTTGCCTAACCTGCGTCCGTTTGCCGCGGCCGTTGTGCGTCCGCAGTTCAGTGCGGACGTACTTCATGTGTCAGGCTCCAATGGACTTTCTTTCATGCTATCACGGACGTACTTTTAGGCGCAATCACGGACGTGAACACTACGCTCGTCTGACCCCAGCCTAAAAGTTGCAGGTTTTTTTGCCCATTTGGCGGCTTGTCTGTTTTTTCCGGCGGCTGGTTGGCGGGTCTTCGTCTGCTTGAGGATCGATTTGGTGGCAATATTTTCGTTGGGTTGATGACTGCATTCTTTTTTTTTTTTTTTTTTTTTATCAATTCGGCAGTTTTGCGGCAATTTCCCCGATCGATTCGGTGGTTTAGGATGCGTTCCGCGAGTCGATTCGCCGCACTTTGGGGACACTGCGGTGAATGCTGAATTCAACTCGCCGAAGTGCGGTGAACAAGAGAGCACCGACATGTCATGACTTTTCAGTGCTCTCTGAATAACCATTTAAGGCAATATATGGACAGACATGAAAGAGAGAGGACTCCCGGTTGTTGCAGCGGCCCTGGTGGGAATAGGCGCGACACTGCTTTTTTCTATATGAAGGAGAGAGGACCCTACCTTTTTTTAAAACATCTTTTTTTTCTTTCCCACAACAAAAAAGAGGAAAGTATAATGTTCGCGTGACAGTATCCAAATAAGATGCATAAATACTCAATTCATCTAAGGCTAGGGTCAGACGAATGCATTTTTCGCATCAGTAAAAAAGTGCGTCCGAACGCATTGACGTATTTTTTTTTACGGAAGACGCGATAGCGGTCACACGGTGCGCATTTTCGTGTGTGAATTTTGACGGAGCTATTAAAAACAAATGGACGTGATGTTGGCCGGACATGTGCAGCGTCTGACGTCTCCTAATCCTGCACACACGCCGCTATGCCGACGCAGCGCACTCTGTACATCAGTACTAGCGGTTCTACGTTCTCAAAAAAATGTTTGTTTGCCGCTCGCGTTGCACGGCCGAACTTTCGTGTGTGACGGTGGGCCTGACCTGACATGGCACAGAAGGGGTGTGAGCTACTTGAGCAGTTAACAGACATGACCCATGGATGTATAAACAAAACAAGGGATTTATTTACAACAGTACTATATACAGCAAGGGACCAGAACACCACAATGAAACAAAAGACCTGAGCACTAGAATTAAACCATAGACCTGAACTAGATATACAATAGATAAACAAACAGATGAACAACCAAGGACCTGGGAAACTATAGGCAGAAAGACATAAGAGAACTAAACACTAGAGTAACAGGAGTGAAAACATAAACCTGTTTAAACCTAGAGAAGAAACATGAAATGCAAACATAAATACCAAACATGAACCATATGAACAAAACAGTATGAATAACCAAGGACCTGGGAGACTATAAACAGAAGTAAATACAGAACTGGCGGAGGAGTAAACCCAAAACCTGAAAGTAAAGTAATAAAGGGTAACTAGAACACATACAGGAGAACCTGAACAAAAGATCCCTACCAGAACTGCAAGGTAAGTGAATAAGGATCAAGGAGATCAAGGCTTGGAACAAAGCAGACTGAAACATCAGAATGAGGCAGCACCCTTCTTAGGGCGATGCCTGCTTATATAGCACATGACCAAATGAGAACAATTAAAGTCCAGGTGAGGTCCAGGCTTGGATGTGAACCAAATGTCCAGAACTAAATGCAATGTCCATAGAAGCCAGAGGGGGCGCCAGATGTACTAGAATGTCCAAAAACATGACTGGCCACTCCCACCTCTGCCAGAGGGGGCACAGGACGTCCCATCGTGTGGCCGTACTTCGTATATTGGCCGTCATTTGCTGCTACTACGGCCGTAATAAAGTGCGGCTGCACGCGCGTTCGCACTGCGTTTGTCTGACCCCAGCCTTACAACCAAAAACGATGACAAACCAGTCCAAACAAAGAAAAAGAATAAATAGATAATAAATTAATAGAGAAATAAAATCAAAGGATTTTGTACAGATCTTTGCTATTACTATTACATTACCAGTGAGTAGCTACCTCAGGGCTGTATTTCAGCACAGTTACAAGGGAGTAGTGTTAACGTATACTTCTTCAAGAAAGATTGTTCAATGTTTCCACATTTTTTAGGAATGTTTCCATAAAACCTGCTCATCTGTAGGATGTTTCTTCATACATAGAAGTTGTTTTTATTCCATTGATTACCTTCTTCAAGTTCGGAGCATAAACTGTTAACAATGTCTGGACGATACAGGATTTTATAGCTCATGATGTGCAATGACATTGATATTCTTTCTGGATACAGACACTGGAAACATATTCAGTAATTACTGTGTATATCTGGGGTTAAAGGGCCACTACCACTAAAAAATGAAATGAATGATTCTGTTTATTTGATGTTGCTGATATCTTACATGTGTTTGTTTTTCTCTTGTATGTTTAGTTAAGAAAATATTTGACTGTGTCACTGGCTGCATCCATTGTTTGATCTTTTGTGTTATACTGCCCCCACAGTATCTTTCCATCACTTGCTCCTCACTATGTGGTTTTGGCCATAGAATGGAGTGAATGGGTCGATCACTGACTCAAATCATTGTATTGTGTGGGATGTAGTCAAAAGACAGCAAAGGGGTAGTGTTTTGATTCATAAACAAAGCAGCCTGCAGTTTGCGGCGCCGTGGAGGTCAGGAGGAGAACAGTTCACGTGATGTGGTCACGTGTCATGTCACGTGTCCCGTCCCTCACACGTGCCGGCCCAAGCTGAACGAAGGCAAGCATGAGCAGCAGGCAGTGCGCAGGCACACGGATGAATCTGAGTGGGACTGGCTCATCACTCACCATAGGACCGTCCATAGCGCAAAAAAAAATCGTGATACACACTGCCCAGCCCCAGCAGTACCACCAGCTTTGTGCAGCCAGGCCAAGGCTAATTTTTAAAAAAGACACTGCGAGTGCAACCTGTCTCACTCTCACCTGCTGCCCATCCCTGTCATCACTGTGTGAGTGCACCACCCACTGTCAGAGACAGAATTTGGAGGTGGAAAGTGACAGCGCCCAGACCCAGGCAGCAAGCAGTATCTGCCACACATCGCCACCGTAACGGCCCAGCCAGCAGTGTCTGCCACGCCAAAGTTGCCATTGTGCCAGCCCAGGCCCAGCCAGCAAGCAGTCACTCACCACCAGTGTGCAGTGCCTCCCACCAGTGGAGTATTTTGGCCTAGGCCAACAAGGCCTAGGGTGGCACTTTCCAGGGGGCGGCGGCCCGCATTGGTGGCCCCACCCCAAAAAAAAAAAAATATATATATTTTTTTTTTATTTATTTATTTTTTTACTTTTGCAAAGTATTTTGCCAGGAAGGATACATTGAGATTTCACAAATTTTCAAGTATGTCCTGGGTAGGCACGGCCTAGGCTTTCACTTTCCAGGGGGCAGCAAAAATCCTCACCACTAAAGTGGGTTACTCACACAGCACCAAAATGACACGAACATTTTGGTGTTCTGTAGTTCCCTGCACTAAGGGGAATAAAATTTCCCCAACCTGCAGTGAATTCACCGTTCACCGCAGGGTCCCCAAAGTGCATGGAGTCGGCCGCTGAATGTTGCCACCGCAAACCCGTGGCCTGTTTTCAAAAGAACTACTGAACGAAAATGTCTGGAATTTACATATAAGATCCTATGATTGATAATAAAAAGTTCTGTTACAGAAAAAAGAAAAACCGCTATAAAAAAAAGGGGGGAATTTTGCTGGAAAATTACTAAAAGGTACTAAAAAAAAAATCAAAGACTTTTTACCGCAGATTAAAATAATAAATGGTTTGTTTAGATATTGCATAAAAATGGGAATATTTTTAACATTGAAACCTATGCGGTTCGCCTGAATAAACCTGCTGATTGAAACCACCAAACATCAGGGCATTTCACTGTCATTTCTCTGCTGTTTGGTGTTCTCTGAATAGATTAACCATTACTTCTCTATGGGGATTTGCAATGCCTTCAAACAGCACCGTACTTGGTGGCAGTTCGCCAAACTTGTGTGTGAGCATATCACAGAGCAGTGGTGTACTTAGGGGAGTGGCGGAGGGCGGGCCGCCCCAGGTACCAGTGATTATTTGGGTGTCATTAGGGGGTAATAGGAGATGCCACTGTCAATGTGTGTCAGCTTTGAGCTGTGTTCTCAAGCAACAAGAAGCGGAGCAGGGCGTTTGCATACGGAATAAAATCGAATAGACTAAAAATCCCCCTCTCCTCCCTCCATAGCTCCTCCCCTGCCCCGCAGCAGCTCTAGGGGAGGGGATGTGATTTGTGTGCAGAGAGAGAAGATGACAGTAAACGGCAGGTAAAGGGGGGGGTTTATCAGCAGAATATGAAGCCCTGTCTGCTTACTGCTGTTTTAAGTGGACCTTTCCTTAACCAGCACTGCAGTGATAGAAATTTGTCATTGAGCTGCCTGGCTCCTGTTGAGGCTGCGTGCGTGCAGGTCACGCGGTCCAGCCAGTCAGGTTCTACTGAGTCTCAGTACCACCTGACTGGCTGAACCACGTGACACGCACGCAGCTGGCCCGCCCTTTCGTTAACACGGACTCTCACTCTATTCTGGACTGAACACCCACCGGGAAGGGAATCAAATCCACGGTGCACCCTCTGGCAGTGGCACCCCACTCCTGACAAGATGGCTCCAGGCACAGCCACGATCCTAACGTGGCTTGGATGGACCTCCTGCTGAGTCCGTACACAGTCCCTGCTGACTCTGCACACAGACCTACCACCTCTGCACACAGACCTACAGCAGACGGAGGCCGGTAAATATAGAATAAATAATTGCTGTGTGCTCATATTCACTCGGTTTGCTGGGAGTCTTATTGCAGTGGATTCTGATGCACTCATACACACCGCACATTGCATTGCTGGGAGTTTTATTGCTGTGGATTCTGTGATACACACTGCATATTACTGTGAGATTTATTGCCCTGGAGCTCTGGGATATGCTCATACACACTGCACATTACTGTGAGTTTTATTGCTGTGCAGTCCTGATATGCTCATACACAGTGCCCATTTCTTTGGGTTTTATTGCTGTGCAGCTCTGTGATACACTCATATGCAGTGCACATTTCTGTGGATTTTATTGTTCAACCAATTAGAGCGGCTGTGATCCAGTATACTTGACATGCGTGGCTGTTCTTTGTAAAAATGCTTGAATTTAAACATTTCATAATTTTATTTATCTCAATAGATACATTTGAAATGGCATACAAAATATACAAGTAGGCGCTTGGTATCCACTTTTAATATAAAGAGAGGAAAAGGTGGAGCTTAAAGAGGAAGGGTGGGGATTAACCAGGAAGAGGTGTGCGTGGGGATTAACCAGGAAGAGGTGTGCCCTTGACAGGAAGGGGTGCCTCAAATTTAAATTAGGGGGTGCCGAGTTTAGTCAGGCCTAGGGCAGCACAAAACCTAAATACACCACTGCCTCCCACGCTCCAGCAATCAAGATCGGTGCCACACGACACAGCTGCTGAGACTACCACAATTAAGGTTAGTTTGGGGCCAACTTTTTATGTCCAAATGCAAAGCTTTATTGTAAACTAGGTGATTAAGCCTGGCCGGTGGTGGGCAGTCTATTGTTGTAGTGGATCTTCTGGCTGCCCGTTGCTCCCTCGTTTACTCCTGTACTGGTTTGTCAAATGTTGTTCAATTTATTAGAACCCTGTCTATACTTTGCCCATTGTACACGCTGCAGAATATGCTGGTGCTATATAAAGAATAATAATAATCTGGCTGCTCGGTGCACCCCGGGATCTGGCTGCTCAATGCCCTTGTCATGCCCCATGGCAGCAACCATCCTGACACCCCCCTGGTGGTACATTTCCTGCCCTGTAACCTGCATCCAGCTATCATGTTCCATTTGCCATCCTGGAAACCCCCTGGTGGTGTACTTCATGTACTGCTCTC
The DNA here is from genome assembly GCA_009667805.1 of Leptobrachium leishanense. Taxonomy (NCBI): domain Eukaryota; kingdom Metazoa; phylum Chordata; class Amphibia; order Anura; family Megophryidae; genus Leptobrachium; species Leptobrachium leishanense. The sequence goes on along the minus strand of CM019063.1, from coordinate 505,746,081 downwards.
TGTAACCAGCACTGGTTCTGGCATACACACCGTTAACACCAAAGCACGTCACACCACACACTCGAAATAAAGTACTCTGCCCCACACTGACCAATTGCTGGTTCATTACAGCTCTTGTGTTCTAAGAGAGAAGTGCTGTTTATTTCGCTACTCTGCGAAACCTATTTGTTCCAGTTCATTTTGTTTTCCTGGTTCCTGCATTTATTTCCAACACGCTTCCCACCATCCTGCAGAATTCATCCGGTCAGTTTCCATATTTCATCCCCTTCCAAACCTTACCCACCTGGTCATCTGTGCAGGAAGCTGCATACTGGGTTCATATCCCCCGCATCCCAGTGCCACCCTGGTACCCGGGCATGACAGCCCTCTTGATCAAGACCTCAATCGTTAGTGCAGAATCATTGTTAACATTATAATAGAAATGGGAACAATATTGCTGTATTTAAAAAAAAAAAATTGTATATTGTTTTTACCTTTAACATGATCATGTTTCTTGACATTGGAAAGGCCATGCATCCAGAGACAGACACAAACCATTTTATTATATAGGATGAGTAGGTGCCCTACACTGGAGAAGAGGCTCTGTAAAGAATCGTTTAACTCCTTTGCTGCTGAGCCATGTCACCCTCGTAAGCCAAGCTCCTTTTCACCATTTTGTGCTCGTCATGTTTAAACGTCATTTTGAAGTCCTGTTTTATTTTAGGCCCAGAGACATTATCTATCCTTTTAAGCGGACTCAGCAGATTCAAAATATAATCATTTTTTTATGTGTATACGTCATGTTCTGTTGCAATACTATAACTAAATAAAACCAAAGTGTAAATATCCATTCAGATTTCAATCAAATGGGTGCCCTCGCTCTATTTGGTCTGGGGACTCCACCATACAGTATGTCAGTCTGCCACCACCAGGCAGTGATTGAATCATATATGGGCCACACACGCTAAACTAGCAGGAGGCATGTGACCAACTGCACTGTAAATCACAATATGGGTCATGGCACGCCCCTTTAAAGTCGACAGGCTTCCCACTCGCTTTGACGTGTCCCTTCCTTCAAAGCCAACATTTGTGCGTCCATTTCCCTTCAGATGAATGGCGCCCCCAATACTTCTACCTCTCAGGCTTGTTGTCTCGAGGTCCTCTTGGACACTAATCTATCCTTTTACTCCTCACATTCAGTCTCAAACCAGATCTTGCTACTTCCTAATCAGGACTCAACTAAAATGCTTATCCAAGTTCTTATTCTCTCCCACCTTGACTACTATAACCTCCTTTTCTCTGGCCTTAAGAGATCCCAAATTCTCCCTCTGCAGTCTGTTATGAATGCCTGTGCCAGACTCATCCACCTCACTTTCCCACCTCTCACACCTCGCCCCTTTGTCAATATTTACACTGG